>JAKOOJ010000002.1:189958253-190690753 GCA_022577455.1 Arizona elegans | reverse complement strand
TGTGGCAGCCCCTGAGATATTGGAATACTGCTATCATGTCACCCCTAGTCCTTCTTTTCATTAAACTAGATATACCCAGTTCCAGCAACCGTTCTTTATATGTTTTAGCCTCCAGTCCCCTAATCATCTTTGTTGCTCTTCTCTGCACTCTTTCTAGAGTCTCAACATCTTTTTTACATCATGGTGACCAAAACTGGATGCAGGATTCTAAGTGTGGCCTTATAAAGGCATTATAAAGTGGTATTAACACTTCACGTGATCTTGATTCTATTCCTCGGTTTATGCAGCCTAGAACTGTGTTGGCTTTTTAGGCAGCTGCTGCACACTGCTGGCTCATATTTAAGTGATTGTCCACTAGGATTCCAAGATCCCTCTCACAGTTACTGCTATTGAGCAAGGTACCACATATACTGTACCTGTGCATTTTGTTTTTCTTGCCTAAATGTAGAGTAGGTGATCAAAACCCTGATCCTTTTCTTATGTATACAGTGTACAGATTTCACATTAAAAACAGCAGAGCTCTGATTACCCAGTCATACCAGTGACCATTGCTGCAGATGCCTCTCTATACATTGGCTCCCATCTGATTAAAATCAATTTGATCTGAATTTGCAGTTCAGTTCAACAATGTGGATTGTTTCACCAAACTGACTGAATCCAATTTTTCTAATCCATTTTTTTTTTAAAAAAGGATTTTGCATAGGTAGAAATATGTTAATCAGTTGAAAGGTATCCAGTTCAATGCCCAGTCCAAATTGTTGATCTGATTGGAATGAGGCAGGGGTGAAATGCTACCGGTTCGCACTAGTTCAGATGAACCGGTAGTAAAAAAAAGCTACTGATTTGTCCAAACCGGTATTTCCAACACAGCTGTGCTGCACGATTTATATTCACTGGAATCCTGCTTTCTAGCGAATCTAAATCATGTTGCACAGCTCCCCCCCCCTCGCCATTCTACTTCCCTTGTTAAGCCTTACCTTGTTTATTTATTTATTTATTTATTTTTCATATTTGTATACCGCCCTACTCCCGAAGGACTCAGGGCGGTGAACAGTCATAAATAAATACAAAGACATATAAAAGTTAAAGACTATTAAAAAACAAATTAAATAATTTAGGCTCAAAAAAAATTAAAACCAAAAACATCCAGATTTATCTAAAAGAGATCTAAAACCCGATTTAAAAACCCGATTTAAAAGCCAATTTAAAAGGGAGAGTTAGGCCAGACCAGCCTGTTGGAATAGAAACGTTTTCAGGGCACGGCGGAAGATGCGTAAGTCTTGGATCCTTCGTAACTCCGGGGGGAGCCCGTTCCAGATGGCAGGTGCCCCCACAGAGAAGGCTCTCCCCCTGGGGGCCACCAGTCGACATTGTTTGGCCGATGGCACCCCGAGGAGCCCCTCTCTATGGGAGCGAACTGGTCGGTGAGAGGCTATTGGTGGCAGGAGGTGGTCTCGTAAGTACCCTGGCCCTGAGCCATGGAGCGCTCTAAAGATAGTAACCAAAACCTTGAAGCGCACCCGGAAGACCACCGGGAGCCAGTGTAGCTCGCGCAGGAGGGGGGTCACATGAGAGCGCCACATTGCTCCCGTCACCACCAGCGCGGCCGCATTCTGGACCAGTTGGAGCCTCCGGGTGCTTCTCAAGGGGAGCCCCATGTAGAGAGCATTACAATAATCCAAGCGTGACAAGGGCGTGAGTGACCGTGCGTAACGAGTCCCGATCCAGAAAGGGACGCAATTGGCGAATCAGGCGAACCTGATAAAAAATCCTCCTGGCCACGGCCGTCATATGCTCTTCTAAAGAAAGCCGCAAGTCCAGGAAGACGCCCAAGTTGCGAACCCCATCTGTGTTAAGCGAAGCCTGCGTTTGCTGGTCACTGCGCATGCGCACGCATGTAGCGTGCATTTGGTATGCATTGCGCATGCTCATGCAATGTGCTTTTGGTGCATAATGTGCATGCATGCGCAGTGCACATTTGGCATGCAGCGTGCATGCACATGCAGCAAACTGATGGCAATCCGCAGAGGATTTCACCACTGGAATGAGGGTTGGTTTGGTGAATCAGTACAAATATTGTAAATAAAGTCTCTGAACAGAATATTTTCACAGCCTCAAATTTTGCTATAGTTATTGATTGTTATGCCTGGTTGCTCAGTTACCCAGATGTTTAGACAGGTTTGGTACTTTTATCCATCTATCAAGTCCTTTGCAAGGAACTGAGATAAGCAGAATGTCAGACCTGCCCCAGTCTGCCCTTCAGGAAAGCAACACTTGAATCCATTGAGTTGAATTTAAAAAAAAAAAAAAAACTTTTGCTGAGAGAAATTGGATGCAGTAAAGTCAAGTGGAATCTGAGGTTCCTGCACAAAGTGTAAATCAAGTTGTTTAGTTTCCCAGTCCCAATTCCTAGGACCAGTCCGCTGGCAGCCAATGCAATGCTGAGGAGATATTTTGAGAATGCTGGGAAGGAATCGGAAGTCAAAGCCTTTTTCCCCCTTTTCTTTTCTACACTTCTCCTTCCCCTTTCCCTCCCTTATTTTTCCTACTATTTGCTTTTGTATTTTTGCATTTTATATTATAAACTAATAAAAACTGTAAACATTAAAAGAGAGAGACAGAGAGAGAGAGAGAGAGAGAGAGAGAGAGAGAGAGGGAGAGGGAGAGAGAGAGAGAGAATGCTGAGGTGCTAAACAGATAGCCATTCACAGTCAGGATTTGATGGCCTTGGAACCTGGTGAAAACCACCAGAGAAGAAGTTTAGGCAAGCAGATTAACAGAATTGGAAGGGACCTTGTAGGTCACCCCCACCCAAGCAGGTGACCCTACACCATTTCTGACAGATGGCAGTCCAGTCCCTTCTTGAAAGATTCTACTGATGAAGCTCCCACAACTTCTGAAGGCAAGCACTTCCATCGGTTGATTGCTCTTACTTAAGTCTGTCCCATCTCTAAAGACAGTCCCCCTCCCTAATTCCCAAGCAAACGGCCCAAGAAGAAAAATCCCAAGCACGCCATCCTCCCCACTCCTTCCATAGCATAATGGCAGGAGACCATATCAGCCGATGGTGAACCTGTCACAAATGATGTTTGATGGTGTTAAAGGTATTATCACAGGATGTAAGTTGTCCCAAGTAAAGCTTATTACTACTATATTATTATTATTATTCAATTTTTATTCTACCTTTGAGGTGGGGGTTAATTTAAGACAGCAAACTTACTTAATATTCCTTTCTCTTCCTATTTCCCCCCACAATAATCCTGTGAGGTGAGTTGGGCTGAGAGCATGTGGCTGGTTCAAAGTCACCCAGCCACATTTCATGCTTAGGGCAGGTCTTATAATCTTCTGGCTTCTAACCTGGTACTTTAACAGCCACGCTATGACTCTTTCTATAGGTATAACCAGGGGTGGGTTCTACTTATCTTTACTACTGGTTTGCAACAGGACCGCATGCACATAAGCAGAAGCTTCCTATTGATGTCCAGGTTGGTGGGCGGAGCCTCCCACCGGTTTTACTACTAGTTCTTGCAATCCGGTCCAAATCAGGGGCAACCCACCACTGGGTATAAGCAGAAGTGGGTTTCAGCAGGTTCTGACCAATTCTGGAGAACCGATAGCGGAAATTTTGAGTAGTTTGGAGAACTGGTAGTAAAAATTCTGACTGGCCCCACCCCCATCTATTCTCTGCCTCCCAAGTCCCAGCTGATCAGGGGGAAATGGGATTTTGCAGTAACCTTCCCCTGCAGTGGAATGGGAATGGAGATTTTACAGTATCATTCCCCTGCCATGCCCACCAAGCCACGCCCACCAAGCCATGCCATGCCCACCAAGCCATGCCACGCCCACCAAGCGACACCCGTAGAACCAATAGTAAAATTATTTGAAACCCACCACTGGATATAACATATAGGTAAGTACAGTATGTTAAAAACAAGAAAGTGAGAGCAACAGTATTCCTGGTTAAAGACAAGTAACTGATAGTGATTGATAGCATTTGATATAGTCCACAGCCTATCCACACAATGGCTAAGATCTGATTCAAATTTTATTCAGGTTATTGATCCCATCTAACATTTCAAATCAATTGAGCTATTCAAGTTGTTTCAGTTTGAGTTTCCCTATCAATTTAGAAAAGAGCACAAAGGCCCTTCCAAATTGCCGAATCAATCAATTTAGTTCACCCAATCCAATTCAACCTTCCAGTATGATTCAGAAAGTTAATTAAATCCCACTGGCTTTGAACTGAATCTGCAAAATCAATCTCTGAATCAAAGCTAATCACACCCCTGATAAACAAACAACCCGTAAGAAAGTTTGGGGGAATCATCACAGCATTATGTAGATTTCCTCTTTTCTTGACCAGCTGTCTGATGAAATTTAATTCATGTGTAATACTACAAGATGGTTTCCCACAATGAAACGTCTAGCTGATCCCACCGAGGCCAATACAGGAAAAGCTTGAATCAACATTGCTCTCAGTGAGATGATGTTTGCAAAAAGCAAAGAATGTGATCAGGCTGGCTTTATACCAGCTGTCAGTCATTAAATGAAATTAATGTTCTGACAATCAAGTTTGCAAAGAGAACATGGAAATGATAATACAAATGTCAGGTCTCCCGTGTCTTTCCTTTTTTATTATCAGTATTTCCCAGGGAGGTTTCCTAGAGCATCCACATGATGTTTGGACTACTAATATTATCACGAGTCTTTCTTGAGCAGCTATCCCATGTTTCTGTATTTAGAAATTCATCAATATGCAGGATTTGAGCCAGCTCCAAAAAGAATAGTACTGTGAAAAAAAAAAATAGATCCCTAGTTCAATGTTATATGTGGATAAATCTTTAGCAAGATGTATACTGACTTCTGCTAGAGCAGACCAAAGATTTAACTTATTCTGCTTCTGCTCCCAATGAAATAGAATATCACAAGAAGACTGGACTCTCCCAGCTTTGTTTCCTAAGAACTGATAGTCAAAGATTTGTTGTTCTCAAAATCAGGAAACATAAGTAGCAATAGTGCTTAGGCTTATACACCAATTCACACTGTTTTTACAACCCTCTCTAAGAGGTATACAGAGTCAGCCTCTTGCCCCCAACAATCTGGGTCCTCATTTTACCCTCCTCGGAAGGATAGAAGACTGAGTCAACCTTGAGCCTGATGAAATTCGATCTGCCAAATTGCAGTCAGCCGGCAGTCAGCAGAAGTAGCCTGCAGTGCTGCATTCTAACCACTGTGTCACCGCGGCTCTTTATAAGTAGACTTATATTTCATCAATTGTGCTACTCCTTTATGTAGCTGATTACCAAATTCCATCTAAAAGAATATCCAACACTGCATCTTCTAATAACAAATTGCCTGATTGAAAGTTCCTGCTTTTCAACTTCCTTGACTTTAACTTATGGAAGGGGGTGTGCATGGTTGGTGGTGGTGGGAGGAGAGGCTGAATTTCCTTCTTTCTAGTTGCCCCAGACCGTGAACCACTATGTAACTCTTCGCCTGACTCTTCTCTTCTGAAGAGGAATAGATAGCCATTAAAATCAGAGAAAACAGTAGAAGCTGCAGAAAGCTATCACACCTACCACCAAAACTGAGGAAGAGCAGAGGTGATATTGTCAACTGTTGGGCAGCTGCATAAAATTGAAATAAATCTTTTTTCAAATATAATTGTCACAGAATTCTTCTCAATAAGATTAACTGATAGAATAGAATAGAATAGAATAGAATAGAATAGAATAGAATAGAATAGAATAGAACAGAACAGAAGAATAGAATAGAATAGAATAGAATAGAATAGAATAGAATAGAATAGAATAGAATAGAATAGAACAGAAGAATAGAATAGAATAGAATAGAATAGAATAGAATAGAATAGAATAGAATTTTTTTATTGGCCAAGTGTGATTGGACACACAAGGAATTTGTCTTGGTGCATACGCTCTCAGTGTACATAAAAGAAAAGATACATTTGTCAAGAATCATAAGGTACAACACTTAATGATAGTCATAGGGTACAAATAATCAATCAAATCATATTAGGAAACAATCAATATAAATTGTAAGGATACAAGCAAGAAAGTAACAGTCACGCAGTCATAAGTGGGACGAGATGGGTGGTAGGAACAATGAGAAAACTAATAGTAATAGTTTTGGCTTGGGTTACAAAACTTCCAGCAACTGAATTATTCCCTGTTTAGAACCAATATATGTCCTTGTGCATTAGAGACTTTGAGATTTTTCTTCTAGCAGTCTTCTATACTTTAGCAAGGAAGAAGTTCCCTTTAGTGGGAGAAACAAGCAAATGATTCTTTATAAGTAGATCCCCTGAATCCTTATCAGTCTGTGAACTAGCTTACACCATTACCCACATCAAGCCTTTTTCTCTTTCGGAGCCTGGGCAGTCCATTTTCCTCTCCTCTCTCCTGGGATAAATTTCTAGTTGAACCAGAATATGCTTGCCCAACTACTATCTTGGTTATTGGAGTAACCAATGGCTGCCAAGCCTCCCTTTTTCACCGCAGTGTTGGAACAGAGCACTGTTATCCATGCTGGGAAGCTACCCCTGAACTTCAGGACTGACTGTTTGCAATTTGAATAGCTTTAGATTAAGAACATTTTTCAATATGATCAGGATGCAACATGCAGAGCTGGATCAGGGGCATTATCAGATTAGAGCAGGCTTAACTACCAACAGCCAAGGTCACCAAGGCATCCTCAGCAAGTAAAGGGGAGACTAGGGACCGAGATTTCTGAAAGACAGAAAGAAAATGGATTGTAGGTACGAAAAAGATTTCAAATTGGAGCTTGTTGAAATACATTTGCGAGAGTTTTCTGACTTCTGAAAAGGAAGGTCAGAATCTTTGCCTTTCTTTGATTCTATTTTTTTTAAGAGGATGGAGAAAGAGAAGCAGGTATGAAACTTCAAAAACTACATCAAAGAAAAACAAAGAGCTGATTTTTGATGTGAAAGATAAAAGACACAAACTGCCCATTTCCTACAGCCATTTAAAATACCGTAGGCAGAGAAGATTGAGGTTTTTAATTACGGCATTTCATTTGAAAATAGGCAGGCTGCACTTTAGAATATCTTGAAATCCTTTTAGCACCAATATCTTCATCGGAGGAGCAAGGAAGTCTTAAGGCAAAAGTGCTTTTTAAAAAACCGTGCATTGTTTATATATTTATGTTTACCGAATAGATAAGCTACAATAAGCAGAATGGAACTTATGACCTAATGAATGGAAAGAAATGACTTACTTAATGTAATCTTTATGATAGCAGTCTTCAAATATTTGAGGGGCTGTCACAGAGAAGAGGGGCAGTGGTGGGTTCCTCCTGGTTCGGTCCAGTTCGGCCGAGCCAGTAGCGGTGACGATATGACGTCACCGAACCAGTTCTCCCCCATCCGCCCTCCCACCCCCCCACCCCCCCACGTTATTCTTACCTTTTATTTGGTCCCACCCCCAATCTATTGCTGCCTCCTGAGTCCCAGCTGATGACTAGAGGGGAAAAAACTGTTTAAATTCTTGCCGCGGGGCTTCAAAGGACCGTCCTACAGCTGATCAGTGTTAAAAGCAAACAAATGAGTCGGGTCGTAAGTGCGAGGACCTTCCAGAAATGACTCTGACCAAGTAGCCACGCCCACCTACTCACATGACCTCCAAAGCCACACCTACAAAATAAGCCACGCCCACAGAACCGGTAGTAAAAATATTTAGAACCCACCCCTGAAGAGGGGATAGGCTTCTTCTCCAAAGCATCTGAGGGCAGGACAAGAAGTAATAATCAAAATAGTAATAAGACACTTCATTGGCATGAGATATTACTAGCAGTTTCTCCAAGGACCACTGAATTGACTGGATCAATGTCAGTTGTAAAATGGCATGGATAATTTTAACCTTGATTCTTTGTGGTTATACCAATTTACAGTAGTGGCCAAAATTGTGGAAACCTTTTGGGAAAAGTATATTTTCTAAAACTAGCTAATAACACCACTTTTTTCTTTTGGGGGGGGGTAGAACCATAAAATTATATATCAATGGAAAGATAATTTAATCAAGAATGTAACTTTTATGAAGGATTTGCTATTAGAATATCAGTTTTAGTATAAAGAAGAAAAGTGAAACTCGTAGAAAAAATGAGATATAAAAAAATTATCACCATAGAAAAAATGAGATATACAAACATTATCATGTCAGTTAATATTTAGCGGGGTAACCTTTAGCCTTACAATGTCTTCCCATGGAGTGAACCAAGTCTTTTACTTCTGCAGCTGTTATAATGTGAAACCAAGATTGAAGGATTGCTTCTATTAACTGGGTTTTATTGCTGGGTCACTTCTGACTAACAAGTTTCTTTAGTTGGCTCCATAGATTTTCAATTGGGTTAAGGACTGGGCTATTTCCAGGCCATTCCAGCAGTGAAATATGATTATCTTGAAACTAAAAAAAAATAGTGGTGTTATTAACCATCAAACCTCAAAAATACACTTTTCCCAAATGGTTTCTACAATTTTGGCCAATACTCTACCTGGTTTGTTAATTTAATTCAATTTATGATATGAACCCAGAGTTAACTCAGTAACCAAATCAAGCTCATATAGCAATTAGTTTTGACAGGTAGAATCCAGGGGTGAAATCCAGCAGGTTCTGACAGGTTCTGGAGAACCGGTAGCAGAAATTTTGAGTAGTTTGGAGAACCAGCAAATATCACCTCTGGCTGGCCCCAGAGTGGGGTGGGAATGGATATTTTGCAATATCCTTCCCCCAGGAGTGGGGTGGGAATGGGGATTTTGCAGTATCCTTCCTTTGCCATGACCAACAAGCCACGCCCACCAAGCCACACCATGTCCACCAAGCCACGCCAACAGAACCGGTAGTAAACAAATTTGGATTTCACCACTGGTAGAATCTCTACATGCTTGTATTAGAGGCAACATCATATTGTATTCATTATGATGTATGCTACCTGCAGTGACTTGTGGCTATAGAAATCAAATCAAATAAATAAAAAGTTCTGCAATCACAAGGCTGACCTGTTCTATGGTGCCTCCCAAATGATTATTGTCCACCTTCTGTTGCCATTACCTCTATTTTATTCTTCATGCTTTTAACCCTACAGGAACCCTGTGCTTCTTCCTTTTATAATAAATGTTTGTAACAAAAGAATCACTTTTATATTTCAAGCTTGCTTTATAAGAAAGAGGTCTGAAGCGGGTACTGTGCAGTGGCAACCTGACTCTAGCCATTGTATCTAACATTTCTGCCTTCCAAGAGGTGTGTCCTACCCGAGTGTGTGATTTTTTTCAAGGGGAAGAAGAAAAAAGAATGTACAAAAATTAAAGTCTCAACCTGAGAAGATCAGAACATCACTTCCAAAGATCAATAGGAATTTTGTATACAATTCAGTCCCGTTTTTCTTTTCCACTACTCACTGAAAGCTAGGATTGCATGCTGTGTCTAAATTAAAAGGAAATCCCTCCATAGTGTATGCATAATGAGAATGATGTAGAAATAAGTGCTACATAGATGTTTTCATGAGAACTTAGGGAAAATACCTTTTAATGGGGAGAAAATCACACACCAAACTGAAATATAATGGTGTCTCATAGACAGAAGAGCATTTTATACCAGTAATTGTCTTTTTGATCCAATGGAGCTCTGCCTACCATATGAATTGGAGGAGGTGATGCTATCTGATGATTCTTCCTTCCTGTCTGGTTATGAAGACCATTGAAAAAATTGTTATGAGGAATTCAGGCTGCATTAATAGAGGGATAGAATCAAGAGCCTGGGTGGTGTAGGAGGCTAATGCCTCCTACTAAGGCAGCATTTAACATCCAGCTGCCTGCAATTACTGCGAGTTCAATTCTCACCAGGCTCAAGGTCGACTCAGCCTTCCATCTTTTCTAAGGTGGGTAAAATGAGGACCCGGTTTGTGGGGGCAATAAGCTGACTTTGTATAAAATATACAAAAGTATGAAGGCTATTGCTTAACGCATTGTAAGCCGCCCTGAGTCTTCGGAGAAGGGCGGCATATAAAAATAAATAGATAAATAAATAAAAAAAGATCATGTGAAGTATTAGTACCACTTTACAAAGTCTTAGTAAGGCCACATTTGGAATACTTCATGCATCACCACAAAATACGAAAGAGGTTGACCCATGGAAAGAGTGCAGAGAAGAGCAGGAAGGATGATTGGGGGATGGAGACTAAAACTTATGGCGGATGGTTGCAGGAACTGGTTATCTCTAGTCCAGTGAAAAGAAGGACTAGGGGAGACATAACATCAGTGTTGCGATATTTGAGAGGCTGCCACAAAGAAGTGAGAGTCAACTTATTTTCCAAAGCACAGAAGGCAAGACAAGAAACAATGGATGGAAACTAACCAAGGAGAGAAGCAACCTAGAACTATGGGGAATGTCCTAACAGTGAAAACAATTAACCAGTGGAATGACTTGCCTTCAGAAGTTGTGGGTGCCCCGTTGCTGGAGGCTTTTAAGAAGAGATTGGACAGCTGCTTGCCTAAAATGGTATAAGATCTCTGCTCAAATGAGGGTTGGACTAGCAGTTCCCCGATGTCCCTTCCAACTCTGTTATTTTATGTTATAAGGTGACATAAGGAGTCTTAGAATGAGAAGGGAACTATCTCTACCCACATTTCTATTAATGAGAAGATTCTGACAATTCTCAGATGTTCTTGCGAACACCATTAAATCCTAGATCCAGCCCCAGACAACACAGGTATACATGTTCTAGTCTTCACTGCTCAAAATTGTGAATGGAAGAAAGGTATAAGATAAATATGATTAAAATCAAATGCAAATGAAATAGTTGTTGCTCTGCTTATTTCATAAGTCTGTTCACAGAACCTGGGCTAATGTTTCACCATTAGATTGGAAATTGTACAGTTTTTAAATTTTATTTTCCCAGCATGGCTATTAAAATTATTTTTTAACCGTTCTATTATTTTCATTTTTGTTAGATGCCCAGAGCTTTATATCAATTGCACTTATAAAGATGAGAATAAATATTTTCTCGCTTCAGTCACATCCAGAACTACAATTTAGAGGTCTCTAGAGGTCGTGCCTAATACCTACGGGGACTTTAAAGAACCCAAGGGGCTCAGCTCAGGAAGTCATAGGTAGGTCAGATAGACTACCATTCCATCATTCATCTTAGTAGAAATATCCTCTGCACTTAACTAAGGGAGGCAAAGTGGAAGATTTCTGATACCTTGAAAGAAAAATACTGTATTTCCTGCTTCTCTGCAAATGACTGAAACTATCAGTGATGGCATCAGCATTGGGACCTAAATTGTTTTATTAAGTAGTTATGTTGTGTTTTATTTTGTTCATCACCCAGAGTTCCTTTTGGTAGATAGCTGGCTATATAAAGTTGCTTACTAATGAAGTGAAATCTCATTTCAAGAGTCTAGAATGACTCCAGAGTTACTCTGATGACAGATTTAACAGATTAACAAAATTGGAAGGGATCTTGTAGGTCATCTAGTCCAACCCTCTGCCCAAGCAGGAGGCCCTACACCATTTCTGACAATTGGCAGTCCAGTCTCTTCTTGAAAGCTTCCAGTGATGAAGCACCCACAATTTCTGAAGGCAACTCTGTTCCATTGGTTGATTGTTCTCACTGTCAGAAAATTTCTCCTTATTTCCAAGATGACCACCAAATCCTGGTCAGATATAGATGACGTTCACAATGTAAGGTCAATCAAATGATCTCCAGGTTAACATGCCATATGATCCAGCAAAATGAATTTTTTTCCTCAGAATGAATCCAAATCTGTGGGCCAGATTATTTGTATCCTAGAATATTAGAGTACTGAAGAAATTTACTGATGGTCTGCATAACATGTGATGTCAATCTGCCTTAAGCTCCTAAATCAGGGGTCAGCTACCCATTGCTCTGGAGCCGCATGTGGCTCTTTCATCCCTCTACTGCAGCTCTCTGTTGCTGGTCAGCTCCACAATTGATAGGGCTTTCAGTTAGGACAGGTGGAGGAAAAAGGATGCCACACTAGGAGAAGATTATGTTGAGGGAACTGGACTTATGGTCAGCTCCAGAATTGAATGGGGGCTTCTGGTTAGGACTTTTGTGGCTCTTTGATTGTTTAAGGTAGCCGACCCCTGTCCTAAATAAAGGGCAGGAGCAGTTATCAGGAACAGAAGATTATATTCCAGTGTAATAGAGAAGATGAGGAGAAGGTTCCATGTCTTTCCAAGGCCACTGCTTCTCTTTTCTCTTTTCTCCCTCATTTTTCCATTATCACTATCTGTGTGTATGTGAACAGACACACACACACACACACACACACACACACACACACACACACACACTTCAGATCTGGAAAGGAAAATGACACCAATGAATCCTAATTAAAAGTCATTGCAAATGAATGAACAGATTTTCTCATTTTATTTTCTAAAACATAGACATCCGGGAATACAGTCAGTCCCAGCAAGATGAACTCCTAATTACGATTCAAAGTATGTTTGGGTTCTTATCTCTGTGAACATAACAGCCTGGAGGTTCGAGTCTAGACGTTTTTTCCCCCTCAGTTCCTCATATATATCTACCATGTGAGAATTTGGTGGTAGGAAGCAGGGATGGGATGGAATACAATTTTGAATCTGAACTAGAAAAATAAACACAACAAAACCCAGCACTGCATGTATTCCGTAGGCACTCAGCAGGGAATGTTTGATTCCTGTGACAATGATAGCTGTCAGTAACAAGGAGGCAAAGAAGTTTTAAAAGGAAGGGAAGGAACATCTTCAGAGAGTACAGGCCAAGCCCATGGAGAAGAAACCCTTCATTTCCGCACTGCTCTAGAGGGGAAGGTCAAAATCCATCCAGACAGGGATGGGCTGCTGGGGGTTCGCAGGGGTTTGGGAAAACCTCTAGCTAAGATTCTGTGCAATTCAGAGAACCCCCAAATCCCACTCTTGGCTGGCCCCACCCCACCCACCCTGCCCCTCCCAGGAATCCCCACACGGCCCGTTTTGGATGCAGGTAAGTGCAGAGCGCACCTGGAGGCTCAGGGAGGATGAAAAACAGGCCTACCAGAAGTTTGGTAGGCCAAACTCCAGAGGGCCTCTGGAGCAGGGGGAGGCTGTTTTTGCCCTCCTGGAGGCTCAAGGAAAGCCTCTGGAGCCCAGGGAGGGCAAAAATGCCCCCCGCCATGGTGCAGGAGGCTGAATAGGCCATGCCCACCATGCCCACGCCCACTCAGCAACCGGGCAGAGAACTTGCTAAAATTTTTGAAGCTCACCCCTCCATCCAGGCAATGTCAAGCTTACCTTGGAAAATATTTTATCTTTTCAACATTTTGATCAGGCTCAGTGAACACTGAATTTGCCTCACTGTTGAAAGGCAAGCTTGACTAGCACCAAGTGGCCATAACCATAAATCAGTCAAGTCAATAGGAAGGGAAACAATGGGTTGTTGTCTGAAGACTCTGGGGGAAGGACAACCTTGAATGCCTAATTAAATGGAATGCATTGCAAAGGAGAGGGATGAGAGCATCCAAACCAACAACTCTTGGCATTGCTTTTTCGAAATGTGATTATATTGTATCTGTAATGCTGGACTGGGAAAAAGGGAAGGTACTAATGAGAAATGATGATAAAAAAGTAAACAAATGGATCTAGCAGAATATCTGAGAGAGGAAAAAGAAGTGAAACTGGCACATGGCAATTCTTCCAGGCTCCCTTCTTTACTGCTTTATATTGATAGACAAAATCTTGCCAGACTGAGGAGTCTATGATCTGCATCTACCATAAACTCTGTGAACTATTAGGGAGGAACAATTTAGTGACCATATTTTGGACAGAGAGGAGAGCTGGTTTGAAAGAGGGGGTTAAAGAGGCCATTTATGTCAAAATTGAACAGCCCTTTCTCAACAGAGGGGGAGGGATATGACATCATCTATCTCCAATCTACAACAGTCCTTTCAACAGTTCCAAAAAGGCTCCACACCAATTTGCACCACTCAGGTGACCCTGATGGCACAGATAAACCTCCAGGTGGCCTCAACAACTCTTTAAAAGGATCCAAATGACCAGCTGTCTGCAAGGAGCATAAATCCTTCTATTCCCCACCATCCAGTCAGAGCTGAAGAAATTTCTTGGATGAGGAGGAAAACATCTTCAAAGAAAAATCAGAAAGTCCAGTTGCCTCTAGAAAAAAAAGCACCTTTGGGACAATCATGACCCGGATAACTAAGAATCTCTATAGACTATTAGGGAGGGACTGTCTTCACCCTCTTTCTCTCACACTTGCTTATCATGGCTGAGTTGCCTCTTATTTCTCTGGAATGCACCTCGTCCTGCCTGGGAGATCCACCTCTTCACTGCATTTCATCACATATATGGACATTGTGGATTGCTGCTCCAAACGAACAGTATAGTCCTTGACTTAAGACCACAACTGAACCCAAAATCTCTGTTGCTAAATGAGACATTTGTTAAGTGAGTTTTGTCCCATTTTATGACTTTTGTTGCCACAGTTGTTAAGTGAATCATTGCAGTTGTTAAGTTAATAGCAGGGTTGGGAAGTGAATCTGGCTTCCCCACCCACTTTGCTTGACAGAAGGTTGCAAAATGGAACCACATAACCCTAGGACACTGCAACCGTCATAAATATGAGCTACTGTAGTTGCCAAGTGACTCAATTTTGACCCTGGGACCATGGGTATGAAAAATGGTCAAATGTCACCTTTTTTTTCCAGTGCTGTTGTAACTTTGAATGGTCACTAAATAAACTTTTGTAAGTCGAGGACTATCTGTATGGAAACAAGACAGGTCCAACAAAATGTGCTGAAGACCATAACCATTACTCAAGGAGCACCCCCTGTATCATTTTTTTATAAAAAGAACGTTCATGTTAAAATTGTAGTTTGTTTAATCAGAGCTTTTACAACATTATTCAGCTTTGGGTAATAAATGAGCAAAAGTATACTTAGTTGCATTTCCTTGAAATGAAGGGATTGTTTTATTCTATTTAGTTCTGAGGTTATAAGGACTCAAGTGTGCATTATTGCCCAGAGGGATAGATTAGGCAGTGACTGAAGTGGCATGCAACCAAATAGCCTTTGCAGAAGAGGAACAGAATCTGGCAAGACTGAAAGTACCCATCTCACTACTAATTTTACTCTTCCCAAAACTATGGAGGGTCGATTCTGAGACATTTTCTCCATCTCTCCTCCTTTGGAGTCAAATTTCGTTTATCAGACCATTATATATAGGCTGTAGCTCTTCTTCCCCCCCCTCCAAGGTCATCCCCACATACCATTTTTTCTTAGCATCATGTTTGGATAAATTTGACAAGTGAAATTTGGAAAGTGAAATATCCACTTACTAGGTAAACACAATTTTACTAGAGCTAGTAATATTTCTTAAGGAGGACTGGCAGATATTCCCACAGATAAAGTATAATAAAGTATCCATCACAAGGGGTTATTTTAAGAAACTAAACATTGTCTTTAGAGATTTCTTCGATGTTAAAATTTGGGCAGTATTTTTTAAAATGTTAATATTTTATTCACAGACTCAGGAGAGTGAGCCATTAAAAACGAAACAAACTTAACTGAATGACAAATTAAACTACAGTATGCCTCAAGCAGCCAGCACACATATTTATATATATGTACATATTCCATCTGTCAAGTGTTAGCTTCTGAAGTATGTGGCAGAAAGAGAAAACAGAAAGGAAAAGGGGGGTTCACTGAGACCTCATGCATGCAATGTATACCAGGCTCTGTGCAAAGCTAAGCAGCCCTGAGCAAAAACAGAACCAAAGTTTATACCTTGACTTACAACCATTTGTTTAGTGGCTGCATGAAGTTACAATAGCACTGAAAAAAGTGATTTATGTCTGTTTTTCACATGACCATTACAGCATCCCCATAGTCACATGATCAAAATTCAGATGCTTGGCAACTGGCATGTTTTATGACAGTTGCACTGTCCTGGGGTCATATGATCACCATTTGTAAGCTTTCCAGTCAGCTTCTAACAAGCAAAGTGAATGGAGAAAGCCAAATGTCAGGGTTCCATATAACACCCCCAACGAAAGAAGACTCCGAGGCGCGAAGTTCCTCAAAGTTGCTGAGCTACCAATGGGCCTGGTAGCTCAGCAGACTAAAAGCATTGTGATTAACACCAGCTGTCTGCAATTGCTGTAAGTTCGAATCTCACCAGGCTCAAGGTTGACTCAGCCTTCCATCCTTTCTAAGGTAAGTTAAATGAGGACCCAGTTTGTGGGGGCAATAAGCTGACTTTGTATAAATATGCAAAAGTATGAAGGCTATTGCTTAACTCATTGTAAGCCGCCCTGAGTCTCCAGAGAAGGGCGACATATAAATCAATTTTTTTTTAAAAAAAGTTCAATTTTATTAGAAATGTCATATTGGCACATCTGGAAAAACCCAAATCTGAAATCTTCTAGGTTTCCCCACACAAAGGAAAGTCCAAGTCCCTGCCCAGTACCCACATGTCATCACATGGTTCAATCAAAGCACCGTCCCATCTGGAGATGCCTCCCAGTCACACCCCTCCAGATGTGACTCCAGATGCAGGGCAGGTTGTCCTTGACTCTCAGAGAAAGGAATGTTATTATGACTATATATCTCCCCAGTTCCATACAATCCCCCCTCCCAGTTTCCCACAGCACTAAATGTGGCAGGCCTGAAGGCCCAATGCAAAAGATGGCTCCCAGGCCTGACACCACATTTGCTTAACAACCACTGATTCACTGAACAACTGCAGTGATTCATTTAACAACTGTGGGAAAAGAGGTAATAAAACTCACTGAACAATTGACTTGCTTACCAACCTTGGGCTCATGTATGACTCATGTAAATCAAGGATTACCTCTATAGCCTTGGCTCACTACATTGCAAAGAAAGACACAGGAAAAGTAGACAGAGTGGAAATTAACAGTGTGACACTGGAATGTTTTAGATAAACATCTATGTGATCATATTATAGAGCTGTGGTGGTGCAGTGGTTAGAACGCAGTACTGCAGGCTACTTCTGCTGACTTCTGGCTGCCTGCAATTTGGCAGTTCGAATCTCACCAGGATCAAGGTTGACTCAGCCTTCCATCCTTCCAAGGTGGGTAAAATGAGGACCCAGATTGTTGGGGGCAATATGCTGACTCTGTAAATCGCTTAAAGAGGGCTGTAAAGCACTGTAAAGTGGTATATAAATCTAAGTGCTATTGCTATTATTATTTATCCCTTCCCACTAATCAGCATGCTGATAATATCTCTGAACTGAAGCAATTTGGTTTATTGGGCCACAAGTTCCTGAATGGACCTTCTTTTTGTCATTACTCAGGGTCAATTCAGGTTTCTCTGAATGTTTTCTTGAAAATGTATCTTCAACTGTTCATATGTATTGAGGAGTGGGAGAAGCCAAGATGTTTGGTAGTGAATGATTATATCTAGCTAACATGTGTAAGGAGGGATAACCTTTTACCTCCACAATACAAGCAAAGTCATTGACACTTGCCTCCCCCTATAATGTGCTACACAAAAGATATTGTTGATGCAACACAAGTAGAACTAGATGCTTTAGGCCACAAAATTAGGAAAAAAGTTGACAATACATCATACTCTACACCCCAAAACCACCATAGATCATTTGAATTTATCCAGGAAAATTGGTGATTGTGGCTTGTTACAAGTGAAGCAAAAGTAGGAACATGAAATCGGAAGTCTAAATGATTACATAAAGGCAAGCAAAGAGATTATGTTAATAAAGTCATAAATGTCTATAAGAAGGAAAAAAAAGTCAGCTGGTGAAATTGGCCTTACAGTTATGATGTAAATCACTCCGATAAAGCTTGGAATAACTCTGACATCTAGTAATTTATGACACATTTGTCACTGTGGATCTTTTTCTACTTTTTTTTTTTAAATGATCAAACTTTTTTTTTTAAAACCCTCTAATGTGTAGACCATGTAAATTTACTCTAATGATTGCAGTGGCATATAAAATGATGAATAAAATAAAAGTTCCGATTGGCCGGATAAATTGTCAAACTTGAAATGTGGGCAAATATATTCTGAGACCATTTTAAGACAGTTTGCAATTCACATGAAAATGGGCTCATCAGAAGATGTGCACAGGAAAGGGTGCAATAAAGAAGAAATATGTACAAAATTAGGCTTTTTTAAAAAAAGACCACATTGGTGGAAAAACATCAGTGCAAGAGGGAAAGCCACCTAGAGTTGTTTGGATAGTGATATGGATGGAATATAAATTCACTAAATAAATAAATAAATAAATAAAATACGTATATGTACAATAGGACAATGTTCATATAAATTTGGTGCACTTTTTGATCTTGTTAAAAAAATGATGATTTTGCATTTTCAAAAAGAAGGCTATTGGGAAAAAGGATAATTTATCTTCTATTCTGCTGTCTCCTGCTACTGAAAAGGGATTCTGCAGCACCTAGAGATAGCAGAAAAGAAGAGAAAGAACTGAAGAAAATCACAAGCTACCAAGGCCCGCAAATAGAAGGAGAATGACTGTAGCAAAAGAAAGCAAAGATAGAACCAACCGTAACAGGAACCTCAGATGCAATCCCAAATGAATAGACTGGTACCTGCAAAAAAAAATGGGAAAACCAGTGCCTCCAAAAACAAATGAGTAGACCAGTGCCTGCAAAAATAAATGAGTAGACTGATGCCTGCAAAAACAAATGAGTAGACCGGTACAGCTCTGCAAGCAGTTAAAAGCCTGGTAGACCAGTACCTCTGCTAAATCCTAAAGAATTGTCACATGACCATTAAGCCACACCCACAAAATTAGCCACGCCCACAGAACCAGTAGTAAAAAAATGTAGAACCCACCACTGCATGCAACAATATCTTTAACACCATCAAACAACATCTGCCTATCCCAGTGTCTTGGAAAGGATTGATAGGTTGCTGAAAATGGCAAATCCACACTAAATATCTGGCTGACTGTGCAACCAACCATAAAAAGGCAAGATTGCTCATTCCAACACAGAAGGTATGATCAGAACAAGTGTCATGATATAGCAAAGGGGGCTCTGAACTAATTTTATCCTTTATGGGTGACTTCCTTGTGTACAGTTGCTTTTGTAAATGTCTGGATGTGAAGAGTCATGCAAAGTTGCAGAGGTGAGTCGCCCAAATTTTATTTATGTGTGTTCTTTATTTTCAATTTATATGCAGATATGCCTTCCTTGACAGAATACCATCTAGGTACAAATGACAGACTGGAACAGTAGCAGGATTTTGTCGCTGACAATGTTTTTGTCAAATGCATTTATCAGAGCAAACTGAAATTCAGGGCAAGAGCTTCCAGAGTACAAATATATGCAACTGAAAGTATCTTTTTGAAATTTTATTTAAAATATTTATCCCAGTGTTCTAGGCAAAGAAAAGTAAACAAGTGGAATGGGGAGAGCTTTGACACAACTTTATACTAATCAATTATCAATATGTATAGCTGGAATAAATTTCAACCACTCATTCCATTGGAGTTTAATAAAAAGAGAAAGAGAGACGTCCATGATTTCCACAAACTTACTAGCAATACTGAATTATTTGTTGTAAAAAATAAATTATCAATAAGGACGACAAGGCACAAAGAAGATTTGCAGCACAAGTAATGTCTACCATAACTTTTTTTGGGGGGTGTGTGGAAACCCTGAATAATTCAACAAATATTTAATTTAATTTCTCCCTTTTTTTATATCAGTGTGGTTGTGACACACAACTGGAATGGAAGGTGAGCATTTCAAAACAAATCTGATGAAATATAAATGTTAGTCTACACATAATATGTTCCTTCTTTCAAAAAAAAATGATTATATTTAGCCCTAAAGAATATAGGTTTAGGATGAAAAGACACGTGTTTTATTTAATTTTTAATGAAAGGCACATGCTTGTGCATACATACACACACAGAGAGATATATATTCTATAGCTGCATGGCTATAGAAATATAACACACACAAATATATATATATATATATATATATATATATATATATATATATATATATATATATATATATATATATATATATTTATTTCAGCAAATGTAATCTCACTACAGTTTTTAATATTCTTAGTTAAATGTTTTCCCCCGTCAACCCAATAAAATACTTTACAGCAGACCAAATGTTGCATTCACAGAAAAAAAAAACAAAAAAATAAAAACAAAAAACCACCTGTGTAAAATAAAAAAAGATCTATAAAGTTTAAACTCAGCTTTATATTTCTTATAATCTCCTCTTGATCTCTGCATCCAGAAGTTTTGGCAGACACATTTATTCAGGCTTTAAGCCTCAACTCCATTAGACTGCTAATAATATTTAAAATTAAAGCCATACATAAATCTTGGAAATGGTTCCTTAGAAAAGCTGGCGATCAAGTTGTGATCCCATGATTTTCACTGAGGAAAAATAACGATTGAAAAATGGATTGAAATTTGCAAATTGGCGATAAACCAATGGTGACCAATAACACCAAAGCAAGCACATTCAAAATCAGTCTCAATGGGGGATACTGTATGTGTGAATGGGGGGTGGGGATAGAGGTGGGAGGGAGCAGATTGTATCTTAAGACTTCTTTGTTACAGATATTTCTCTGGGCAATGTTTGGACCTCCCACATTTAATTCACAAGTATGGGATTTGCTGGCTCCATTACCAAATGGGGTTCATTTCCTCCTTCATGTTTAATGGCTTTTCCCCCCAGCCATTCCATAATTTTTGGGGGAGGGGAGCTGTTTTAGATCAAGCAGACTTGGGCATTTTATGGCTCCCAGACCAGGGGTGGGTTCTACTTACCTTTACTACCGGTTTGCAATGGGAGCGTGTGCACTTCTGCGCATGTGCAGAAGCTTCTGCGCATGCGCAGATCATCCATGATGATGTCATGGCGGGTGGGTGGAGCCTCCTGCCGCTTTTACCACCAGTTCGCAAGAACCAGACCGAACCGGGAGCAACCCACCACTGCCCCAGACCACATGCGCCCCTTTGGCTGTTCCTGTCTGGCCTGGATTGCTTTTATTTTGAAGGTGACTGCTTTTTTGTTTTCAATTTACATGTGTGCATGCCTATAGACCTTCAAAATCCTATTGGTTTGGTCTACCACAACATTCCCAGTTTAATTGCCCATCCCTGGTCTAAAGGTTAAAAGAGAAGGAGTCTCTCTCTTACCAATTTGTTTAGATTTGGATTTCTTGGCTAAAGAATACAACAGGATGGAATTTCTGGGATTAATTTAGCTCATCTTGATCTCCATTTAAGTCGCTTGGTTGAGTGACCGACTGAATGACTTGGCTATAGAAGTTGTGGATGCTCCAACACTGGAGGCTTTTAAAAAGAGATTGGACAATTGTTTATCTGAAATGGTATAGGGTTTTCTGCTTCAGCAGGGGGCTGGACTAGAAGACCTCCAAGGTCTCTTTCAACTCTGGTATTCTGCTATTCTCTTTTTTTTTTTTCAATTGGCTAAAATAAAAATTCACTGGAGCAGACTCTCCTTCAGAGAGCCTTTTTATATTGTCTGAATAGCCTCACCGACTTTTAGGCAGCTTTCTCCCTTTTCAGTTCCACCAAGAAAGTTGCGGCCTTCTTACTGCACTTCTAATCTCTTAACAATCTTCATTTCCGAGTGAGGGGGCAAAGGAACCTTCCTAATTCTTTGAGCCATAGTATGCTCATTTAAAATCTCAGATGTTTTTAATCTACCAAATCTTTGTTCTCAGCACCTTAACACACAGTTCTGAGTGTTTTAGAAAAAGTGTGTATGAACTCATTCTGAACAGTTGAATTATTGAACACTCTGATGTCCTTCTGTTGATAAAAGAAGGCCCAAGACTAGCCAGAACTTTTGTTAGTGATTTCCAGTTCCTTGTTTGTATTAACTGAGTCTGTTTGCTGGTGTTCTTCAGTAATCCTGAGATCATTTTTGGATGTCCCACTGACCTCTACAATCCTTTCTGAAAGTGCTTCATTAACAGTCACTTTTTTTCTCTTTCATTCCTTCCACTGTCCTGTCCCACAGACAATCAAATCTAACATGAACAGTCTTTAGAATAGCAACTGCTGCCATCCACAACACAGTGGTGGGTTCCTCCCGGTCCGGTCCGGTTCAGCCGAGCCGGTAGCGGTGATGATATGACATCACCGAACCGGTTCTCTCCCCCCCGCCCTCCTACCCCCACCACCCACATTATTCTTACCTTTTATTTGGTCCCACCCCCAATCTATTGCTGCCTCCTGAGTCCCAGCTGATGACTAGAGGGAAAAAAAACTGTTTAAACTCTTGCCGCAGGGCTTCAAAGGGCTGTCCTACAGCTGATCAGTGTTAAAAGCAAACAAATGAGTCGGGTCGTAAGTGCTAGGACTGGTCGTAAGTGCGAGGATCTTCCAGAAATGACTCTAACCAGCTAGCCACGCCCACCTAGTCACATGACCTCCAAGCCACACCCACAAAATAAGCCACGCCCACAGAACCGGTAGTAAAAGAAATTAGAACCCACCCCTGCCACAACAGTATTGTTTTGTCAAAAAGAAAAGCAACTTTCTCCTAAAGTCCTTTAAAAAAAATTGGCCAGCTACTGTATGTTTAGGGCAGTGATGGTGGACCTATGGCTCGTGTGCCGGAAGTGGCATGCAGAACCATCTCCCCGAGCACATCAACCATAGCCCCATTGCTCTTCCGGGTTTCAGTGTGGCCAGCTGCTCTTTGCGCACGTGGGAGTGCTGGAAACTGGAAGAGCAACTCCCTGGCGCTCATGCGCAAGCCGGGAAGCTAAGTTTCTGGTTTCCGGCATGTGCAGTTGGTCTTTGCATACGCATGAGTGCCATAAACTGGAAGACCAGGAGACTGGCATGCATGCGCACACTGGAAACCGGAAGCTCAGCTTCCTGGCGTGCACATGCGTGCTGAGGAGCTGCTCTTCCAGTTTCTGGCATTCCCGCATGTGCGTGCCGGGATGCTTTTCTTCTGGTTTCTGGTGCTCCCCCATGCACGCACATGCTCCCATTTCGGCACTCAGTGTCAAAAAGGTTCACCAACACTGATCTAGGGTATCAGGGATTCTGTGAATTGACCATAACTTCTGTCCAGATTCAGCATTTCAGCTGGAGAGAAATTCAACCAATTTTCAAACTTTTTATAAAGCTTTTTTTTTTTTCCAAATGACTTGTTTGTTTTTTTGTATGAAATATTTTGAAAATGTTTGAAAGATGCCTTCCCATAATTACTTTTCTCTTTTGGGGGTAAGTTCATACTGCTATTTTTTGTTCATCTTCTTTTTTGCTTCATAACTCTGGCTTCGGCAACGTTATCACTGAAATTTCCCAAATATATTTTCTTTCAGAATCTTTAGATGTCTCATTCCTTTTTGTTATTTGTCTTTTTCCCACTCCCCCCACCACCACTTTTGCATTTCATTTGTCAAGCATAGTGAAA
This sequence comes from Arizona elegans, assembly GCA_022577455.1. Lineage (NCBI taxonomy): Eukaryota > Metazoa > Chordata > Lepidosauria > Squamata > Colubridae > Arizona > Arizona elegans. The sequence goes on along the minus strand of JAKOOJ010000002.1, from coordinate 190,667,269 downwards.
TCAGGAAGTCCAGAAAGTTCAAATTAATATAAAGGTTTATTGCAAGCTTATGCTCTCTATAAGAATCTGAGCTACTAACAGTTAAAGTAAATGGGCTGTAAATAAGAGTCAATGGAATTTAAGGTGGGCTGAACTTAGATCTATTGTGGCATGAAGACATTCAAAACTAATGATGCATTTGACCCCTCCCTCAGGCTCAACCTGGTTATTTCCTATATAATTTCTTATATATGTTGTATTTAATTATTGAACTGAATTATTATATTGCATGGAATTGAATTATTGGATATTGTATGTTCTTGTATGGGTAAAAAGAGAGATTCCAAGTTGAACAGGCTCTTGTATGATTGTTAATGTAACTCTTTTGAGTAATTATACAAATACACTCAGAGTTACATCTATCCCATGGTTTTATCATCTCTAAAGAAATCTTAAAGTGACAGCCTCCTGGTTTTCTTTTTTTCCAGACTTACCTTAAACTGCTTTGTAATTTTTCCTATGACTTCTGTCCTTTCTCCTGCCATATCAGTTTATGTCAGCCAAACTTTTTTAACTTCATTACCATTTTTATCCAGTTTCCGAATTTTCAAATAGTGCTTGTGGCATGCAGATAAAATTTTAATTATAAAAAACCCCAGTGAATCGCTTATATTTATAATAATTTGGGATTTTTTCCCCAGGAATACTATCTGAGGCAAATCCCTCTGAATACACTAGAATGTCAGAGTGGTAGCTGTATTTCTGATGAATTAGATTTTTTAAATAAATAAATAAATAAATACAATCCATTTAATGAACTTCCAAATACTCTATTATTACTCTTTGTTAATCAAAAATGTGAATTCTGTGGTAATAATAAAAGATACCATATTTTTGAAGTATAAAACGCACCTTCTCCCCCAAAAAGGGGGGGGATTTAGGTGCATCTTATACACCAAATGTAGCCCCGCCCACCCACTGGCCCCGACCCTTTGGCCTCTGCCTTGCAGCAGTTACCTCCTTGCAAGCAAACAGCAAGAAAAAACAGATCCTTTCAGCCTAATTAGTACAAGTTGATTGGATCGGCCTCCCGACTCTCTGCTGATTTCCTCTCAGCTGTTTTGCGCAGGGCTCTGCTGCTTGCTGCAAAGAGGTAAATTGCTGGAGCAGATTTTTTTTTCCTTGTGCTAATCAAACTATGCTGAAAACAAAAATGAAAGTAAAGCAGGCTGTTTGCTGTTTGCTGCAATGAGGCAAAATTGCTCAGAGGCAGAGGGAGAATATCTTTTTCTTCTTTTTCCTCAACAAAAAAGGTAGGTGCATCTTATACTCCGGTGCATTTTATACTCCGAAAAATACGATAAACTATATTGTTATAGTCTTCTAAACCACACAAAACACCCTGTACAACCATACCTATGCCTCATCACATCTAAGTAACTGTATCAGTATATAAAATGGTGTTCTCTATCCTACTTACACTGTTTATACATAAGTGTTATATGCGAGTTATTTTATGAGGGCACAGATGATTAATTTCTACCACTTATATACTACCCACAAACATATAGCATATAGCAGTGTTCCTTAAGCTTATTTTTTCTCTCAGGATCTCTTCCAGTGGTGGGCTGCTGCCGGTTCGGACTGGTTCGGGCGAAGTAGTTGTGCTATTTAGCTGCGTTTTTTAAGCTGTGTGCATGCGTGCAAGCTGCACATGTGAGCAAAGCACATGCATGGAAGGCTCACGCATGAGTGAAGCAAGCATACACATGCACTCACATTTTCGGCACTGGGAGAACCGGTTGTTAATTCATGTGCCGCCCAACTCTGATCCCTTCCCACTTTTAAAAATTATAGAGAACTCCAAAAGAGCTGTCTGTTTGGGTTGGTGTATTTATCAGTACTGATCATTTTAAAAATAAAAACTGATACACTCACTGCCGTTAGTGTTCGTCAGAATTGTTGGAGGGGAATTTAATATTACAGATAGTCCACAACTTAAAACTGGTCATTTAACAACAGTTCATATTTACAATGGCCACAAAGGCAGTTGTAAATGATGGCCACCCCCCATGGTCATGTGATTGTATGATGTCAGGTGCTTGGCAACTGGTAACCTTGTTGTGGTGTTTGACAGCCACGTGACTGTAATTCACAATGTTTTTTGTCAATTTCTGACAATAAACATCTATTCAAATTAGTGATTTGCACTTATGTCCACTGCAGTTTTTTAACAACCACCACGTTTGCTTAACCACCATTGCAAAACTGGTAGTAAAATCATTTCCAGTCATGTGGGGATCTTGACCATAACAACCTGTGACTCAGGGGTGAAATGCTCCCAGTTCGGACCGGATCGTCTGATTCGGTAGCAATGGAGGCGGGTGGTTCGGAGAAGCAAAAATCCCTGCCCCCCTGCCCCACATTGCCCAGCTGAGTCACACAATCATCAGAGGTTTTTTTTAAAATTTTTAAAAGCATTTTTTCTACAACCTCTTTGGCCGAAGAGATTATAGAAAAAATATTTTTAAAAGGAAAAAAAGGCAAGTCAGCTGGAATCATCAGAGGCTTTAAAAGCATTTTTTTTTATAACCTCTTCAGCTGAAGAAGTTGTAAAAAAAATGGTTTTAAAAGTAAAAAAAAAAAGTTGGCCATGCCCACTCAGTCATATTACCCCCACACCAAGCCACGCCCACAGAACCGGTAGTAACAAATTTTACATTTCACCACTGCTGTGACTAGATTTCTGATGGAAACCGTAGTTATAAATCTAGGACTACCTGTATATAGAATGGCAAGTATTATGGATTATTGAGAGCCTCTTTGGGGTCTTTGGATCACTGTCCAAACACTGTCATATATGAATGCTTCCAATATCCATGCCATGTATGCAGTATATTTAGGACATAATAATATGCATCTGGATGGTTGATCCAAAGTAGTTTATTCCACTCTGTTACATGGTCCTTTATAAACTGTACCCCAGTTAGATTGAGCCGAACTCAACCTAACTCAATTGAGCCTAGATAGAACTCAAGAGACACAAAAGCACTGAACCCTGGACAGGTAGTTTTTTTTACATCTTCCTATAAGAATTGAGGATATGTTTTATTAAAAAAAAAAGATATAAAAGTGAAACGTGAAATTTACAAATCTATAATTAATCCTTTCTATTATCTTTATCCTAAAATATATGTTGCTATTTTTTTTAATACTATATATGTATATGTATGTATATATATATATATATATGTATATCAGTGGTGGGTTTCAAAAGTTTTGACTACCGGTTCTGTGGGTGTGGCTTAGTAGGCGTAACATGGCTTGGTGGGCATGGCAGGGAAAAGATATTGTAAAATCTCCATTCCCACCCCACTCCAGGGGAAGGTTACTGCAAAATCCCCATTTCCTCCCGATCAGCTGGGACTCGGGAGGCAGAGAATAGATGGGGGTGAGGCCAGTCAGAATTTTTACTACTGGTTCTCCGAACTATTCAAAATTTCTGCTACCTGTTCTCCAGAACTGGTGCTGAAACCCACCTCTGATATGTGTGTGTGTGTGTGTGTGTTTGTGTGTGTTTGTGTGTGTTTGTGTGTGTGTGTAACATTACAAATTTTATATTTTGTCTTTACTATTAGTATACTACACTCAATACTCTCAGTAAAAGCTAGCTTGGTGTATCGCTTAAGGCATCAGATAGAAACTAAGAGTAGTGAGTACTACTGCCTTAGGCACAAAGCCAGCTGAGTGATCTTGGGCCAATCATTTTCCCTCAGGCCTAGAAAGGAGGCAATGGTAAACTTCTTTTGAAAAACACTCCCACAAAAACTTCAGGGTTTTGTCCAGGCAGTCTCTGTGAATCAGACACAGTCAAATGGATGAAGAAAAAAAAATAGCATTACTGATAAAGTTTACTACAAATCCTGTTCTGACTTCTGCCTAATTCCTCTCTCTGGGATTTCTTCTATGCCTTTTCTTCTCTGTTAATGGGCAGTATGCATGCACTTTTCTATGTTGTGCTTTGCCTTGCCTCAGTGCTTCTTTTTATACAAGACCACCCACTTGTTTTAAGAGGAGAAAAATGCCCACCTTCTTTAATTTGACTGCTTTTCTCTACTCTGGTGGCTGAAGAGCTTCCAAAAACACAAGTTTCCTCCCATCTCCTTTCACACCTGTGTCAAGGTTGCAGCTTTATTGGCAACTCTGCAATGCTGGGGAAGAAGCTCAAATGGGACGAGGACTAAAGTAAAGGTAAAGGTTCCCCTCGCACATATGTGCTAATCGTTCCCAACTCTAGGGGGCAGTGTTCATCTCTGTTTCAAACCCAAAGAGCCAGCACTGTCTGAAGACGTCTCCATGGTCATGTGGCCGGCATGACTAAACGCCAAAGGCGCACGGAACACTGTTACCTTCCCACCAAAGGTGATCCCTATTTTTCTACTTGCATTTTTTTACGTGCTTTCGGATTGCTAGGTTGGCAGAAGCTGGGACAAGTAACGGGAGCTCACCCCATTATGCGGCACTAGGGATTCGAACCTCTGAACTGCCGACCTTTCGATCGACAAGCTCAGCGTCTTGCCACTGAGCCACTGCGTCCCTCACAAGGTAGCTTAGGTCCCTGCAATTTTTTTCTGAGCAGCTCGCTTTTACACATATCCACCCCCAAACTCTAATTAACACTTGGAAACACATGCTACTAAAAACCAACCTAGAAACTAAGGAGCAGATTTGTTTTCACACTTCAGCTGTACCTATTTATTCTTGGGAAATTTATCAGAGCTCATTTTGCTTCCTAGGTTATGAAATTACCATATCATTTTACATGACCGATATTCAGATCAGAAACAGAATGGCCTATTTATTTTAATGTCACCCACCCTGCCCGTTCGGAGCAGACATATCTTATGACCAATTATTGGTTAATTGGGAATCATCATTCAGAGGCTTGCTGCTTGAACAGTGGAAAAAAAAATGCTGTATTAGTGTCTATGATCTCTTTACCCTTTCATCAAGAAATGTCAGCCTCCCATGTAAGCCAGACAGGGAACAAGGCTAGATGAACTAATCCCACTTTATTGTAAGACTACATTAACACAATCTTGCAAATCTAAAGATACAAACCTCGCACCACTTTTAATTGCTTCATCCTTCCTAAATCTCTTCTTTTAACCATTAATCTATTGGGGGCTCTTATTTCGCATGCCTGATTACTTCCTCGGTAGCATGTTTTCCCCTCCTCCTTCAAGGTCATCACGCATTCCATGACAGGAAATAAGTCACATGTGTAATGTGAATTTTTATTTTAGCCAATTAAAAAAGAGAGAATAACAGAATTCTAGAGTTGAAAGAGACCTTCAAGGTCTTCTAGTCAAACCCGCTGTTCAAGCAGGAAACCCTGTACCATTTCAGACAAATAATTGTCCAATCTCTTTTTAAAAACCTCCAGTGTTGGAGCATCCACAACTTCTATAGCCAAGTCGTTCCACTGATTAATTGTTCTAATTGTCAGGAAATTTATCCTTAGTTCTAGGTTTCAGGGTTCCAAGTAACACCCCCAATGAAATAAAACTCCAAGGCTTGAGTTTCCTCAAAGTTCCATTTTGTTAGAGATGTCATATTGGCACATCTGGGAAAATCCAAATCTGAAAGTTTCCAGTCACCTCATCGCAGCTGCAGGGCAAGGTAGCCTTGACTCTCTGAGAAAGAATATTATTTTGACTACATATCACCCATATTCCATATAATCACCCCTCTCATTTTCCCATAGTAGAACAGGTGGCAGGCCTGAAGGCCAAATGTGTAAAATGGCTTCCAAGTCTGACACTAGATAGTTTCTCTCCTTGATTAGTTTTCATCCATTGCGTCTTGTTCTGCCTTCAGTTCCTTTGGAAAAATAGGTTGACTCCACTCTTCTATGTGGCAGACCCTTAGATATTGGAACACTGCTATCATATTATCCTTAGTCCTTCTTTTCATTAAACTAAACATAGTTTAATGCAATTCCTGCAAATGTTCTTTGTATGTTTTAGACTCCAGTCCATTAATCTTCTTTGTTGCTCTTCTCTGCACTCTTTCAATATCTTTTTTATATCATGGTAACCAAAACCAAAAGGGATGTGGTGGCTCAGTGGCTAAGACACTGAGCTTGTCGATTGAAAGGTCGGTGGTTCAGCGGTTCAAATTCCTAGGGCCGGATAATGGGGTGAGTTCCCGTTACTTCTGCCAACCTAGCAGTTCGAAAGCACGTAAAAAATGCAAGTAGAAAAATAGGGACCACCTTTGGTGGAAGGTAACAGCATTCCGTGCACCTTTGGCATTTAGTCATGACGGCCACATGACCATGGAGACGTCTTCGGACAGCGCTGGCTCTTTGGCTTTGAAACGGAGATGAGCACCGCCCTCTAGAGTCGGGAACAACTAGCACATATGTGCAAGGGGAACCTTTATTTTTACCTTTAACCAAAACTGGATGCAATATTCCAGGTGTGGTCTTACCAGGGCATTATAAAGCGGTATTAATGAAATGTACTAGGTAGGAATCAACAGTACTAAACTAAGTGATGCAATAAATGTGGATATTATTCAACACCATTCTAAGATCAGACTCACCCTGAACCTACTGGCCTTTCATAAGGCTTTGAAAATCTCGTGTTATCAACGAGCTTGGCCCCTGTGTGCCTAATCCCATATCATGGATTACTTAATTACTTTGTTGATTGCTCTTTTCCCTCAGCTACTATATACATATTATTTATAATTTTGAATTTTTTTAAATCTTGCTTATAAATGTTGTTAGCTTCACCACCCCGAGTCATGAACTTGAAGTGGCTATATAAATTCAATCAATCAATCAGTGAATCAATCAATCAATCAGTGAATCAATCAATCAATCTCAAGTTATGTTAGGAGTCTTGTCATACTTAAAAATCAATGAGCAAGAAACCTTGGATAGTATGACCATATTATTTTCATATTCTGTGATAATCCGTTAACTTTTTTTTCTTCACTTCATAGCTTTGATCTTTCTTTTTCTACTGAGACTTTTACAATTGATTTCAAATGTGTTTTGGTTTGTCATTCTCTCACACACACTTCTTAAATCTCATTTCAATCTTCCTTTGCAATTTAATTACCTTCCAATATCCCCCCCATCCACTTGTTTCTTAACTTTTGGAATAAGCTGATTACGCTCAATATCTCAAGTGCTTTCCTTTTAATTCTTGTTTGATTTATCCCCATCTGTTCTCTTGAGCTTTATTTTCCTTTGCATTTAAAGCATATCGTTCTGTTCTCTTGCTTGGTTTCATCTTCCACTTGTAATACTCTTGCTCTTCCCTTTCCTTTTTCCAACATTGCCTGTTCCAATCTTGTGTTTTCCAGATTCTTTTACTTATTTTGTAATTCTTCTGGCATAATGCAAAGCAAAAATTGAGTTGAGTATAATAACTAAGCTGATGAAAATATGTTCTATTTCTATAAAATAGAAATGTAGGGTGCACCTGGGAATTCATGGGATTGAGCATAAATTCCTAAACACTGCTTTCTGGCACCTATTGATCAAGAAGGATTAGGAATCATGCACAACCATCAATCCTAAGCATTTTAACCGACAAAAAGGCTTAGAATGGTGGTATGGTTATACTCTCTCCCTTCCAGAAGCAGTTCATCTTATTATGGTGATTAAAGTCATTTTCATCAAAGATTAAGCCCTTAGTCAGGTTATAATGGATCCAGAGAATTTGTATCATCTTGGATCCTTGTCATGATGGACCACAGTTACAATCATTTCCACTTTATTTCTCACTCATGTGCACATACCCTATTGGGAAACATGAATCTCATGCCATCCCTTACTCTCTACCTGGGCTTTCAAGTAGCTCTGTTTAAAGCATATAAGAAACACTATCTTGCTTGACATCCAGAATTAATTAAAAACGCATGCAAATCACCATCAATACAATTCTAGGGTATGGCAGGTTCTGATGGAATGCATGGTAGCCCAATGAATTCTAAGTGACAGCTAAATGTTACCAGTTATAATGAACCTTTGCTCTCTCTGGCACACATACATGCATCCCACTTATCCATATCTTTCTCATCTAGACTGCCAGGGCTCTTGTCATTTCACAAGTTTGTAGCTGTCAGTGGTTTGTGGTTTGCACCATGTATTCAGTGCCCAGTCTTCTTTGCCTGTCTTCCAATGGCCTTTCTCCTTTGATCCTAATTGACTTGGCTCCTTCTTATCTTACCTCCCAAAGGGATGTTTTTGACAAGATTCCTGGCTTTTGTCCTCTCTACATATGTGCCTGCTCCATCTTTCGGTTATGATATCTTCAGTCTATTCTCACATCCTCACACAGACTAGTTTTAAAATTTTATCCCATTAATTCAGTGGAAAAACCTAAAATAAACCTTTGTGATTATTTTTTTAAGAGAATTGTGCCATTTCACATGACTTGAATGAGAGAGAGAGATGGAAAAACAGAACAGAAGAAGAGAATATATAGAGTTTAGGGTTGAACTGTGGAGTTGTGGTGCTTTCTGAGTTCTGTTGTTTGATGTGGATGTTTCTTTGCTCAACTACATGAGATGATCCAGTCTTTTTGTTTGTTTGTTTGTTCCTTAGCTATCTTTAGTTCTTAGCAGACTAGTTAGGCTAGACTAACAGACTATCTAGACTAGCAAACTACTCTACATTAACAGAATACATCTAGGGAATTCCTGGAAACTTGGCATTCAGACAAATCAGTCATTAATAGATACATAGAGATAAAACCAGGGGTGCTATTCAGCAGGTTTTGACAGGTTCTGGAGAACTGGAAATTTTGAGTAGTTCGGAGAACTGGCAAATAACACCTTTGGCTGGCCCCAGAGTGGGGTGGGAATGGGGATTTTGCAGTATCCTTCCCCTGCCACACCCACCAAGCCACACCCACAGAACCAGAAGTAAAAAAAATTGAATTTCACCACTGGATAAAACACATTTATATATCATTTGAAAGAGATAATAAAAATGTTGAGAAGGAAACAAACCAACAAACAAGAAAAAGAAAGAAAAAGAAAACAACCAGATAAACAAGGATTAACCACAGACAAATAATCAAGCAGAAAACAATACTCTTAAGCGAGGAGAAAACCACGCTCCCCCTAACACTAGCAGTGCAAGCTACTGTATATAAACAGGAAGGAAGCCCCTCATAGTAATGTTGGTAATGAAACATCTGTAAGCAAATAACCAAACAAACAACCAAGCTCAGAGAGCACCAAGGAATCCATGCTGTTAGAAGAACTAAGTCCACTTTCATGTATTGCTGGGGAAAATCAAACTCATCAGCAAGGAAATAGACAACAGCTAATTTAAAGCTTCATTCTGGGAGAACAGTTAGTGCATTATAGCACATATTGTGGGCATAATTAAACAGGAAAATTAGCTGGAAGATGCTCTAGTATTACGACAATCTCTAGAGGAACCTGCAGAGAAATGAACTAAATGACAACAGGACTAAAGCCAAGAAGGAAATAAATTACTTTACAATTGTCTAAATACAGAGAATAAAAATGGCTCTTGCCAGGATTGAGTAAAAGAGTAGATGTGCATGGGAGAAAATGACCTCCCCAGTTAGAGCATTATTTTTCTGCTTTTATCTACAGCTGAACCAATCAGATAAGAGGCTTTAAAACCTGAAGTCAACTTCACACTGGCTTACCTCTTCAGCAGTGGGAATTTCTGCAGAAGGAAATGAATGTAAAGTTCTTGTTTTGTGTTCAATTGTTTCATGTATACATATCTATGCTTTGGTACTGAACTAGATTGGGCTGTCCTACATAGACTATATCTCCAAGCTAAAGCTCCTTCTGAGAATGAAGATTTTTTTTCTGGAGAATTAAAGGATATAGAAAGGTAAAGGTAAAGATTCCCCTCACACATATGTGCTAGACTCTAGGGGGTGGTGCTCATCTCCATTTCAAAACATTCAGAGCCAGCATTGTCTAAAGATGTCTCTGTGGTCATGTGGCCGGCATGACTAAATGCCAAAGGTGGACAGAACGCTGTTACCTTCCCACCAAAGTTGATCCCTATTTTTCTACCTGCATTTTTTACGTGCTTTCGAACTGCTAGGTTGGCAGAAGCTGGAACAAGTAATAGGAGCTTACCCCGTTATGTGGCACTAGGGATTTGAACCACTGAACTGCCAACCTTTCAATTGACAAGCTCAGCATCTTAGCCACTGAGCCACCACATCTCTATAGAGGATATATATACACACACACACAAACTCACACCCTCCAAGGGAATGGTGGAAGAAGGAAACTGATATCCAAATAATGGTTCAGAAGCTATGGGAGGCATGGTGAGAAGATGTGATGATTGGCCAAGAAAAGAAGCAAAGGCTTACAGTCAAGGTGAGATAAAAGTGAGAAGTGCTCAACAGAAAATAAAGCTAGCAAGACTGGTGTATAGCTATCCTTTTCTCTCAATATTCTCAATATTTCAATATTCAATATTTCAATATTCTAACCTCTAATTATGGCTTCTAAACTGCTGCCAAGGATTGCTTGTTCACTTGCAAGCTTCTCATTGGTGACTATGAGGGCTAATACCATTACTTAAAGGAGTAATATAATTATACTCCTTTACTCTTTCAATTACTTCTAATTACTCTTTTAATAATTCCATTCTAAAAAAGTTAGAGTTGAATTATTATTTAATTCTTGAGAACTAGTTTGGGGCAGTAGTTAAGACATCAGGCTAGAAACCAGGAGAATATGAGTTCTAGTCCTGCCTGGGCATAAAGCCTGCTGGGTGTCCTTGGGTAACTCATTTTCTCTCAGCCCTCAGAAGGAGGCAATGGCAAACCACACTGAAGAATCTTGCCAAGAAAACTGTGGACATTTTTCCAGGGAGTCTCAATAAATGGGACACAATTGAACAGAAGAAAATAGAACTGCATAAATAGATAAATTCCATTAGTACTATTTGCATTTTTTTTCTTTCATGGAATTAGATTAATTTTAATATTCTATCATTATAATTTTTTAAAAAATCTAAACCTTAAAATGAAGTCTACCAATAATTTTCTCATGCTCTCCTTCTTTTAGGAACTGCATCTACATGGAGATAACTGCATCTACATAGAGGGAAGTATGCAGTGGAGTACCCCAGGGCTCTGTTTTAGGCCCAGTGCTCTTCAACATCTTCATCAATGCCTTGGACGAAGGGATAGATGGGGAACTCGTCAAATTTGCAGATGACATCAAGCTGGCAGAAATAGCCAACACTCCAGAAGATAGGCTCAAGATACAGAAGAATCTTGACAGACTTGAACATTGAGTGCTATCTAACAAAATGAAATGCAACAGTGAAAAAAGTAAAGTTCTACATTCAAGGAAAAAAAACAAAATGCACAAGTACCGTATATGTGGTACCTTTCTCAATAGTAGTAATTGTGAGAGGGAACTTAGAGTCCTAGTGGACAACCATTTAGATATGAGCCAGCAGCTGCCAAAAAAGGCAACACAGTTCTGGGCTACATAAACAGAGGGATAGAATCAAGATCACGTGAACTGTTAATATCACTTTATAATGCCTTGGTAAGGCCACAGTTGGAATATTGCATTCAGTTTTGGTCGCCACTATGTAAAAAAGATGTTGAGACTCTAGAAAAAGTGCAGGGAAGAGCAACAAAGATGATTAAGGGACTGGAGGCTAAAACATATAAAGAACGGTTGCAGGAACTGGGTATGTCTAGTTTAAGGAAAAGAAGGACTAGGGAAGACATGATAGCAATGTTCCAATATCTCAGGGATTGCCATAAAGAAGAGGAAGTCAAACTGTTCTCCAAAGCACCTGAGGGTAGAACAAGAAGCAATGAGTGGAAACTAATCAAGGAGAGAAACAACTTAGTACTAAGGAGAAATTTCCTGGCAGTTAGAACAATTAATAAGTGGAACAACTTGCCTGTAGAAGTTGTGAATGCTCCAACATTGGAAGTTTTTAAGAAGATGTTGGATAACCATTTGTCTGAGGTGGTGTAGGGTTTCCTGCCTGGGCAGGGGGTTGGACTAGAAGACCTCCAAGGTCCCTTCCAACTCTGTTATTCTATTTCTATTTTTCTCTTTAGATGAAATTGTAGGGAACTTTGTCATCCTATCTCATTGTATCAAAGGTTACAAAAATCATTTTCTACATCAGCAATTAAGATTCTTGAAAGTGCTACTCTTGTGATCATTTCTTCTTTAGTCATTTATGTACATTTTCTATATATATATATATATATATATTTGAAAAATAGGTCCAATTTGTTATCAAACAAACTGAGGCACGATATATGTGAAATGAATCATGATGGTATGGTAGAGATATTCAGAAAGCTGTTGGACACATCATTTCCATTCACCAAATTGTCTCCTACTTCATGCAAAACAGAGAAGGGTCACTCATGATCTGCTTTCCATCTCTATTCTTCTACTGTTATATACATAAAAGGTTAAAGCTGGAATAACCAACGACCTGTCCCTTTGGCACTACCACCCAAATTAACCATGGTATTATTCCCAATAATAATAAAAAAATGAGGGATGCGGTGGCTCAGTGGCTAAGATGCTGAGCTTGTCGATTGAAAGATCAGCAGTTCAGTGGTTAGAATCCCTAGTGCCGCATAATGGGGTGAGCTCCGGTTACTTGTCCCAGCTTCTGCCAACCTAGCAGTTTGAAAGCATGTAAAAAATGCAAGTAGAAAAATAGTGATCACCTTTGGTGGGAAGGTAACAGTGTTCCGTGCGCCTTTGGCATTTAGTCGTGCCAGCCACATGACCATGGAGATGTCTTTGGACAGCGCTGGCTGTTCGGCTTTGAAACGGAGATGAGCACCGCCCCCTAGAATCGGGCATGACTAGCACATATGTGCGAGGGGAACCTTTATCTTTACCTTTAATCCATTCTAGAACTACGGAGAAATTTCCTGATAGTGAGAACCATTAATCAGTGGAACAACTTGCCTCCAGAAGTTGTGGATACTTCAAGACTTGAGGTTTTTAAGAAGAGATTGGATAACCATTTGTCTGGAATGGTATAGTGTCTCCTGTTTGAGCAGGGGGTTGGACTAGAAGACCTCCAAGGTCCCTTCCAACTCTATTATTCTCTTATTCTGCTCTAACCATCCTTATTTATTTATTTATTTATTTATTTATTTATTTATTTATTTATTTATTTATTTGCTGTATTTATACATATTCTCATTGAATCATTCTAGGGTTTTACAGAGCTGTAGTGGAATGTATACTAGATTCCCAGAAGGAAGGGACTACATTGCAGAGAACCAAGAGACAGAAAATTAAGATGCTTCCTCCAGCGATTCTCAGAATATATATATATATTTAATGATGCAAGTAGTTGTTTTAGTTTGGCAATATGGTCTGTGGATGAGGAATAATATGGTTTGTGGATGAGGAACAATTTATAAAATTGCATAGAAGTAACTTTATGTTCCTTTCTTGGCTTTGGGGTAGTCCCAAAAATGGTTTTAAAGGTTTGAGACAGACAAAAAATCCCAGAGAAAAACTGATTTTAATGGGGTAACTGATTGGGGAAGGCCAACATAAAGATTATGTGTTGAAAAGCTACCTCCCATTCCTTCATTAGATCCTGTCTTTTCTCCATGGCCTCAAATCAGCTACCATGTAGATCTCACAATCACAATGCTGTGAGGGAAGTTGTGTTTCAGTGACCAGCCAATGAATTTCCACAGCTGACACCAGACTTAAGACTTCTTTGGTCTTATTCCAAAGCTTTAACTGCCTGACACATAAAAGACACTTCAGAACCAGAGCCAACATGGGTAAAGTCAATGTTAGATTGCAAAGCCATCCCTGAAAATTGTAAGTTCTGGGAAAGAGGATCTAACAGTTGATGACATTCTTTTATTTAAAGAACAAACACAATTTTCTTATACAGAACTTTGTTCGTGGCACATCATCGTTCCTTTTTTTGTTCTTAGATACAGCAAGTTAAAGTGACTAAAGTAGTTATTAGCTTTCACTGATGAAACATGAAGGGATGCGGCTCTAAGATTTTTCTCTTTTACAGTTACACCATCCAGAGCTTTTGCCTGACAACCACATACATACATAACTGATTAACATTCTACAGGGTACAAAAAAGGAGTAAGAAGCAGTAAATCAAAGCAATTAAAGGCACGAGACAAGGAAAAGAAAAGGAAGGATAGGTAGAGCCAGTATGCAGTCACACTATTCACCATCCTAGCACACTAACCAGTCAAGTGTATTTTTTGCATTTGTAAATGTATTCCAAAGCAGGGGTCACCAACCTTTTGAACCTCAGAGACCACTAAATTCATAATTTTAAATCTCACGGACCACTAATATGATCTGCCTAATGACTGGCTGGGTGGGCATGGCTAGGTGGTCATGTGAATGGGTGGGCGTGCCACCTGATGTCACTCACATTGAGGGGTGCCTTGCTGACCTCTCCTCTCCTCACCCCTCCCCTCCCAGCCACTCCTCCCCTCCCCACCCAGGCTCCTTAGGAAGCAGTTGTTGGAGCTAAGCAACCACCATGAGAAAGAGTTGACAAAACAGCTGGCTCAGTTCACATTGGATCTGACGGAAAAGGAGGGAAGACCTGTGGGAGTGCAAGGCCAGGTACTGGCGCCTGGAGGCTCAGTGGGCTGAGATGATCAGCCAGTTCCAGGCCATGAAGCAGTCCCACTGGAACAAGGGCTTCCAGCTCTTTGCCACTAGCAGCACTTCCCTCCAGCCTTCACCCAAATCCCTGCACCAGGAGGCTAAAGCAGACCCCAAGTCAGAATTTCTGCCCCCCTCCAACCCTTACAAAAAATCCCCGAAGGGGGAGACTCTCTGCAGCAACACAAATGTTCATTGCGTGTATTTAGACCAGGGGCCATAGTTTGAGGAGCCGTGATTTAGTGCAATATAAAAAATGCAAACAATTTTTCTGCAGACCACCAAAATTTTCTTACGGGCCACCAGTGGTCCATGGATCACTAGTTGGTGACCGCTGTTCCAGAGTGTCCACCATTGCAGCATGCAGGAGGGTAAATGACCCATAACACCATAATCAAATATTTCAAGAGAGCCAACCAAATCAAAGCAGTTAGATTCAAAATGGCGCCCTCTGGATTTGCTGCTTTACTCCAACATTTCATCTAATAATTTTCTACCTAGCCTAAACCATGATGGGTCCCTCCTTCTGTAGTGGCCCAGATAGGTAAATTAAAAAGCTAACACCCCAACAATTCCCAAGGGAATAGGGTTGGACCTCTCCCCCCTGCACTGGCATCAGCTGAAACCAAAATAGTATGGTCTCCACTCCTGATCCAAAGCTAGTCCAAAATAATAACCTGGTTGGTGCTTTGAAAGTCATGGAGGGCTGGGTTGTTTATACCACCTCCATCCTGAGCTCTCAGTGGGTGAATGAATCTATATTCATGGTGAATGGGAGAAAAAAAACCCCAGCTAAATCAAGAAGAGAGAGAAACATAAACAGCATACAAGAGATAAAGGGGTAGAAGACTTAATATCAAGAACTTCTTAGTAATAAGACTCTTCCTTCCCTTCCCTTTCCTGAGAACTTTTCAGAATTTTTTCTATTGGGAATAATAGGTAAAGGTAAAGGTTCCCCTCGCACAGAGGCTGTCCAGTCTCTTCTTAAAAACCTCTAGTGATGGAGCACCCACAACTTCTGTGGGTTCTCCAACTTCTGAAGGCAAGCCATTCCATTGATTAATTGTTCTGAATGTTAAGACATTTCTCCTCAGTTCTAGGTTGCTTCTATCCATGATTAGTTTCCATCCGTTGTTTGTCTTGCTTTCTCTTGTTTTAGAAAATAGGTTGACTCACCTCTGTGTGGCAGTTGGTCCTCAAACATTGGAACACTCTACCATGTCACCCCTAGTCCTTCCTTTCACTAGACTCCATAAGTTGCTACATCATTAAGTTTAAAGCAATGAGGTGCCACATGCTGGATGGAGCAAGCTCTAAACTTCCCTTTCTGCTTTTCTTTTTCTTTTCTTTTCTTTTTTATTCTGTGAAGTTTTCAAAAGCATTTAGAGCCATTTGTCAACACTGTAGCAAAGGAAGTGAAAAGCCCACAGGGCTCATGCACCAGAACCTAAATCTTTAGGCAGGCATTTATTGTAGCTCAATTTAAAACCGTGATTCCTCTGGATTATTGTCATTGCCATGGGCTACTCTGAGGGCAAGTGAAACAGCAACTTTCAATAACTTTATTTCTAGGGAACTACTCATTCTTAAAGCAAGCCAGTCCCTGGACTGAATTCTCCAAGCCATTTAGTTTTCCAAAAGGGAAGGAAATGAAAGAGGATTAGAAGGGCTTGTGCTGTCTCTTTAATTATTTACAAAGTGTTTTTAATCACTGCTGTCAATTCATTGTGTCCAAAGAGCTTCCAAAGGGACAAACGTTTAGCACCACAATCACTCTGGTCACCGGCCATTTGACGCATTCCAAAAGAAGCGGGTTCAGCTGGCCCTACGCATGGCAGAAGAGTGCCTAATAAATTGGCCCACTCAATGATATGAAAGTTGAAAGCGTATTAATATTAAAATCTGTCTCAGTGAGTAAAAGTAAATACCAAATGAGTTGTCAGTGGGATGACGCTGCTGAAAAGCAAGGCCAAAGGAAAACCAATTTTTGTCAGCAGACTAGTCTTAAGGGGGAAGGATTTTTTTTTTTTTTTAAAAAAAAGACTTAAATAAGTTTAATTGAAATGCAAGGCAGTTGGAAAGTTGGAAGGTACCTTAAAGAATTTAGTTCACTCCCTGCTCTATAATAATCCTTATCATCCTCATCCTCATCCTCACCATCCTCACCACCACCATCATCTTCATCTAATTATTATAATTAGATCAGTTAGCTTCTACTTAACAATTGAGAGTATTGAAATCAGCAAGATGGTCTATCTGATATCTACGTAAATGCATATTATCCAGCTGCCTAATATTATCAATGCCTAATGAGGCCAGTTCTTCTGCTCTAGCTACGGATCCCAAAGAACACAGCAGCACACACAAAGTCCGTTCAAACCTTAGTTTACTGAATAAACCAGTCTTTTACAACAACGGCTGTTAATTAACTGCATTAACAGCCGCCAAGAATTCAAAGAATAAGAACTGAAAACTTACTATGATTGGCAGAATACCCAGAAGCAATTTGCAGAAAGCTGATAAGATAAGTAAGACAAGAAACGAAGGTATGTGAACTAAGTTGTTCCCTGCAAATTGCTTCAGTCGGCGTTCCTCTTTAAATAGGCTAAGGGAGCAGCCAATTAGCCCCAAGCCTTACTCTCAAGGAGACCTCCTCCTGAGGAGCCACTCCTGCCTTTTGGCAGCTCTGCGCGCCCGTGCATCGAGAAGAGGCTCCTCCTCTTTGTCCTCTTCACTTAAGGGAGCTTCTGGAGGTTTTGAAGGCCCTGGCTGAATCCCCGCCTCTGGCCACCACATCTTCTCCAGCCTCCTCATTGTTTGACTCGAGTGCCAGCTGCACAGGCTGCTGGTGCAGCACCACACCAACCTCCTCACTGTCTGAATCAGCTACTAGCTGCAGTGGCCGCGTACGGGTCACAACACCAGTATATTGAAGGCAGCTAGATAATATGCATTTATGTAGATCAGGGGTGTCAAACTGGATTTCTTTGAGGGCCGGATCAGCACTATAGTTCTCTGTGAGCTGGGGGGGGGTGGTATGTCGGGATGGATGCCTCCTGCAGTACTTTGTCAGCCAAAATGGGGCACAGGGGAACCATGTATGCTCCCCCTGACACACTTTTTGGCTGCCAGAGGTACCGCAGGCTGGTCCTTTGGTATTTCCAGGCTGGCCCCAGGGGCCAGATTTAAACACCCTGTGGGCCGAATCCAGCCCACGGGCCTTGAGTTTGACACCTTGAGTTTGATGTAGATGTCCAGCATATCCGATAAACTATCTTGCTTCAATGGGACCACTCTGCCCCACTCATTCTGGTAAAAAGTGCCCGAAGTGGAACCTGCCAGCCAAGAAATATCATTTGGTGGAGACCAGAAGAGTCTTTATTACTGTGGCCCTTGGAACTTCCTGTCACCAGAGGAGAAATCTCTCCCTATCCTTGTAGCACTCCTGAAGAGTCCTAAAAGCTGATTCTGCCAATTGGCTTTAGGGTCCTGATGGAGGTGCTCCAGGCTGAAAGTGGCTACCAGAAGTGATTGGTGCAGTGATACCAAAAAGCATCACCTCACTCCTTTCAATTCCTTGGTTTTTTTCAGCCTAATATTTAATTCATGGAGTTTTAAATTGATCTTATATTTATATTTTGACTGCATTGTGAGCTTCCCCGAGTCACGTTGGATTGTAAGATGGGCAGCAAATTTAAATATAATAATAAAAAAGTAAAATTTACCTATTTCTAGCAAAATCAGTGTTTTTCCTGATGAATATCCTATTGTATTTTATATGGACTTCCTTCCCCCTTTTCCTCAAATATTCCATCCTTTAATCTTTGGTAAAAAAGAAAATCTTAATCCCCTCTTTTCTTAGCCTCTATTCAGAAATTTTTATCTTAATGTTTAGAAGGACCCTAAAATTTAAATAAGTAAAAGTATTGTATCTATTGTTTAATTTTTTTTATCACATATTGTGCTAGTAGAGAATAAAAGCCAGTTTGCTCTAGTGGTTAACCAGGAGTAGACAAACTTGAATTCTAGTTCTGCCTTAGCAATAAAATTAACTGGGTGACTTTGGGTTAATCAATATCTCTCAACCCTAGGAAGAAGGCAGGGGCAAACAAATTTTGAAAATGTTGCCCAGAAAACTGCATGAACCTGCTTGTACAATTACTAGGAGTCAAGACTGATTTGAGATAACACTCCACAAAAAGAGGGACTATAGCTCAGGGTTGAAAAATTGGGTTGTAGGAGTTCTCTGAACCTGTTTTTTCATTGCTGGCATGAGCAATCAGAACAGCTCCAAGAAATGGTTAAAGAAGTTTCTTTATTAATGAACACCAGTTCATTACAAGAACCTCACCGGTCTATCTGCAACCTCTTGGAAAAGGACGTATATACCCCTTGTTGTTGTTGTGAGTTGTAAAGTTATGTCCAACTCATCATGACCCCATGGACAATGTTCCTCCAGGCCTTCCTGTCCTCTGAAGTCCATTTAATATAAGATAAACATGCTGAAGATCGATGCTGTGATCTGTATTATTCTCACCTATGGTTGACATTTAGATATTTTTTTTCAATGGTCCATGGGTGGATTATAGTAGGAGGTCACTAAACATATAAACTTAGATCCCCTTCTCTATAACACTCTAGAAAATAGCCAAAATATGATTGATTGATTGATTGATTGATTGATTGATTGATTGACAGACATACCCACATACTATTTTAATACATAAATTGAAAGTAAACATAATTAAAAATCATGGGAAACTTAGCAGCATTTGCTTTTAAAATGATACTTCTGAACATATGATCTATCAAAAAGGACAAAAATAAGAATTGCTCAGGATTGTTAGAAAAACAGGAACCTAGTCCCTCTTTATATATGTGCTGGTATGTAAGTATGCAAGCCACTTGATGATAAGTGCAGATGTTAAATATAATGTCTTCCCCTTCCTCTCAGTAGTCTCATCAACATTTATTATTCTCTCCAAAGGTTCATTATTGCCTTTAATAATTTAGCACAATTGCAGTTATCACATCCAATACAATCTGTGTACCATAATGAACTTCATCCCAGCTGTTCAGATGCACAACTGGATGATTAAGATTTCATTCACGCTTCCTAAAATGAAGATAGGAACCCTCCCTATTCTCTGTCTTCTTGATATATTGGGCTGCCTCTAATCACTGCTGTTTGGAGTAACTTTCTGACCCCACAAAACTTGATCTGCTGATATGACACCAGTAGGACAGATACAGTAAGGAAATATTCTCAGGCCATGATACCTTGGGATGGCAGTGTTGCCACCTACTCACAAGTGAAAGTCTCTGTAGTACAAGCAGTCTCAGTGATGTTTAAGGGTCAACCTGGACAAACTAACAAAAGAATGCTACAGAACAGTAATAAAAACGTACAGCTACATTGGGGAAAAAATATCAAAATTTCTACTCTCATGTTGCCTCTTTGTTCATGAAAAATATATTTTTGTAAGAGATTACAGATAGTCTTCAGTTGATGTCTATTTATTCAGTGTCAGTTCAAAGCTATAACAACACTGAATGGTAGGTATACACTAATACTCAAGCTGCTACATTCTGGACCAATAGTAGGTTTTGAATGCCATTGGAGAGCAATCCCAGGTAGAGCATTTTGCTATAGTCCAGGGGGAAGAAAAGGACTAAGGCATGAGTGAGTGTCAGAACATTTCAACTCAGTAATTAATCCATTTGGTACATATGATGAATTTATGGAAAGATCCTTTTAGGCACAGCTGTCATCTCTTTAAGCAAATCTAAGAATACTCCTAAATTATGCATGTGTAGTCTTTGGTAGCATAATCCCATCTAGAATTAAAGCTGGAAAAACTCCAAAACAGGAAATTCCTGAACCCATGGCCATACAATCTTGCTAGGCTTGAGCTACATCTGTCTATCCCTATCCAGGAGTGGGATTCAGCCAGTTCGGACCAGTTCAGGCAAACCAGATGCTAATTTTACATCTGGTTCGCCCAACTGGTAGTTGCAAGGACTGGCTGGCCCCACCCACCCTGCCCTGCCCAGGAGTCTCCACGTGGCCTGTTTTGGATGCTAGGTAAGTGCAGGGGCCCGCACAGAGGCTCTGGGAGGGTGAAAAACAAGCCTCCTGGAAGTTCCAGAAGTCTGGAAATTAGCCTGTTTCTGGCCTCCGGAGGGCCTCTGGAGCCCAGGGGAGGCCATTTTTGTCCTCCTGGATGCTCGAGAAAAGCCTCTGGATCTGGGGAGGGCAAAAATGCACCTCCGCCATGGTGCAGGTAGCCAAGTAGGCCACGCCCACCATGCTCACGCCCACCAAGCAACCGGATAGAGAACCGGTTGCTAAAATTTCTGAATCCCACCTCTATCCCTATCCATACCTCAACACATTCCAGACACCACAACATTTGATGGCATTACTTGTTCAAACAGGAACTGAGATATATAACAGGGTGTTATCAAAATATTAATGCCATGTGACTCCATGTCATTGAATAACAGCAGCCAGTAATCTAACATGAATGTAAAGTAGGAACAGAGAAATCATCAAGCCCTCAAAAACTCCACAAAGCAATGGCCTTAGGCTCATTAACTCCTCCACCAATACTGACTAGAACTAAGTTCAAAGAAAGGACAACCAATGCAGAACAGTGTCTTCCATCTCCAGTCTCAAAGGCAGTCCAGAAGGATGCAATGTTTGATGGTATCAAAAGCTGCTGATAGACAAGAAGGTCTAGGATACTTACATCCTCCTTATCTTGGTCCATCCGGAGGTTATGCCCAAGTGAGATCACTGCTGCTTCAATACTGTATCTCAGCATTATACCTAACTGTAAAAGTTCCAGGTAATTCTCATTTCCCAAAGTCCTTGATCCAATCGCTTTTCCCCATAGGCTTTTCCTAGAAACAAAGGGTTGGAGTCTGGCCAGAAATTATCTAACAGTATTAGGTCCAATAATGGCTTCTTGAGAAGAGAATGCATTACCTTAAAGGTAGATGGAACTACCCCTTCAATCAAAGATGAATTGACTACCATTTGGATGCAACCATGTATTGCTCCTGGGTAGTTTGACCAGTCAAAAAGAGCATGAATCTAATGCACAGCTAGTCATGCTAGCAACCTGTCTACTTTCTAAAGACTTACAAGCTCAAACTTTTCCAGTTAATAAGGCAAAACTATATTCAGCCAACTCAGGAGGACTTGCTCAGCTAAAATCCAGCTCAAAATAGATTTGAGCAATTTTATCCATCAGATAAAATAATAATCCTCACAAAACCCTTGAAATGCTCCTTCAACCCTGACCCTGCCTAGCTTCTAAAAACACCAATCTTCAAACAGGGCTGGCTGGTATAGATTGCAGAAAACCATTATACGGGAGCAACAATTATACCTCAATCATTCTTGGGAGATGCTAAGGAACCCAGTCCTTTGTCTTGTATAAATAGTAATAAATTCCTCTTTTCCTTTGATTGTTTTAACCCTCAATTTCATCCTTAGACAGAACTCACACCACCACACTATTTATTTGCTTGTTTATTTAATTTGTAGGTCTCCTAACAGCATTTCGGCACCTTGATGAACAGTTATTTCTCAAGGAGTCAAATCTGCTAAGGATTATAATTTTGTTGATTCCTAATTGAAAATATTGACAGAAGTGAGTTAAGCACTTCGAATACATCAGCTCTGAATGACAAGTTGTATAAATCAAGGTTTTGAAAACAGTTTTTTTTTCTCTCCAGAGAAAGTTGTTTTACTGCAACTATGGTTAAATGAAGAGATTCTTCTCCAATTAAACTGTTCATGTTCCACTTCTACATAAAGAGGGTGAAATATTACCATTATCTCAACGAGGCAGAGTCGTTGAGCATAATATTCTTGCATGTTAATTTACATAACACTGAGCAAGTTGTGTACAAAAGAATATATCAAATATTTTAACCAACAAACAAAAAGAAAGCAGGCCAAGCAAATGCAGTCACATTCCATAACAGCTGGGATTTTTGTCAGCCTTGTGAGAACCAGTTAGCTAAATTAGGACAGTTAGAGAAATGCAGTTAGTATAGGACAAAATAATTTCAGAATTTTAATGCTGAATGTTAAAACACAGGGTCCCAAAGAGAAAACCGACACTCAGGGGGATAATTAAGGATGCCTTTGTACAAATGGTAGGTTAGCAAAGCAAGTTAAACAACATCATGCAATGCAATTTGTGAATACTTGACTCCAATAATTACATAATTGGAGCGTATAATACTCCTTGTCAGAGAAAAGCATTTACTTCCTTCTTTTTACTGAGTGCATTTTTCAATCCCGCCATCACCCCACCCTCAAATAATCAAGAATCATCTAGCAAGAGAAATTCAGAATGACAAAAGAGACTATGAAATGGCTGTTAAATGGTCAAACGTTTGATTTAGTGCCCTTTCTTTTATGGGAGAAGAGCTGTTTGTACTGCCAATCCCCGACAACAGTTTAATTTAACAACGCAATAACATTTAGAAGATCATTAATATTTGATTACTAAATGGCATTCCTGTAGCCACAGACATGTCATTGCTTTCTTTCTTTTCCCATCGTTTTAATTATTGGTTTAAGAATGGAAAAGGAAATGGATGCTTCTGTCATAAACAAAGGGCTGAACTTGTTTATAAACCTATCAGTTAAAATTATGTGGTTTATTCAGCTAAAGATGGCATGGCAAGGAACATTAATTGAAGGTTTTATCTAAAATAGGCAGCCCCTGGTTCCTCTGGTCATTCGGGAACTGATATAGTAGCTGACAAATAGCTGCTGAGTTTCACCCACTGAGCTTCTGAGACTCGGTTGGTTTGATGTTCCTCCATTGGACATTATGTTATTTCTCATGCCACAATCTATACAGCTATAATATCCCCAGCTATTAAGCTAGCCTGGCTTCTCAATTCCACATTTTTGATGACTCCATGGACTATAGATGGACTATTCCATAGAAGCCTGCCAGAGGTGGTATTCAGCCGGTTCAGGCAAACCTGTACTAGTGACCTACCCCAGTGCTATGCCATCCTATTTAGCCACATTTTCAAGCCATGTGCATGAGTGGAAGCCACGCGTATCAGCAAAACGTATGCGTGGAAGGCAGGTTATACAGAATCTATTTGTTCCGTTATACCGGCAAGACAATATAGTTATTTGGATGCAGGAAAAAAATTGAAATGTAAGTGAATGTTTAGGTGATAATTGAGGATAATTATGTACATAAAGCCCAACATTTTGTGCTTTAATTGTCTTAATTATATATTTTGGATTGTTTATTAGCTACTTTGATGCTATCTAATGATGGAAAGATAGAATATTATGTACATAAATAAAAGCAATACATTAATTAGTGAATTGTTTCTGGAGCACATTGTAATTTTTCTTGCTTCTTTATTCACATCAAATAGAAAAGAGATCAGGTGTGGATCAGTGGTGAAATCCAAATTTTTTTACTACTGGTTCTGTGGGTGTGGCTTGATGGGTGTGGTGTGGCTTGGTGTGTGTGGCTTGGTGGGAGTGGCAGGGGAAAGGGTACCGCAAAATCTTCATTCCCACCCCACTCCAGGGGAAGGATACTGCAAAATCTCCATTCCCTCCCCACTGGTGTGGATATAATGACCATGTTATTAACTGCATTTATACAACATGCCTACTTTAGTGGTACCTTACCAAAAAATCTTGGACAGCAAATTTGTACATTAACAACATTTCTATCTGTCAATTACAAAAGGCCACACTGCTTGGATCCACACATATACTACTGTAGGAACTTAGCACCCACCCCCACTCCTAGAAAAATGAAATATTCTAGGAAACATTAAAAAGGCAGAATATTACATTTCCCTGAATGAGAAATGGAGAAACATGTTTTTTTAAGGCAGGAAGCAGACTCACCCCCACCCTCCTCAATGGGCTATTAAGAGATAAAGAGCTAGCTAGGTCTATTCATAGGCAAATGCCCTCACCCAAGATCCAAGAAAGGTAAGATTAGCCCTCTACCCATCTAGCAACAGAACTCACCACATGGCACCTGGGGAGATTATATCACCCAGCAAGGCTCAATCAAGCTTGGGACTCAAAACACAACCTACAAAGTTACCCCTGCATCAGTAGTAGGTTTCAAATCCCGGCGCTACCGGTTCGCTATTGGGAGCGCGTGGGCGCGTGCTTCTGTGCATGCGCAGAGCATTTTTGATGTCATCTGGGTGGTGGGTGGGTGGGTGGAGCCTCCCACCCAGTAGTGGGATTCAAGTAATTTAACAATCGGTTCTCTGCCCTAATGATTTCTTCCAAAAACCAGTTTGCCAAACTGCTCAGAGAAGTGGTGCGAACTGGCTGAATCCCACCACTGCTCCCACTGCCACCACTTCTGGTTTGCCCAAACTGGGGCTAACCGGTAGCAGCCCACCACTGCCCTGCATGGCCCCATGGGAGTCTGACAACCAATCAGAATACAAGCTCAAATTCAAAAGCCCAGAGAGGGCATAAAACCCAGGCACTCTCAGCATCTCTCTCTCTCTCTCTCTCTCTCTCTCTCTCTCTCTCTCTCTCTCTCTCTTTTTTTTTTTTTTTTTCCCCTATCCAAGGCGTGTGATCCTGTTCATCAATAAACCTTCTTTCCAAGCAACTTCCATGAATCCAGTGTCTTTTTCCCCACTTGGAACTGAACCCAGATGGACATTTCTTCCAACACTACAAAGATAGATTACAACATTCTAGGTTCTTGGGAAGAACTTGATATTGACGTAGGCCAATATGAAAGAACTGACAGCTATAATTTCAGAGGCCTGTCAGAGCTCCATTTTATTTATTTATTTTCCTTTTAATTTCTCTCAGAGAAATATGCCCTTTTTTAGCTTAGATATTGAGTTCTATCATTTATTTATTTATTTATTTATTTATTTATTTATTTATTTATTTATTTATTTATTTATTTATTAAATTTCTATACCACCCTTCTCCCGAAGGATTCAGGGCGGTTAACAGCCAGAAGATAAAAAACACAGAAATACAAAAATTTAAAATAGATTAAAAACAAATTAAATAATTTGGCTGAATTTAAAATACCCGATAAATTAAACAGATTAATATTTGTATTTAAAATTTATATTTAAAAGGGGCGAAGATTTAGGCCATACATGTCATTTCCAAAAAAAAAAAAAAAAAAAAAAGAGGGGGGGAGGAGGGCATAAGAACCATGTTGTTTACATATGGAACTTGCCAGGTGGGAGAGGGAGAAAACCCCACATGCTTGCCTTCCAGAAAACTACACTGAACCTTAAAACCATCTGGTTTTGCCATTTTGTTCTTGTTTAGAAACAGCTTGTGTTTGCAAATTGCAGTTTAACACATGGTAATAACTGGCAGAACTTTGTGAAACATGAATCACTTTCCCTTATACATAAGGGGGGAAAGCGGGGGAGGGGAGAAACTGTTCAGGATACAAACACTGTCCTCTGAATACTAGTAGTATCTTCTGATGCAGGGGTTGGCAAATATGGCCTCTTTATGACCTGTGGACTTCAACTCCCAGAATTCCTGAGCCAGATTGGTTGTCTCAGGAATTCTGGGAGTTGAAGTCCACAGGTCGTAAAAGGACCACAGTTGCCCACCCCTGTTCTGATGGATGCCTATTGTCACAATTAAGTAAGTAAGTAAGTAAGTAAGTAAGTAAGTAAGTAAGTAAGGAAGGAAGGAAGGAAGGAAGGGAGTCATTAGCTATTTATTTAGTGATTTTGATTTTGATTGGGTTAACTCAGCCCACTCCTTGGTTTTGTGAAATCTTTCCAATTCAAAGGACAGGTGTTAATATATTGAGATTTGCCTGATTTAGGTGCAACAAATCAGTCTCTTCTAGGCTGTGCAATGCAATGCTCAGGAATGCAGGAGCCCTATTCTCCTGAGCTTAAAGAGACAATCCACTAGTGGGACTGAATTCAGCTCCTAGAACAGGGCTGTCAAACTCCCCGCCCATGGGCCGGATGTGTCATGTTCTGGCCATGCCCACACCTGGTTTAGCAAAGGGAGGGAAAAGTCCCGACATATCATGTGATGCTGCTGTGACAACGTGAGTTTGACACCCCTGTCCTAGAAGATTCATCATCCTCTTTGTGGTTGTAAACTGCAAGTCCACCTCAGTATAAAACCTGACCAAGCCTTTGCCCATTATTCTGGTCACACTGGTTAAATCCAATTCCAGACCATTAAGGAGACCTACCTAGATGGTTGTAAGAGGTTCTTTTGGGAAAAGTTGAAGAATGGAAGAGGATAGAAAGCTTATAATGACTGTTTGGCTCTTCAGATTTCCCACAAGTGAGCATGGTGAGAGGTGCTCAGAATGTTTTGTTTTGTTTTTCCTTCTCTCATTGGCTGACAAAGAAACATCAACTCAACTCTGCCCCAAATTCTGCTTATTATCTACTTATCCAAGGAAGGAAGGGTCTAAGGCAGGGGTGGGCAAATATGGCCCTTTTACAACCTGTGGACTTCAACTCCCAGAATTCCTGAGACAGCCAAGCCAAGCTGTCTCAGGAATACTGGGAGTTGAAGTCCACAGGTTGTAAAAGGGCCACATTTGCCCACCCTTGGTCTAAGGCAAACACTCTTAACCATTTTATCTGGCTGTCATATCCTTTCATATTCTGTCCTACATGTGGCACTAATATTATAAATCTAAGGAAAAATAGCCAGGAAGCAACAAAAAGTTGCTGTCATACCATGGAAGACAAATGCCCTACATTCAAGGGCAGGGCTCCAATGGCATTTCTCCCAATTTTATTTTCACATCAACATCTCTCTCTAAGAGGTAAGTCGGATAGGCTGGCTCAAAGTCACCCAGTTGTAACTGGAACCTGTTTCTCCTTTGCCTAAACTCAAAACTTTAAACACTACTCTCTCTAAATGAGGCTCACTTATTGCTACATTACTTTCTTGACATGATTTGGGAAATGCACACTCAGCAGTTAAAAAAATGGGTGGAACCTCAAGTATCTTCTAAATTTAATCTGCTAGTAAGCAGACAAGACACACAAAACAATTACTGCTTGTTAGATGTAGTTGATTTTTTTCATTACCTGTCATCTCAGTGAAGAGGCTTGCTATATTCTTAATTTAGAATAATAGTGTAATGAACTCATCAGATGTCTGAAGCATTTTTTCTCCTCTCTATAATTCAGTTATGTTTTCAGAAGAAAAAGAAAAAAGCTAATAGTTTGACCTGGCCAATTCATGTCCACATATGTGGCCTCATGATAAGAAATACCTAGTTTCCATCAAAACGTCAATTTTACTTGAAACACCTTTCCCATCAATGTTTTTTCACTGATTTGCCATTTTTTACTGGAATATTATATAATGATGAAATGTGCATATAAAAGAATACAAGGTTTGCCAAGTCTGCATCCTTTTTTCTACATTAGTACCATATTTTTCAGAGTATAAGACACACTTCCCCCCTTCCAAAAAAAAGAGGGTGGAAACGTTGGTGTGTTTTATGCACTGAATATAGCCATTTTTGGCCTCCTAAAACCCGGAACCACGCATCCTGTTTTTGCGAAAAATGGACTCGTTTTTCACATAAACGGGGCACACGGAGGCTTTGGGAGGCCTGCAGAGTGCTCCTGTGGGCTGGGGTGGGCAAAAACGCCCCCAATTTTGCAAAAAATGGGTGGAAAACAGACCCATTTTTTGCAAAAACAGGGCGCGCAAAGGCTTTGGGAGGCCTGAAGAATGCTCCTGTGGGCTCAGGAGGGCAAAATATTTTTTTTCTTGCTTACCTCTTCAAAATCTTGGTGCGTCTTATACACCGGTCGATCTTATAGTCCGAAAAATATGGTAATTAAAATATTTTATTAACAAAATTTGAACTCAAAAAGATTGAGTCCTTTGAAAACATTCACATACAGGAATTTAGATGCGTGTATTCTTACTATCTTAGAGATGTGGTTTAGTAATTAAATCTGTGCTTAAATCTCAGAGAGAGTAATTGTGTACTTGAACACTCCTCTTCCTTTCCTCCCAAGCTATCTAAGGATTAATTTGACTTCTTTACATTTACAAGGAAAATTATTTTTTTAAAAAAAGAAACTTCGTATTGATTTTATTTACAACAAAGGCATAAACAAACTCCTGGCACCTTAATGACTAACAAATGTATTACAGCAGAAAAAAATATTGCTATTTTTCTTGCCTTTTTAAATTAATATATTATTCCAATATATATGAGCTAATTTTACAGGGTCAATCAGATGACTTTTTCTTTTCTGGTCTGACAATATCCCTCTTTATGATTATCCAAAGGATGGAAGAACAAGTGATCTGACTATGTTTACGTTCTTCACTGATCTACACAGTGCCAAAGAACCAGATCTATACTGAGTTTGATGGTCTCGTTATCCCTACCTCCATGTATTATGAGGCATTGGAAGAAAAGAAAAAAAGAAAGAAAGGAGGAAGGGGAACTTAAATTAAATGAACTGGATGACCTTTTACATCTGTCAGATAGTAGTAATTTTACTCATTATGGTCTTCACAGGATTTCCAGAAGATTTGCAAGATTATATATATATATATATAAAATGGCTACTTGGCTGAGGTGACATTTCACATTATACCATTGACAAGCAAGATTTGAAGTCCTTTTTGGACCAATTGCAAAAAAGCAGATCTGAAGTGAAACATGACAAAATCTCCCATTTTAAGTAATAACGAATGACAACAGGCATTGTACATTGCTGAAAATTCTTTGGGACTAGATCTTAGAGGTGGACAATGGCACTGAGCCCAACTTCCTCCTTAATGCTGAAAACCAAATTAAACATTTGAAAACTCCAGGAAGCTCAGGGAATTTTTCTTTGAAAATTAGTTTTTACTCATTGAAGGTTTCCCCCCACCAAACATATACACAGAGTTACATAGAAATAGCACATTCTTCTATTTACACTTAGCTATATACACAATTGTTAAAAAAATATATATTTAGAGAATATAAAATAATCAAGTTGGAAGGGACCTTTGAGATCTTCTAGTCCAACCCTTTGCTCAAGCAGATACCATTTCACCCTATACCATTTCAGACAAGTGGTTGTCCAGTCTTCTTCTTAAAAGTCTCCAGTGTTGAAGCACCCACAACTTCTGAAGGCAAGCTGTTCCACTGGTTAGGAAGTTTCTCCTTAGTTCTAGATTGGTTCTCTCCTTGATTAGTTTCCATCCATTGTTTCTTGTCTTGCCTTCTGGTGCTTTGGAAAATAGCTTGACCCCTATTTCAAAAGAGAAAGGGGTTGTAATCTGTGGACTTGATTATTTTAGTAAGATTCTGTTACATCTTGATTTTTGTTCCAAGGAGACAACATAATTCCCTAGATTGAATATGCAGACTGCTGGTTCTGTTCACTTGAGAATTAAATATCCTATTGCCAACACTCACTCCCACCCCCAACCTCAGCTAAGGAAAATATACATCTACTTTTCCTTTAAGAAGTGATAATCTGGATTTGATTTTACAAGAGTAAACAATGGTAGCTGTTTAATAGTAAAAAAAACCCAACAACCCCCTGTTAATGTTTTATTCCCCTAAAAGCAGCTTTTATGAGGCTTTTCCCAGTATATATAAAATATGATCAAATTTTCCTTTCTCCCACAACTATTTATCTAGCTTGACCTTTACAAATGAGATAATCACATTCTTGCTGCAATATTTGTTGCATCAGCCTCCCAGTCAATGTGTATCAATTCTGGTTCACAGAAGCAAAATTAGCATCAAGAGTCAATAAATGCCACCTGATTTGACAGCTTTGAAAGAGGTGTCAGAATAAGCAATGGGATCCTCCTGCTCTTCGAACCTCTAGGATTTAACTTCTAAAGACATAAAACTGCTAAGATAAAATGCAATTTTAATCTGATTAAATGCTCCTCGCAGCAGAGCAGAGGCTTCTATAAATGGTTTTTAATGAAAGGTTTAAGACAGTGGTATTTTTGGAGTGTGTGTATCTCAAAAAGAATAAGATGGCCAAAGTCACATTGCACTGCAAAAAACCCAACCTTTTTAGCAATAGCAATAGTACTTAGATTTATATCTGTTTCATAGTGCTTTACAGCACTCTCTAAGTGGTTTACAGAGTCAGCATATTGCCCCCAAGAATCCTTTTACCGACCTCGGAAGGATGGTAGGTTGAGTCAACCTTGAGTCAGTCAGGTTCAAACTCCTGACAGTAAGCAGAATTACCCTGCAATACTGCATTCTTATCATTGAGCCACCATGGTTCATTTTGGGTTTTTAAGGTTCACATTGATACAAAAGGAATAAGACTTACATCATATTGCTTCTTCACTGTTTTTTTTAAACACTAGTCCTACTCCCAGCGCGCCATTCAAAGTGGCCACAATGCGCTGTTTCGGAGTTGACACACACGCATAGGGGAAGGGGGATGCATGGGGCCACAGATGGGTGTCGAATGATGGGACTCATGCTGGAAGAGGAGCCAGGAAGGCAACCCAGCTGTGGTGGGTTCAGAAGCCATCCAGACCTGAAGAACAGGGGTGAAATGCTCTCGGTTCAGACCAGATTGCCCGATCCGGTAGCAATGGCGGTGGGTGGTTTGGAGAACTGGTAGCAAAAATCCCTGCCCCCCATCCCCCATGCCCAGCTGAGCCGTGCGATCATCAGAGGGTTTTTTTTTTTTTTTTTTTACTTTTAAAGCATTTTTTCTTTGGCCGAAAAAATGCTTTTAAAAGTAAAATAAAAAGCCTCTGATGGTCGCGCGGCTCAGCTGGGATCGTCAGAGCCTTTTAAAAGCATTCTTTCTACAACCTCTTCCACTGAAGAGGTTGTAGAAAAAAATGCTTTTAAAAGTAAAAAAAAAAAAAAAAAAAGTTGGCCATGCCCACCTAGTCACATTACCCCCCACCCACCAAGCCACGCCCACAGAACTGGTAGTAACAAATTTTACATTTCACCACTGCTGAAGAGTACTTGCTGGAGCCAGCCAGGAACAGGAGGGTAGAGCGTGCTAAGTCCATATAGCCAGCTGGCTAGCAGAAGCCAGTAATGCTGGCTAGAAATCCTTTTATTCTATTGTTCACCATGTGCCAAGCTGAGACTCTAATCAAAAGACCCGGTCTACTCACAGTGTGGCCTCTTCCTTTGCTGGCTTGGTTTGAAACCGTGACACCTGGCTTAAGATGTACCACTGGAAGACCTGAAGAGCTAGATTGAGGACAGATCATCCTGGAGAGAAATTTAGATGATTAAGAGTTGATACCAAATTGATATGACGTCTCCTGGAAAGGTCTAAATATATGCTTCACAAATTATTAGAAAGAAATATTCTGGACCCTGCAATACACTACTGTTCATTACTGCAGCCCCCTCCATGGAAGCTGAAAAGAGAGAGAGAGAGAGAGACTGGTATAATTAAAGAATTTAAAAAAGCAACATATTTTTTCCAGAGGCGTGAGTGCTTCAATGAATAGCAGAAAATGCTGTGGACGCATGAGATCTGAAACGCTTCCTCAAAACCATTTTCAAAGTATGCATAGCCCTATTATCTAAGTTTATCTACTTACCTGCAGAACATTGTCACATATCTGAGTACCAGGACAAGAAAGGAACCATTATTTGAATAGCTAACACAATAAGAGGATGTGTGCTAGCCATGTAATGTTGCTAAGGTTTTTTAACTCAAAGACATTTCCCCACAGTAAGAGAAAAATGTTATGCTTTGTTTATATCCCCACATTTTCTGCTCAGTTGACGTTTTTGAAATGCACATGAAATATTGTTAGTACTAAAATGTCTTCAGTCAAGCAGGTTGCCTAATAATTACATGGACACATCTATGTTGCTTTCTTGGTAGTAGCCCCAAGTGGTTTGCCAGTGCTTTCTTCTGCAGACTTGGCAATCCTTTTGTGGTTTTTCCTCCAAGTGCTAACATGTTAGACTATACTTGGTGTAGCAACTTAATGAGACATTGGTATCAAGCAATTAGCAAGGAAAAATGAGAAGACAAAGCTACATCTTTACAGATTTTCAAAATGGTGAGAAAATGGGGTTAATTCATGATCAAGGAACGATGGAGGAATGTGCTAAATAGATGAACCTCTGCCCACAGGGCAGTGGTGAAATCCAAAGTTTTTTACTACCGATTCTGTGGGCATGGCTTGGTGGGTGTAGTGTGGTGTGGCTTGGTGGGCATGGCAGGGGAAGGATACTGCAAAATCTCCATTCTCACCCCACTCCAGGGGAAGGATATTGAAAAATCTCCGTTCCCACCGCACTCCAGGGGAAGGATACTGCAAAATCTCCATTCCCATACCACTCTAGGGCCAGCCAGAGGTAGTATTTTCCGGTTCTTCGAACTACT
The DNA here is from genome assembly GCA_022577455.1 of Arizona elegans. Lineage (NCBI taxonomy): Eukaryota > Metazoa > Chordata > Lepidosauria > Squamata > Colubridae > Arizona > Arizona elegans. Next base: position 190,634,206 of record JAKOOJ010000002.1, on the reverse strand, counting down.
CAAAGTTTCCGCTACTGGTTCTCCAAACTACTCAAAATTTCCACTACCGGTTCGCCAGAACCTGTCAGAACCTGCTGGATTTCACCCCTGCCACAGGGTTGTTTTCAAACAAAACGTTCTTTGCAGATCTTAAAAATCTGACAGATTTTTGCAATTAAAGAGATGGTTAACTGCTTCCTATTAATAGTAGATTTTCTGACTTCCTGGTTCCACCAAGTCCTTCTCTCACTATTAGATACAATCTGCCTAAAAAAAAAAATAAATATTGAGGAATTAAATAGTTGATTGTACCTTACCAAGCATCTTGTCCACATTTTAGCTCACAAAAAAACTGAATCATGCAGTAATATCCAACTGGATAACACATTCAAAATGGGTAGAACTGCCTGAACTGTGAAGTCTAAAGTCATGATACGGGATTTCTCCTGTACCAGAACTGGAATGACTTGGAAACGTTCTATTGCTTGGAAATCACTGAAAGGACTTTGTGATGGCGTGTATATTTGTGTGTGTGTGTGGTGGGGAGAAGTTTATTTCTAATTTTACCATAGAGCAAGGATGCTAATACTTGTTAAAGTAAAGGTAAAGATTCCCCTTGCACATATGTGCTAGTCATTCCCAACTCTAAGGGGCTGTGCTCATCATCAGAGGCTTTTTTTTTTTTTAACTTTTAAAACCATTTTTTCTACAACCTCGAAAAAATGCTTTTAAATGCCTCTGACGATCCCAGTTGAGCCGCACGATCATCAAAGGCTTTTTTTTTTTTTTTACTTTTAAAAGCATTTTTTTTTTGGCTGAAGAGGTTGTAGAAAAAATGCTTTTAAAAATAATAAAAAAAAGCCTCTGATGGTTGCACAGCTCAGTTGGACATGGGGGGCGGGGGGCAGGGATTTTTGCTACCGGTTCTCCGAACCACTCGCTGCCATCGCTACCAGATCGGGTGATCCGGTCTGAACTGGGAGCATTTCACCCCTGAACTGTTTCATGTTTCATAGACTACCGGGAGTTCTGTTTTTGAGCCAGGATAGATAATGTCCCTACTTGTAAATGAGTTTGTTTAGGGTATGTCTTAATTTATACATAGAAATAGTGTGTGCATGTGCATATATATATATTAAAAGAAGAAAGCACGCACACACACACACACACATATATATATGGGAAAATAGAACTTATTATTTCCCTCTAGACAACCAATAACTTCTGTGCTTTGAAAAAAAGCTTTTCACTTTCTTGATGTGCTGGAAAATGAATGACCATAAATGGCACATAAAACAGGGCTGGAAGGCTGTTTTAAAGTACCTGGAACTTACAACTGTCCCAACTGTTTTTATCAGCTCCATAAGAATACACAGGCAAATAATAAATCCATGATTCACCAGTCAATCCGAGCCAAATGACATTGGCTTTAAAAAACAAATGTCCCAATCAAAGCAATACTGAAGTCTGAACAATAAATATTAGGTGCGTCACAGCTTAAGAACATCAAAGTCTTTAGGCACCACCAAAGATCTTATGATCCTAGCAAGAAAAACAGACCAAATACCAACCAACAAGTTCTGTTCCGAGAACAACACTTCAAATTATTTCTCTCTCTTCCTATGTTTTATTGTTGTGACTTTGTGTCATGCATAGAATAATAGATGGAAACAGAAATTTCCCCAAACACTTATACTCAATTTGAGGAATCTAAAGTTGCAAAACTACTGGAATTTCACACTCCTTGAGTTTATGCATCTACAATATTCAGAATTCAGAATCGATCTGGAAGGGACCTTGGTGGTCTTCTAATCCAACTTTTTGCTCATGCAACAGACCCTATAGCATTTCAGACAAGTGGTTGTCCAGTCTCTTTTTAGAAACCTCCAGTGATCAAACACCTACAACTTCGAAGTTTCCACTGATTAATTGTGCTCATTATATGACTGTGATGATGTGCCATCAAGTCATTGTCAACTCATAGCTACCATATTTTCCCCATAAGGATCTATCTGTCTATGGATATTCTCAGTCATCCAAGTCATGGTTGTCCCAAAGGTGCTTTTTTTTCAAAAGGCAGCTGGAATTTCTGATTTTTCTTTGAAGACATTTTGCTTCTCATCCAAGAAGCTTCTTCAGTTCGGAATATTTGAAAGAAGCATCTTTGGGATAAGGATCTATCCTTAACTTGCTTTTTCAAGTCTCCTATTAACACTCATCACTACTGGAATTGAATCTACCCAACTTACTACTGGTCATCCTCTCCTTCTCTTTCCTTTTACCTTTCCCAGCAACAAAGCCTTTTCCAGAAAACCAGATCTTTGCATAATGTGTCCAAAGCAGGATAATTTGAGCCTGGTTATTTGTGATAACTGTGGGTTAATTTGTTAACGAGACATTTACTTGTTTTCTTGACTGTTCACAGTATTGACTGTCCACTTATGACTGCATGACTGTAACTTTGTTGCTTATATCCTGACAATTGATATTGATTGTTTCCTAGTATGATTTGATTGCTTATTTGTACCCTATGACTATCATTAAGTGTTGTACCTTATGATTCTTGATGAATGTACCTTGTCTTTTTATGTACACTGAGAGCATATGCACCAAAGACAAAGACAAATTCCTTGTGTGCCCAATCACACTTGGCCAATAAAGAATTCTATTCTATTCTGTTCTGTTCTGTTCTGTTCTGTTCTGTTCTGTTCTGTTCTGTTCTGTTCTGTTCTGCTCTGCTCTGCTCTGCTCTGCTCTGCTTTGTTGTGTTCTATTCTATTCTATTCTATTCTATCCTATCCTATCCTATCCTATCCTATCCTATCCTATCCTATCCTATCCTATCCTATCCTATCCTATCCTATCCTATCCTATTCCATTCCATTCCATTCCATTCCATTCCATTCCATTCCATTCTATTCTATTCTATTCTATTCTATTCTATTCTATTCTCTGGATTCTTTTCGAACACCAAAGTTGAAAATCATCAATAATTCTTCCAATCCTACTTCTTTAAAGTTCAAGTTTTGCTTCCATAGAATGTCATTAGAAAGACCATGATTATACTTGCAGAATATAAATTTTGTAGGCATAGGCACATGACAACATTTGAATATTTTTCCCTAAGATCATTGTGGCTGCTCCTACCAAGTGGTACTCTGGGACGTCTTTCCTGACTGCGTTCCTTCACTGCTGATGGTTGATCCTAAGAGGCAGGAGTTATCCACCTCTTTGATATCTTTATTGTCGGTTCTAATTTACAATGACTACATCTTAAACAACATTTCCAATCAAGGAAACAAAAGGCACAGATCTCTTTGTGAAAACATGCCATACTTGGGTTTAGTGAAATGGAATGTTCACATGCTAACAAGGAAATTGACTTCATTATCAAAGGGTCCTTGCACATACAGGCTAGCCAAAGATCACAAAACAGCATTAATCACTTGGATGGAAAGAAGAAGAAGAAAAAAAAAAAGGGGGGGGGAGTTAATTCAATCATTCAGCACACAGACTGATGATGAGTCATCAAAAGCCATTTGCAACCCGAGAGGATGCATGTCACTAGGTTAATGAAGCTACTCATTCAATAACACTTATTCCCAGACAAGTGACCTATGCCTCAGACCTATGTATTGTGCATGTAAGATAAGGAAAAAGCAGAATTGGCATATTCTTGCTAACTTCATATCTGGCTTCCACAAAGACACCCTTGGCTTTAATTTGCATCATAATGACCTATCCCTAAAGAAGAGTACCTGTGCTTGAGAGATAGAACGTGCTAAGCTTGCATTTTCTTTCAATCAACTTAAAAAATGGTCAAAAACTAAAGCAGAGACGAAGTTTAACAACAGTCACAGGGTATGAAGCAAAGACAAAGTCCAGAAGTCAACAAAAGTAGCAAGAGGGTTTCAAATGAGAAGAGCCAATCAAGACTAGAGGCATGTATGCACAATCTGAGGTCATGATAAAGGTCAGGTTCCCCTCGCACATATGTGCTAGTCATTCCCAACTCTAGGGGGTGTTGCTCATCTCCGTTTCAAAGCCAAAGAGCCAGAGCTGTCTGAAGACGTTTCCATGGTCATGTGGCCGGCATGACTAAATGCCAAAGGTGCACAGAACGCTGTTACCTTCCCACCAAAGGTAGTCCTTATTTTTCTACTTGCATTTTTATGTGCTTTTGAACTGCTAGATTGGCAGAAGCTGGGACAAGTAATGGGAGCTCACCCTGTTACGCAGCACTAGGGATTCAAACCGCTGAACTGTCGACTTTTTGATTGACAAACTCAGTGTCTTAGCCACTGAGCCACCATGCCCACCTGAGGTCATGATACAAATGCCATTTTTACATATTTGCATCTCTATATCTATATCTGATTTGAGTACTAAGTTGTGCTTTTTGCATCATGAATCATGACAGCAGGACCTAAGTTGGATCCAATAGTCACAAGTTTGAGGCAATGGATTCAGCATCGAACTGTAGTATAAACAGTGAAGATGCTGTTCATAGCAATGGGTTACCATGTGATGAACTTTATTCCAGAAACCACAGAGGATATGGATCCTTTTCTTCATATAGTTGGCTTTCATCATCTCTATCCAAAACAAAAGCCCATCCAGAATCAGAATTGATCTTTATTCCCAGAAAATACTGTCTTGCAAATGTATACCTCAGCATCTTTCAGTATTTTGACTTGCCATTCCACACAGAAGAGATTGAACCATTTGTCTGACATGGTATAGGGCTTCCTGCCTGAGCAGGGAGTTGGACTAGAAGACCTCCAACGTCCCTCCTAACTCTGTTTATTCTGTTCTGTTCCCTTCCCTTCCCTTCCCTTCCCTTCCCTTCCCTTCCCTTCCTTTCTCTTCTCTTCCATTCTGTTCCATTCCATTCTGTTCCATTCTATTCCACTCCATTCTATTCTTATTCCATTCCATTCCATTAAATTCCACTCCACTCCACTCCACTCCGATTGTTCTCATAGGCTTATATGGTGGGTGAGGTGTTTGGGGATTGTTATGTGTGTTGGACCTGGTCTTTGGGTGGTTAAGTGAATTTTGTTGTATGGGTATACTATGTATACACGTACAATGACAATAAAATTATTATTATTATTATTATTATTATTATTATTATTATTATTATTATTATTATCTCAATCAAGAATAGAATGGAATAACAGAGTTGAAAGGGACCTTGGATGTCTACTAGTCCAACCCCCTGCTTAGGCAAGAAACCCTACACCACTTCAGACAAATGGTTATCCAACCTCTTCTTAAAATCTTCCAGTGTTGGAGCATTCACAACTTCTGGAGGAAAGTTGTTCCACTGACTAATTGTTCTAACTATCAGGAATTTTTTTCTTAGTTCTAGGTTGATTCTCTCCTTGATTAGTTTCCACCCATTGCTTCTTGTCCTATCCTCAGATGCTTTGGAGAATAGCTTGACTTCCACTTCTTTGTGGCAGCCCCTGAGAGATTGGAATACTGCTATCCTGTCACCTCTAATCCTTCCTGGTTATATTTGGGGGGTTTCCAGGTCCATCCTAGTCAGGGTCCAGCTGTTCTATATCGGCAGTGTTGGATTCGGTTTCTTGGGAATTAGTCAAGATTGGGACTCTCCTCAAGATTAACCTCATTGTTAGCTATCAAGGCTGAGTCTACTCTCTGGTTCTACTGTCTGCAGGCCATGATGAATACAACAAAAGCAAGAGCGCCAACAAAAAGTCATGAAGGTTATTAAATTAAAACTTTCTGTGTTATTTCTCATGACACACCACTCAGCCAGTACAGTGTTTTCTTTCATCATTTTTTCCCAAGGCTTTCTTATATGTGAAAGAAAAGAAAGAAAGGTTTCATAATGTAGGCTAACCATGATCTTATTTTAGCAGCAGCATATAACAGTTCTCTTAAACTGCTAAGCCAAGGTTCCTGTCTGCAGAGAATTGCAATAAGTAGTTTTAACCTGAACAATTTTACTTTTAATAGGAGTATTGTGTTCAGAAAAAAAACCTTATTGCATTGGTTGTTATAACAAGGCCACTTCCATCACTTACTGTTATCATTGTTAGGCAAGAGAAATTATCCAGAAATGTTGTTTGAATAGGACCACGCAAGAGATGGAGAATAACATTCCTTCAACTGGAGAATACCTCATTTATCTACTTTTATTTTTATTGAATCCTACAATAAATCCTGTTGTTAATGCAACACATAATATAAGTCTTGGTTCAGGTGAGCAATGTATGTGTCAAATATATACATAGAAGTTCAGCTGTGTACTTGATAAAATCAGAAATTTGGTAAAAAAAAACCAAAATCAGTAGGTTCCATATTTTCTTTGGGTATTTTTCCTTTTTTTCAAACATAATGGTAAAGTGTGTGTAACTCCTCAGAGTTCTGCACGCAGTGTGAAGAACCTTACATAGCAATCCTGCATTATGATTTTCTAGTTCAGCTATGGTTCACCAAGGTAAAAAGTCTAATCCAAAACCAATAATACCATTGTGATAGAAAAAAGTTTGTTTTCTACATAAAGGTCTTGCACAGTAGTGCCCAAGGAAGAGATCTGGAAGAGATTACAAGGAAATCTCTAAAGCCATCTGTTCAATTTAGAGCCCCAAGGAAGAAAGTACACAAAAACTCATATCAGATTTCTGAAGTTTGCCAGAAGTAAAATAAGTATAGATATAGTAACTCCCCTCTAAAGTGTGGCTTAGGCCTTTCCTTCTACATACAGTAGTGACCAAAATTGTGGAAACCTTTAGCAATTAATTAATTAATTAGCAATTTTATGATGTTTGTGTGTCTATATTTTTCTTGACTGTACACCACCTTGAGTCCTACGGGAGAAAGGCGGTATAGAAATGTAATAAATAAATAAATAAATAAATAAATAAATAAATAAATAAATAAATAAATAAATAAAAGGAAATTTTCTAAAACTGGCTAATAACACCACTTTTTCTTTGGAGTAGTACCATAAAATTATGTATCAATGGAAAGATAATTGAATCAAGAATCTAATGCAATAACTTTTATGAAGGATTTGCTATTAGAATAGCAGTTACAGTATAAAGAAGAAAAGTGAAACACATAGAAAAAAACGAGATATACAAAAATTATCACCATGTCAGTTAATACTTAGCATGAATTACTAAAGGTAATGTGGAACATCTTGCCCTCAGAGGTGGAAAAAAAGCCACCAATTTTTTGGCCTTCTGGGAAAAAAAAGCAAAATCTGGATATGTGGCCTTGAGTGGGAGGCACAGAGGCCATGAGAATCACCATCAGCCTGCCTGTATTAACAACCGTTAATCTTCCATCTTGGATTTCTTCATCTTTCTTTGTTTTTTGAAATTTTTACAATGTTGTTTTATAATTTTAATTTTTTTAAATTGTTCTGATTTTAATGTTCAATTTTCTTGAGCCTCTCTCTGAGGGAGATGGGGGGGTGTATTAAGAAATAGGAAATATAAATAAATAAATTGTATTTAATGAGCTATTGGAATGGCAACTAAGTCTATGTTAACATGGTTTAATGTCAATTGCACAACTATCTGTTGAGCCAGGCATAAATTACAGGCCTGGAGACTAAAACATATGAAGAACGGTTGCAGGAACTGGGTATGGCCAGTTTAGAGAAAATAAGGACTAGGGGTGACATGATGGCAGTATTCCACTATTTGAAGGCCTGCCACAAAGAAGAGGAGATCAACTTATTTTCCAAAGCACCAGAGGGCAGGACAAGAAACAATGGATGGAAACTAATCAAAGAGAGAAGCAACCTGGAATTAAGGAGGATCAGTGAGGACAATTAACCAGTGGAACTTGCCTTCAGAAGTTGTGGGTGCTGTATCACTGGGGGCTTTTAAGAAGAGAGTGAATAGCCACTTGTCTGGAATGGTATAATGTCTTCTGTTTGACTAAAAGACCTCCAAGCCCCGTTCCAGCTCTATTTTCCCTTGAACAGATGAACAGATGTGCAGAGACCCCCTACAAGGTGTTTAGGTTCAATGTACACCCAACTCAGATCCCTTCAGGAACTGGGACATGTAGAGAATGCAGCCAGGATTCCCTTAATAGATTAACAGAGTTGGAAGGGACCTTGTAGGTCATCTAGTCCAACTCCCCACCCAAGCAGGAGACTCTACACCATTTCTGACAAATGGCAGTCCAATCTCTTCTTGAAAGTCTCAAGTGATTTTGATTGATTGATTGAAGAAGATTCTTCTACTGCTCTGTTAAAAGAGATCCTGAACCAGGTACAAGTCTTAAAGCCAATACAACAAGATCTGGCAGAGCTCAAATATAATTTAAAACTGGTGCAAGGAAATAAAAAAGGTTGCTATAAGGAACGATTGGCTACCTATGAGGCAATTACTCAAGTCAGTCATAATATTTTGGATAAATGAATTACTTAGAGTCACAACTGCACTGAAAAATAAGACCTTGTCTTATATTTTTTTGAACCCTGAAACTCTTGACCTTATTTTTGGTGAGATTTTCTTATTTTGGGGTGCATGGAGCAAGATGGGGCTCCCCTTGCCATCTTACCTGATTTCCAGCTTTGTCTCTCTAACCAGAGGAAATGGTGGGGACCGGCTGCACATGCATTTAAATATTTTCAGGGAGGGCTTATTTTTGGGGGTGGGCTTATGTTTTGGGAGAGGGTTTATTTTCAGGGGAGAGTTTATTTTTGGGGGAGGACTTATTTTTTGGGAAACATGATTGATATCGATGATCCTCTAAGTCAATCAAACCTGATTGAATTTATGGAGGTATTTTTTTTTCCAGAAATCTTGCTTTTCTTGCTTTTCCAGTTGAGATTCACCATGTGATTAAAATTCCTTTAACAAGAAGGAAGACCAGAACTATTATTATTATACTACTACAGGAGATGAGATTTTATGTCTATTACTCCAGGAATCAGTGAAGTCTCCTTCGAGTTCTAGTTAAAGCAAGACATCAATTTATCCTGATTTCACCAAAGAGGTTGCAAGAAAAAGAAGGATGTTTATCAAAGTTTGAATCCTCTTCAGTTCAGTACAACTTCAGTCATGTTCCAGCTCTATTTTGTATTAATTATCAAGATCATATTCACAGATAATCCTGCAAATTGCAGAGGCCTTTAGTCTATCTTTACAATCTGCTGATGAACAAATGTGACTGTTTTGCTTTTTATGGAATCTGTTGTGGGAAAAGTCTGAGTTTGCCTACAGCTCTGTTGTTAAAAAAACCTCCAATTTAAAAAAGTGTTATTCCTCTACTATACTATTCTGAGTAGGTTCTGGTTATATTCAAGATAAAGCTATTTTTAACACACAACACATTTTTTTTCACCTTGTCATTTCTGGCACTATTGTATATGAAGAGTATATGAAGAGAGGTGAAATCACCATACCATCTCCTTTGGGAAGTCATGAAATTCATTTTTCTTGTTTTTATTCTCATATGTGTATTTTTCTTTTAGCCTTTTTTAAAAATATCTTTATTAATGTCACTTTTTAAAAAAAATTTACACACATAATTATGTTTTCTTTCTATATATGCGTGTGTATGTATGTAATAGAAAGTCATTTGAATGTTAAATCGAGTCTTTATGAAGATTCTGTTCTGACCTAGGCTTCCTGATATAGTAAAAAGCACACAATTAGTCCCAAAACCCCTTTTTTAAAATTTTAACGGCTATGGATTCCTTTCACTCACAGCGTGTGCTGAATCACCAAGAGTTTATAAATAGTCCAACAGAAGTCTGCCACAGTCCTTCGGATAAGGCTGGTAAACACCCACCTTTATCTTTTTTGACACGCTGCCAAAGACCTAATTGGCAATTACCTTGGCAAGGCCACACGGAAACAACGGAGTCAAAAATGGAGCTTCAAAGTACAAACCGACACCATCTACAACATTGCTTCCTGCAGAGGCCCACATCCCTTTGCTCTTCCTTTATGTCTTATGGGGAGGGGCCAATCATCTCCAAGCCTTACTCCTGAGTCATCCCTTTTGTTTTAACTGTTCTTGTCTTCTGATGTCTGATTCTGGAGGCTCCAGAGTCCGCACAAAACTCCCAGATGGCCCTGGCCCCATCTCTGCCTCCGATGCAGAGCCCTCATCCGAGCCTTCCCCAGACTCATGTTCCTCCCCAGCCTCCTCACTGTCCGACTCTGCTGCCAGCTCCGCAGGCTGCTGGCAGACCACAACACATCTGTGAGCAACACTAGAAAGTATCTTAAATGGTTAACCATAGAAAAGTTAATTATTAGATATTTATTCAATGGAACCGTTTATAACATTAATTGGTATTTGGAGAACAATAAGTGGACCAAAATAAAATTTATGGATGAAGTTAGTTAGTCTTAATGTAAAAGGGTTGCAAGAATGCAAGAAACAAAATATAATCTTAGCATATTTAAAATCATTTAGGACAGACATTGCCAGCAGTTTGGCAATTCGGGTCTCACCGCCTCAAGATTGACTCAGCCTTCCATCCTTCCAAGGTGGGTAAAATGAGGACCCAGATTGTTGGAGGCAATATGCTGACTCTGTAAACCATTTAGAGACAGCTGTAAAGCACTGTGAAGTGGTATATAAGTCTAAGTGCTATTGCTATTTACAGGAGACTCTTCCATTTCTTCTTACAACAGAATTAACATAAATATTGAAGACTAGAGGATCCATAGCTCATCTTATAAACACCTTACTTTGATAGGCTGTATTTGAATATGATTTTTGAATCATATTAATATAATCCAACCTTCACTTAACAAGCTTGCTAATCAGGATACCATTTTACTAAAAGCTCTCCTGAAATGAAGATATATTATGTCTATAGTATTTCCACAGTCTAGTGAAAAACCTATCTAATTAAAAATAAGAGAAGATTCATGCTGGCTTCTCATAATTGTCTTTTTGTTCAGGGTGCTTTCAGATGCATTATCCAATCTAGAAACTTTCCAGATGTCTGGGTTGATCTTTAGTTTGCTGAATCATCTTCTCTCCCCCCCCTCCTCTTTTGAAGGTATTGGCCTTCTCCAATTATCTGGCATTTTACCAATTCTCCCAGACTTTTGACATTTTTCACCAGACCGTTATACGGTACCAGTTAAAAAGATGTCCTTCATCTGGATTGGTCTAGGAGATTTAAGCACATTCAACATGAAGACATGTCTTCTTTGTTTCAGCCTCTCTCAAATGTCAGTCTTGCTCCTTCAATTCTGTCACTCACAATTTTCTATGACATACGTTTTTGTTGGAGAAGACAGAACTAATAAATAAACTAGAAGGTTTTTTTTAAAAAAGGTTCCAACAATAGAGGTGGGGAAAGATGGGGAAAAGATCTTCCTTTTAAAGAAGTCCAAAACAGAAGTATACCATAATGGCTAAAAATAAATGTGGAGCCTGATATATCACATATGTATTGTATCTTGGACTGTCTCACTTTCATTCCTGACTTTGTCCCATTTTAGCCATTCTGCTAGAACATCTGGAATTCTTCTTCTACTACTTTAGCAAAGAGCTTCCATTAAATGCTATTATCTCTTCATCTGAATAATAGAGTTGGAAGGGACCTTGGAAGTCTTCTAGTCCAACCCCAAGCTCAAGCAGGAGACCCTGGTAATACTGTAATACTGCTGGTAATACTATACTCAAGTATACACTTGGGAGAAGAGGCTACTCTCTAGAAAGATGAACATGACATCCCCTGTTTGTTTCCCCATCTTATAAGAAAAGTTATTTCTTTTCTGGATATCCAATATATTCTCCATATATGAAATTAATAAAGATTGGGATGTGACTTGCTACCATTTGTTTGTTAGCATGTCTAGCAATTACTCCTGGTTCTCCAAGGACATGGCCTGATAGATGGTGCTTCAGGGGAAAGAAATGTAAGTTTTGTTATTCTCAGCATCTTTTTGCATCTTAATGAGCCTGAGAAAAGGAAGTGGGAGGGGGGAGGAGGAGGGAAAGAAGGAGGAAAGACAGGGAGATAGAGACAAGTGGGAAAGTTAAGCTGAAACTGGAGTGCAAGATTTGCCTGCAGGCCACTCATCAGGAACCTAAGCCCATAACAATTATATTGTTTGTTATGGAAATAATGAAAGAGAGTAATTAGGGTGATGCTGTTAAAATTACCTGCTCTATGTAATATATGTTCCCTAAATTAGTTTGGCAAGTGTGCTTTGTAATAATCTGAGTCTGTACTAAAAAACAAGCAAACGGTAGCAATTAGGTAAGGGGGCAACGACATTGACAGCTTTTTAGTGGTGCTTTTATTTTTAATTTGAAACTGGCCAGGTCCCACAGTGAACAATAACCTTGTTTTGTAATTTTTGGAGAATATGATGACGTGTTGTTAGCAATTAATTAAACAAAAAATCTTTCCCCCCCCCACTCTCCTGGAATCAAGAGTTATAACTACCACTTTTAAGTGGAGTCCTTTGTGTAATTAATACAGCCATCAACTGAAGAATTTGTCAAGGAGTAATTTGAAAAAACAAAACAAAACACACCTTGTTATCATTTTCACTGTGCTCCCTTTGAAAACGGGTGTTGGGGAGGAATTCAATGAAACTATTATGCATATAAAATGCATACAAATAATTGAGGCATTGAGCATCAAAAGTCTGTAGGTTTTGTACATCTGGTGTCACTGACCCTAAATTTATAAAAGCCACATTAAAACTTCAAATCTCCCCTTTTTACTTTGCCAAGTATAGCAATACCTATACATATTGTGATACTGTGAATTGCATTTTCCCAGATGTTGTAGACTATAATCAAATATACCTTCTGTTGCAAATTGTGATCAAGATAATGATGCCCATAAGTCTACGTTAACTCCTATGACTTGCCAGAGCAGATCTATGCAATTTTCTTAGCGCAGTATGGAAGTAGCTTGCCATTGCCTTGTGGAATTAGTTTTCAGCTTTCCGGTTCAGCCTATAACTCAGATAACCTGATCCAACTTAACTTCTTAACCCAGAGAAATGCCCTCTATATAGTCTCACCTACTGAGATGCAATAGCAATAGCACTTAGACTTATATACCACTTCACAGTGCTTTACAGCCCTCTCTAAGTGCTTTACAGAGTCAGCCTATTGCCTCCAACAATCTGGGTCCTCATTTTACCCATCTTGGAAAGATGGAAGGCTGAGTCAACCTTTAGCCTGATGGGATTTAAACTGCCAAATTGCAAGCAGCTGGCAATTGCAGGCAGACTATAAGAACTTTAAGAACTAATTGTAAGAAATGTTGAATGAAACAAAAGGAGAAAAGTTCAGAAGCAGAGCAATTCCATATTTTTCGATAGAGTTAGATCACAGTTGCAGATATTTGTGCCCAGCCTGCTAAGGTAAATACTTAGTATGGATAGGTAAATGGATAGATCCAGTGATCCTGTTATGTAAGCACTATTCATAGGATGGTCTCAAAAAAAATAAACTTGTAGCATCTAAAACAGAAAAAAAGGAAAGATTGTGGGACAACAACTGTATTCCATAACTGGATCATCTCTGAACATATGCATGTTCTGTGTATGCACACCATTCATGCCCTTCTGTTGTTCAGGGACCAAGATGCAAGCTAGATCTTTTCAATAAAAAGTGCTAAAGTAAAAGAGTAGGAGAAGTGAGAAAGAAAAAAAAGGAAGAAAAATAACAAAAGAAAAGAGCTAATAAGCCACTCAGTATTAAGACAAGTTATAAAATAATAGAGCAGAGGCACGGAGAGAATATGAAGGACTGCTGAATATTTGGTTTGCATGAATAGAATCAGAGGGAGGGAGGGCGGAAGGAGGGAGGAAGGGAGGGAGACAATAGCTATTTGTTTATTGATTTTGATTTTGATTGGGTCAACTCAACCCAAACCTTGGCTTTGTGAAGCCACACTTCTTTCTAATTCAGAGGACAGGTGCTGATATATTGAGATTTGCCTGATTTAGACGCAACAAATCAGTCTCTTCTAGACTGTGAAATGCAATGCAATTCAGCTCCTAGAACAGGGCTGTCAAACTCCTGGCCGTTGGCCACACCAACACCTGGTTTAGCAAAGGGGAAAATAAGTCCCAATATGTCATATGACGCCGCAGTGATGACATGAGTTTGACACCTCTGTCCTAGAAGGTTCATCATCCTCTTTGTGATTGTAACTGCAAGTCTACCTCAGTATAAAACCTGATCAGGCCTTTGCCCATTATTTTGGTCACATTGGTTAAATCCAATTCCAGACCATTAAGGAGACCTACCTAGATGGTTGTAAGAGGTTCTTTTGGGAAAAGTTGGAGAATGGAAGAAGATAGAAAGCTTATAATGATTGTGTGGCTCTTCAGATTTCCCATAAGTGACCATGGTGAGAGGTGCTCAGAATGTTTTGTTTTGTTTTTCCTTCTCTCATTGGCTGACAAAGAAACATCAACTCAACTCTGCCCCAAATTCTGCTTATTATCCACTTATCCATGGGCAAACCACAAAAAACTTCCTGGTTCCAACTATCTTAAAAATGTGGTGTCCTTAGTGTTCTCTTGGTGTTCTCTTAGGTTGTTTTGCAGATGTCTAGAAGAAAACAACCAAGTTCAGAGAGCACCAAGGATCCCAGAATTCAACTCTGAACTACAAATACTGTATTCTCTTCTATCCATGTCCTACAATCTGCTATCCTCTTCCATACAAACTGATTAGTATGGCTGAAGTTTGTAACCCAGTCTGTCTTTCAACAGGATGTTGTTTCATCTCCCTACAATATATTTGCATCAATTAAGCTGGAGCCAGGGGTGAAATCTACTTACCTTCCTTACTGGTTCAGAAGCACATGCACCGCGCGCACACGCTCCCTTCACTCACATGCGGGCGGGCATCACAGATGCATACAGACGTTCTGTGCATGCACAAAACCTTCTGTGCATGTGCAGAAGGTAAAAAAACACATTAATTCCTGGTTAAAAACAGGAAGGAATGACACCCGGCCAGGTGAGTGGAGCTACGGTCCGCCCTTGCAACTGGGTCGCCGAACCACTGGCCAAGATCGCTACCAGATCGGGTGATCCAGTCCAATCTGGGAGCATTTCACCCCTGGCTTGAGCCCCAAAATCACTTTAGCAAGTGGGGGCATGAATAAACAAAGTTGCGTTCCTCAGAAACATTGTGCCATAGCCTCCTTCAATACATACTATTTATTATTATTATTTTCTTCTGTATAAATCTAAAATTGTACATATTGAGATATTCAGGTGAGAGAACTTCTAGGGAAGCTGAGAGTTCTGATCAAATTGAGAATTTCATTACTGTTCCTTTTCTAGAAAAGCAGTAACAGAGTTGGAAGGAACCTTGGAAATCATCTAGTCCAACCCTCTGCTCTCACAGGAGACCTACACTATTTCTGACAAATGGCTGTTCAATCTCTTCTTAAAAGCCTCCAGTGATGGGGCACCCACAAATTCCAAAAACAAATTCCAAAGGCAATTTGTTCCACTGGTTAATTGTTCTCACTGTTAGGAATTTTCTCCTTGGTTGTAGGTTGCTTCTCTCCTTAGTTAGTTTCCAAGATAAGCAACTGAATGCATGTCAATTTTAATGAGGGAAAAAATGATCAGTTTGTAATTGTGGTAAAGAAACTTCAATCAATCAATCAATCAGAATAGAGCTGGAAGGGACTTTGGAGAACTTCTAGTCTAGCCCTCTGCTCAAGCAGGAGACCCTATACCCAGTGGTGGGATTCAGCCAGTTTGCACCACTTTGGGAGAACCGGTTGTTAACTTTCTGAGCAATTTGGCAAACTGGTTGTTGGAAGAAATCATTAGGGCAGAGAACCGATTGTTAAATTACTTGAATCCCACCACTGCCTATATCATTTCAGACATGTCCAGTCTCTTAAAAACCTGCAGTGATCGGAAGTTGCTTCTTTATGTATCTTTTCTATTTATATTTCTTTTTGCCCTTTTATTACTTTTCCCCTTCACATTACTTTCTTTTTCTTGTCTTTAACCTTAATATAAAGGAAGATTTCATATTTATCTTTTATCTCTGATTAAAAAGAAAAGCAATTGTATGCAAAACCCAGAAAAATAATGGAGAGAAGAGACCAAAGGAGTTAAAAGCAAGAAATCAAAAGAAAGAAAATCTTACTAAAGCTAATTTATACCAACACCATTCATCATAATTTCTCCAACACCTTTTCTCTTTGCAAACTTTTCAGCTTCTACCATGTATGTTCTTATGCTACTTCAAACATCACCATTTTATTGAACCTTGGTAATAAGATGCATTTTCTATTTTGCACACTTTTGAGGTTTCTTGTGTCACTCACACAATAGCAAAATCCCATATTATTGACAAAGTTGCAGATACATAATGATTTGACACAAACAAATGTGAGGTTTCAGCTTTCAATCAGATTCCTGGGATATGAATGTCTGTTGTGTGTTTAGTTGTATATCAAACATAAGAAAAAAATTCTGCATTTACAGACATATACTGAACCAATCAGCTCAATAAAGATTGGAAGGTTGGTTTCTTTTTTTAAATTATGAATGATTTCTAATAGTTTTGCCAAGAAAAGCATTAATGGTTCTAATGTGGTTTTATGCATTGAAGCTGTTCCCATAATATCTCCGAAAAAATCCCAAAATCAGATTATTTGACATTACTTAGCTATTTTCTAGGGATGTGGTGGCTCAGTGGCTAAGATGCTGAGCTCATTGATGGAAAGGTCGGCAGTTCAGGGGTTCAAATCCCTAGTGCCATGGAATGGGGTGAGCTCCCATTACTTGTCCCAGCTTTTGCCAACCAGCAGTTCGAAAGCACGTAAAAAATGCAAGTAGAAAAATAGGGACCACCTTTGGTGGGAAGGTAACAGCATTCCATGTGCCTTTGATGTTTAGTCATGCTGGCCACATGACCACGGAGATGTCTTTGGACAGCATGGGCTCTTCGGCTTTTAAATGGAGATGAGCACTGCCCCCTAGAGTCGGGAATGACTAGTACATATGTGCAAGAGGAACCTTTACCTTTACCTTCAGCTACTTTCTGTATTGTGACAGTGTATGTTCACTGCAATGCCTTCATGTTTCACCTTGGGCAGCCATAATTTTCTGCTCTCCATACTTAGCATCCTATTCAAGAATTGGTTTACTGACAGAAGACAGATTGATTTGACTGAACAAGATGAATCTCTTATTGTAGAGGATGAAGCCATATCTAAACTGAATACTGGCACCTTGCAGGAATAGATGATGGATGGATGGATGGATGGATAGATAGATAGATAGATAGATAGATAGATAGATGATAGATAGATAGATAGATAGATAGATAGTAGACAGACAGACAAACAGACAGACAGATAGAGCCATAATCTGCCACTTCACATATCTAAATTGCTAAAAGGGACTAACACTTAATATTGATTGTAAAGCTTTTTATGTATTTATAGCAGATGGGCATTTGTATATGTGCATATCTATTCAAGGTCTTGTTATCTCCAATTTCATTATCTGTGGATGTTAGGCTACAATGGAATCCCATGGAAAAATACACACACGAACAGAGAATATTTACTTGTATATGTGTACCTGTCTATAGATTATATATTTATATAGACCCTCTATACACAGATATGCAGACAGATTTGGAATTGAACTTTCTGGAAAGCTTTCCTTATTGAGGCTCTTCGAAAAAAAGATATAATTTAAAGCTAAAGTCTGAGAATGCCTTCCATAGTTGTTTGTCATAGATTTCTTTTACAGTCTTATGACACTGAATGACTCATTCGTTCTCACTGCAAAAACAGAATTTTCATTCTTCTACTCTTTGTCTGCCCAGCCTACATTCAAGGCTGTAGAAACCTTCACTCCCTCCTATTATGCCTCCTATTATGTTCCATGTACAATGAAATGTCTGTATAGTAAAGTGATAATTTCTTTGATGTCCCAGAAACAACAAACTTGAATGAGATAGAAGGCTGGGAGTTCAAAGATCAAGACATCCATTCAAAATGGATGTGATATGCAGTGACTCTCCCAGTTATCTTTCAAATGCTTACTAAATAGCTTTCAAAAGAGTTTGGCTACATCAGGAGCATGTTTCTCTCTTGCCTGCCATGATCTGTTTTTGATAAACCCAGGTCAAAAGTAATAAGATAAAAGTAAAGGTTCCCCTCGCACATACCATGTTTTCCCGAAAATAAGACCCTGTCTTTTATTTTTGTGAACCCCGAAATAAGCGCTTGGCCTTATTTTTGAGGAGGTCTTATTATTTTGGGGCACATGGAGCAAGATGGGGCTCCTCTTGCCATCTTACCTGATTTCCAACTCTGTGTTTAAATATTTTCAGGGAGGGCTTATTTTCAGGGAGAGGTTTATAATAGTGCAAGTGCTCAAAAGCCCAATTGGGCTTATTATCAGGGGATGTCTTATTTTCAGGGAAACACGATATGTGTTAGTTGTTCCCGACTCTAGGGGACAGTGCTCATCTCTGTTTCAAAGCCGAAGAGCCTGCACTGTCCGAAGACATCTCCGTGGTCATGTGGCCGGCATGACTAAATGCCAAAGGTACATGGAACGCTGTTACCTTCCCACCAAAGGTGGTCCCTATTTTTCTACTTGCATTTTTACATGCTTTTGAACTGCTAGTTGGCAGAAGCTGGGACAAGTAATGGGAGCTCACCCTATTACGTGGCACTAGGGATTCCAACCACTGAACTGCCAACCTTTCGTTCGACAAGTTCAGCGTCTTAGCCACTGTAAGTAATAACATGGGTATAAAAAATGGGTCTTCCTACCTATTGTACCTAACTATCCATCAGTTTTGTAAAGCTGTTTCAGTCAAAATTTCACATTGACAAAGAAAAAGTTGAAGTAAACATTTTATCTTCCTAAACTCAAAAGATTCAAAGGGATGGTGTTTGGGAGAATATGGCAGACCAAATATTCAAGTTCAGGGGCATTTTGCTGATGGAAAATTATGTAACCATTAAGACTGTAATTTTCCAAGTTCTAACATACGGCTGTGAAAGTTGGACTATCAAAAAGAAAGAAAAAATGATGTCTTTCAACTGTGATATTGGAGTAATCTACTGATCATTTCTTGGAAGAAGAGCAAATCATTCAATATTAGATGAAGTAAACCCAGCCTGCTCATTGGAAGTACAAATAATAAAGCTAAATCTTAACTATTTTGGACACATGCTGTAATGCAATGGCAAAGTCATTGGAGAAGACTCTAATTTTTAGAAGAATTGAGGGTAATCAAAACAGTGATTGACAGAAAGTGGCCATCAGTGATGACATAAGGAGCATCTCTGAAGAACTCAAAAAGCAATTACTGACAGACGGCTCTAGCAAAATGATACCTATTGCACCTTGAAGTCCTGGAAACAATGGAATGATTTAACAGTGAGTGTGAAAAGAAGTCTACTATTACTAATTTGTAAAAATTTGGAATTGCAACTACATCTTAATGTGGGAACATTGAGTGAGTAAAGCATAGCCACATGATTTTTATTGTTGTTGTTTTTTTTTACAAAAAATCAAACTATTTTGATCAATGTTTTCAAATAATTTTGCCTCAGATTCAAATTCCTTTGATCTGACCACTGTCTTGGTTGCAGATCATCTTCCTGTTTGTAAAGATTTATAAAGGTCCTATGATAATATGTTATCTATGAACTGGTTGTCTATGGAGATTCTCAGTCAGTCTTCAAAGAAAAATAAAAAAGTCCAGTTGCCTCTTGAAAAATCACCATTGGAATAATGATGAACTGGTTGTCCCATCTGTGCTCTGACATTTTTCCATAAGCAAATCTTCCAAAAGAAGAAGTGGTTCATGATGTTATGGATATTTCAGTCCAGGACAGTGTGAACCACTTCCTAATTTTGGGTAAATATTTCTGGAAAATTGGAAGACTACCCTCCAGATATCTGGCTTGATATGGTCCAGAGCAGTGGTGGAATTCAATTTTTTTTACTACCAGTTCTGTCGGCGTGGCTTGGTGGGGGTGGCTTGGTAGGCACGATAGGGGAAGGATACTGCAAAATCCCCATTCCCACACTACTCCTGGGGGAAGGATATTGCAAAATCTCCATTCCCACCCCAGTCTAGGGCCAGCCAGAGGTGGTATTTGCCGGTTCTCTGAACTACTCAAAATTTCCGCTACCGGTTCTCCGGAACCTGTGAGAACCTGCTGAATAGCACCCCTGGTCCAGAGGTAGAACAGAAGCGTCTAGAGTTTTCTGAAATGCTCTGCCTTTTGACCAGAATGTTTGGTACACATAGATTTACCCTGTTTCCTCCAAAATAAGACATCCCCTGATAATAAGCCCAATCGAGCTTTTGAGTGCATGGCAATAAGGCCAAGCGTTTATTTCAGGGTTCAAAAAAATATAAGGCAGACTCTTATTTTTGGGGAAACACTGTATCAGTAAACATTTTCCTGAAATACTTCTCTCTACCTCATTCCTCTCCCCACACCCCACCTCAACACATATATTTTATATATTTACTGCTGACTCCTGAAGTTTGTTGGTGGTTTATAGTAAATACATAAAGCAGATAACCTGAAAAAAATAGCAAATTCTTTTTTGTTTAAAGTCTTTTGTATCAGTAACTTACTTTTCTGGAGCTGAACTTGCTGCTGAAATCCACTCCTTTTATTTTTTTTAATGGATTTCCATTTAGTCAACCAATGCTATCATTTCAATTGAACATCTCCTAGCAAGTAGGATTGATTTAAGAAAATAACGATAATAAAAAATGCTGATGTCGCTGCAAGGTACACTGAACATCATATAGAGAGATATAGTAGTAAAATGATGATTCAGGAGATACCTACTTCTTGAAAGAAGAATGTTTATAAACTGAGATATGGGAAAACTACAATTGAAGAGCTGGAACTCAAGTGTGATTAAATATGCAATTAAGAATTACCATTAAAATGCATTAAGAAGTAACGCAAACTAGAGATTTTAGAAAAGCCTTTGGTTAATCCATTAACTGGAAATTGGAATATTGCATATTCATGATAATAGAACAATAGGTTCTGATTTAGTTCAAGGGTTCTAAATGATTCCTTGTTAGCTTTATTTTTTATTTATTTCTGAATATCAGAGAAGCCTTTGCAGATTGTACATGTTCCTAAAAATGATTAATCATAAGAGGTAAAGATCTACTACAGGCATAGAGTAGGTCAAACCTACTTTGTTTTTATACAGGTTATTGTTTCATATCTTAGCATATAGAATAAGAATAGAATAACAGAGTTGGAAAGGGCCTTAGAGGTCTTCTAGTCCAACCCCCTGCTTAGGCAGGAAACACTACAGCACTTCAGACAAATGGTTATCCAACCTCTTCTTAAAACCTTCCAGTGTTGGAGCATTTACAACTTCTAGAGGCAAGTTGTTCCACTGATTAATTGTTCTGTCAGGAAATTTCTCCTTAGTTCTAAGTTGTTTCTTTCCTTGATTAGTTTCCATCCATTGCTTCTTGTCCTGCCCTCAGGTGGTTTGGAGAATAGCTTGAATCTCTCTTCTTTGTGGTAACCCCTGAAATATCAGAACACTGCTATCATGTCACCTCTAGTCTCTCTTTTCATTAAACTAGACATACCCAGTTCCTGCAACTGTTCTTCATATGTTTTATCCTCCAGTCCCCTAATCATCTTTGTTGCTCTTTATTATACAATAATATTATATGAATCAAGAAAATGATTCCATTCAGTAGCCCCTGTTATGTGCAAGTTACTCCAGTTTCCTAATTGGTTATTCCTATTGGCTATTTTCTATTGGCAGATTCTTAATTGCCTGTCAGGAATAAAAATATGTCTGTTATGTATAACAATCTTCTTTGGGACAGATTCCTGACCTAATTAAATGGTCTATGACTATCTATCTATCTATCTATCTATCTATCTATCTATCTATCTATCTATCTATCTATCTATCATCTATCTTGTACAGCTGCCCATGTCACAAGTGTAGTACTTTATTTCTTAACAAATCCCATTGACATTGTAAGAACCAGCAGTGAAATTATGATTGCCTTACAGTATATTTATAGAGTGAAATCCATAGCAGAAATAAGCTATAATAATTTGTTCCCCCCACAAAAGGCATATATTTAATGATACAACACTATTTTTTTCCCTTTACAGACTACCTATATTTTTAGAGTTCTTGTTAGCTCATGATCACAATCAAAATATAAATACATAAAATGATAAATTATTACAACTTAAATAATTTTTCAGTATATCTTATAATAATGACTGATGTTGGCTGTGTTCTAACATCCAGTTAGCACTGGTCTTTCAGTGATGGACAACTTCAAAACTCCTCTTGATGTTCCTTCTTTAGAGTTTTTAATTTGGATTTGGAAGGGATGGACTTTTGAATTGAAAATTCTTTAATACAGATGGCTGTCTTTCTGCCAGGATTTCAAATAGGTAAAATTCTCTGGTAAATAGGTTGGACCTTTATCCATTCTCACCGAACTTTCATCCATGTTTATTTATTACTAGAGATTCTTTTTGCATCACAGCAGGTCCTAAATTAATCTAAATAAAACTGAGTTAATCTAAATAAAAGATAAAAGCCAAAAATGTTTATTTTATTTTTTATTTCCTTTTTATTTATTTATTTTGTCAAACATGTATAAGATAACAGATATAAGTATAAACATGATTATGAATACAGGAAATGGATATGAATAAATGGGGACAGTAGGACAGGGACGGTAGGCACGTTGGTGCGCTTATGCACACCCCTTACAGACCTCTTAGGAATAGGGTGAAGTCAACAGTAGACAGTCTCAGGTTAAAATTTTGGGGGTTTTGAAATGAGATCACAGACTCTGGTAGTGCATTCCAGGCATTGGCCACTCTGTTGCTAAAGTCATGTTTTCTGCAATCGAGTTTGGAGCAATTTACCATAAGTCTGTATCTATTGTATGCTTGCAGCTGAAGCTGAAGTAATGGGTTGTTGTAGTTTTAATTAATTTTGCTTTGAAAATCTCTCATGCTCGGACTATTGGTTTGGCTATACATTGTGTAATTAGATCCTTTTAATTTACATCAGATTCCCCCTCCCCACCTTCTTCCTTTCATTCCCTTGGTTTAAAGTTTTACTTTAGTGTCTGCCTTACCTGAATAAGAGATGTAAACAAGAGTCTTGTGAAAAACAAATAATACGGTGAAAAGGATTGGAAAATTGGATTTAAAGAACAACAGGCAAGACCTTAAATGGAATAAGGAAGCAAAAAAGTAATCAATGATCCTGAAAGAAAGGATTTGTGGGAAGTGGCAGAAACAGGAAAGTAGAAAATTAGTCACATTCTTGGTAAAATATTGTAATTTGGCACTTGAGTGGACAAAACAAGAGGAAGGTTCTTACTAGAGCAAATAAGAATGCAATACCTAATGAACTTTAGTTACAGCTTTCCATCCCTCTGCAGCTTTTTTTTAAAAAAATATGTTCTTACAATAAGAAAATAACAGGAAAATTTTGGAAGTGTCATAGTGATGAAAGATGTCTATTAGATGATATAAATTGTTGAGAGTTATTTTTGTTTTGATCATACATATATAGTGGTACCTCACCGTTATTTGGTTCCAGGAGGTACAATGAGTACAAAAAAATGTCGCATACCAAACAAATTTTTCCCTAAGGAATAATGTAGTGCATAAGGAGGTAGCTGGCCACAATAAGTTCTAGCTTGTGCATTGAGTACTAAACTAGCGATGAGTACTGGGACAAAATTTTCACATCAAAATGCACTGAATGCCAAATTCAATGAGTTTCAAAGCACTTGAGTACTGTAGGAAGTTAGCACCCACCCATCTCCTGGAAAGATGAAATATTTTAGGAAATATTAAAAGGGCAGAATATTTCCCCTAAAAGGGAGGCAGAAACTCTCACACACCCCTTTGTCAATGGGCCATTAAGGCCTGAGCCATCTCATCTGCAACACAAAAGACATGGTCTCCAGGACATAATAAGACCCACCTAGCAACAGAAACTCACCACATGGCACCTGGGAAGATTACATCACCCAGCAAACCTACAAAGTTAGCTAGGGCCCCCCGCCCCCTGGGAGTCTGACAGCCAATGGGATACATTTCTTGTACAGGAACAGGAAACTCTAAGGTGGGGCCCAACAGAGGGCATAAAACCAAGGCACTCTCAGCATCTCTGCCCCCTTTTTTCACCTGGGAGCTCCAAGGCATGTGATCCCCCTTTTTTCTCCAGGACCTCAAACCATGTGGTCCTGTCCACCATTAAAACCATCTTTCCAAGCAGCCACCATGTTTCCAGTGTCTTTCTCCCCACTTGGAACTGAACCCAGAAGGACATTTCTTTCAACAGTACCAAGGTACCACTGTATATGAGGTACTTGTGAGGTCTACATGCAAGGAGTGATGAGTAGAACACCATCATGATATTCCCTTTTAGCTAAGCAACATTATGAAAGAAATATTTGTTTCTTTCTTGTTTCTTCCCTTTGTCTCCTAGTCTACTATTAATTGCAGAAACTGACATCTGTCTTTATGGAAGACTCTGTAAACATGTAACATCATTACAGGACTTTCAAATTTGTGACATCTATTTAAACTTTGAACTTTGGTTCTATGGAAACTTTTGTCACAAAATTTAAATATACCGTATTTTTCGGAGTATAAGATGCACCTTAGTTTTTGGGGAGGAAAATAAGAAAAAAACTGATTGGCAGGTGGATTGGCCTCCCGGAATACCCCCAATCAGCTATTCCCAGAGGTGAATTTTAGCAACAGGTTCCTTGCTTGTGAGCTCTGTGCCTTGCTTTGTTTTGCTTTTTTTCCTGCCTTGGAAAGCCTCCAAAACAGCTTCAGAAAAAAAGCCTCTAAAGCTCTGTTTGGGGGCTTTTTTTCTGAAGCTCTGTTTGGGGGCTTCTTTTCTGAAGCTTGGTTTCTGATGCTTTTTTCAGCCTCTGAAACCTCCGTTTGAGAAGCTGGGCGGGGCTACATTCGGAGTATAAGACAAACCCAGATTTTCACTCTCTTTTTTGGGGGAAAAAGGTGTGTCTTATACTCTGAAAAATACAGTATCTCCAGAGGTCCTCAGATTTAAATTGCTATGTTCCACCAAGCCTCAGTTGGGTGGTAAAAAATAGTCTGATCTAGGTTACTAAATAAATAAGGTGCAGACAGAAAGAAAAATTGACAGGTACAGATAGTCCTTGACTGACAGCAGTTTGTTTAGTGTCCGTTCAAAGTTACAACTGTACTGAAAAAAGTGATTTATGACCATTTTTCAAACTTATGACCTTTGCAACATCCTCATGACCATGTGATCAAAATTCAAATGCTTGGAAATGCTTGGAAACTGGTTCATATTTATGACCCTTGCTGTGTCCCAAAGTCATGCTTTTGACAAGCAAAGTCAATTGGAAAGCCAGATTCACTTAACAACTACTTATCAGCTGCAGTGATTCACTTAACAGCTGAAGCAAGAAAGATCATAAAATGGGGGTAAAACTCACTTAACAAATATCTTCTTTAACACCATAAAATTTGGGTTTAGTTCAGTGGTGAAATCTAAAATTTGTTACTACGGTTCGGTGGGCATGGCTTGGTGGTGGTGGGGTAATGTGACTGGGTGGGCGTGGCCAACTTTTTTTTTTAACTCTTAAAACCATTTTTTCTACAACCTCTTCGGCCAAAGAGGTTGTAGAAAAAATGGTTTTAAAAGGCTCTGACGATCCCAGCTGAGCCGCGCGATCATCAGAGGCTTTTTTTTTTTACTTTTAAAAGCATTTTTTTGGCTGAAGAGGTTATAGAAAAAATGCTTTTAATAATAATAATAATAATAAAAGCCTCTGATGATTGTGTGGCTCAGCTGGGCATGGGTGGGGGCAGTGATTTTTGCTACTGGTTCTCTGAACCGTTCGCCACCAGCGCTACCGGATCGGGTGTTCCAGTCCAAACCGGGAGCATTTCACCCCTGGTTTAGTTATGGTTGAAAGCCAAGAATTACCTGTACTGTGGATCTTAGGTTTCATCTAAATTTCAGCTGACGACTCCCAGGGGTAGAGCCTTCTCTGGAATCAACTTCCCTTGGGGCTCCGGTTGGCCCCTGACCTTCGCACCTTCCGCCTTGAATTGAAAACCTGGCTATTTATGTCCCCCGGCCTGGACTGATGGAGTAGTATATTTTATTTTTATTTTTTTAAAAAAAACTTTCTTGATTTTTTTATGTATATTCATTGTTTTTAACAGTCTCTTGGTTGACAGTCGTTGTGAGCCGCCCTAAGTCCTTGGAGATAGGGTGGCATACAAATTTTATTAAATAAATAAATACACAAATAAATAAATAAATAAATAAATAAATAAATAAATAAATATTGCAATAAAAGTCCCCCTAGGCTTATTACCATAATAAAGATTCAGAACTTTGTTTTCCTTGTAGGAAAAAGGATATGTTCAGACTGCAGATCTTTACAAGCTTTTATTATTATAATTCCCTCTTCCACAAGGATGGGGGTTGGGAGAGGGAGAATTGATTAAGAAGTTTAGATTGGAACATTAACATTTGGTTTTCTAAACAAATATAATTAAGGGTATCTATGAGGTATAGGTTTATATATATATCACCCAACTGGCAAGTGTCCTTGAAATGATTTGCAAACATATGGAAGAATATTCAAATGTGCAAGCCAGCAAACTACAAAATCATTATTTATTTAGCCCTTAAGAACAGGGGAGGGGAATAAAAAGAAACCGAAAAGACACACATGTTTCTCTGACATCGTGACTTCATAGACATCTTTCCCTAAAATGTGCTTATTAGGTACATGCTTACATACCATCCAACTGTTTCTTTACAGGTAAGTAATAACATGCAAAACACTGTATTTTACCTATCTATCTACCGTGTTTCCCTGAAAATAAGACCCTGTCTTATATTTTTTTTGAACCCTGAAATAAGCGCTTGCCCTTATTGACATGCGCTCAAAAGCCTGATTGGGCTTATTATCAGGGGATGTCTTATTTTGGGGGAAACAGGGTATCTATCTATCTTTAACAAATATTCGTTGATTAGTATCTTTTCTTTTTGGCAGAGTATTTCTTTGCAAAATTTGGGCAGGTCTCCCAAATGATTTTATTTGCTTGCTTGATGATTTGTTTCATTCATTCATTCATTCATTCATTAACATGGCTACCTATTTATAAATATATAAATATATTATATAAATCTGAGAAACGAGAATTAGGGTTTTTGCTTCATAATGTGGACCACATATTTTCTATCATTCTTAACGTGAGTTCCTATAAAGACATCAACTTTTGGCTAGACTAAGCCCTTTTTAGATATTATAGGAACCAGAAAAAGCATATTCAGCAGAGAAACATTTGCTAATTCTTTTCCCTTTACATCATTTTTCATAGGTAAGGACAAGTTTTAAGGATAACTTAATCAGTCACTAGAGACTTTTTACATGGCTGAGGTTCTCTGTATAATGGTCACACTTAATGTGCAAGAGGCACCTCTAGTTCTGAACATCTAAATAAAACTTCTGTATTATGTGCCACTGAAGACAAAACCAAACTTTACTAATATTGTAATGGATCAACTCTTTTCAACTTGATTATAAATTTTTGGCTTCTGACAAATTCATGCATTTTCACATCCAGGAAGGAAAAACTCCAACTGTACTAATACAGTTGATTCTTGAGCATGGACTTTAAATATGAAAAGTCTTTAAATGAATGTATCAAATAAAATAGACATTGAGAGGTGTTGAAGTGATTTCCCATCATCATTACCTGGCCAACCCTTTCTTTTAAATAACAGCCTTTCTCTTTGCCTTTAGAAAATAATTTCTTTAAGAACAAAGATGTTTTCAAGAACACATTTAGCTTGAAATTGGTAATTGATACTTTACACTAATGAAGTTGGTAGAAAAAAAATGTATGGCATCATTTTTGTCATTTCTTTTAGTAACATTGTCAGGGTTCCAAGTAACACCCCCAACGAAAGAAAACTCTGAGACTTGAGTTTCCTTGAAGTTACATTTTATTAGAGATGTTATATTGGCACATCTGGAAAAACTCGAATCTGAAAGTTTCCAGGTTTTCCCCACCCAAAGGAAAGTTCAAGTCCCTGCCCAACACCCACATGTCCATCACATGGTCCAATCCAAGCACCGTCCCAATTGGAGATGCCTCCCAGTTCCAGCCTTCCAGATGCAGGGCAAGATGTCCTTGACTCTCTGAGAAAGGAATGTTATTATGACTATATATCACCCCTGCTCCATACAATCCCCCCTCCCAATTTCCCACAATAGCAAAAGATGGCTTTCAGGCCTGACAAACATTTTACCACCGAATACCAAGAGCCAGTGTGATGAGTGGTTAATGCATTGGATCAGAAACCAGAAGATTGTGAGTTGGCTTGAAGCCAGCTGAGGGACCTTGAGCCAGTCCCTTTTTCTCAGACCTAGGAAGGAGGCAATTGCAAACCACTTCTGAAAAACCATGCCAAGAAAACTGGTGGGCAAGAATTGGACATGATTGAATGAAGGGGGGAAAAAATAGGATACATAGAATGTTGAAAGAATTTATGAGATAGTGTCAGCCTCAGCTTTGCCTGCTTCAGCTGCCATAAGAAACGGGGGGAGGGATTAGTTATGGAGCAAAGGGTGGGAAGGAGCAAGAGATGTTTTTTTTTTTCCTTGTAGGATGTGTCTTCATGAGAAACGAAAGTAGATCTTCAAAGGGAGACGGCTGACCAACTGCCCTACATTCCTGATGAATGACGCTGCCAGACGTGTTGCCACCTGACCTTTGGAAGACCTTTGGATTGGCTGATGATTTATGAACACGAGGGGGGGAGAAGCTTAGTAGATGCATTTTGCGTGTTTTGCTCACTTCCAGCTTTACCTGGGTTGCTATCATTTCATATTCAGTAAAAGTACTAAATTCTTCAAAATGCTTGAGTTTGGGTTTTTCTTTCCTGGATACTGAAGGAAGCATACCTGACAGATAGTCTATGAACTCTGACCAATTTGCAAAGGCTTCTGTTTTAGAATATCTTGAGGTTGTTGCCATTTATAACATCTGTGACAGGGGTGGGTTCTACTTACCTTTACTACCGGTTCTCAACAGGAGCACGCGCGCATGCGGAGATCACCCATGATGATGTCAGGGCAAGTGGGCGGAGCCTCCCGCTGGTTTTAGTACCGGTTCTATAGAACCAGATCAAACTGGGAGCAACCCACCACTGATCTGCATATATTTGTGCCGGGTAGAGAACTTCTCCAGTATCCTCCTTTCTACTTGATGGGGAAAAAAATCTTTGATCTCAAAATGAGAGGGGGGGAGGGAGGGAGGGGGAGAGAGAGAGAGAGAGAGAGAGAGAATATGAATTTCAATCCGGCTTTCATGAATGGAATATGAGGGATATGACCTTCTTTAGTTATGAGGTGGCTAAGTGATATGCATAAGCCTCTTTCTTTTCTGGTACATCCCTTCTCTTTATGAACTTTTGCCCAGAAAACCTCATATGGGGATCACTTCCACCCCTGGGGGTTGTTTTCATTATTGATGCTAATTTCCACTGAAAAGGTATTGGATGATTTCTCTTTCTCCTGGAATCTGGCAGCACCTTATCTGACTATCGGATTTTGTAGAAAGCCATAAGCTTTTGTGAGCCACAGCTCACTTCATCAGAAGCATAAGCTGCAGCTCATGAAATCTTGTAGCTTTTAATAAAAATTCGCTGGTCAGATAAATGTCCTTCTCTTGGAGAAATTCAGAAAGAGCATTTAAAAAAAAAGTATGTACTCAAATGTGGTGCAGAATTTCCAGAGAATATTTGTTTTCATCTCTAACCTTGCCATTTCTGAGTAGCAAAACTCCAGATGACCATTAGATGAGAGTAAAGATTTAAAATGTTCTATACTACTTTGCCCACTTCCTCCTTCTGTCCTCAAAGTGAGGAGTGACTAAAAATCAGTCTGGATATTATTTTTATTTATTTATTATTTTATTGATTTATTTGTCAAACATGTACAAGAGAGCAGGTAAAGGTATAAACATAAACAAAGGAAGTAAGTACAGATAAATGGGAACAGTACAACAGGGATGGTAGGCACACTGGTGTGCTTATGCATGCCCCCTTTATGGACCTCTAAGGAATGGGGTGAGGTCCACGGTAGACAGTTTGAGGATGAAGCTGTGAGGGTTTGAGGCTGTAACAACGGAGTCGGGTAAATCATTCCAGGCATTGACCACTCTGTTGCTGAAGTCGTATTTTCTGCAATCAAGTTTGAAGCCGTTTACCTTGAGTTTGTATCAATTGTTTGCCCATGTATTATTGTGGTTGAAGCTGAAGAAGTCGTTGACAGGTAAGATGTTGTAGCAGATAATTTTGTGTACTATGCCCTAGGTCAGACCACAGGCAGTGAAGTTCCAGATTGTCCAAGCCCAAAATTTCAAGCCTGGTGGCATAAAGTATTCTATTGTGTGTAGAGGAGTGGAGTACTCTTCTCGTGAAATACCTCTGGACCCGCTCAATTGTATTAATGTCTGATATACAGTGTGGATTCCAGGCAGATGAGATGTATTTGAGAATTGGTCTGGCAAAGGTTTTTTGCCATTGTACTGCTACCTTAGTTATCAATACAATGTTACCAGAGAAGTAGCTTCGCAAGATTAGGTTGACAATTCTTTGTGCCTTTTCGGCAATGCTGTTACAGTGAGCTCTGGGGTTTAGATCATTAGATATGAATACTCGTAGGTTCTTGACAGAGTGAGGATCGTCTGCGAGGCCTATTGCCTGCTTTATAAGGATCTTTGTTTTATAAAGATCCATGGATACACCTTATATCTCCTTTATTAATTAAGTTTCCCAGCCATTTGGATTTATTCCATGATGTTGTTACTGTCAATATAATGGTAGTTTCTTTGAATGTTCCATTCAGTGAGATCATTTATATTCATTGCTTTGTTATTGCTATTTACTATTGCCCTTTTAGTTTATTATTTTTATTTTATTTTGAGAGGAAGTCTAATCAGGGATTATAAGAAAGGAATGATTGACTAGTCATTGGGGGTATGTTATCCCATTAATCAGTCCACAGCAACTCATTCAAACTTAATGGGAAAATATTCTTTCTCTTTGTTTTGCAAGCCACTAAGGGAACATATTTTACTCTGTGGGCCACAGCAGAGAGAAAGAGAATTGAAACTGGTGGATGGAATTTGTGAAAATTCCTTATCAAGGAACTCTCCAATGAACAAAATGTTTAGCCTATGCAATGACAAAATTTAATTAAAATAACTACTCCTGAAGGGTTTTTTTTTTTTAAAAAAAATCTAACTTAATTAAATAGCAAAACACAAAGTTAAATCTTAAGAAATGCAATGTTCTGAGTTCAGATTTCTATTTAAAAGATATCTAAATATTGCCCAAGTTCTGTTTCAATCTTGTTTATGAAGAAATGCAGGGACTTTTTTTTTTTTTGCGCATTTTTCTGCCACCACTGCCAAAAAAATCAGAAGTCCAGAAGCATCTTTTCTGACTAACAATCTTCATCACATGCAGTTTATACCTTTTAATAAAATTTGTTCCTCTCCAGACTCCTGATTTTTTGCCACCATAGACTAATGACTCCTGCAATGTATGCAAGTACCAGCAAATCAAAACCTGTAGACAACCACAATATAGATGCCTATGTCTGCCCTAAGATGAAGGCCAGGCAACCTAGAATTAGAGAGTCTAGGCCTTAAACAGAATAGAATAGAATAGAATAGAATAGAATAGAATAGAATAGAATAGAATAGAATAGAATAGAATAGAATAGAATAGAATATTAGCCAAGTGTGATTGGACACACAAGGAATTTGTCTCCAGTGCATAAGTGTTCTGCCCCAGCTACGTATCCCAAAGAACACAGCACACACAAAGTCCATACAAATCTTAGTTTACTAAATTAAATCAGTCTTTTTCAAACAAAGACTGTTAATTAACTTTCTTAACAGCCTACAAGAATCCAAAGAATAAATAATTGTAATCTTGGTTGACAGAAAGCCCAGAAGCAATTTGCAAAGAACTAAGATCAAGGCACGGAGAGTGAGCAAGTTGTTCCCTGCAAATTGCTTCAGTCGGCGTTCCTCCTTAAATAGGCTAAGGGAGTGGCCAATTAGCCCCAAGTCTTACTCTCGAGGAGACCTCCTCCTGAGGAGACACTCCTGCCTTTTGGCAGCTCTGCGCACCCGTGCATCGAGAAGAGGCTCCTCCTCTTCGTCCTCTTCACTTAAGAGAGCTTCTGGAGGTTCTGAAGGCCCTGGCTGAATCCCTGCCTCTGGCACCACATCTTCTCCAGCCTCCTCATTGTCCGACTCGAGTGCCAGCTGCACAGGCTGCTGGTGCAGCACCACACCAGCCTCCTCATTGTCAGAATCAGCTACTAGCTGCACAGGCCACTGACAGTCCACAACAATAAGCTCTCAGTGTACATAAAAAGACAAGATACATTCATCAAGAATCATAAGGTACAACACTTAATGACAGTCATAGGGTACAAATAACCAAACAAATCATACTAGGAAAGGAAAGAAAGGAAGGAAAGAGAGAGAAAAAAAAGGACACCCAACAATAAATAGTTGGGCTTAAATACAGTGACAATAGGTGCACCATTGGAATATCTGAAGGACCATTTGGGGACAGTGTACTCATTAACAGTCAACACCAACTTGATGCACATAATCAATTAATAGCATGATCGATGCAGGCTTGACGTACTACAGCGGTATAATCTGTTCATTTGTGGAATGAATTGATAATTCTCATTTAAGTTACAATTAGTAGGTCACCCAAAAATTATTCTGCATTTTTTCTTCAAGCATTTTCACAGAAGAGAAATTAGTCTTAACCCTTCCTCTATGGAAGAAGAGAATAATGGTGAAATTATAGTAAGTGTGGGTTTCTAGAATTTTCCTTAATGATGAAGTCACAACGTTCATTGAGTCTTCTATTTTTTCCTCATATTTTCATCCCTCCAGTGACCTGTTTCTACCCTGCTTCCCACACATTAATTAAATCATGGAGAAAAATATCAGAAGGAAACTTCTCCCTAATATTTATATCAGGATGCAGAGACACACAAAGTGACAAAAATATGCCAAACAAGAGGGGGTGCATATTGCATACCTCACAATAAAAGAGAAAGACCAGGGGAGATATGATAGCAGTGTTCCAATATCTGAAGGGCTGCCACAGAGAGGAGGGGGGTCAAGCTATTTTCCAAAGCACCTGAAGGTCAGACAAGGAATAATGGATGGAAACTGACCAAGCAGAGATTCAACTTAGAAATAAGGAGGAACTTTCTGATAGTGAGAGCAATCAACCAATGGAACAGAAGTTGCCTTTGGAAGTTGTGGGAGCTTCATCACTTGAGACTTTCAAGAAGAGATTGGACTGCCATTTGTCAGATATTGTGTAGGGTCTCCTGCTTGAGCACTAGATGACCTATAAGGTCCCTTCCAACTCTGTTCATCTGTTAAACTCACAAATGCCTCCCAAAGAAATTAGAATGTACCTTAAAGAAACCTTTGTAGGGATGAACAAGTTCAAGAAACTGGAAGAGAGTTTTTAGCATGGTGTTAGCGATGACATTTAGGAGTGAAATATTGAAGGATAAAGTTCTTTAGGTTCTCTGTCAATACAGGAGATATTAGAAGTTAGATGTGCCTTAGTTTTAGTTGCCATCTGATGATCATAGCATGGTCAAATGTAGTTCCCAATAGAATAATCAAATCTTTCCTATGTTTCATTAGACTATATTCAAATTTATTGTAATTCCTCTGTCAGGACAGAGATAGTGCTTCCCCCACCCCCCTTCTTGAATAACAGAATAACAGAGTTCAGAGGGACACTGGAGGTCTTCTAGTCCACCCCTCTGCTCAGGTAGGAAACCCTAAACCACTGGTTCTCAACCTGTGGGTCGGGACCCCTTTGGGGGTCGAACGACCCTTTCACAGGGGTCGCCTAAAACCATCTGAAAACACTTATTTTCAATGGTTTTAGGAATAATTTTATGGCTGGGGGTCACCACAACATGAGGAACTGTATTAAAGGGTCGTGGCATTAGGAAGGTTGAGACCCACTGCCCTAAACCATTTCAGACAAATGGTTGTCCAATCTCTTATTAACAACTTCTAGTGTTGGAGCATCCACAACTTCTGGAGACAAGTCATTCCACTGATTAATTGTACTAACTGTCAGGAAATTTCTCCTTAGTTCTAGGTTGCTTCTCTCCTTGATTAATTTCCATGCATTGCTTCTTACTTGCCTTCAGGTGCTTTGGATAATATGTTGACCCTCTCTTCTTTATGGCAACCCCTTAGATATAAGAAGGCACCTAGTCCTTCTTTTCTCTAGACTGGCCATACCCAATTCCAGTAACCATTCTTTATATGCTTTAGCCTCCAGTCCCCTAAATTCTTTATTCCAGTCCCCATGAATTTTTTTTCCCCAAAAAGTTCCTTTTGTTTTAAATGTTAGAACAAGTTCTATGAGAAAGAATCTGACTGAGATGGGAAAAAGTAAGGCTTTTAAGTAAAGTAAGTTCAGGATTACAGCTAGTTACAGCTTTTCCCAAGAACAGGGAATGTGGAATTTATTTAGGAGAGAGCAAAGTTTTTTTTTTTTAAAGATTGCAAAGTTTTCCGTGCTTGATATCATAAATGAGAAACAAACGGTCCCGGCAGACATTATTATTCCACAAAAACTGCTAACTTTGTGAGTTTGAAATGCAAATCAGAAAACAGGTTGCAGGTATTTATTTCAATCAAGACAATAAAAATCATAAAACAATCAGCATATTTTACAGTTTCAGTGATATTTGTGACATTTGAGACAATACATCTGTGTTCATTTTGACACATTATTATTGTCCGTATTCCACCTAGATCAGAATATGGCAAAGGCAGTTTTTGCAACTGAGATAGCTTTTATTTTAATATTGACTCCATTGATGAACCTCCAAATAGTCAAGTTCACTGTTAATAGGTTTTCCTTTTATTGTATAATCACTTTTAATTTTCTGCTCCACTGATTTCTGGAATGATGGAATTTAGATGCTTTTATGAAATAGCTTCTCATTATTGTGCCATCTTGAGTAGAATGCAGTACTGTACAGTTTAATTTTCCATTTGTGCAAATTAATAAAGACCACATCCAGAATGTTAAATTCAGCTTTAGCTTTTATCCATTAAAGCAGGGAAGGTAAAAGAAAGAATGCATTTGAACCATCATGTCTCCCTCTTATCACTTGGAACCTGTGGTTTAAGTAAAACCTCAGAATTGGCTGCATCATGAAGTGTCCTAGAGTCAGCATTGCTGAGACAGGTATAATTCTAGGATTATATTGTTTATCCTTGTTCTTAATCAATAAACACATTATCATCTTATTTATTCCAACATTATTAGAGATAAAACTACCATAGATGCTGAGGGCCAAAACATGCCAACAAATTAATTAATGTGGTTCCTATATCGGCACAGGAAGGTCTTTCAAATAGCATTTTAACATTCTTTGATAGTGTCAACAAACATCTAAAAAGGTGCAATTCCCTAGCCAAACTCATAGACTTCAGTAATTAATTAAAGGATAGAAAGCAGAGTGAGATAATCAGTGGATAATTGTCACAACAGATACATGTCACCAATAGGCTGTCGTTAAGTATGTACTTAAGGTATTAATGTACTTAAGTATGTACACGTGGTGGCTCAGTGGCTAAGATGCTGAGCTTGTCGATCAAAAGATTCAACGATCGAAAGATTCAATGGTTCAAATCCCTAGTGACACAAAACGGGGTGAGCTCCCATTACTTGTCCCAGCTTCTGCCAACCTAGCAGTTTGAAAGCACGTAAAAAATGCAAGTAGAAAAATAGGGACCACCTTTGGTGGGAAGGTAACAGCATTCCGTGTGCCTTCGGCTTTTAATCATGCTGGCCACATGACCACGAACAAGTCTTCAGACAGCACTGGCTCTTCGGCTTTGAAACAGAGGTGAGCACCGCCCCCTAGAGTCAGAAATGACTAGCACATATGTGCGAGGAGAACCTTTACCTTTACCTTTTAATTATGTACTGTATATTGGGGCAGTTTGCCTTTAACCCATTCATAGGTTATTTGAAGACAAAAAGAATACTGAGATAACCAAATGCAGTATATCAGCCAACAGATGTATTGTGCGATATTGTGTTTCTGTTAAATAATAATCCTACAATCATCTATAAGAAGATTTTAAGAAATATTGTTAGATATTCAAGATATAACAAAGCATAGAATTGGAAATTAGATTGTTCAATACATCCATGCTAATTGACTTATTCTATTGGCAACCATAAGATATATTTCTATGGATTTAAAATTAGAATTAATTCAGCCAAAGTGATTATTTCTATGCCTGTGCAAATCAGTTCCTGATTCAATTTGAATTGGGGATACAAGATTGAAAGAGGGCATGATTTAATTCAAGGGCAAAGCTATTTGATTGAAATCAAAGTTTTATCCATAGTATATTGTTGGGGTTGGGGGGACAAATCACACATGGCTGTTTCATTCTTTGGCATCATGGGTTGAAAATAGAAGGTTAGGAGAGAAGGCTATTAACTAGGCATTTTCAATGGTTTATTGCAATGCATTTTAAAGTATTCTCCCTGAAACTGATTTAAATCAAACATTGCAGAGGGATAGAAAATTGTCCAGAACACTGCCTATTTTAGCCCAAAGGTGCTTTTTCAAGAGGCAACTGGGTTTTCTGGATTTTCTTTGAAGACCTTTCGCTTCTCACCCAAGTAGTTTCTTAGAGGTGAAGAAGCTTCTTGGATGAGAAGTGAAACGTCTTCAAAAAAAAATCAGAAAGTCCAGTTGCCTCTTGAAAATGTACCTTTGGGACAACCATGACCTGGATGACTGAGAATCTCCAGAGCCTATTTCAGCATTTCTCAACCTTTAAGATGTCTGGACTTCCACTCCCAAAATTCCCACACTAGCACACCTGATAGGGAATTATGAGAGGAAATTACAGATCTTAAAATAGTAAAGGTTGAGAAATAGTAGCCTACATTGTGTCATATCAATATAGCAAATGAGCTACTCATCCATTTGAAAACTACATTTTTATTTATTTATTTATTTATTTTGCTTCAATTTATATGCCGCCCTTCTCCGGAGACTCAGGGCGGCTTACAATGCATTAAGCAGTAGCCTTCATACTTTTGTATATTTATACAAAGTCAGCTTATTGCCCCCACAATCTGGATCCTCTTTTCACCTACCTTTGAAAGGATGGAAGGCTGAGTCAACCTTGAGCCTGGTGAGATTTGAACTTGCAGTAATTTGAAGCAGCAGATGTTAATAACAGTGCTTTAGTCCACTGAACTACAGGCTCTTCACTTTCTTCAATTTCTTCACTTGCCTTTTCGAGGGGCTCTGGCTTGATATTATCTTGAAGACAAACCACTAATTTGACTCAATAGATCAGTGATGGCTAACCTTTTCTGGACCAAGTGCCCAAAGTGTGCGTGAATATGCGCGTGTGCCCACAAATGTACGTGTGCGCTGGTGAACTCCAAAATGCAATGCATGCACGACTGCTGTGCATGTGCCCTGTCCACATGCATATGTGCATGTCCCCCACATGTGCCCCATGCATGCGCGTGGCCCCCACAAACATGCCCCACCCCTGCTCATACGCACCCCTCCACACGCGCCCCACCCCCACGCATGCCCATGCAGCCCCCACACAATGCCCCACCCCCGCACATGTGCAGCAGAGACCTGATGACCAGCTGGCTGATGCGAGGCATGCGCACATGGATGTCAGAGCTGAACTGGGACGATGGCTCGCGTGCCCACAGAGAGTGTGCTACATGCCACCTTTGGCATGTGTGGCATAGGTTCGCCACAATAGTCTGATGTGCTTTACTGGTCCTGATCACCATGTTTTGTACACGCTGGCTTGTAATAAATCATTGACATATTTGGCCTCATCAATGCCAGTTGCAGTAATGATATGGCTTGTTGGAACTATTATCTCTATTAATTAGCAAAGGTATTAGAAAGATACTAGCATAATAATATACAATGCCATAAAAAGAGCAAGCCAGAAGAAAATTGTTGACACAGAAAAAAAAGGTCTTTGCAGGACTATGTGTGTTTATGTGTATATATGCACCTTTTAGTCAGTTTTGACTCCTGGCAGATAGGTAGACAAGTCAATGCAGTTTATACGACAGTATTTTTAGAAATGGTTTGCAATTGCCTTCTTCCTAGGGTTGAAAGAGAGTGACCAGCCCAAAGTCATCTGATTGGCTTGTGCCTAAGGCCTTGTCAGCCCTTGAGATAAAGCAGACTAGAAAACCAAAGTCAGACAGGCCAATACATTTTTATTATAAAGTCATAGTAACAGACTATTTCAAGTCCAAATGTGGTCCCTCACCCCATTCCTTTATCTTCATGAGAACGAGGGTCTTCTCTGAGATACTTCCTCAAATTACATTTTTGCCTGGCCTGAGGTTTCTTTTATTTGACCGGTTCGGTGATGTCATATCGTCACCGCTACTGGCTCGGCCGAACTGGACCGAACCGGGAGGAACCCACCACTGCTCGGAAGGATGGAAAACCGAGTCAACCTTGAGCCTGGTGAGATTCGATCTGCTGGCAGCCGGTGATCAGCAGAAGTAGCCTGCAGTACTGCACTCTAACCACTGTGCCACCGCTGCTCTGATGATCCAGCCCTCAAAGAAATCCAGTTTGATGCCCCTGATCTAGTGAATCACTGTTAAAATCGAATGTTGTGTTAGATATATTAGTTTATTAATGAATTAATAAATAATAAATAATGAAGCCTTCTGTCTCAACAATTCATTATGACTCTTTATGTTGGATGTCTATTGAGTCTGCTACTTTAAAAAAATTATCTGTACATCAGTCAATGGTGCAACAGAACTTACGGTACCTTAAGCATATGAAAAGTTATAAAGTATAACTACTCATTCAGTCAAACAATGTTAGACTGATATATCATGAGAACATACATAGGACCAGCAACATGATTCCTTTCCAACCTTCATCTTTTTTTTTTTTTTTATGAGTTGAGAATTAACTACCATCACCAGACTATAAGACACACTTACCTTTTTGGGTGAGGAAAACAAGAAAAAGAAATCTGCCTCTACCTCCCAGCAATTTTGCCTCATTGCAGCAAACAGCCTGCTTTACTTTCATTTTTGTTTTCAGCATTGCTTGATTAGCACAAGAAAAAAAAAATCTTCTCCTAGCAATTTACTTCCTTGCAGCAAGCAGGAGAGGCCTGTGCAAAACAGCTGAGAGTCGGGAGGCCGATCCAATCAACTTGTGCTAATTAGGTTGTGCTGAAGCAGAAAGGAGCTGTTTCTTCTTCCTGCTTGCTGCAAGGAGGTAAATTGCTGGAAGGCAAAGGCCAAAGGGGTGGGTGGGGCTACATTCGGTGTATAAAATGCACCCAATTTTTCACCCCCATTTGGGGGGGGAAGGTGTGTCTTATACTCCGAAAAATACGGTAGATGCTAACCAGGTTATGAGTTAGGATCTAGTTCTCCTTCTCTTTCTATATGATAGAACAATATTTTCCATAATATAAGTATTGATCAGTTTAGACTACATTTACCTACATTAGGTAAAAATCTAAACCACAAAAGAATTATAGGAGTTGTAATGTTTCCTTTATTCTTTAATCTTGACCTGACCTAAGCCATCTCTGATCTTCAGTGTTGCCATATTGGAGCTGAGGGATAGGGAGGAGGGAATAGAGATAGCTGGGGTTTTGTAGCCAAAATAAAATACTTTCTCTTGGGAACCAAAGACATTCTCACATCTGGCCTGAGGAAGGAGGAAGGAGGTTGTCAGGCAACCAGACAGTGCCTTGATTGGACCATGTGACTGATTGTTTCAGGTGGAGGGAAAACTTTTACTTTTAATTAGGTGCAAACCATGGGAACCTTCAGAGTCAGTTTTCACCAGATCTGTGCCATATATATCCAATAAAGTTATTCTTTGAGGAATTCATCTGCCTCACAGCTTTGCTTGCTATTGGAATCAGTGGTGGGTTTCCAATATTCTTACCACTGGTTCACCCCCCTGCGTGCCTTTCGCGCATGCGCCTGGCCTTCTGTGCATGCACTTTGCTCACTCATGTGCCTTCCACACATGCATCCAGCCTCAAAAATGGTGCCCGGGGGGGGGGGGGCAGGCCCACCCACGATTTTGGCTACCAGTTCACTTGAACCAGTACGAACCAGCTGAATACCACCTCTGCTTGGAACCCCGACAACAAGCTTACCTTTCTGAGCTAAAGAACGTTGATTATAGTATGGGCCCGAGGTACTTGCAGGACCACCTCCTACCGGCCTCCCACCACCCAGTGCGTTCTCATAAAGCTGCCCTCCTCCAGGTGTCGTCAGCCAGACAATGTCAGCTGGTGACCCCCAGGATGAGGGCGTTCTCTGTGGCCGCACGGACCCTCTGGAATGGGTTACCCACTGAGCTCCGGATGGCTCCCAATCTCTGCACTTTCCATGCTGGCCTGAAGACATGGCTTTTTCAGCAAATTCCCTGACCGACCGGCTTTTAACTTTGGGGATTTTAAATTTGGATTGGTTTTTAGTATTTTATTGTTGTGGTTTTTATTTGTGAGCCGCCCCGAGTCCTACGGGAGAAGGGCAGCATATAAATTTTAATAATAAATAAATAAATAAATAAATAAATAAATAAATAAATAAATAAATAAATAAATAAATAAATAAATGGTCAACTTTCCACCATTAGTAAAATAAAATGGAAAGGACCAAAGCTGTAGTAATCTCTAAAATAACTGTAGGACAGAGTTATAGAACGGAGAGAAAAAAAAATGAAAGCTTCCTTAAATGGACCTGGAAATCAGTTCTCAGCTTCCAGAGAAATCGGAAGATTTGAGAATTGGTAGAGGTCAACATTTCTCAAGAATGGAAAGTCTGATTGTCTCCAACATATTAGCATAAGTCCAGGACTGTAGAGTCCAAACCCATACATTGTCTATAGAACCAACACAATTGATTACCAATGGCAGAAGACTAGAGCATGTGGGGTGGATGGTAGCACTGGGGATCAGCGAATACATATTTTATGAAGACTGCTTGACTGTTTCTATATACTGCAGTGCAGAATCAGGATTTTTCACCTTGCTTTTGCTGACACATCCAGCACTGTCATGGTAGATGCCTGCTCAGCATAGAGGAAATCACTTATAATAAGTGTGGTGGAAAGAGGGGGGTAAAAAAGAGAGAGTGACATTAGTTTGAAAAGAAATGCAAAGCTTAGATTATTGAAAGATTAGATTTTTAAGTAATTAAGGGATGGACTGTACAACCCCCATTTTTAAAGAGCTTGTGAACGAGTCAGTTCATTAACTCTGCGGATATTACCGGTATTGATAAGATCTATATTTCAGGTCCTTCATTCGGTGGCAGTGACAGCTTGGAATGAAGTAAAGTCTTTGACATTAAGAGAGGCAAGAGAATTGCTATTCTCTCTCTCTATTTTTAAACAAACTTTATTAAATATAAAAAAATAAAATATCATATCAAATACATAAAAAATACATTTATATTAACCCAAATAACATTACTTATTCAAAACAGAAAACAGAAGAGAAAAAAAACAAAAAAATGAAGAAAGTGACTTTGTCACTTTATCACATCTTTTATCTTATTGAGGGTGCCTGTTTGTTAATTTTATTGTCTTACAGAATTTTACATTTACTCTCCTTTCTTTGAATTATCCAATCGTACCATCTATTCCATGCCGTGTAATATTTTGAGTCTACCTTATCTTTTAACTCAAAAGTTAATTTATCCATTTCCACACAATTGTAATTTTTTTGGATTATTAGTTGATCTGTTGGCAATTGATCCATTTTCCAATATTGAGCTAGTGCCAATCTGTCTGCCGTAATTATATGTAATATTAAATATTTTGTTTCTTTCCTATGGTTTTCTCTAATCATGCCTAATAGAAAAATTTCTGGTTTGCTATTCTCAATGGACAGGATGATTCCTGGTACAGAATGTACATGGTGTTCATTCGGAGTAAGTAGGAAAATTCTGTGTTCTCCAGCTGTTTCTGAAATGGACTTCTACCTCTATCTGTCACTAAGAGACTAAACATGTTGCAGGGCTTTTAAAAAGACAACTAGTTCATCATTCCAGATTTGGGACATTGTAAGACATTAAAAAAAATAAAAATAAAAACCAGCATGGATTATTAAGATGTCGAATACTAACTCCCAAAATCCAAGCAGGCCGGAGAAATGCATAAATGTAATAAATAAAAATAAACAACTGTACACTAAATTTGTCAGAGTTTGCAGCAATCTAATCAGCACACAAGTAAATAATTCAGCAGGATTTATTTATAGAAGAGACTTGTTTATATACAATAATATAAAACATGATGCATGTACACAATACCCATGCAGCTCTTGCAACGTGGTAGCAAATACAAGAAGCAGAAGCCAGAACTAAAAATCACAGAAGCTATAATCCAAGGACAAACCAACTCTTATATATATATATATATATATATATATATATATATATATATATATATATATATATATATATATATATATGTGTGTATGTGTATGTGTATGTATATGTATATGTATATGTATATGTATATGTATATGTATATGTATATGTATACCAACTGCATTAAAGAAAATAATTATATGGAGATGTTTGACATGACAGTGTCATTTCAGGTCTGCATCGTTGCTTTTGCACAAGCGAGCAGTGCTTTGGCTTTGATAATCATTTATCCAACAATTTCAGAGCAAAGGATAATGTCAATCTGTGTTGCATCTGGATCTTTTCCAGTGATACTGAATTCTTCCACAATACAATCCCTCCTGGTCCATATACAGCAGGAATATGCTGCAGAATTCTAACCCTTTCATTGTGTTTCATAAAGGGTACCTGAAAAAGAGTACTGGTGAGACATTGGTGAATTGAGCAAGAGTCAGCTCAGGAGATCATACAGTATTGATTGCAGGAATGTACTTTGAAGGATGAGAACAATAGAGCATCACATCCAGTATTACCAGCTCTGTATTCAGGCCAGTCTCGGAAAGGATCTTTATGGCTCCATGGTTTGAAATCTTATATCATTAGATTATCATCGACAAACATCATGACATCATAATTTGATTCAAGGGGTCAAACATCAGGGATAGATAGATAGATAGATAGATAGATAGATAGATAGATACAAGGGTGGGTTCTACTTATCTTTACTACCGATTCGCATCACGTCCATGCACGTTCGTCACCTATGATGATGTCCAGGTCAGTGGGCGGAGCCTCCTGATGGTTTTACTACTGGTTCTAGTGAACTGGTCCAAACCTGGGGCAACCCACCACTGGAGAGACAGAGAGAGACAGAGAGACAGAGAGACAGACACACACACACACACACACACACACACACAGACAGACAGAGAGAGAGAGACAGACAGAGAGAGACAGACAGACAGACAGAGAGACAGACAGACAGAGAGACAGACAGAGAGATAGAGAGAGACACTGAGAGAGACACAGAGAGAGACAGAGACAGACAGAGAGAGAGACAGAGACAGAGACAGAGAGCGACAGACAGACAGAGAGAGAGAGACACTGAGAGAGACAGAGAGATAGAGAGACACTGAGAGAGACAGAGAGAGAGAGACAGAGACAGAGAGAGAGAGAGACAGAGACAGAGACAGAGAGAGAGAGAGAGAGACAAAGAGACAGACAGAGACAGACAGAGAGACAGACAGAGAGACAGAGACAGACAAAGAGAGACAGACAGAGAAAGAGAGAAGAAGAAGAAGAAAAGTACAAAAAATGGACAGAAAGGAGGAATATAAATCAAATAAATGATAAAAAACAAAATAATAAGAGGCATTGCCTTAATTGTAGTTTAACTCACAGGTCTCTAGGCATCTGATAGCACCAATGCTAGTATACTTTCAGTACACCTACGAAGGAATGATTTTACTTTGAGGTCTCCTCTGAGATAAAGCATCACAAGTTCTTGCAAAGAACTAAAAGTCTATATGTATGTACTGTATGTATGCATGCATGCATGCATGCATGTAGTTTATATATGTCCTATTATTGGTGCTATCAGAAGGCTAGAAACCTGTCAGTTAAAGTACAATTAAGGCAGTACTCTTATCATTTTGTTTTTATAGTTTATTTGATTTATATTCCCCCTTTCTGTCCATTTTAGTATTCTTCCCAGATATACATAGATTAACAATATTATACCACAGGGGTGAAATTCAGCAGTTCTGACAGGTTCTGGAGAACCAGTAACGGAAATTTTGAGCAGTTCGGAGAACCGGTAGTGGAAATTTTCAGTAGT
Organism: Arizona elegans; assembly: GCA_022577455.1. NCBI lineage: Eukaryota > Metazoa > Chordata > Lepidosauria > Squamata > Colubridae > Arizona > Arizona elegans. The sequence goes on along the minus strand of JAKOOJ010000002.1, from coordinate 190,589,770 downwards.
TCAGAGAAACAGTAAATACCACCTCTGGCTGGCTGGCTGAGAATGGAGATTTTGCAATATCCTTCCCCCAGGAGTGGGGAGGGAATGGGGATTTTGCAGTATTCTTCCCCTGGAATAGGGTGGGAATGGAGATTTTGCAGTATCCTTCCCCTGCCACATCCACCAAGCCACGCCCACCAAGCCACACCACGCCCACCAAGCCACGCCCACAGAACCAGTAGTAAAAAAAATTGGATTTCACCACTGCTATACCATAAGAAAAATCGGAACATGACCTATTTTGTTAGTGTTGCTGATTGTGATTATGATTTGTGGACTTTTTGTGGACCTTTTTTTAAACAAATAAACACATGTTTCTCATTTACATCAGATGGGAAAGGGATGAGGAAAAAACAAAGAAACCCTAAAATATGTGTCAAAAATTTAGAGTGATATTATTGTGTCTGTAAGAAATCTGTCTCTTTAAGGGATTGTCTGTGCATAACAACATTTTAAAGCAGTGCTTCTCATCCTTCTCAACTTTAAGATGTATGGAATTCAGTTTCCAGAATTCCTCAGTCAGCTGGTTGGGGAATTATGGGAGTTGTAGTCCATACATCTAAAATTTCCAAGATTGAGAAACACTCCTTTAAAGACACACTTTTAAAAGAAGTTCTACTTAAATGCAGAGATAAAAGTCATCACTATCTGGGTGAAACCTCAAGACTGTTAAAGTAAACGGGAAAAAAATATAAAGTAGTTTTATTTGATCAAAGCTAAAATGAGCATGGTTATTTCTAGGAATCCTTGATGGGCTTGGCATGGTTTAAAGGATTTGTTTATAGATAAGAGATGAGACATGGGATTAAAAGCTTGTTGGTTACATGTTAAGAGAAGGTTGTACATTGTTAAAATTATTTATACTTGTTGTGACAAGGGGGGTGTTACATCTTCTTATATATTTCTTTTGCTATACTCTTACATTTTTCTCATTATATTATTTTTCCTTCCTTCCTTCCTTCCTTCCTTCCTTCCTTCCTTCCTTCCTTCCTTCCTTCCTTCCTTCCTTCCTTTCTCTGAACTTTCTATTTTTCTTTTTTTCTTTTTCATAGTTTGTGTTAGTTTTTATTTGCATAATTGTAATCTTTAATAAAAATAGTTACTTAAGAAAACACTATCTGTGTGGGAGAAATACTCAGATAGCCTGGCTGTAAAGAACTAATTATCTGCTGATTCACCAAATTTCATGAATTATTTAAGAAAATAAAAAATTGATGAGATCCTTTTTCGCCCTTCAGAACCTGAAGTAAAAATATACAGTTTCCCTTTTCAGGGAAATTTGAGAGCCAGCATTTTAAAGTCAGTTTACCATGAATGATGGCTTTTTCATGGAGGCCATATGCTTTCAACAAAATCTTGTACTATGTCAGGAAATCTTAAAAATTAGATTTACCAAAGTCAGTGATGTTTTTACATAAAGCCAGACAGAGAGTTAGAAGAATGTGGGAAGCTGTCATAATTAGATAAATAAGATAACGTTTATTTTCCCCTTTTTTATTTTCCCTTTCACAGGTAGGGCCATTCAATCCAAATTCTTATTCAGTGCAAATATCCAAATTAAAGCAAACTATCCAAATATCCAAATTAAAGCAAACATGACTAACTATTCCTGTCTAACCTGTTCTATCTACCTAGTTCTCTAGATAATAACAGTAACAGAGTTGGAAAGTACCTTGGAGGTCATCTAGTCCAACCCCCTGCTTATGCAGGAGACCTATACTAGGGATTCGAACCACCGAATTGCCAACTAGTTACCCCATATTTGGTTTCTTGGGCTTCCCAATCATCAAGCAATTCAAGGTGGCTTACATAGAAGATTAAAAATATACTGCTCAAAAAAATAAAGGGAACACAAGCAGAAGACATCCGAGATCTGAATGAATGAAATAGCCTTATTAAATACTTTGTTCTTTACATACAGTAGTTTATACACTGCTCAAACAACTAAAGGGAACACAAAACTACTGTATGTAACGAACAAAGTATTTAATAAGGCTATTTCATTCATTCAGATCTCGGATGTCTTCTGCTTGTGTTCCCTTTATTTTTTTGAGCAGTGTATATAAATGGAAAGTCAACATAGTAATAAGACACCATTTCTGGATTGTTGTTGAACTCCAATTCTAAGCCTCTTTCATTACACATAAGTTACATAATGTAATAATGGTATTGGTCTAGACCAGGGGTGTCAAACTCAAGGCCTGGGGATCGGATCTGGTCCATGGAGTACTTAGTACAGCCTGCGGGGCTGCCCTGGAAACAGCGAAGGACCAGCCCACGGTGCTTCTGCCAGCGAAAATGTGGCAGAATGCGTGTGGCCCTCCTGAGCTCTGTTTTTGCTGGCAGAAGGTTGCAGGAGGTTGTGGCAGTCAAAAACAGAGCTCGGGAGCCCATTTTCGCTGGCAGAGTGCTCAAGTGACCACAGGCACTCCCAACACAAGTGACGTCGAGCTGGCCACATCCACCCTGGCCATGCCCACCTCGGCTCCCCGAGATCAAACATAATCCTGATGCGGCCTTCAATGAAATCAAGTTTGACACCCCTGGTCTAGAAATATCAAGATGTAAGGGAAACTTCCAGCTATGTAAACTCATTACATGATTTTAGATTGATATCTCTTTCTTACGTAACCTGTTCGATAGGATTATGGGAAAAAATGAAAGAAAGTATATTGTGCATCCTGTCTTGATCTCCTGGAAGACTGGTAGGATATAAACCTAACAATACATATTATTTTATTTATTTGTCTGTTTAATTGTTAGATTTGTGTGCCACCCATCTTGCCAATATTAGCTATGCCGATTGGGCTGCTGGGAATTTTAGTTCAATAATATTTCCCCAAATCTGCTCTACAACCTTGCTTCTTTTACTGTCTGACCATCCATTCAGTAATTTCTTTTAGACTGGGTATTTCTATGTGCATAACTCAAAAGCATATTTTAAAGACCAATATAAAGAATAAGTAATTTTGCTAACTAAAGACTTCAAGAATGAAAAAATGTGTACATTTGTTTTTGGGAGCAGCAAACCATGATTTTGTAGCATGATGAAACATATCTAATAATATCAAAGCACAAAATCTACCCCTTAGATCAGGGGTGTCAAACTCATGTCATCACGGTGACATCACATGATGTATCAGGACTTTTTCCCCCTTTGCTAAACTGGGTGTGGCCGTGGCCAACATATGACACATGACACTGGCCACGAGTTTGATAGCCTTGCCTTAGATACTTGTGTGTGATATCACAATGCACCTGGTAAAGAAGCAAAGTTTGTGTATAACACAGGTTATATAGCTTTAGGAAAATAAAGCTCTTGGCAATAGGAAACTAGATTTTCATAAAGGCTTCTATAATTAGATTCATGGCAAGGAAACACGAATGAAGGCAAATATATGTGTCCCAGGATAATGTTGCAGGATCCCATTTGGGTCATTGATCAGGACTAGAAGTTTAATCTTTTGAGCTTTTGGATTTGTGCTGGAGCCCCCATCCTCAGGGAGCTTCTCTCTCACCAGAATGGAAAAGAAACAGGTTACAGCCATTGTCACAATTGGATATTTTCACTTTAGAACTCATAGATATCTAAGAGGGAAATATAATTTAGAAAATGGGCTTCCTCATTCATCACAGGTAATATTTCCCAAACATTTTCCTTCATTACTCAGAAACACTTAAAAGAAATTCCTTTTTAACCAACATAGGTAAAACACTTTAAGTCAATTTAAATGTCCTTGTTGTGATTGGGTAATGGGTTCATGTGTCATTATCCAAGCAAAGAAACAAAAAAGGAACCATTTTTACCTCATTTTAGGTAACATACCCAGGAAGTCTTGTAGCATATATCTTGGGCACCTTCCCTTTACTTAAACTACTATTGAAAACCTTGATCATGCAGTAATATTATAAACTACAATGCCAGCAGCTGAGTAGTGTGTGTAGAGAGTTTTCTGAAATGTTAAAAGCATTGTAGTTTCAATAGGATCCTTCTGAAAATGTTCCACACCCCAATTTGTATTGAGCTCAACTCTTGAAATTGTAATCCAGTCTTTTGTTTGGAGTATATCTTCTCACATTTATTTCTTGCTCATTCCCATCCAAATCTAAAATCTTCATTTGATCGAGGATGAATAGACTTCTTGAAGTAACTGAACACTACAGCATAAGGAAAGCAATACAATAGGTGGCCTTCAAACTTCTCTATCAGCATGGTGCACAAATATAAAAAGCCAATGATTTAAAAACATGAAGGTTTTACAGATTACAGATTAACAGAGTCAGAAGGGACCTTGTAGGTCATCTAGTCCAACCCCCCACTCATGCAGGAGACCCTACACCATCTCTGACAAATGGCAGTCCAATCTCTTCTTGAAAGCCTCCAGTGATGAAGCTCCCACAACTTCTGAAGGCAAGCTGTTCCATTGATTGATTGTTCTCACTGTCAGAAAGTTCCTCCTTATTTCCAGGTTGAATCTCTCCTTGATCAGTTTCCATCCATTATTCCTTGTCTGGCCTTCAGATGCTTTGGAAAATAGCTTGACCCCCTCCTCTCTGTGGCAGCCCCTCAAATATCAGAACACTGCTATTATGTCTCTCCTGGTCCTTTTCTTCACTAGACTAGCCATGCCCAGTTCCTGTAACCTTTCTTCATATGTTTTAGTCTCCTAATCATCCTGGTTGCTCTTCTCTGCACTCTTTTTAGAGTCTCAACATCTTTTTTATAGTGTGGTGACCAAAACTGGATGCAGTACTCTAGGTGTGGTCTTACTAAGGCTTTATGGAGTGGTATTAGTACCTCACTTGATTTTGATTGTATCCCTCTGTTAATGCAACCTAGTGTGCCATCCTTTCCTACTCAAAGTAGACTTCTGTGAAAAAGCTCATAAATATGGAGCCAGTTCTCAAGTTTCCTTGCCTGTCATTAGACAGTCCTGGCTGAGTTACATCCAAGGTATGATTTCATAAAAAGAATTGTCCTATGTTCATAATAAAATAATTTTACAGAGGCCTCACAGACAGGTTTAAAAGTGGCTTCCCAGCAGAGCTGCAATGTCTTCAGATATTTCAAGATGAGTCATCTGATTTGATCTGAGACAGGAAATAGTGTTTGCAGATCTTGTAACAAGAGTGTGACTAATGCTACTTGTTTCTCATGGACATAATTATGTCCAGAACATAAGATGTTGAGATACCCGGAACAAACCCCACAAGAAGTTTTGTAAGCCTTCATTTTCAGACATGATACAGAAGTAAAAGGCAACATATTCTTCCTTCATTTCTATCTGTGGATGCTTAGATGGCCTTTATTTTCTCCTATAAATTTTAATCAGTTGAAAGAAGAAAGACTAGAGCAAAACTGAACAGACTTTGGGTGGCAAGGGATACGTTTAACATTTTAAGTAAAGCAGGAAATATGAATAATGCAATTGAATGTGCGACTAGCAATATAGTCAACCACAGGATACATCCTGTGGATGTAATTTTAAAATTGATGTCCGTATGTTTCACTCCTCACCCATTTTTATTTAATTTCCCTTCTCAGTCTGCTTTCAAATATTTAGCCAACAGGATGTTTTTAATCATGTTAAGTCGGACTTGCAAAAAGATCTCACAAAGTTTGTTGAACTTACCTGTATTTACTATATACTACATAAACTTGTTTATTTATTTATTTACCATATTTTTCAGACTATAAGATGCTCCAAAGTATAAGACACACCTAGTTTTGGGGAAGGAAAAAAAAAATCTGCCTTTTCCTCTGCCTCCCAGCAATTTGCCTCCTTGTAGCAAACAGCAAACAGCGTGATCAGCTTCCGCACAGCCTGATTTAGCATGAGCAGCTCAGTGGTGGGTTGCCCCTGGTTCGGACTGGTTTGCAAGAACCGGTAGTAAAACTGGTGGGAGGCCCCGCCCACTGCCCCAGATGTTGTCATCGGTGATCTGCGCATGCGCAAAAGCAAGGTGCGCACGCTAGCTTTGCTTGCGCACATGTGCAATCCCATTCCGAACAGGTAGTAAAGGTAAGTGGAACCTATCCCTGGAGCAGCTGATTGGCAGTTGGATCTGCCTCCCGGAATATCTCCTATCAGCTGTTCCAGATCACCGCCGCCCATCTGCACCATCGCTGCCCATCACCGCTGCATATTCTCACTGCCTGGAAGGGGCTGAAAATGGGATGGACTGCCTGGAAGGGGTTGAAAATGGGATGCACGGGGGCCAAAAATGGGGTGTGCGGAGGCTGAAAATGGGATGCGTGGAGGCTGAAAATGGGGCGTGTGGAGGTGGCAATAGGTGGCAGCGGTGATCAGCAGTGATAACGCTGATGGACAGTGGTGATCCCCGCAGCCAGGAACAGCTGATTGGAAGTATTCCGGGAGGCTGTTTGCAACTGCCAATCAGCTGCTTGTGCTAAATCAGACTGTGCTTGTTATGTATTGATACTTTTAAGCGGGAGTTTCAAACCTGCCTACGTTCCTGATTGGCTGACAGTCTCTCCAGGATTGTATATAAGGAGGACTGCAGCCTCTGAGTTTTTGCTGAAGTCTCACTGTATATTAAAGAGCTGTTGTCACTTGCTTGCTTGTGCCTCTCATCATTCCCGAACCACTTCATTGGCGACGAAGGTGGGATTGAGGCTACAAGAAGCCAACCAGTGAAACCACGAGCTTCAGCTAGGCGACGAGGCGAACCACAGGAGACATACCGGACATGTCTGCCTACGTTCCGCCCAAGCCTTTTGATCCGACCCGCGAAAAATGGGTCTCGTACCTAACAAGGTTTGAATGCTCGCTAGAAGCCAGCGACATGCAGGGCCTCTCGGCTAATCGAAAGAGAGCCCTATTCCTAAGCCACTGCGGACCGGACGTGTTCGAGATGGCCGAGTCACTGTGTGAGCCAACGCCGGTCCAAACAGTCTCATGGGACACCTTGATGGCAACTCTCCGGGCTCACTATGCTCCCGTCCCCTCCAAGTTCGTGCAGCGATACCAACTGAGGCAGCGCGTCCAACGAGAGGGAGAGCCGGTCAGCGCGTACATGGCCAGCCTGAGAAAAGCCGCAACTCATTGCGACTACAGAGACTTGGATGATGCGTTGCCTGAGCAACTGATCTGTGGTGTTCGGGACATTAGGCTGCAACGGCGTCTGCTCGCCAAGCCTGATCTGATGCTTGCCGGAGCCCTTGACGAGGCCAGGGCTCACGAAGCCTCCACAAAGGCCGCTGAAACGCTACAGCGCCCGCCGACCAGCAAAGACAGCCCCAAGTCTGCCCCGGTGCACCGAGAAGACGCCGGATCCAGCTCGGAGTCCGAGTCGGAAGAGGACGTCTTCCGAACAGAGCACCGGAGAAAAGACACTGGCAGCCCCCGGCGAAGCTGTTCCAGCTGTGGCGGGCACCATGATAGACTGTCCTGCAAATACAGAGAGGCTATTTGCAGGCGTTGCGAGAAAAAGGGGCACTTGGCGCGAGTCTGCAGAGCCATTCTGCCCAGAAGACTCAAACCACGTGAGCGCCGCAGCCAACCGGAATCAGCGCGCCAGAAGCAGCCAACGAGAGAAGGCGGCGCGAAAAAACGGCGCGAATTTGAACCGCGAGATGGCCGCAGCATACACATCGACCAGGCCAGCACAACGGTCGAGGACAAAGTCAGCACGGTGGTCGAGATCAACGGAAGACCGTGCTCGATGGAGATTGACACCGGATCAGCTCTCTCCATCATGTCGTGGACAACCCTAAAGACCCTCCTGCCGTCGTTCCGGAAGGATCAACTCTCCAGACAGAGACTGCGTATCCTAGACTACCAGGGGAACCGAGTCCCCCTCGAAGGCGTGGGCACGTTCCGGGTCACCTACGGAGACTACGAAAGAGACCTGCCGCTGACCATCGTCACGAAGCAGCTGCCGAGCCTCCTGGGCATGGGGTGGTTCCGAGCCCTTGGCATGGGCTTCACCGGCGTCCACCTGATGTCCAAGTCAACCCTGAAAGACAGCCTCCTGTCCGAGTTCCAGGACGTTTTCGGGGACACGTTGGGCAAGTATGTGGGGACCCCTATTTCACTAAACTTAGACCCCAACGTAGCCCAAGTAAGACTAAAGGCCAGACGAGTGCCGTTCGCATTGAAACCAAAGATCGATGCAGAACTGGACAAACTGATTAAGCAAGGGGTGTTGGTTCCCGTTGACCATGCCAAGTGGGAGACCCCCATAGTCACCCCAGTTAAGTCCGACGGCTCAATCAGAATTTGCGCCGACTACAAGTGCACGATCAACAAGGCTTTGCAGCCGAGCGCCTATCCGGTGCCGATCGTGCACCATCTACTACACTCCCTGGGCCCCGGAAAATTTTTTGCCAAATTAGACCTGGCCCAAGCCTATCAACAGTTACCGGTCGACGACGCCACGGCAGAGGCGCAAACGATCGTGACTCATAGGGGTGCATTTAAATGCACCAGGCTCCAATTTGGGGTGAGCGTCGCACCCGGCTTATTTCAAAGCACTATGGAGCGCCTGTTGCAAGGACTTCCGGGAGTAGTCCCCTATTTCGATGACGTCTTAGTCAGCGCCCAAGACGAACACCAGCTAGGGGACAGGGTACGGAACGTCCTGTCCAGATTCAGAGAAGCGGGACTAAGACTTAAAAAAAACAAGTGCAGGATAGCGGTTCCCTCGGTAGAATTTCTGGGGTACAGGGTGGACGGCACAGGCATCCACCCTACCGAAAGCAAGGTGAGGGCCATCAAAAGCGCACCAGCCCCCAAATCCAAAGCTGAGCTCCAAGCCTTCCTTGGACTGCTAAATTTTTACTCAATGTTCCTAAGAGATAAGGCCACGGTCGCTGATCCCCTTCACAAACTCTTAGGGAAGAATGTACCATGGGTCTGGGGGAAACCGCAAGCGGCCGCTTTTGAGGCAGTAAAAAAACTCCTATCTGAGGACAGTTTCCTGATCCAATACAATGCAGAGCTGCCGCTCGTCTTAGTTTGCGACGCCTCCCCCGTAGGAGTTGGTGCCGTCCTAGGCCATAGACTGCCGAATGGCCTAGAGGCACCCATTGCCTTCTACTCCCGAACTCTGTCCAGCACAGAACGAAACTATAGCCAATTGGACAGAGAGGCTCTGGCTGCGATTGCGGGGGTTAAGAAGTTCCACGAATACCTCTATGGCCGAAAATTCGAACTTGTGACTGACCATAGACCGTTGCTAGGACTGCTAGCAGGCGACAGGCCAACCCCCGCTGCTCTCTCCCCCCGTTTAACTAGATGGGCGATTTTCTTATCGGCCTACTCGTACCAGCTCGTCCATCGGCCTGGGCGGACCCTGGGTCATGCGGATGCCCTTAGCCGTTGCCCCCTTCCCGACCTGCTGGACAACCCAACACCGGAAACCTCCGTCCTGTTGTTGGACACGTTAACCTTGGGGCCCATCTCCTCCGGCGAGGTGGCGAAGGCATCAAATAGAGACCCTGTTATCCGGACTGTTATGGGTTGGGTTTTGAAAGGGTGGCCGGACAAGGTGGTCGGGGAGGAGTACCAAGGTTTTGCCAACAAACGAAATGAACTGTTTACGCAAGGGGGGTGCTTACTGTGGGGTGACAGAGTGGTAATTCCAGCAAAACTACGAGATAGAGTTTTAGAATTATTGCACGAAGGGCATCCTGGCATCGTTAGGATGAAGTGCTTAGCCCGCAGCTATGTCTGGTGGCCCAACATGGACCAGGTTATTTCCGAGTGGGTGGGGAAGTGCAGACCCTGCCAGGAGTCTCGCCCCGATCCCCCAGTAGCGCCCATCCGAGAGTGGGAGAAACCAAAAGGCCCATGGGGAAGGATCCACATTGATTTTGCCGGCCCGTTCCATGGCCAAACGTTTTTAATAGTAGTGGATGCCTTTTCAAAATGGCTCGAAATTGTATTAATGCCATCCACAACGGCCGAAGCGGTTATCAAGGCCCTAAGAAAGTTGTTTGCCACCCACGGCCTGCCGGATACCTTGGTATCGGACAATGGGCCCCAGTTTACAGCAACCCTTTTCGAAGGCTACTTGGCCGGCCTGGGGATCCGCCATGCCCTATCAGCCCCATTTCACCCGGCTTCCAACGGATTGGCTGAACGATTTGTCAGGACAGCCAAGGAAGCACTGTCCAGATTAGACAATGGGGACTGGCAGGCCAGGATAGATCAATTCCTTGCGGTTCAGCATGCATCACCATGCACAGCAACTGGGAGAAGCCCAGCAGAGCTCCTCATGGGGAGAAAGCTCCGGTGCGTGTTGGACAGGCTTCACCCTAACTATTCGCACGAAAACTTTAAGGGAGAGACCTGTGGCTTAAGGCAGTTTCAGGTCGGGTCCCCGGTGTTCGCTCGCAATTATGCCAGCGGTCCTCTGTGGGTTGCAGGAACCATAGTGGGGATAACAGGCCCAAAATCATACACGGTGGACGTGGGGGTAGATAGACTCTGGAAGCGCCACATAGACCAACTGAGGAAACGGGTGGTTGGCGAAGCAAACATCAACGCAGACATGTCCGAGCCTAACTATGACCACTTCTCCAAAACAGCTAACTCAAGCCCGGGGCCGCGAGAATACTTAGCTGACAAGCCCTGGTTCCAGCGCCGCCCCAGCGAGTCGCCACTCCCAGCCGGGGATAACCACGCCCCGGACAAAATCCAGGAGGTTCCATTGGCGGAGCCGGGAGAGACAAAGAGTCCCTCCGACCAGCTCGACGCCTCACCAAACACTGAACTGCGCAGGTCAACTAGGGCGAGAACTCAGCCTAAGCACCTGCGAGACTTTATTTGTACATATGTTAATTTTTGAGTGTTAGTGCCTTCTAGGAAGGGAGGGGTGTTATGTATTGATACTTTTAAGCGGGAGTTTCAAACCTGCCTACGTTCCTGATTGGCTGACAGTCTCTCCAGGATTGTATATAAGGAGGACTGCAGCCTCTGAGTTTTTGCTGAAGTCTCACTGTATATTAAAGAGCTGTTGTCACTTGCTTGCTTGTGCCTCTCATCATTCCCGAACCACTTCAGTGCTGAAGCTGATCAGGCTGTTTGCTGTTTGCTGCAAGGAGGCAAATTGCTGGGAGACAGAGGCCGAAGGGTAGGGGCCAGCGGGTGGGTGGGTGGGCGTGGCTTCAGCAACATTCGCTGTATAAGAAACATAGACATTTCCACCCACTTTTTTTTGGGGGGGGGGAATGTGTCTTATACTCCGAAAAATACCATAATTTCTATGCATAGCCTTCCTCCAAGCTCTAGTTTTGCTGGCAGAGGCACCATGGGCCTGTACTTTGCTGTTTCCAGGGAGGTCCTGTGGGCCAGATCTAAGGAACCCACAGTCAGATCTGGCCAGTGGGCCTTGAGTTTAACACTCCTGATTATGGATTACATGCCATCATGTCATTGTCAACTCTTAATGACATATAGATTTTCTCCATGATGATTTGTTCCTATCTTGGTCCTGCATCTATCACATCAGAATCCATCTACTTTGCTGTGGATCCTCCTTTTTTCCCCTCTTACCTTCCACCTTTCCTAGCATTAGAATTTTCTCCAGAGATCTGGGTCTATACCCAAAGGAGGATAATTTGAATCTGGCCATTTGTTCCTCAAATAAAAACTCCTGTTTGATTTATTTGATGATCCATCCACATATTTTTTTTTTTTTTTTTTTTACTCTTCACAGTATTTTCTGGAGTCTATCTCAGAGAATATCATGATTTGCACAGTTCTGACTTTTGTAGGTCTATACACTTCATGCCGCTTAAAATAAGAATAGCATGTTAGAATTCCTCCAGCTTTGTGTCCAATGGATCAGTAAATTAGGAAGAAATATGGATGGATTCACACATACGCTTCTTTATCACTTGATGGTTGAGCATTTGATGGGACCTTGGATGGATGAATGAATCAAAGCCCCAAGAAACACAGGCACAATGCCATCCCCCTGGATGCATTTATACATTCATCTGTGAACAATGAAGCTGTGCACACTGTGATTCAGAATCAGGGGAAAAGATGTTTTGGAACATGCAAGGAAGTCCTTGTAGAATCTGTCTGGAACTTCTTAAGGCAGCTGTGCTTATTCCCAACTTGTGAGGCACCAGCTATATTATCCTGGGGAAAGATATTGATCAAATAGCTCACACTCCTCGGAACTAAACTGACCTTCCCTAGGGAATCTTGTCTTCAAATAGGGACAAGAAAAAATAACAGATTTGATTCTTTCTTTTCATTGCTGGTACAGGCTAAATACTTCGGCAGCCCTGCAAAAACAGATGTTCCCCTTTTCCCCTCTTCTCCTTCTCTGCCTACAACTATAAGGATGTACAAGTTTCACCCAACTCTTGTCTGCAGAGATGCCAACTTCAGTTAACCCTTTGCATGATTTCTATAAGTTAAAAGCAAAAGTGGCAAGAAATTACCGTTTCCCAGGTGTTTTTGCAAAGGCTGTACCTGTTTGACTGGAATTTGTGACTGTTTAACAAGATATTGGCAGTCTGGGTTACTGATAGAGTCACAGTATTGGCAATGATTCCAAAAATTTTATCTGCCAGGGTGACCACAGGATACAGTCTCCTGCCCCCCAAAAATAAAAATTGATTGATTGATTGATTCATTCATTCATTCATTCATTCATTTATTTTTTTTATAGCCACATAACTCAACCAAGTGACTCTGGGCAGCTTACAATTCTAAATTTTAAAAATTTAAAAAAAATTAAACAATAAAAACACGCACAAAATAAATAAATACAAACAGCAGCCATGATGATTAATCCATTAGCAATAGCACTTAGATTTATATACTCCTTCACTGTGCTCTCTAAGCGGTTTACAGAGTCAACCTATCACCCCCAATAATCTGGTTTCTCGTTTTACCAACCTTGGAAGGATGGAAGGCTGAGTGAACCTGGAGTCTGGTGAAATAATAATAAAGTCAAGTAATAGGGCCCTGATACATTCTGAGCCCGAGGTACATAGCTAAGTTTTTAAAGTTTTGTGAAAAGCCAACAGGGTGAGGGCCATTCTAATCTCCGGAGGAAGAATATTCATAAGGCAGGGGCTACAGCAGAGAAACTCCATCTTGTAGTTCCTGCCAGTCGACAGATGGTGGTACAGCACATAAAAAATAATTTCAGTTGTGGCATCATGACGACCATCTTGACTTTTTGGACAACACTCTGTAAACAGCTTTGTTTAAGGATTCTTTGCTTTGTTGACATCTCAAATAGCTCCATTGTTGATTTTTCCCCTTGTGCATGCTGTTGGTGCATTCCCTAACTGCCGAATCCCCATTGCATCTCTGGCTGTGACCTCTTTAAACCATGATAATTGTTAATTGTCCCTGTTCTATTTTTCCGTTTAAAGTGGGCGGGGGAAAACATTTTGTGTCAATTAGAATATTTAAACATTACATGCTTTTTGAATCTCAAATGCCCAGCATCTCCCTGCTGAGATAGAATGAGTGCTGACAGTTAGCACGTGTAAGTCTGGGAGAGGGCCCAGTATAATTAGCCCTCTATCACTGACACAAGAATGCTGTCTGTATCTGCATGCCAACACTTTGTGCCCAGCTCCTCCTGGGATCTGCTACAAATTATAACATATTGCAGGAGAGAATATCAGCCAGCTGAAATAGCTTATTCACATATGCAGGAAAAGTAACAAGGATTTAGCTTGGGCTAGAACAGGTTCAGCAACCTGCAGCTCCAGAGCCACATGCGGCTCCTTGAGCCCTTAGCTGTGGCTCCCTGTTGGGTGATCCCATCACTGGCTGGCCCCACCCCTCACCCTCCCCTCCCAGTCACTTCTCGCCTGGCCTGAAAAGATAAGGGGGATGGCGGGGGATGGAGAAGCAGCCAGGGCAGAGACAGAGAGATACAGAGAGGAGGGCTATATATATATATACATACATACACACACACACACACACACACACACACAAAATATATATATGAAATCTCATTCACACAGCCAGAGCTGCAGAACAACCTAGTTTATGTAGGTAAAACCTGGCTAGAAAGAATATGCACATAAAAGCCTACGAAAAAGAAAAAGACATATATATATATATCGTAGGGTCTATGTGTGTTTTTCTTCTAGCCAGGTTTTCCCTACGTAGCCAAGGTTTTTTTGTAGCTCCAGCTCAGTAGAATCTCATCTACTCGGTTCCCTTTTGGCCTACTGATGACAGCTAATGAGCTAGAAATGGATCTATTTAGGTCTCCCACCTAGCAGTCAGAGCTTGCTAGGTGTTAGAAGGGAAAAAAGCCCAGAACCGAGTAGATGAGATTCTACTGAGCTGGAGCTACAAAAAAACCTTGGCTACGTAGGGAAAACCTGGCTAGAAGAATATATATATATATATATATATATATATATATATATATATATATATATATATATATATATATATATATATATATATATATATATATATATATATGTCGCCCTCCTCTCTATATATACAGAGATACAGAGAGAAAGGAGGAGAGGGAGGGAGGGAGGGAGAGAGAGAGAGAGAGATATGTCAAAAGGGTTATGTGGTTCCTGGTGTTTTTTAACAACCGTGGGTTGCCCCTGGTTTGCACTGGTTCTATAGAACCGGTAGTAAAACCAGTGGGAGGTCCCGCCGACCGACCCCACTGTCACCAAAACGCTTCTGCGCATGCGCAGAAAAGCACACGGCCCTGCTGCGAACCAGTAGTAAAGGTAAGTAGAACCCACCCCTGATTCCCACCCCACTCTGGGGCCAGCCAGAGGTGGTATTTGCCGGTTCTCCAAACTATTCAAAATTTCCACTACCGGTTCTCCAGAACCTGTCAGAACCTGCTGGATTTCACCCCTGAATGGAAGGATTTATATTCCTTGCAGACAGCTCGTAATTTGCATCCTTTTAGAAGATTGTTGAAGCACTTGGAGGTTTAACTGTGTCCTCAGGGTCACCTGAGTAATACTCCTGGTTCTTGTAGTCTACATTTTTTTTTTTCCTCTGGAAATCCTACTCCCACACCATTCAAAGGTGTTCATCACAAATTGTAGAGATTCTTTGTTATTCAGGTCATGGTTGTCCCAAAGGTGCTTTTTAAGGAGACAACTGGACCTTCTTGTTTTTTCTTTTGAAGACGTTTCACTTCTTCTCCAAGAAGCTTCTTCAGCTCTGACAGGATAGCTTCTTGGAGGAGAAGCTAAACATCTTCAAAAGAAAAAAACAAGAAAGTCCAGTTGCCTCCTTTGGGGCAACCATGATGTGGATGACTGAAAATCTTTACAGACCATTAGGTATAATTTATTCTCATTCTGGTGTGATGACTTTGACTTACCCATTCAAATGCAGTATGAATGTAGGCCTTTGCATGGATACAGATGTGAGTAGCTAAATAATCAAGAAGGAAGCATTGGACATATCCATCTTTGGCATGAAAAAACTCTCCAGTTCTTGTATCAGGTAGTTAAAATATTCCCAGAGACTTGCTGTTAAAGGGTTAGTACCAACCTGAAAGAACTATAATTTTTTTTAGCATGCTAACTTTCTGTGTTTCCATGACACTGTAAGAGTATCAAACATCACTATGCAATTTTCTTTTGGTCAACTATATATCAACTGCCAAGTTAATTTAACCTTAACCTATCTGTACATCCCAGACTGAAGAATGAAAATCAATATGGCAAGAAGAAGCCACTGCTTTTCAGCCAATAGATTCTTACCTAAGTAGCATTTCTTGATGTTGAAGATCTAACTGGGCCAATATTAGCATAATTTTCTTATGAACGGAAGTATGGTTTATTTTGATTTTTTTTTTTTTGCTGAAATATACATAGCACATGTCTAGCAGGTCTTATATTCCTCTCTAACAAGCTACATAAGCTGCTTTATAAGAGGATGAACTTTATATAAATTCCTCTTCTACCATCCATCCTCTTTCTGCATCTTTTCATTGGTTCAGAATCTTCACATTATTCTGAGCAAAGTCCTTGTCCTTACACAAAAGCTTTTTAAGCCCCCTGTTTAAAAGGACACAAATATTCTGTACAGACACACAGTAGAGATTTAAACTCAAGGCTGAATCTCATCACTTGAAGCCTCTTTTCTTCCCATTTAGCAAGGTGTCTATTTTCTTCAACTATTGGTGCTAGAAAATTTAATGGCATTGGAGCATTATTGAGATCTTTACAGTGGTTTAAGTGCTAGGGGAAAAAAAAATTGATCTGTGTCTAAGAGAAGAAATGGGATAGAGGTATTTTTCTCCTAGTGGAGGGTCTTTCCCACATTCTAGGGATACAGAAAAAAGTTGGAAAGTATTCTCCCAAGAGCCTTTGGCCAGCTGTCAAAATTTGTTGCCTTCACTCAAGGCTGCTTCTCTGGTGAAGAAGAAACGTGGAGATGTGTTCTTTCCCTTTTCTACACATTGCCCATCTCCTCCACCCATGGGTGGGCTGCTGGGAATTCTCAGGGGTTCGGGAGAACCTCTAGCTAAGATTCTGTGCAGTTCGGAGAGCCCCTAAATCCCACTCTTGGCTGGCCCCACCCCACCCCACCCCGCCCACCCCTCCCAGGAATCCCCACGCGGTTTGTTTTGGATGCAGGTACGTGCAGGGCATGGGGAGGCTCAGGGACGGTGAAAAACATGCCTACCAGAAGAAACAGGCCTGTTTCTGGCCTCCAGAGCCTGGGGAGGCCATTTTTGCCCTCCCGGAGGCTCAATGAAAGCCTCTGGAGCCTGGGGAGGGCAAAAATACCCACCAATTGTAGTGCAGGAGGCTGACTAGCCCACACCTACCATGGACATGCCCACCCAGCAACCGGGCAGAGAACCCCTTGCTAAAATTTTTGAAGCCCACCCCTGCCTCCACCTCCCTAAATGTGGATCCTACCTTAGGGCAGAAATGGATAGGTAATTAAAAAGAGAAAAAGTCCCATCCCTGCACCTTGCTTCTCCAAAAATAGAAGGAGCTTCTTCCCCTTCTGACCTCCACCCGGTTTTCCCACCACAAGGATGGCTCTCTGACTATATGTTATCCTCTCTTACCTCTATGTTTACTGGAGAATAGAGCTGCCATCTTCCATGAGAACAAAAGAGAAGTAAATGCAGGAGTCAACTTGGTGGGAGGGTGTAGAGGTTACCAATAAAAATATGAATCTCATGGAACATTTTCTGTGAACTTGGTGTTCCTATTGCAGTCCAAAAGATAACTATGAGTGAGGTTCTGTCTGATGTCAGACCTCAATAGCCAAGAAAGACATGTCCCATGTTTCCTGAGAACAGCCTGCTCTCTGTCTCCCACCATATCTCTCCATGCCCATCACCACCTTAATACTTTGGCCTGTCCTCTTGCCAGCAAAGGCAGCATCCTTCAATTCCCAAAGCCAGGGGAATAATTCTCAATTTCAACCATTCCCAGAGATGGGAAGCTAGGAAGTCCCAAATTATCTGGGACTATTTCAGTTGTTATTCTGAAATTCTAGTTGTTATTCTGAAATTATTCTGGAAGCCGTTTCTGCTATGGTTTGTGCACTCTGGCATATTCTCCCACCACAGGTGACTTCCACCTTAGACTCCTGGTCTTCTGGAAGAACCTAAAAACTTGGCTTGGCAGCTTGGCCTGGAATCCCAACAGTGGCCTGCTACTTTGGATTGTGGGGTAGAGAAGATTCTCACCCCATAATGAGGCCACTCATTATCTTGGTTTTTAGCTTTTCTGTTAGTTTTTTTTTTCTACTAATTTGAATTGATTTCCCCCCCCCACACCCACTTTTTAACTTTTTATTGTATTGTAAGCCACCCAGAATTGCTATGTCAGTAAGATGGGTGGCATAGAAATTTAATAAATAAATAAATATTTATTTGTTTGGCAGGTATCATTGTTCAGTTGCTATAGAACCATTGTACAAACAAAAGGCAATCCTAAATTTCAGATTAACGTTTACTCCAGTAAGGTCTCACAGAGGAAACTCCTATAATCTCTTTATTAGCATTTCAGAAATCCTGATTTAAGGTTAAAGGGAGTGAAGGTGAAGGAACAGCTAGTTTTCCTTTCAAATAAATATTAGGCCCATGAGTAGCAGTTTGATGTGCTTTGACAATAGATTTCATACCATGCAGGCAACCGTGCTCTTTACTAGGGCTATGAATTGAGACAATTTATTTCAACATCGATTCACATCCTCACCAGTATCTTCAATAAGCGGGTCACTTAACTTTGCTCTTCGAAGTAAAAGAGCTGCACTGTTTGGTGAGACAGTGGAAGGAAAGGCTTTGTTCAAGACTGCCAGAGAATGAATGCATTTGAAGATCTGTACAGCCCTAGTAAATGCAGCATTTGCTCCTACAGCTTCAATTCTCAAAAGCACTGGCCACTGAGGAAGAAAAAAAATGGTTCCCAGCCAGCTTTTGTTACATTGCAAATAGAAGGTTACCTTTGAGCTCAGCTTCGCTTCTAGTGAACACATCCATGCAGGTGCCTTGACAACATTAGAGAAGGGTCTGCAATTGCCTACTTCTAGGATATGTTTTCAATTATCCTGTTTTGTCAACACCCCAGGATTTCCAGGTCTTTTGCCCATCTAAATCTTGATCAGGTTTGGCTGTAGTTTGTGTTTGAGATCAGCCAAGTTCATTCAGCTAGATCAGGGGTCTGCAACCTTAAACACTCAAAGACCCATTTGGACCCGTTTCCCAAAGAAAAGAAAACACCGGGAGCCACAAAACCCTTCCTGTGCCTGACTATTTCTTGAGCGGCCACAAAACTAGCATATGTAGTTGAATTTTTTTTTTTAAATTTGATTTATATGCCACCCTTCTCTGGAGACTCAGGGCGGCTTACAGTGCGTTAAGCAATAGAATTAAACTACATTTCGGTTTTCTTCTGAAACTTTTCTCTTCTTGGATTTATCCATGGTTGGCCTACCGGGGGTTGAAAAGCTCAATAAATCGCAGACTGGCGGGTGTCACACATTGGTGGTTGTGATGCATATTTTGAGTGACAGGGAGCCGCAGCAGAGGGGTGAAAGAGCCACATGTGGCTCCAGAGCTACAGGTTGCTGATCCCTGAGCTAGATGCATCCAGCTTGATGCTGCTGCAGATCTTGCGGCTTTGCTTCAAACAGAACTATTGAAATAAAAACATAGGATAGTTTATTAATGGATTGGTTTTATAATCATATCAAAGAAAATAATACCCAGGATCCGTTCAATATGATGGGTTCTTTCTTGGTTGAACTGACCTGCTATGAAATTAGCAGCTCGCCATGTGTACATTAAAGCCCAGGAGGAAATAGGACCATCTGTGCTTCAGATCTCAGTGGGCTGCTCTTTTAAGTAGGAATGCTAAATATCCAAATTTAAAAAGAACCTACAGTTGACAGTCAAACAAAAGATGAGCTATATGTTTGATAGCTGAGATATGACATATACACGTCCTCTCATCATATGACAGGTGATGGAAGTGCTCATATTTGGCCATGAAATCCAACTACTCAAATCTTGCTCTAGAATAGGCCCTTCTTAAGAATTGCATTAAATCATATACCAAACTACCATATCAAATCATATACCATCTTGCAGTGGTGGGTTACTCCCCGTTTGGTCCGGTTCTATAGAACCGGTAGTAAAAGTGGCGGGAGGCTCCGCCCACCCACCATGATGTCATCATGGGTGTTCTGCGCATGTACAGAAGCTTCTGTGCATGCACAGAAGTACAAACCGCTGCAAACCAGTAGTAAAGGCAAGTGGAACCCACCTCTGCCATCATGAATCTGTTGCAGCAAAATATTCAAATTCATTCCCGTGAGGATCCATAGTGGAATTCCTTTTAATTCCTATTAAAAGCTGTCACTGGTAACTCAATGGTTCCACTACTGGGAAAAGAATGGACTCAGGGAGGGAAAAATAAGAGGGAAAATATAAATACTGAAAGCCTCCATCTTTTCTCAAAGTTTTCCCATCTTCCAAACACAACATTTCAATGTTTGAAAATTAGCTTTTTCCAATTTGATTCAGATCATTCAGATCACCTGTTTGTCAGTGGATCAATAATCTAAAACATATAACATCCTAGTTAATCTTGAAAGGAAAAAAAATCAATATTTATTTTTTGTACCTCTCAGTATATTATTTAGTGGAGGGGATATTTTCGCTGCTTTGGACCAATACAATAGAGCATCTCCCACACTCTAGTTCCACAGCTTAATCCCTAGATCACATTGTATCTCCACTTGTAATCATATTAAGCTTTAAATTAAATGTTATTGACTTTCTTGAGATTTACTTCCAAATAAATGTGCTTAGGATCAGAGAGCTCAGATGGATGACAGACATAAACTAAAAATAATATTTTTTTT
This sequence comes from Arizona elegans, assembly GCA_022577455.1. Lineage (NCBI taxonomy): Eukaryota > Metazoa > Chordata > Lepidosauria > Squamata > Colubridae > Arizona > Arizona elegans. The sequence goes on along the minus strand of JAKOOJ010000002.1, from coordinate 190,569,389 downwards.
CCAGAGGTGGATTTATTTATTTTTGCTTCCTGCATTGTTCTCGTATTCTCTCAGTTATCTTGACTTGGAGACTGAATTCTTCAGTTCAATTCAGTTTTTAATGGACATTTTTATCCACCTTTAAGCCAGAGATGATGTAATTACAGAGGGCATAAGATCTCAGAAAATTATAGTTCAATCATGGATATTGCAAAGTTGATATAAACTGTCAACCAAATAACCAGTTACAGAGTGAAAGCTATTTTGGAGAGCATTCAGACCAGAAATGGAGTGTTGGAAATGGAATGGAAAGCTAAAAAAAAACTGTAATAAGCCAGCCAGAAAGCATTATACGTGTGCAGAATATATTTGCATGATATTATGGCAGAGTTACATCAACTAATAAGAAAAAAAAAACCCAGACACTAACAGTGTGCAACAAAACCCTCTCCATATGATTGAATCCAAAATATAATTGGCCTTGTTAGATTTTTTTAAAATTAAACAATAATTTGCAAATTGCTTATCCTTACTTGAACATATGTGGACATTTAATTTCATCCAATTTACTCAGCAGGATTGAAAATACATTTTGGTTGAAAATCTACTCAAATAGTAGACTTTTAAAATAAAGTAGTAAAACAATTAAAACATTCCTGTTGTGTCATGTGACAAAATATTTGTTCTAAAGTATGTAAATATTGGAATGGTTGGTCAGAGGCTGATATGAAGGGGAGAATTAAAATAGTAATTTTTTTTTACTACACATGGACTACACATGACCAGTTTGTCACAGTCAGGGGTGATCTGTTGGAGGTTCGCAGAGGTTTAGGAGAACCTCTTAAAGTTTATGATTTGTAAATGTCAACTATATGAAATATTCTATCTATAATATGTAGAGCATCAGAAAACTGTCTGAATGGATAGTGTTACAATTATGAATATATTCTACTTTAATATAGAAAATATTTTGAGGATGTCAGTGGGTCAAATTTTATATATCACCCATATTAAGGTATCAGTATCCCTGGTCCTTGGATATATCTAGTTTAATGAAAAGAAAGACTAGGGGTGACATGATAGCATTGTTTCAATATCTAAGGGGATACCACAAAAAAGAGGGGGGTCAATCCAGGGGTGAAATGCTCCCGGTTTGCGATGGCAGCAGGTAATTCAGAGAACCGGTAGCAAAAATCCCTACACACACATACACACACACACACACACACACACACACACACATTTTAAATGCTTTTAAAAGTAAAAAAAAAAGCCTCTGATGATCGTGCAGCTCAGCTGGGATCGTCAGAGGCTTTTAAAAGCATTTTTTCTACAACCTCTTTAACCGAAAAGGTTGTAGAAAAAATGCTTTTAAAAGCCTCTGACGATCCCAGCTGAATTGCCTGATCGTCAGAGGCTTTTAAAAGCATTTTTTTAACAATCTCTTCAGCTGAAGAGGTTGTAGAAAAAAATATTTTTAAAAGTAAAAAAAAATAATAGTTGGCCACGCCCATTCAGTCACATTACCCACCACCACCAAGCCATGCCCACAGAATCGGTAGTAACACATTTTACATTTCACCACTGGGTCAATCTATTCTCCAAAGCACCTGAAGGCAGAACAAGAAGCAATAGATGGAAACAAACCAAGGAGTGGACCAAACTAAAATTACAGATAAATTTCCTGACAATTAGAATAATTAATCAGTGGAATGACTTGCCTCCAGAAGTTGTGGGTGCTCCAACACTGGATGTTTTTAAGAAGAGATTACACATCCATCTGTCTGAAATGATATAGGGTTTCCTGCTTGAGCAGGGGGTTGGATTAGAAGACCTCCAGGGTGCTTTCCAACTCTTTATTCTGTTGTGTGACTAGCAACATTTTGAAGACATTACTCATGGGTTAAAATACAGATATACAAAGTTTTATCTATCAGGATTCATCAACTTGAAAAGAAAACCAAATAACTGCCCACATATGGAAGAACTAATGCACAGATAAGTACATTGAGCTACAATAATAAGACACAAACAGATATAACAGATGCACACATATTCACTGAAGTCACAATTATAACTCATAAAAAAATTATTAGGTGGGTGGGTAAGAAATCTTTCTGATTTTTTTCAAATGCTCACGTAAATGCTAAGCTTACTGCAAATTTATTTGACAAGAATCCATCTATCATGAAATACAATCCATGTTTCTATCCAGAGCTAAAATTTGTGATGCTGACAAAGATTAAAAAAAAAAAAAGAATCCCAGCAACAGAAGAAAAACATGAACAGTTTTAAACAATTTAATCCATTACATGAAATAGTTTTAAGCATCCACTCTCACAAATAATTCCACTTTTAGGTATTTCATAGTTGTCCTAGCACATTTTCAAGATAATGAACATGTTTCACCTTTATTGTTGCTCACTATACTAAGTGTTAGAGAGAAATACCATAATACAAAATATAGTTTGAAACCTAAAGGACTGACTGTTCTCAAATGAAACTGTCCATATACAGTCAGGTCCAGAAATATTGGGACATCAACACAATTCTAATATCTTTGGCTCTATACACCACCACAATGGAGTTGGAATGAAACAAACACAATGTGCGTTAACTGCAGACTGTCAGCTTTAATTTGAGAATATGTACATCCAACTCAGGTGAACGGTATAGGACTTACAGCAGTTTGTATATGTGCCTCCCACTTGTTAAGGGACCAAAAGTAATGGGACAATTGGCTTCTCAGCTGTTCCATGGCCAGGTGTGTGATATTCCCTCATTACCCCAATTACAATGTGCAGATAAAAGGCCCAGAGTTCATTTCAAGTGTGCTATTTGCATTTGGAATCTGTTGCTGTCAACTCTCAAGATGAGATCCAAAGAGCTGTCACTATCAGTGAAGCAAGCCATCATTAGGCTGAAGAAACAAAACAAACCCATCAGAGAGATAGCAAGAACATTAGGCATGGCCAAAACAACTGTTTGAAACATTCTCAAAAAGAAGGAATGCACCGGTGAGCTCAGCAACACCAAAAGACCTGGGAGACCATGGAAAACAAGTGTGGTGGATGACCGAAGAATTCTTTCCCTGGTGAAGAAAACACCCTTCACAACAGTTGGCCAGATCAAGAATACTCTCCAGGAGGTAGGTGTATGTGTGTCGAAGTCAACAATCAAGAGAAGACTTCACCAGAGTGAATACAGAGGGTTCACCACAAGATGTAAACCATTGGTGAGCTTCAAAAACAGGAAGGCCAGATTAGAGTTTGCCAAACAACATCTAACAAAGCCTTCACAATTCTGGAACAAGATCCTATGGACAGATGAGACCAAGATCAACTTGTACCAGAGTGATGGGAAGAGAAGAGTATGGAGAAGGAAAGGAATTGCTCATGATCCTAAGCATACCACCTCATCAGTGAAGCATGGTGGTGATAGTGTCATGGCGTGGACATGTATGGCTGCCAATGGAACTGGTTCTCTTGTATTTATTGATGATATGACTGCTAACAAAAGCAGCAGGATGAATTCTGAAGTGTTTTGGGCAATATTATCTGCTCACATTCAGCCAAATGCTGCAGAACTCTTGGACGGCACTTCACAGTGCAGATGGACAATGACCCAAAGCATACTGCAAAAGCAACCAAAGAGTTTTTGAAGGGACAGAAGTGGAATGTTATGCAATGGCCAAGTCAATCACCTGACCTGAATCCCATTGAGCATGCATTTCACTTGCTGAAGACAAAACTGAAGGGAAAATGCCCCAAGAACAAGCAGGAACTGAAGACAGTTGAAGTAGAGGCCTGGCAGAGCATCACCAGGGATGAAACCCAGCACCTGGTGATGTCTATGCGTTCCAGACTTCAGGCTGTGATTGACTGCAAAGGATTTGCAACCAAGTATTAAGAAGGGAAAGTTTGATTTATAATTATTATTCTGTCCCATTACTTTTGGTCCCTTAACAAGTGGGAGGCATATATGCAAACTGCTGTAAGTCCTACACTGTTCACCTGAGTTGGATGTACATACCCTCAAATTAAAACTGACAGTCTGCAGTTAACGTACATTGTGTTTGTTTCATTCCAACTCCATTGTGGTGGTGTATAGAGCCAAAGATATTAGAATTGTGTCGATGTCCCAATATTTCTGGACCTGACTGTATTAAGTTTAACTTTCTTATATGCTCTGAAGATTAGGAAGGAGACCATGATTTCTTTCTGCTGGCTCCTCCTGACTGTATCTCTCATTTTCTCTAGGAATGTTTGTCTACTTGTTCTTATACTAACATCATACCATCATATCATGAAGATTGTGAACCACATTTCTGTTAGAGTTTGCAGCAATCCAACCAGCACACAAGTAAATAATTCAGCAGGATTCATGTATAAAAGAAACTTCTTTATATAAAGTAATATAAAACATGATGCATGTATACAATACCCATGCAACAGAAGCCAGAACCAGAACTCAGAATCCAAAAGTACAGAATCAATATAATCACAGAAGCAATAATGCAAGGACAAGCCAACTCTTTTATACATAAGAGTCAAGATAAGCCATGCCCAGGCTCCAAACTGCCTGAGTCACCAGACAGTCCCCATTGGCTGACCCATTGCCATGTCTATTCCAATTGAACTCTTATACACTGTCAATTTCTTTCTGGAATAAAATTTTTATATGCTATGAAGTCAGTGTTGGCTCTTAGTGACCACATAGGTAGATTTTTTCCATTATGATCTGTGCCTCATCTTGATTCTTCAAGTCTTCCAATGCTACTGTAATTGAATAGATCCACCTCGCTGCTCATCCTCTTCTCCTCTCTTCCATCTTTACCCGCATGAGAGGTTTTTCCAGAGAGATATGTCTTTGTACTTTGTCCAAAGTACAACACAGAATTGATTTTTTTTTGTCATACTTTGACAATTTTATGATATTGTTAATGCTGTTCTATGTTTTTTTATGTCACATTCTCTATCTTGATTAGATAGAACTTTACCTTTTTTTAACATTAAAATGTAATGGTAGAACACCTATTTTTAAAATAAAATTAAATCACATGTAAATCAAAACTTCAACTCTGTAGTCTCTAGGAGGACATTTCAGGGAATTTAGGTTTAATTAAGTCTTCTTCTCCAAGAAGAGAGAGAGGACTTCAAGTGGAAAATCTGATACCACTGATCATATTTTCATTTGTCTGCTGGGCAGACAAAGTTGGTCTCTTTTATCTATCAGGTAAATCTAATTTCCCAAAAAAGATAGACTCTTAGTGGTCAGAGTAAGTTGAGAGTGGCTGTAGGACTGAAGAATCATCAGATTTCTTGGTTCATCTCTCTACCTCTAAAATCTTAGCATAGCCATGAACAGCCATGGGACAGACATCAACAGGAAGAGGAATTCAAGATATGGGCAGAGGTGGTATTCAGCCGGTTTGGACCAGTTCACCCGAACTGGTAGCGGAAATTGCGGGTGGGCCATTCCTCCTCCCCTTCCCCCTCTCCCTTCACCCCTGGCTCTATGCCATCCTATTTAGGCATGTTTTTAGGCCGGGCACATGCGTGGAAGGTGTGTGCATGAGCAAAGTGCATGTGCAGAAGGCCAGGCGTATATGCAGAAGGCAGGTGCACATGAACAGGGCATGTGCATGCATGAAGCGAGCGTGTGTACACGGGGTGAACCGATAGTAATATGAAATCCACTGCTGGATAGGGGTAACTCTTTGTCCTTATACCTAGCTTAGCAGTCTACTTTATTGAGGGCACAGAAAATTTCAGAGATATTGGCAGTGGAGGCCTCTGGAATCAATATTTGGATTGCCCTGTAATCATCCAAGGAAGCAAATGCATTACATAATGGAAATAGAATCAAACTTCCTTTAAGCATTCTCTTTCTCATAAAATCGTCTTTCAAAATTGGACCTGGCAGATGAATGAAAAGAGGTAGTTTGTTTTGTCTTGCTATTCACGGGTGCTGGCTGATACGATTGCTCTTCGTTCTTTGAGAAAATAAAACAATTCGTTGCAGGTTTCTTTAAATGGCTATTAATGGTCTTGCCCCAAATGGCTGAGGCCAGGGCAAATGAGAAATCTTGGAGGACTATTAAGTCTAAAGAGAAAAGGTCTAAAAATATCACAGCTTGACAGAGACATTTTTATAGCTAAAAAGTGCCCTTAAGATTTGAACATAAACTCAGCATGCAGTAAAGCAGAGTGTGCATTCCTGAATAGGCTGGCCTATACATTGACAGGGGGAAAGGGGGGGGGGTGACTGTGGAACCATATTACATGGCCTAATGCTGAGAGCTGCACTTTCTGATTAAGGAAACTAAATGACAAACGTCTGCAAGATCACTAAGAAAGCTAAGAAACTGTGGGAAGTTTCATTAAAAGTGTCACAAAACATTACATTGAGAAACAATCAGACGTTATGATTCGACGTCTCAAAACATAAAATGACAGAGATTTTGGTCATAAAGAAAGCCAGGTTTTAAAATGTACATGTCTTTCTCCCCTCCCACACACACACACATATCACTAGGATTTATAATATAGAAAAGTATAATCACTCTCACATAAGGCAACTGCAACTCTTTTCTCCTAAAATCCTCTAATATGGGGAAGGACAGGGATGGGGAGAAACAGACTCCGACTCAACCTCCAAGACTGAGTGGCTGTGTCTCCCAGCATCCTGATATAACCAGTTGGCGCCATCGCTGGCTATTGGGGGCAAGTCATTGGCCCCCATGGAGAGGGTTCGCAACTTGGGTGTCTCCTGGATGTGCGGCTGTCTTTAGAAGAGCATATGATGGCCGTGGCCAGGGGGGCTTTTTATCAGATTCGCCTGATCCTCCAGTTGCGTCCCTTTCTGGATTGGGACTCTCTGCGCATGGTCACTCATGCCCTCGTCACTTCCCGACTGGACTACTGCAATGCTCTCTATATGGGGCTCCCCTTGAAGAGCATCCAGAGGCTCCAGCTGGTCCAAAATGCGGCCGCACGGTTGATTATGGGAGCGGTGGGACGCTCCCATATAACACCTCTCCTGCGCGAGCTGCATTGGCTCCCAATGGTCTTCCGGGTGCGATTCAAGGTGTTGATTAACATCTTTAAAGTGCTCCATGGCTTAGGACCTGGGTACCTACGGGACCGCCTTCTGCTACCGACAGCCTCCCACTGGCCAGTATCCTCCTACAGGGCGGGGCTCTTCAGGGTGTCGTCGGTCAGACAATGTCGACTGGTGAGCAACTGCTAAAATACACAAAAGCGAAAATGTAAAAATCTACTCAGGTACTGGCAGTAAAAATGGAATATATGATTAGTGACACTCTAAAATCTCTTTCCGATTTCACAAAATATAGGCCAGATAAAAAGGTGGCAGGGTATATAAACTCTTCAAGATCATTGGCAAGTTTGAAGTTCAACAAGGCCAAAGAGCCTTGGTGGCGCAGCAGACTAAAGTGCTGTTAAGTAGCACCAGCTGCCTGCAATTATTGCAAGTTTAAATCTCACCAGGCTCAAGGTTACTCAGCCTTCCATCCTTTTGAGGTAGGTAAAATGAGGACCCGGATTGTGGGGGCAATAAGCTGACTTTGTATAAAAAAGAACACCGCTTGGGGGGGGCGAAAGCCCTACTAAGCAGGTATATACAAAAGTATGAAGGCTATTGCTTAACGCATTGTAAGCCATCTTGAGTCTCCTGAGAAGGGCGGCATATAAATCGAACCAATAAATAAATAAATAAATAAATAAATAAATAAATAAATAAATAAACAAACATCATTTCTTGGACTGATACCGATTTAAATTATGCAACAACCACATCTCTAGTCCTGCTTCCCCATTCTTAAAAACAAAGAAGGAAGAATGACTTTCAGTGGAGGACTGGAAGAACCTTTGCCTATCTCCCAGGTCTTTTGGTGTTGACTCCTATCCTAGACTGTGAAGTGACTGAAATCAGAAAGGAAATTCTTGTTCCATGGTTGAAGAATCGGACCAAAAATGGATCCTCCATCATCGAATTGCACCTTGATTTTGCAGAAAGCAAGTGGAGTAACCATTGTAAGGAAACGTTCTGGAAAAAACTTTTTGTTCTGGGAGTGCCACATGCTCTCCCCATCTCAATGTTTTGGGGTAAGAGAATAGCAATAGCACTTAGACTTATACAGTATATCACCCCATAGTGCTTTACACCCACTCTCTGGGCGGATTTACAGTGTCAGCATCTTGCCCTCAACAACCTGGATCTTCATTTTACCAATCTCAGAAGGATGGAAAATTAAGTCAACCTTGAGTCCTTCAGGATTGAATTCCAGGTAGTGGGTAGTGGGCAGTTTGCCTGGCATCAACACAATGCACAATCTGTCTTGCATCCCTAAGTTCTTTCCCTGTTGACATCCCAGTCTTCATCCTGGGTTCCTGCTTTAACTCCTGATTTGATTCCAAGGAGCATTGCCTGCTCCTCTAGCTTGGCCAGTAAACTGAATTCCAGTTCTAACATTTAAAGAAATCCAATGAAAAGAAATCAGATTTAGCCTTATTTCTGAATCATCGCAGCACAATTTTGACTCTGACTGCAGTGGAGGCAGCCAACATGAGGACTAAGACTGGCAATTTGGCCTGGCTCCTGGAGATCTAGAGCCCTTTGCTCAGCCTATTAGGCCCACTTCTCTTCCTCTGAAGAAGAATTTAATAACCATTTCCCACAAATCATACTGAATTGGCTAGTAATACCCCTGGACTGGAAGCACTTTTCATCTAAGCATTGAGTACATTTGATAGTCCATCCAATATGTATGATGACTAATGAAGCCTCCATAAATTGATTTTCTGGAGCAGTGGGAGATGAGCTTATAAGCACTTGCAAGACCATCAGATATGGTTAGTGGGTTGCCTTCAACTTATTCATGCATCATTGGTTATTCTGCCACCTTTCAATGTGTTCCTCTGTGCTTAGGATGGGCAATTATGAATCACCAGGTGCTGCATTTTCAAAACTTCCTAATTATTTTAGCAATAAAATCCATCATCTCATAGCCTTCCCTTTGGTAATGCCACAGGACAGCCAATGCTGAAAACATCAGAGCCCCTGCATCATTAATTGAATAGGGGGAAAAAGGTTTTCAGCAGAAGGCAAAAGTACTTTGTTGTTGTTGTTGTGTTAGTTGCGAAGTCATGTCCGACCCATCGCAACCCCATGGACAATGTTCCTCCAGGCCTTCCTGTCGTCTACCATCCTCTGGAGTCCATTTAAGCTCATGCTTACTGCTTCAGCGACTCTATCCAGCCACCTCATCTCCTTCTTCTTTTGCCCTCAATCTTTCCCAGCATTAGGCTCTTCTCCAGAGAGTCCTTCCTTCTCATTAGGTGGCCAAAGTATTTTGAGTTTCATCTTCAGGATGTGGCCTTCTAAAGAGCAGTCAGGGTTGATCTCCTCTAGGACTGACCAGTTGGAGTCCAAGGGACTTGCAGGAGTCTTTTCCAGCACCATAGTTCAATGGCCTCAATTCTTTGGTGCTCAGCCTTCCTTATGGTCCAATTTTCACAGCCATACATTGCAACTGGGAAAACCATAGCCTTGACTATACACACTTTTGTTGGCAGGGTGATGTCTCTGCTTTTTAATATGCTGTCTAGATTTGCCATAGTTTTCCTCCCCAGGAGCAAGTGTCTTTTAATTTCTTGGCTGTAGTCCTACCCTTGCTGAAATTCCGTCTTCTTTGCAACTAAAACAGACCCAAGATCCGTGTTCTCTTTTGTATCTACCTCTTTCCCCTTTTTCCCCCAGGGAAGCCAAATGCCTAGAGAGCCAATGTCTGTTGGCAGATACAAACATATTTTCCTAAGATACGACACCATATGTTGAGGAATCGCACTCTCTTAAATGGTAGCATTTGAAAAAGTAACAGCTCAGCTCTTACCGTAGCACACTGACATAAGAGTAAATCTCACTGATTTGAACAGAATCAGCTTCTTCTAGGTAAATGCATTTTACTTAGCTGATTAAAATAGGCAGAAAAAGCATTTTTTCATTTAGTTATGACATTATTCATGATGTTATTACAACCGGGTAAGGAAATTCTCTTACATTTATTCTACTAATTCTTGTTCAGTAAGATGAAAATAATTTGTTTTACCTTTTTTAAAAAGGAAAAGAGTATTTCAGAGAATTTCAATCAGTGGTTAGGTAGAGAGTTCTTATAAAGTAACCAAGGGGATGTGTGTCTATGTAGATTCTCAGTCATGCAGGTCATGATTGTCACAAATGTGCTTTTTTTCAAAAGACAACTGGATTTCCTTTGTTTTTTCTTTCTTTGTTTGTTTTGTTGCTTTTAATTTGGTAACAAGGAGATGTCTGTGACCAACTAGCTAGCATTTTATTCGGCAGTCATCATTCCAATGGCCTGTAATTTCTTGATTTCCTAATTCAAATAACTTACTTTTGAGCAGCCAGAATCAAACCTTCAGTTTCTTTTTTAAAATGCTCCATTTCTAAACCATTTCCAGGTTTCATCTTTATCCACTTTCCCTTCAATCTTTTGTAGAAATTGACCATGTAATGCTTTCTTTTTTCAGCATTCTGTTTATGTTGTATTATATTATTTTGATATTCATCTTTTGTTTCTGGTACATTCAGTAACTCCCAATTTTTAACTTGTATCAATGCTTGTCCTTGACTGTTTATTACAGCCAGTTTGTTTGACTGAAAGTAAACCTGTGCCTCCATTTCTGCAGGACATGTAATATTGTACTACTAACTAGAGCATACAAAACATTTGCTACACCAATTCTTGAATACAGCTCATCTGTCTGGAACCCGCACTGCATATCGGACATTAATACAATTGAGAGAGTCCAGAGATATTTCACAAGAAGAGTCCTCCACTCCTCTGCTCGCAACGGCTGTCTTTAGAAGAGCACTTGACAGCCATGACCGGGAGGATTTTTCATCCGGTTCGCCTGATTCGCCAGTTGCATCCCTTTCTGGATCGGGACTCATTACGCACGGTCACTCATGCCCTTGTCACCTCCTGCCTGGACTATTGCAATGCTCTCTACATGGGGCTCCCCTTGAGGATCACCCGGAGGCTCCAACTGGCGTAGGATGCGGCCGCGCGGGTGGTAATGGGAACGACATGGCATTCCCATGTAACACCCCTCCTGCGCGAGCTGCACTGGCTCCCGGTGGTCTTCTGGGTGCGCTTCAAGGTTCTGGTTACCACCTTTAAAGCGCTCCATGGCTTAGGACCCAGGTACTTGCGGGACCGCCTACTACCACCAATAGCCTCCCACCGGCCGGTACGCTCCCATAGAGAGGTGCTCCTCCGGGTGCCGTCAGCCAAACAATGCTGACTGGCGGCCCCCAGGGGGAGAGCCTTCTCTGTGGGGGCACCTACTATCTGGAACGAGCTCTCCCCAGAGATACGGAGGATCCCGGATCTGTGCACCTTCCGCCGCACCTTAAAGACCTTACTATTTCACCAGGCCAGCCTGGCCTAATTTCCCCCCTCTTTTATAAAAGATTTTTAAAATTTTAAATATCTTTTAGTATTTTATATATTCAATTTTAAATTGGTTTTAAAAGTTTGGGGTTTTAAATTTGTTGGGGCCAAAATCATTTAATTTGATTTTATTCTATTTTTAAATTTTGTATTGTATGTGTTTTTATTGTTTGGCTGTGCACCGCCCTGAGTCCTTCTGGAGTAGGGCGGTATAGAAATCTAATAAAATAAATAAATAAAATAAATAAATAAACAAAATACCTTATGCCACCAGACTTGACATTCTGGGCTTAGAAAACCTAGAACTACACGCCTTTGGCATGACCTAAGTGTAGCTCATAAAATCATCTGCTACAATGTCCTACCTGTCAGTGACTACTTCAGCTTCAACCACAACAATACACGAGCACACAATGGATACAAACTTAAAGTGAACCGCTCCAAACTCAATTGCAGAAAATATGATTTCAGCAACAGAGTGGTCAATGCCTGGAATGCACTACCTGACTCTGTGGTTTCTTCCCCAAACCCCCAAAACTTTAACCTTAGACTGTCTACTGTCGACCTCACCCCATTCCTAAGAGGTCTGTAGGAGGCGTGCATAAGTGCACTGTCCCTGTCCTAATGTCCCCATTTATTCGTATCCATTTCATGTATTAATAACCATGTTCATACCTATATCTATTATCTAATATGTGCTTGACGAAAGAAAGAAAGAAAGAAAGAAAGAAAGAAAGAAAGAAAGAAAGAAAGAAAGAAAATGTATAATTTATTAGTATCATTAAGGAGGTGTCGTGAATAGTGAATAGTTGTTAGTTTCTTCTTCTTCTCCTCCTTTTTCTCCTTCTCCTCCTCTTCCTCTTCTTCTTCTCTAAACTAGTCAACAACTGTGGAATTTTATTTTTGAAATAACTTTTATAATTAGAAGAAGAAATAGAAATTAAAAAATTATTAATGTCATGTGTGAAAGACCAGTCCACATATGAAGGTCCGGTTAAACTGATTTATTGCTAAAAATCCTATATAAAAGTCCTATTTGGATTTAGTCCATTTGTGGCTACATAGGGATTTTAGGCTGATCCTTGTTTTAACTCCACCTCTAGGTTCTGCCACTCCTTCTACATTGAAAGGGTAAAAGAAAAAGTGAGGAAATAATAAAAAGAAAAAAGAATGATATCTAAAGAAGTGGCTTTTGATCTTCTTTGTAGCAATCACAAATTGCTATCCCTACCTTTTCCATATTGCACAACTCAGTTCCCTTCTTGCTATAAACAAAACATTTTAATTAATAAATGCCACAATCAGCAGTTTATTTGTATTTGTTTTCAGCAAAGATTATAAATATAATAGAACATCCTTCAACAGCTGTAGAATTGTTTGAACATGTTCCCTCCAGATATTAAGCAAATTTGATCCTGTTTTCGTTTTTCAAATTTATCCAAGATTGCAAGTTGCTGTGATCTGCTGAAGAGTATGCATTTGTCCATTTCAAGAGTTTAGGGACACAGCATTGGGGTTGTAAGTTCCCACCTTGTTTTTCTCCCTTTCTAATCTTTTACTCTTTTTCCAAATTTGTTACCATTACTGGAGTGACGTCTGCATCAGCAAATGTCTCTCCGGTTCCAATTTCTTGGCAAACATTGAAGTTTAGTTAAAATGTTGGCTTGCCAGAGATTCTGCAGTCCAACACAAGCTTTGCTTGTCTTTCTTGGGCAGATGGTTGCAGTAATAAATAAAAACACTTAAAAGAAGGGATTTCAGATTTTTCCATGCCTGATGACTATGAGCTCCTTTCCTCCTCTCATTGCTCTTCCTTTTCCTTTTCTTGGCAAGTCCTAATTTTCTTGTTTAGAAAGAGATCACACCTTTCTTGGCATAGTTAAATCAAGAATTTTTTTTTATCAGTCTGCGTAATACTGAACATCATTGCTTGGAATGGAGTTTACTTTGGAAGAAAAGCAGATAGACATAAGAGACCTCTTCATGCATTATCCTGAATTGTGATAGTCACATATATATCAGATGGCTGGATGTCTAAGGCAAACAAATTGAGAAGAATCCTAAACCTGGGAAGACTTACAGTATATCCTCTCACTAGAGAGTATCCCATTTGAACAAAGAAGGGGCCCCTGAAACATAATCCAATTTTACCCTATTGCTTCCATTATCAAGGAAGCTAATAACTCTCCACCTAGATTTCTAGTTCACCTAGATTCATCTTATTTAGCCGTTACCATCTAATCAATGTGATTTCATTTCTCTGAATGTAGCTACGTTTTGTTTTACTGCTTGCAAAATATATCCTATTTTGTCCATCCCAGTTTTATAAATATTTGCGTTTTACTGTAGTTTTTAGTTGCTGTCTTATAATATTTTTTGTTTTTATTTTTTGAGCTGGTCAATGATTTATTTTATTTTATTTTATTTTATTTTATTTGTCAAGAACCTATTAGGTAATATGTATGTATGTATGTATGTATGTATGTATGTATGTATGTATAAGCATGAACTGATTACATAAAATAGATACAAATAGGAAACATTAGGACAGACCTCACCCCAATAGACAGGTTAAAATTTTGGGGGTTTTGGGGTGAAACCACAGAGTCAGGTAGGACATTCCAGGCATTGACCACTCTGTTGCTGAAGTTATATTTTCTGCAATCAAGTTTGGAGCGCTTCACTTTAAGTTTGTATCTATTGTGTGCTCGTGTATTGTTGTGGTTGAAGCTGAAGTAGTCACTGACAGATAGGACATTGTAGCAGATAATTTTATGAGCTATGCTTAGGTCATACTGAAGGTTGCATAGTTCTAAGTTTTCTAAGCCTAGAATTTCAAGTCTGGTAACATAAGATATTTTGTTGCTAGCAGAGGAATTGAGGACTCTTCTTGTGAAATATTTAATTGTAATGTCCAATATGCAGTGCGGGTTCCAGACAGATGAGCTGTATATGAGAATTAGTCTAACAAATGTTTTGTATGTTCTGGTTAGTAGTGTGATATTTCCTGAGAAGAAAGTAAAGATCATTTGCTTGCTTCCTCAATGGTACCATCATTAAACACTGGCCTTTCCTTTTTGTCCATTTATTCCCCCCCTCCTTAAAATGCAACCATTTTATTCGGTGGGTGGAACATGATAGAGATTTCATGTAATCAAGTTCCATGAAAACTAGAATCCTAATTTCCAAGGTTCCCTGTTGTTCAAGGGTTTCTACTTATGTAAGAATAAGAATAAGAATAATTTTATTTCTATACCGCCCTTCTCCTGAAGGACTCAGGGCAGTGTACAGCCTATTAAAAGCGCAAGACAAACATCAAATAAAATTATTAATTAATAATTAAAATTATTTAAAATTATTAAATAATTCGGCTCAATTTAAAACCCCAGAAATTTAAAACACCCAATTTAAAATTATTATGTTGATAGCCCGGCCTGGCGGAACAACTGTAAACTTAGCAAATTCATGGAAGACATGGCAATGAATGACTATTGTTTACTACCTCCTGAATCAAGGCTACAATGATTACCAGCTGATAAGAAGCAACAGTAGACGATGTATTCTGCTTTTCTGTCCATATTTCTAAGCAAAAATGTGCATACAGTCCCTAGAGATGACAGAATTTCTCCCATTTTCCCTTCATTGTGCCAATGCTTCTAAACTTTTGAAACATGAATTTGCTCCTATTTAACTGAAAATTCTGGACTAGTTTTAAGACTGTGACAGACTGTGAGTTCTTGTTTTGTTCTTATGTTTAAAAGTTTCATACAGGCCTCGCCTGTATATATACAGTAATATATATCAAATTTATATTTTCGCTGATAAAGAAATAAAGGGAGACTAGTTATTTAGCTCTCATCAGCTAGCCATACCCTTACTTGGATTGGAACTTGGGCTGCCTGGACGTTAGGCAATTGTATTAACCTCTGAGCCACAAGTTCTCCTCCCTTCATCAGCTTGAGCCAGGGGAGAGATTGTTTTTCTATCGAGACACCTGGTCTACCCCAACATGTGGGAGGGGGTATACTGCATCCCTTTTGCCTTTCAGCTCCAATCCAGGAGCCCTCAAGCAGTCGCATTCATGTTATACCAAATTTATATTTTCGCTGATAGGTCCATTTTGTGAAACATTAAGATGGAACCATCTTGACTTGAAGTCTCTCCACATAGAATGTATATGCACAATATTGTCTTCAGTTAAAAGTCCATAGAGATTCTCAGTCATTCAGGTCATGGTTGTCCCAAAGATGCTTTTTTTGGGAGGCAACTGGACTTTGTTTTTTTCTTTGAAGACATTTCGCTTCTCATCCAACAAGCTTCCTCAGTGCCGACAGGATAGTGGGGAATGGAAGGATTTATACTCTTTGCAGACAGCTGGTCATTTGCATCCCTTTTCAAGTGCTTCAAGGACCCTCTAAAAGGATGCAAATGACCAGCTGTTTGCAAGAAGTATACATCCTTTCACCTTTGGTAATGTCTTCAGTTGGTATTTCAGGGAACAGTATTTCTTTGTATCATGGGGTAAGCTAATTGTCCCTTTGAAACCTCTACATAGCTGCCTGCCTGCCTGCCATCTATCTATCTATCTATCTATCTATCTATCTATCTATCTATCTATGAAATGTTATATGTCTTTTAAGTGCTATTACTATTACTATTGCTATTGCTAACCATCTATTTTTGATCTGTCTGTCTGTCTATCATCTATCATCTATCTATCTATCTATCTATCATCTATCTATCTATCTATCTATCTATCTATCATCTATCTATGGAATGATATATAAGTCTTTTAAGTGCTTTATTGCTATTGCTAACCATCTATTTTTTATCTGTCTGTCTGTCTATCATCTCTCCCCCACCCTCTATCTATCATCTATCTATCTATCATCTATCATCTATCTAACTGTAGAGTTTGGAGAAGTAATAAAAAAAATCAAAGAAAAATTTAACAAGTGACTGAATTCCCAGCCATGTATGAGTAATTTTTTTTTAAAAAAAACCACCTCAAAATAATTGGATAACACATAGGTCTTGATGTTATCTTTCTCTTCTAGCTTTGGTTACTGTTCAACAGCCTCCAGTATGCTCTCTGCTGGATCACCCAAAAATCTTTATTAGAGTTGCCAGAATATCAGTTGTTGGCTTGACACCTTCCTTTTTGCAAAGGAGTTTTGGAGATGGGTAGATTTGAAAATAATAATGGCAACAATGATAGTGTAATGATTTTTTGGCTGGCAAACTTACTGCTTTCTTGTGAACTATAATGGCTTTTTCTTCATTTTATTTCTCTCCTGCAACTTTCACAATAATGCAGTTGTAACATTTTTTTCCCTCTTCTTCCAATCCTCTTCTGTCCCTCTTCCACTGTTTCAGCTTTTGATACAGAAAAGGAAATATATATCTGTTCCAAGAAATCAAGATGTGTGTTCCTGTGCATGAGTATATTTACACATATGCATATAACAGATGGCTTCTCTTGCTGTTATTTGCTTGTTTATTTTAATCATTCCATTTTTACTTGGGAAAATGAAGCTTGCAAAGGGAAATCTGCCTTGAAACAGTGACTAGAGAGATGGGGCACACAGTCACGGGGATGTCATTTTTCATCATTTAATTGGAGACAGTTACACCTGCGGGCAGAGACTTGATGTTAAGAATAATGATTTCACAACAAAAAAGAGATGACAGTCCACATTAAGGCTCAATTAGCCAGGTTTTCCTTGATACCATTAGGAAAGAAAACAAAAGACAGAAGCAGACATAAATATTCTCATTTTATTTAGGAGCCCCTGTTATAAAGATGTTGTTTTTCTTCTCCAAAGTTGTTATGTAGCCATAGAAATGCCTGTAATGAGGCCTCACAAGGATCACTTGCTTTGTTAAGTCCTACTATCACATTTCAATTGGCACTGGATATCTTCATGAGTGCTTTCCCCACTATCTCCTCTTCCAGTTGAGACCTAGTAATTACAGAATTATATAGCTGGAGGAGGAATAGGAGGAGGAGGGGGGGGCAAGGCATTTATTTCACACATTTTTTTTTTACTTGTCTGCCAAATGCAAAGAAAATTGCAACTTATAAGTTCACCCATTTCTTGGCAATCTTTAATCTCTGCCCAAACAAAATTGGGCAAGATAGAGCAGAGTTACTAAAGTTTCAAAGCAATAAACTAGCAAGGTCATTTAGAATACCTAAACACCCGAAACAATGGAACTGTTGTGGTCCTCCAGCAGCCTGAGGACCTGGCAAAGGAGTCAGACAGTGAAGAGGCTGGGGAGGACAATGGGCCAGTCCTTGGGTCAAGGGAAGGCCCGGACGAGGGCTCTGCATCAGAGGCAGAGATGGTGCCAGGGTCATCTGGGAGTGATGCATGGACTCCAGAGCCTCCAGAGTCGGACAGCAGAGAGGGAGAGGAACAGGAGGAGCCTGTTCCTAGTGCACATATGCGAAGAGCTGTCAGAAGGCAAGAGCAGTTGAAGAAAAAAGGACAACTCAGGAGTAAGGTCAGAAGATGATTGGCCACTCCCATAAGGCTTAAAAGAGCAGCAATGAGCCATTGAGTTCTTTGTAGAAAAGCAACATTGATTCCCATGCTTCTAGTCATCTTCTCTTGAACTTTGTGGGGGTTTTGCCAAGAAAAGCCTTTGGCTGGTTGCCAAAGACATCAAAAGTTGGTGATAAGGCTGAAGGACTGGTTATTAAGAATTTTGTTTTGGACTAAGCTGAGAATAAATTAATTCTCAGCTGTTTTAATAAAATAAATTCATTCAGGACCAGGGGTGAAATGCTCCCAGTTCGGACCGGATTGCCCGATCCAGTAGCGATGGGGGCATTTTTTCTACAACCTCTTTGGCTGAAAAAAATGCTTTTAAAAGTAAAAAAAAAGTCAAGAAGTCACTTCCGGTGACTTCATTCGGAAGCAGGCTGAGCAAACTCAGAAGAGATCAGACTTGCAAGTACTGTACTTTAACTCAAAATGTGTATTACTTCCTTCTGATTTATTAAGGGGAGAAAGTGAAACCAAGATGGCGATTGAGCTTTAATGGGGCGTGAAAGCGAAAGTTAAAAAGGAAAGTTTCATTTAGCGCTGGCAGCCCCTGTTCAAAATTAGAGATTTCTGCTTTAAAAAAAAAAAAGAAGATTAAAGGCTAAAAAGACCACAGCAGTGATCTTTAAAAAAAAAAGGATTGATATTATTTAAAGACTGGGAATTTTTGGATTTGGCGGATTTATTGTTCTGGCTGCTGAATAAATTCAAATTGGAAACTAAAAATGGCTTCAAAACAAATAAAGACTATAGTCCCCAAAAGTGCTGGGAGCTCGCCAGCTCAAACGTCCAAATTGCAATCTCTCTCTGTTCCAATGGAACCAACAATATTAATACTTGAAATGTTGCAGGAAGCCCTTAAAACACAAGCCTCTGTTATGGAAAAAAAAAATTACTTCGGTGTTTGAGGATAAAATTCGAGATATTGCTGAGGAGATAGTTCAAATTAAAGACATTATTCAAAAGCGAAATCAAGAAATTAGAGAAGATATTATCATGGTAGTTCAAGGTCTGGCAGGCCATATTGAAGCAGTAGATGAAAAAGTGGAAGAAATTAAGCAGTCTAATGAGAACTTGGAAAATAAAATGGTGGAGGTCCAGGATAAGATGGAAAGAGCAGAGGCTGATGTGATAATGATACAATATAGAGATATGGAATTTGCTTTGAGAATATAAGGCCTCAAAGAAAATAAGCAAGAGAATTTGAGAGAGATCTTTTCAGAAGCATTTGCACAGATAATGGGAAATCAAAAAACAAATCTTGAATGGCAAATTGACAAAATTTATCGTGTCAATTCATGGGTTGCCAGACAGAAACATTTACCAAGAGACATTGTAGTCTATTTTACAACAAGGAGAATACGCAATGAAATCCTACAAGTCACTTTTAAAAATAATCTTCAAGTGCAGGGGCAGGAGGTTTTAATACTGAAAGAGATCCCCCCCAAAATGTTGAGAGCCAGAAGGGA
Source organism: Arizona elegans (assembly GCA_022577455.1). Lineage (NCBI taxonomy): Eukaryota > Metazoa > Chordata > Lepidosauria > Squamata > Colubridae > Arizona > Arizona elegans. The sequence continues at coordinate 190,549,893 of JAKOOJ010000002.1, read as the reverse complement.
TTATGCCTTTCTGGTGGAAGAACTGAGAAACCGTCAGATACAGTACAGATGGGAAGTTCCAGCTGGACTAGTGGTGAACTATTCAGGAGAAAGATATTGTCTTAACTCAGTGTGGAAGGCAAGAGATTTTTACACCAATGTATTAAAGGCTGGATGCCCACAGCCCCCAGAAGCCAGAAGGAAGACCGAAGGAGAGGGGGCAAGAAAGGTGGAGAAGGAAGAAACATTGGCACACGCCCAAAAGGGAGCTTTGATTACTCAAGAAGGATTAATACAACTTTCGACTACTGTTGAAGTCTTGGAGATAGAAAAACCTAAGGATCAAAGACAGACCCGAGCGGCAGCCAAGCGTCAAGAAGAATTAAGAGTGCAGCAACTTCAGATGATTCACGACACTACAAAAACAGAAGCAGTGGGAGGAGCAAGACCAAAAAGTAAAATGCATGGAGACTTCCAGCAGATGCTCCAAAAGTTTCAGGGGGCCAAGAATGGCAACTAGATTTTTGACTTGGAATGTTAATGGCCTAAATTCACCACAAAAGAGGAGAAAAATATTTCATTATTTGAAACAGTTTAAAAATGATGTAATTTGTTTACAAGAGACTCATATTAGAAGTAAAGATCAAAAATATTTAATAAATGCAAGGTTAGGTATACATTTCGTTGCATCTACTCCTGAGAAGAAGAATGGTATAGTTATATACCTAAAAAAAGATTTAATTGCCAAACTAATTGAAGCAGATGATCAAGGAAGATTTATAGCAATTGAACTTTTAATAAAAGAAGAAAAAATACTTTTAATGGCACCGAACCAACAACAGGAAAAATTTTTATAAGCTTTTATATTCCAAGTTATTACAATGGGTTTATAAATTATGTATTTTACTGGGCGATTGGAATGGAGTTTTGGACACTAAAAAAGATAAGAAGGGGCTCTTGCAGAATATCTCAACGCGTTCAAGATTGCCAAAATCATTTTTTGAAATGATGGATGATATGGAGTTGAAAGATATCTGGTGAGAGAGGAACCCCGAAGAAAAAGACTTTACCTTTTTTTCTGATAGACATCAATCTTTCTCTAGGATTGATTTTATATTAATTACTAATGATCTTTTTTCTAGGGTGAAGAAGACGAAGATCTGCCCAAGAGTTTTAACGGATCATAGTCCAGTTTGGATGGAATTAGAGTATGGAATGGGATCTAAGAGGTCTTGGAGGTTAAATGAAAATCTGTTTAGATATGATGAAAATATAAAAGAATGTAAAAAATTTATGAGAGAATTTTTCATTATAAATATGCATAAGGGTACATCTATGGAAATGGTTTGGGATGCAAGTAAAGCATATATGAGAGGTATTTTGATATATTTGAATAATAAACATAGACGTAAACAGGGGAAAAAAAGGAAGGACTTAGAAGAGGAAATTTAAAAAAAAGAACAAGCTTTGATATTGAACCCAGTAGACAAGAAAATAAAAGAGGCAATTAACTTATTGCGAGGGCAATTTAATATGTTAATGGCAGATCAGGTCGCAACTAATTTGCAATATGCTAAACATAATACTTTTTGCAATGCTAATAAACCAGGGAGATGGTTAGCATATTTGTTAAGGAAAAAACCAAAGTCACGGACCATAGAGAAAATAGAATATAAAGGTAAAGAGGTTTATCAGCAAAATATGATTAAAAAAGCATTTTTAGAATTTTATGCGAGGTTGTATGCTAGTGATAAAATTCATATTTTTTCCCACATTTCCATCATTATTGGTTCTTCAATATTCTGTGCCCATTTTATCATACAGTCCTTAACTAGCTCTGTTTCTGAATCTATTTCTACTAATGCATTATACAACCTTTTTATATGCTTTTGACTTTGGTCTCTAATTTGTTTTACCAAGTTTTCCATTTTATTTTCCAAATTCACGTTAAACTGCTTAATTTTTTCTACTCTTTCATCTAGTATTTCAATATGGCTTGCCAGACCTTGGGCTGCCATGACAATATCTTCTCTAATTTCCTGATTTCAGTTTTGAATAAACTGTTTAATTTCAGCCACTTCATCAGCAACATCTCGCATTTTATCCTCAAATGCCGAAGTAATTTTTTTTTCTGTAACAGAGGCTTGTGTTTTAAGGGCTTCCTGCAACATTTCAAGTGTTAATATTGGTGGTTCCGTTGGAGCAGTGAGGGATTGCAATTTGAACGTTTGAGCTGGCGAGTTCCCAGCACTTTTAACAACAGTCTTTATTTGTTTTGAAGCCATTTTTAATTTCCAATTTAAATTTATTCAGCAACCAGAACAACAGATCCACCAAATCCAAAAGTTTCCAATCTTTAAATAATGTCAATCATTTTTTTAAGAACACTACTATAGTCTTTTTGACCTTTAATCTTCTTTCTTTCAAAGCAGGGATCTCTAGTTTTAGACAGGGGCTGCCAGCGCTAAACGGAACTTTCCTTTTAACTTTCACTTTCACGCCCCATTAGAGCTCAATCGCCATCTTGGTTTCACTTTCTTCCCTTAATAGCTCAGAAGGAAGTAATACACATTTGGAGTTAAAGTTTAGTACTTGCAAATCTGATGTCTCCTGGCTTTGCTCAGCCTGCTTCCAAGTCCACTGTTTAATTCAAAGTATTGTTTGCATGGGTGGTAAGGTGAAAATTTCTCCTTATTTCCAGGATGAATCTCTCCTTGATCAGTTTCCATCCATTATTCCTTGTCTGGCCTTCAGATGCTTTGGAAAATAGTTTGACCCTCTGTGGCAGCCCCTCAAGTATTGGAAGACTGCTATCATGTCTCCCCTGGTCCTTCTCTTCACTAGACTAGCCATGCCCAGTTCCTGTAACCATTCTTCATATGTTTTAGTCTCCAGTCCCCTAACCATCCTGATTGCTCTTCTCTGCATTTTTTTCTAGAGTCTCAACATCTTTTTTATAGTGTGGTAACCAAAACTGGATGCAGTACTCTAGGTGTGGTCACTTCTGGTTCCTGTCAGAGTCCATATTCCCCAATTTCCCACAAATTTTTTTTTACACCTCCAGCATTCTTCCCCTCCCAAATGCCTCCTTCCCTCTTTATGGCAGTTGCTAGCAAGCTTCAAAGAAAGAGAAGATAGGCAGCTGACAGTATTTCTGATAAAATATCATGTTAGAATGCTATCTCTGTGACATAAATCTTTATACAGAAATGATTAACCTTTTGTGGCATGCAGATATCTAGACATTAGCTGTATCTTAATCTAATGATGAAGCCTAATTATTTCAGAAAGGACTGAAGGCTAATTTTGAAGCTTTTTTTCCCCCCTTTTACTGCAATTCTATAACGATTGGGAGGAAAAGACTGGTGAAATTTAAGAATCTTATGTAAAGAATTTCTGGTCTTTTCTCCTGGGCAGGAATTTAGCTATACCAACAAATTATTTAACAGCAGTGCCTCTGCAATTGTATAACAATTGTATGACATGAGGATGCAATAGGGCTCCAAATGAGGCATAGTTGTAACTACCAGGGATCTGAAAGCTACTTCTGGTGTGGTATAAGACATTGTGCTAATGCTGAAAAAGAAAAAGGGATATCTGTAAACACAATCAAAAGATAGGGAATCCATTACAGCTCAGCAAATAGCTATTATGCAATCGTTCCAGAACAAAGAGATTCAAAGACTCTGGAGAAGTCCCATTTTAGTGAACTCATTAATAATGGAAGCTCAGTTCTCAAGATTCCCCCTCCTCCTCTTCCTCCTCCTCCTCCTCCTCCTCCTCCTTTGATACTAGCTTTGTAGTCAAGGAGCATATTTTCTGAACTCCTGATCATGACCCTTATACATAGAATTTCCAATGATACCTTTGAAACTTTACCTTATAAAGATTGGTAATAAAAATAAGGACCTGGAAAGAGCATGTCTGATAATATTGATCTCTTTCTCTCTAAATAAATTCAACTCCCTTAACAGCTTATGTTACTGTATCACTGGCTGAAAAACAAGATATTGCTTAAGCTTAGGAAATACCATTTTATGGAGAAAAACAACATTAATTCCAAATTGTACTAATTCCTTGCTCTAGGAGCAAGTATTAAAGAGCTATTCAGTACCTTTGAGGATTAACTCATGATTTCAGAATACATTCTGAATCATCTTTATTTTTTCCATATCTACTGTTCACTCCCAAGATAATCCATTTGTAATGATTAAATTTGTCTTACTGTCAATCTTATTTTTTTTTTATTTTTTTTTACAAAGGATAGAAAATCTTTGGCTTTTTTTGTTTTGCTTTTCTACTAGCTTCTAATGGACCCTTTTTAAAATTTATGTTGGTGAAAAGGTTTCCTCAATGCAATTACTATACATATATTGCTTCTTTATTTATTTTGAATGATGAGGCTGAGTTCATGAAGTCTTTTTAAAAAATTAAAAATTAAAAACCTCAAATTACAAATGAAAACCATCTTAAATATAGAATAGAGTAGAGTAGAGTAGAGTAGAGTAGAGTAGAGTAGAATAGAATAGAATAGAATAGAATAGAATAGAATAGAATAGAATAGAATAATAGAGTAGGAAGGTCTTCTAGTCCAACCCCCTTAGGCAGGAAACCCTACACCGTTTCAGACAAATGGTTATCCAACCTCTTCTTAAAAACTTCCAGTGTTGGAGTATTCACAACTTCTGGAGGCAAGTTATTCCACTGACTAATTGTTCTAACTGTCAGGAAATTTCTCCTTAGCTCTAAATTGCTTCTTTACTGGATTAGTTTCCACCCATTGCTTCTTGTCCTGCCCTCAGGAGTATAAAGATTTATTGCAAGCTTAAACTCTCTACAAGAATATGGTCAACTAATGGTCAAGGGTTAGGGTTGTGGCAGAAAAGAAATGCATTCAAGGTGGGCTGGGCTTAAATCTCTTGCAGGCATGCAGGGACTCATGACTTATGACAAGTTTGACTCCTCCTTCCCTCGGGCACAGCCTGGTCATCTCCTACAGTGTAAGAGCATTAATATTCTGCTTCACAAGGTTCTATCTTGCCCTGTGCAGTTTAGTAATTGCCTGAAATTTCTAATGTTCTTCATCCGTTGGAAATGAGCTGACAACAGTCCAAAATCCATGGACGAAAGAAGATCTTGGTTTACTATTCCCAGTCAGTACATTAAACTGTATGGAATACAGAAGATGCTTTCATATTTTTTATAGAGCGCTAATATTCTGGTAGTAAAATGTTTCTCTTGCTTTCTCTATTCACTCAATGGCATAGTTAGTCAAATTTAATCCCCACCAACCCATCTTGCAAATTTTGAAACCTATCTAATGTAAGCCCAGTTTATTCACATGTCCTCTCTAGTTGCTGTAGTTGCTTCTGCCAGTCTTCAGAATGGGTTTCTATTTTGCAAAAATTAAGACAAATAGGCCAAGCAGCTGTTTTCTTTCCACTGCTGAATAATTCATATCATCTGAGCTTTAGCTGTACCACATTAATGGCTTCATAGCATGCATACCAAAATGGACACCTCTGTGATCTGTAGTGGCATAGCAGACCAAAGCATTTCTCTGAAGCTAAATCAACCTACCAACAATCAGGATTCTCCCAGGTACACTCTGAACGCATCAAGATACAGAGTTTTGAAAAACCTAGTGGAAAATTAAAAACTCATGAAGGAATTTTCACAAACCACATCATTAAGCTAACAGGGCAGCACAGATGTTCCTTTCTTTTTTTCTTTTAAAGGAACTTTATCAAAAGCTGAGAAGAGTGGTCTGTTTGCTGAAATGAATCATTTATCTTGGTCCTGTTAAGCATTTTCAGATTTATTTTCCAACAGGGAATTTGCATTTTGCTGGAAAGGTGAGAATATTCCATTGAATTCTTTGTGCAAATATGAAGTTCTTATAGGAAATTCTCAAGTTACAATAGGAATTGAGGCCAAGTTTGCCATTGTTGAGTGATGCAGTTGTAAAGTATGACATCATATGACTGCATTGCTTAGTGATAGCAGTCCAATTTGTCCTAGTTGCCTTTGTAACCTCAGGACATACAGGTCATTAAGCAGGAAGCAGTGGGGATCCCAGGTAAGGTATGTGATTGTATCAGGTGGCATAGGGGAGGCCCTGGAGGCCCAACACAGGCAGTGCATGAGTTAAGAGGACATGATACATGCAGAAGAAGAAAGAAAGGATTGTGCAGTGCATGTGAGCATAGCAAGAAGGAGAGTGCATGTGAGCAAAAAAAGTTTGGGAGTATCTGAGCAACTTGCCACCTTCCCTGCCAGCTTTCCCACCAACTTTGCTTCACTTTTTTCAAATCTGATTTGCCTTCTCTACCTCAGCCCACAAACAAAATATATGAAATCCAGACAAAGCGCTTTCAAGATAGATGTCAACAAATATGAAACAATTGTGTTGATTTCTACAACTTAGCATGCCCATGAGTCTTTATCTGTATTGGTTTTCAGTTGCCTTTGGTGCATGAAGGGTCTTAGCTCCAGAGTTCTGAACAGGAATTGAACGAAGCATCTCAAGGGTGAATCCCATAAAATTCTGATTATTTATTGCTTTCAGCTTTTAAAGTTAGGAGTGACTTGGATATAACAAACTGTGTTTTCCACTGCCTTGCCCTGGAAATAAAACTCCATCCCTTGAGTAGCTTCCTGCATTTGAAACATTGGATGAACTTATAACAGGAGTGGGATTCAGCCGGTTCAGACTGGTTTAGGTGAACTGTATACTAATTTTACATCTGGTTCACCGAACCAGTAGTTGCAGGGACTGACTTTACCCGCCCACCCTGCCACCCCCCCTCCCAGGAGTCTCCATGCAGCCCATTTGGATGTAAGGTATGTGTATGGCCCCCGTGGAGGCTCTGGGAGGGTGAAAAATGGGCCTCCCGGAAGTTCCAGAAGTCTGAAAACGGGCCCGTTTCCAACCTCCAGAGGACCTCCAGCGTCCGGGGGAGGCTGTTTTTGCCCTTCTGGTGGCTTGAGGAAAGCTTTTGGAGCCTGGGAAGGGTGAAAAACAGGCCAACCGGAAGTTCCAGAAGTCTGAAAACAGGCCCGTTTCCAGCCTCCAGAGGGTCTCCAGAGTCCGGGGGAGGCTGTTTTCGCCCTCCTGGAGGCTCAAGGAATGCCCCCGGAGCCTGGGGAGAGTGAAAAAAACCCCATCCCCTGCTGTGGTGCAGGAGGCTGAGTAGGCCATGCCCACATGGCCATGCTCACCCAGCATCCGGGCATAGAACCACTTGCTAAAATTTTTCAATCCTACCTCTGGCTTATAATCTTCTTGTCTCACTGTGTACTTGCAATAGTTCCCTAAAATATCAGAGGAAAATGCCATTTTAGTTTTATTGCTGTAACCAATGAGGAATTGGAAGGTTCTATAGATAAATTGAACAATTTATGTATTTATTCTTTATCTTGCCTTGATTACTTTTTACAAATAACTCAAGTCAGTGAACATATCCAACTCATCTTCCTCCTCCTATTTTCCCCATAACAACCTTCCAGTGAGATAGGTTGGGCTGAGAAAGAGTGACAAGCCCAGTTGGCTTTCATGGCTAAGATGAGACTTGAAAGTCCTGACCCTTTTTATAATCTGCAGTTAGTTGTTCTTTATATAATGGCAGCCAGTGATGAAATTCAATTTTTTTTACTACCGGTTCTGTGGGTTTGGCTTGGTGGGTGTGGTGTGGCTTGGTGGGCATGGCTTGGTGGGCAGGCAGGGGAAGGATACTTCAAAATCCCCATTCCCACCCCACTCCAGGGGAAAAATATTGCAAAATCTCCATTCCCACTCCACCCTGGGGCCAGCCAGAAGTGGTATTTGCCGGTTCTCCGAACTTCTCAAATTTTCTGCTACCGGTTCTCCAGATCCTGTCAGAACCTGCTGAATTTCACCCCGATGGCAATGCATCTGATCTTTTTAAAAAAAACATTCTTGTTCTACAAATGAAGCAGAACAGAATAAACAAAATTAGTTCAATCACTTTCCCATAGTTTCCCATTGTATTTGCTTGAGATTTTATTGATTTTATTAATCGATTTAACCCATTTCTGTACCTCTTCCCATGTCAAAGGGTATCTTGAAACAATATATCCTAAATGTACATAAAATATCATTAAAAAATAAAACAAGGCCATAGAAAATTACAGAAGCTGTCCCATTTAAATAGTTAAAGAATATCCATAATAATAAAGAAGGTCTTAGTTAAATGATTTTTCAGAGAAGAGAACAATTGCTCATTTATACCTGATTTAAAAACTTTAAAGTCTGAAGAATGAAGGACCACATTCAAATGTTCTTCTTCTAATTCAAAGGAAGAACTGGGAATAAACCTAAATTCCTGAGAATGTCAAAAACAGTGTCAGTGATATAGTGTAACCTTCAGCAAATTCTTTGAAACAATACTGTATCTTACCTTTAAAAAAAGAGAAGAAATGACGCAGAATAACTCAGATAAAAGTCTTTCATTTATACTAGTTATATGCAGAAAATAGATTATTTATGCTGCCCCAGCAACTGCCATGTTATTTTAATTCTTGATTCATTTACTTTTGGAATTCTAGAAGTTTAGACTGTCCTTGGACTATGAGTGAACCTTTTTGGACCGGGACGCCCTGCGCACAGTCACTCACGCCCTTGTTACCTCCTGGTTGGACTATTGTAATGCTCTCTACATGGGGCTCCCCTTGAAGAGCACTCGGAGGCTCCAACTGGTCCAGAATGCGGCCGCGCGGGTGGTTATGGGTGCAACCCGTTGCGCCCACGTGACACCCCTCCTGCGCAAGCTGCACTGGCTCCCAGTGGTCTTCTGGGTGCAATTCAAGGTGTTGGTCACCACCTTTAAAGCACTCCATGGCACAAGACCCAGGTACCTTCGAGACCGTCTTCTGCCACCGATAGCCTCCCACCGACCAGTCTGCTCCCACAGAGAGGGTCTTCTCAGGGTGCCATCGGCCAAGTCATGTCGGCTGGCGACACCCAGGGGGAGGGCCTTCTCTGTGGGAGCCCCAGCCCTGTGGAATGAACTGCCCCCGGAAATTCGTAAGATTTCTGACCTCCGGGTATTTCGCTGCGCACTCAAGACCCTGAGGTTCCGCCAGGCTGGATTAGCAACATAATTTTAAATTGGATGTTTTAAATTTTTGGGGTTTTAAATTAAGCCAAATTTATTTAATATTTTTAAATTATTTTAAATTGAAGTTGATTCTGTTTTTAAATAGGCTGTACACCGCCCTGAGTTCTTCGGGAGAAGGGCGGTATAGAAATAAAATTATTATTATTATTTATTTATTATTATATGTGAACTCTCAATTCTATAACTTCAATTGCCACCCTTGATTTTATCTTCAACCCCATTCTACATCTAGTCATGAAATCAGCTGGACTGGATTTTAGATTGATCAAGGATTGCCATGATTGATTCCTTCTCCAACTTTGTTTACCCAATACTTCAGCCTTTGGTAGTCTTGAACAAGACAGATGGAGAATTTAATAATTAGACTTAGAAAGTATTTCAATAGTTGAAAAGTGTTGGCACTTTTCAATAATCAGGAAGGAGAGTGGACAAGGTCCCCCCCCCCATGGTTTACTACATGGTAATCTACAGCTTGCAATGCAAAGAACTGAACCTCCTCCAATTATTTAGGGTGATTTTTTAGGTCTATAATGGAAGAAATGTTTTGCCAGGACATTCGTCCCCATGTTCTTTATGGATTTGTATAGAACCCAACAAACGTTTGAAGCTGGTTTTAGCAAAGTGACCCTGATATCTTGGCGGGGCGGGCGGGGGGGAATCTAGGGATCATAAAGCTATTTGGTCTTACTCACTTTTCACATGAAGTACACAATGAGAATAGAGATGGTGAGAAACTCAATTTTTTTCTTAAATGTTATAATTTATAAAAAGTAAAGGTAAAGGTTCCCCTAGCACATATGTGCTAGTCATTCCCAACTCTAGGGAGCGGTGCTCATCTCCATTTCAAAGCCAAAAAGCCAGCGCTGGCATGTGGCTGGCATGACTAAATGCCAGAGGTGCATGGAACGCTATTACCTTCCCACCAAAGGTGGTCCCTATTTTTCTACTTGAATAACTGATGTCCTTTTGAACTGCTAGGTTGGCAGAAGCTGGGACAAGTAATGGGAGCTCACCCCATTACGGGGCACTAGGGATTTGAACTGCTGAACTGCTGACCTTTTAATCGACGAACTCAGCATTTTAGCCACTGAGCCACCATGACAATAATAACTGCTGACCTTACTGATTTACCCAAAGCTATTCAAACCTATAGGCTTTCATGATTAAGAAAGCTTCTCACTGAATGTCTCCTACTGTGTTCCATGATATTGGACTGGCTCACTTTCAAATGCCACCATAATGCTTCTAAATTTAGTTCAATTTTGTTCATCATAAATTTTGCCATCCACTGAAACATTAGCATGCTCCTTTCAGTCATTCATTTGAAGAGGTCTTGGGAGATGTCCTTATTTTTAGTAGTTGACTAAAGCTCATTTCACTATAAAATAATGCAAAATGTTCCTGAAAATTGACAAAAGGAAAAAAACAAAAACAAATTAAGCCTAGGAGTAAAATGTATTATTTATTTATATGGCTACTGAATTAGTGCAGGAAAGTTAACAGACAGTAAAATAAACCCCACAATGCGAAGAAAAACACTATTTCAAGCCCTGAGCAAAATATAAAAAAGAGCAGTCCCCACATCAAAGCAGCATCACCCAATACCTAGGACCAATACTGGAGGACACAGATCTTTAGCACGTAGCAATAGCACTTAGACTTATATACCGCTTCACAGTGCTTTACAGCCCTCTCTAAATGGTTTATTACCTCCAACAATCTGCATCCTCATTTTACCAACCTTGGAAGGATGGAAGACTGAGTCAACCTTGAGAATCGAACTCCAGGCAGTCAGCAGAATTAGTCTGCAATACTGCATTCTAACCACTGCACCACCACGGCTTTAGCAACTTACAAAAGGCTAGCAAGAGTATGGCTATCAAAGTGCCAGTGGAAATGCTTCAAAAATTAGGCTTGATGTTAGGGAAGAATGGAGCTATGCACAGACCCTCCAAGCTGCCACCTGCTGCTTGGGCATAGAAGAAGCCCTAGTGGACAAATCCCATTCAGGGCAATTCACCATCTCTAAGACCTCTCAGAAGCTGACGCCATTGGTCTTGCCATGGTTGATCCCAAATGTTCTTCCCCATGTAGCCTCCAAACATTGAGAAATCACCTTGACAGCATCTCTTGACCATGTTGGGCTAAAGATGTATAGCCACAAATATTTGGCTGATAAAGCAGTTTTTTTAAAAAAATAATAATAATAATCTTGTGTGCTCAACTTTTTTTCCCTGCTAGTTTGAAGCAATTCATGGTAAATTTAAGAGCTTGGGAATAAGTTCCAACAATGCAGAGCTGTTTCAAAAGCTAAACGTTCAAAGACATTTTCATAATGATGTAAAGGAGCAGAAGTGTATGTACTATAATGTCAACTCCTTGTCAAAATGCTGATTCTTGCAAAAAAAAAATCTGTTTCTAGGGAAAGTCTGTTGAAGAGAGAAAAGTAGGAAGACTTCAATAAATCAATTAGCTGAAAGTTGAAAAGGGTCTATCCCATCTTGTTCAACATGAGAATGATCTTAATCTCTTAAATATCATTAAGCAGTGAAACTAATCAAGTTTAAGAAGTAGTCAACTTAAATCTTGGAAGTAAATTAGTTTACAATGTCTTTAATCCTCTCATCAGATCTGGTTTTATTAGGAGACGGCTTCTAGGGAATCTTTCTCTGTTTGAAAGGGAAAAGGCTATACTATATTAAATTTTTAAACATTTTATGAAAAGATGTATCTCATTTATTTCTATATATAATGCATATAAAGTAGCATAAATCAATATCGTGATATGAAACAGTTAGCAAAGGACAGAAACTCAAAACAAAAGGAGTTTCTGAATAGTATTTATCAGGATTTAGTAATGTGCTTAAGAATGTAAACTATTTAAAAAGGGGCATTGATTTGTTTCAATTCCTGAAGGACAGAATAAAAACAATTTTGCGTCAAACAAGTGGCTCTTATCTCTTGATGCAAAATTATTATTATTCTGTTTGCAGCAGGGTTTTTTTTAAAAAAATTTTCTGTGAATAACAAAAAACACACATACAGTCAATTTGTTTTCCCCAAGATGATCCCAAGATTTTAGAGGTGATTTAGCTTGGTTGATTTGCACCTTAAAAGCAGATGTCTGGTTGGCTAATGCAAATATGTAATCTCAAGTCTTAGTAGAGAGACCCTACAAAGAATTTTAGAATGGGAATTTGGGGGAGTCAGTGTGAGTGGCACTAAGCAGTATGAACACCCAAAGAACTATTATTGTGATCTGCAAGATGCATGCAAGATTTGTGTTCCTCCCAAACAGAAATTTCAAAACAGTGCTTTCGATAAGCTGACCTGCTTGTCAAATTTACAGAAGACACAAGGCTAGGAAAGGTGGCTAACACCTTAGAACAGAGGTGTCAAACCTTCATCGTGGATTGCAAGCAGACAGCTGGCTGGGGAACAGGCAGTCCACAAGTCCACAAGTCTTAAAGTTGCCACGGTTGGACATCCCTACTTTTGAGGAACAAGAGATCATGAAAAAGAGTCTAGACATGTTCACATATTAAACTGAAAAGAATAAAATGGAATTTAACAGGGAAACATATAAAGTTCATTAGATGGATAGGAAAAAAAAAGAAAGGCACAAGAATAGATTATTGGGCCCAGATTCAGGAAAAGTCACTCAAACACAGGATATAGGGCAGCTACCTATCACCCTTTATCCTAGAGTAGAATCATATCCATGTATTTTGTCAATATGGGAGTGTAGATTCTTTTATTTTACTCATGGCAATTTAAGCCCGTTCTTCTTCTCCTCTTCTCTGTGTTCCATTCTTTTCCTCTGCACTACCTGGCCTTGAAGCTGAGAGATTGCTGATTACTGACAGAGTTGACCATCTGCCCTGAGAACCTCTAATGCCAGGTTTATCACTCACACTTTTAATCCCTTAATCCCAAACCCTCTTTGCTGAAGAGCAGCTACTGAAGGATCAGTTTACTGAAATGCAAAGGCAGTCATGTGTAAAGGTGGAAGTAGGGAAGGCTTTGTTGACTCAACAATTCCTGATGACTTCATGGATATCTGGCATTGTCATTTTCTGTTGTAGGAAGTTAGCATCCACTCCTCTCCTAGGAAAATGAGATATTCTAGGACCGTGATGGCGAACCCATGGCACGTGTGCCACAGGTGGCACACAGAGCCATATTGGTGGGCACACAAGCTGTTGCCCTAGCTCAGTTTAGCATGCGTGCACCGGCCAGCTGATTTTCAGCTGGCCCCACCCACACCTCCCCTCCCAGGAGTCTCCATGTGGCCCATTTTGGATGCCAGATAGGTACATGGCTCGCGTGGAGGCTCTGGGAGGATGTCTTCAATCTCCGGGGGTGTGGGAGAGGCCATTTTTGCCCTCCCCAGGCTCCAAGAAAGCCTCTGGAGCCTGGGGTGGGCAAAAAATGAGCTTTCTGGTCCCACTGGAAGTCAGGAAATGGGCTGTTTCTGGCCTCCAGAGGCTTCAAGGAGGCCTGCTAAGCACAAGACGGGGCCCGTGGGGTTGTGCATACATGCACGGGGAATGTGTGGGGGGTCGTGCATGCATGTGCAGGGGGGTGGGGAGCGGGGGGCATTGAATTATGGGTGTGGGCACGCACATGCGTGATCCCCCGCACTCCCCCCGCTTTTGGCACGTGACAGCAAAAAGGTTAGCCATCACTGTTCTAGGAAATATTAAAAGGGCAAAATATTTCCCCTAAAAGGGAGGCAGAAACTCTCTCACACACCCCACTTTTGTCAATGGGTCATTAAGGCCTGGGCCAGTCTATTCTACATAACAAAGATCTACCTCCTTCAAGCAGAGCCATAATAGGAATCCCAAAGTCCTTTCATTACATCATCACCCAGCAAGAGTCAACCAAACTTGGGACTCAGGACAGGCTACAAAGTTCCCCCTGCATGGACCCATGGGAGTCTGACAACCAATCAGAATACAAGCTCAAATTCAAAAGCCTGGAGAAATTCTCAGCATCTCTTCACTTTTTTGCCCAGGACCTCAAACCATGTGGTCCTGTCCACCGTTAAAAACCATATTTCCAATCAGCCACCATGTATCCAGTATCTTTTCCCCCACTTGGAATTGAACCCAGATGGACATTTCTTCCAACACTGTGATTAAAGAACACTATATAAAATGTATCATGTAGTTCACTTAAGATCGGTGTAAGTGAGCTCGAAGCATACCAGTCATTTCCTTCGATCTACACATGCTTTTTCCTCTGCAAAATGACTCATATCAGACAAAATAGATTTGATTCTGGAGCTACACTTAAAGAGGAATGAAAGAGAATGAAAGATCATCAGTAATCATAGAGTAGTTGCCCCTTTTTTTACAAGGAATGATAACATCCACCCACAACATGCTTGGCATCTATCAAATGGCCATTTGACTTTTGACCAGTTTTGTTTCAGTCTCTATAGTTAATGAAAGCTTTAGGATGTAAGTAGAACAAAATTAAAATAAAAGCTTCAGGGGCTCATTAGGTAATGTATTAGTGTAATTGAATTAGGAATGGGTCACTCAGGTTCAAACCACCCACTCAGTCATGACTTATCATTCTAAGCATTCTCTCTTTCTGACCTCTGATTTACTTTTCCTCCCAGCAGCAAGTTTCCTTGCTTATTTACTTACTTATTTGCAGGATTTATAGGCCATTCCAGTCTGAACTAACTCTGAATAGAGTTCAATTCCCTCAGTGAAAGTCGTGATAACAAGATATAAGGGGGAAAAAAACCACAATATTATTATGTAGCATAATAAAATCACCGATATAAGAGTGGGGAATAAGACACAACTGACAAAACACAATGAACAGCTTTAAAAGCTTGAGGGGGAAAATGCAATTATTGAGATCCCAGGGCTGTTTATAGAACCAAGCCTTAAGAGTCGTAACCCAAAAGGAAAGGGGAAACGCTGCTCTATAGGAAATGGTGGTAGTGAAAGGATCTTTTGCAGCCTCTGAAATTGGCATTCCTTAAGGTAAGGTCATGTGGAAAGAGCCACTGACTGGATCTAATAAGGCAGGTAATGTTATTAGAACTGCCAGGCTAAGCCCAAGGATGACAAAGAGCAATTCAGCCAGAGTTCAACTCATCGTTTGCTTATATACATCAGACAGAACCAGCTCCCCCTCTATGGGCACAATTTCACACAAGAGTATACATCACTGCATCTTCCAAAAAAAAAAGTGAGGTAGATGATGGTGGGAATCACTGTTTGTGCAGGAAATTTTGCAAATCTACAAGGAACCCAAGTTCAGCAGCACAGATCTCTAAAGGGCCATGACTGACAGGCAGATAATCTTGTACTTTTCCCATAATCTCAAAGGTGCTTTTTTTTTTCAAAAGGCAACTGGACTTTCTTGTATTTTTTATTCATTTGTTTGTTTGTTTGTCATATTTCTATGCCGCCCACTCTCCAAGGACTCTGGGCGACTTACACCAAAGACAGTATACTAAATAGCAAATTGCCCCCAACAATCTGGGTCCTCATTTTACCCACCTCGGAAGGATGGAAGGCTGAGTCAACCTTGAGCCGGTGAGATTTGATCCGCTGATCTGCTGAACTAGCAGTCAGCTGAAGTAGCTGCAGTACTGCACTCTAACCACTGTGCCACCTCGGCTCCAGTTTTCTTTGAAGACATTTGAAAATTTTGCTTCTCACCCAAGAAGCTTCTTCAGCTCTGACTGGATGGTGGAGAATGGAAGGATTTATACTCCTTGAAGACAGCTGGTCATTTGCATCCTTTTAAAGGGTCGTTGAAGCACTTGAAGCTTTATATGTGCCTCAGGCTCACCTGAGTAGTGCTCCTGTAGTTGCAATTGTAGTCTGCAATTTTTATCTGGAAATCCTATACTCCTTGCAGACAGCTGGTCATTTGCATTCTTTTTAAGAGTCATCGAGGCCACTTGGAGGTTTGTCTGTGTCCTCAGGGCCACCTGAGTAGTTCCAATGGGTGTGGAGCCTTCTTAGAACTGCTGAAGGGACTGTGTTGTGGAGCTGTGCTTTCTGCAGGATGTTTTCTGCCCTGTGTCCCTTCAGAAAGTCCAGTTGCCTTTTGAAAACAACAACAACAACAACACCTTTGGGGCAACCATGGCCTGGATGACTGAGAATCTCCATAGACATTTGTCCTGTATTTTCTTCAGTCTTTAGCTCATGTTATGCCCTTGTTACCTTGGATGTTCTTCTGACTGATTTTCAGAGATAGGGAATTTGATAACATAGGGATGGGCTTATTATAGAAACTTCTGAATGTTTGATTTTGATCAGAATATTTACTCTTTTCGTTTAATCTTAAAAGGAGGAGTTCCCAGGAAGGTGCAGTTCTTCAGAGTGAAATGTTTGGCCCATCCCTGAAATAGTTCATTAACATAATAACATGAGTAAATGTCTATGGAGATTCTCAGTCATACAGGTCACTGTTGTCCCAAATATGTTTTCAAAAGGCTACTGGACTTTCTTGTTTTTTTTCCCTTGAAAATGGAAGAAATACAAATCCTTCCATTCCCCAGCATTCATCCAGAACTGAAGAAGCTTCTTGGATTAAAAGTGAAACGTTTTCAAGGAAAAAAACAAGAAAGTCCAGTTGCCTTTTGAAAAAGCACCTTTGGGATAACAACATAAAGTCCTCTTTAACACAATAAGGGTATCAGTGACTGCTAAATGGAAGTAGCCTCATGACCATATAAAATATTTTGAGATTTGTAGGAATGCTCTTTCTGCCACATTGATTATTTTTCTCATGTGGAGAAAATATATGGATGAAATTCCTGGTCTGGAATAGTGAACACAAACAAAAGCAACATTATGGATTGTTGCAAATCTAATGGGGCTGCCCTTAAAAAGTGAATAGAATAGAATAGAATAGAATAGAATAGAATA
This sequence comes from Arizona elegans, assembly GCA_022577455.1. NCBI lineage: Eukaryota > Metazoa > Chordata > Lepidosauria > Squamata > Colubridae > Arizona > Arizona elegans. The sequence goes on along the minus strand of JAKOOJ010000002.1, from coordinate 190,532,861 downwards.
GAATAGAATAGAATAGAATAGAATAGAATAGAATAGAATAGAATAGAATAACAGAGTTGGAAGGGACCTTGGAGGTCTTCTAGTCCAACCCCCTGCTTAGGCAGGAAACTCTACACCACTTCAGACAAATGGTTATCCAACATCTTCTTAAAAACTTCCAGTGTTGGAGAATTCACAACTTCTGGAGGCAAGTTGTTCCACTGATTAATTTTTCCAGCTGTCAGGAAATTTTTCCTTAGTTCTAAGTTGCTTCTCTCCTTGATTAGTTTCCACCCATTGCTTCTTGTCCTACCTTCAGGTGCTCTTCTTTGTGGCAGCCCCTGAGATATTGGAATATTGCTATCATGTCACCCCTACTCCTTCTTTTCATTAAACTAGACATACCCAGTTCCTGCAACTGTTATTCATATGTTTTAGCTTCCAGTCCACTAATCCTCTTTGTTGCTCTTCTCTGCATTCTTTCTAGAGTCTCCACATCTTTTTTTTTTTTACATCTTTTTTACATTGCAAACAAAAGTATTTCTTTAAAACTTCTGGAAAGTTCAGCTAGTACAAAATTTGGCCTGTGGGCAATTATATAAGCTGCATGAGTAATGCAAGTTAGACCTCTACACTGTGAATTACATTTTGCAGGTTGCAGGTCAGCTTCAATTTGGTGATAATGATCTACAAAGCCGTACATAGCATGGGACAAAGTTATTAAGGGACTGCTTCTCCCCAGTTATAATGACCTGTCTCACCACATCTGGGACATGCTCTGGCCCCATTAGCCAGGAATGTCTGGAAGGGCCCCAGAAGGGAGAATTTTTTTTGTTACCATGGGACCCACCCTGTGAAGCTTCATTCTCCCAGAGATAAAATTGGCCCCTATCCTGCTTTCCCGTATCCTGCTTTCCCATTGAAAATCTTTGCAACGTAGATCTGGGTTGCCTAGACACCATAGTGGAAAATATTAAAGTGAAAATGAATACAGCAATAGAGAGAGATGAAAAAGGAGTAGAGAGTAGAGAGATGGAAGAGAAGGGGAGAAGAGAGAGGGATGGAAGAGAGGGGAAATTAGAGTAGGAGAGAGGGCTAGACAGGGAGGAAGAAAGGAGGAGAAGGAGAAAGGAAGGGGAAGTAGAGAGGAGCAGGAGAGGAGGGAAAAAGAAAGTAAGAAGGAAAGAAGAGAGGGAGATGGCAGGATTGAGAAGAAAGATATATGTATAACAAAAAAGATAAAATGGAAGAAAGGCAACCCCGAACATATAGAAATATACTAAGATAAAGAATGAATGGTTAAAAAATAAAAGAGAATAAATATGAATAAGCAGGAAAGTTAGAATTTGAGGGTGAATGAAGATGCTGTTTATATAAGTAAGCAAAGAAATATTGAGATATGATTAAAAAAAGGGAGGAAAAGAAAATTGTGGCAAAAATTGTAATTGAGTAAAATGTATTTGAATTTGATAAATTGTATAAGATAAAATATGGCCAATACTCTGTTCAAAAAAGATGTGGGTGAATGTGGGGGGCGGGAACCAATAAAACTTGTTTGAAAAAAAAATTCTTTGCAACGTGATTATGCCAACAGGCATGGGGACTTAAGAATGTGGCAGAGCCAGTGCAGTGGCTGTACAGAGTGTTATTCATAGATGTGATTATCTTGCTTGTGAATTTTACGAAGCTTTATGAAGTTTTTAATAATTTTGTTTTTATTGTTTTAAACCAGGGGCGTCAAATTGGCATCGCACGGGCCGGATGCGTCACGCACAGGCCACACCCACCCCAGCTCCGCAAAGGGAGGAAATTTTGTGAAACATCACATGATGGCAACATGACGCCATGAGTTTGACACCCATGTTTTAAACCATTGCATGGTTTGGTTGTTTTATATGGTTTAACTCTTTGTAAAAGTCATGGATATGAGATGGGTGGTTAGATAGATTGAATCAATCAATAAATAGTAGGGATTCTTCTCAATTTGGCTTTGCCAGATGCTATTAAAGATATGATCATTTTAGTGCCAAGTCTAAAATTACCAATGCTGAATGTTTTCTGTAATTAAATGTTTACTTTAGTCCTAATTTAATGCCTTTGCCTCAGAAGGTGGTAGGATCTAGCTGATCGGTGAATGGGTGAACACTTTGGGAATTCCAGAACTCTAATTCTGAAACATCAAAAACATTCCAGAAGGCAAACAGTTACTATAATGTTACTAAAATAATGGCATTATGAGCTCCGGTGACACGCTGGTTAGAATGCATTACTGCAGGTTATTTCTGCTGGCTGCAGAATAATTTGGCAGTCCAAACCTCAAGGTTGACTCACCTTTCCATCCTTCCAAGGTGAGTAAAATGAAGATCCAAATTGTTGGGGGCAATATGCTGACTCTATAAACTGCTTAGAGAGGGCTGTGAAGCACTGTCAAGTGGTATATAAGTCTAAGTGCTATTGCTGTTGCTATTATTGTGGCTTTGATATCAAGAAGAGTAGAGACGGGTTTATCTTTTAATTTCTTTTGTTACATGTTGCTGCTTTATGGGGCTTCCCTGTGTCCAGCTGCTACTTCTTCAACCTTCTTCCTAAATCGGTACTCCCTCAAAAATCTATAAAGCAATAAAGAAATACATCAATATATTAGAACAATCAACAAAATTGAGGGCAAACAGAAACAATTTAAGACCGAAAGGAACACAAATTAATCAGTAAATATTTCCACACGCAATGCCAAAACTGACATTCAAGGGGTGAGATGATTTATTTTTTATTTTTTGCACTGTTAAAATATTATGCCACCTAAAAAAAGTTTGAAAAGAAAAAAGAAAAGAAATCTATGTGCTATTATGGACTTTGATGGACAGAAATGCAAAGAGTGCACATTCTCCACCACTGCAGTTCACCAGAAAGGAAAAAAAAAAAAACCATACAGCTATTCATTATCTTTCCATCATGAAGCTATTAAAAGCACCTCACTTGGATTTTCTTTACAGATTCTTCACAATTCCCCCAACAAGAGCAGAAAGCAGTCTACAACCTTTGTAAATAGACCCTTAGAATTGACTCTTAGAATTTGCAAACATAGCTTGCAAATGCTACTTGATTTAGATCCGTGTCCAACATTAGCAACTTTATAGACTTTTTCAACTTGCTGGCTGGGGAATTCTGGGAGGTGAAAGCCACAAGTCTTAAAGTTGCCAAAGTTGGACACCCTGATCTAGATGTTTCTTAAGGACAAGGGAGTGTTTGAGCCAGGAACGGTAGAGTTCGGACTCCGATTACCTGAAAACATACCTAGCTTTAGTATTTTTCCTTGGTACAATCCATAACTTTCTTCTTTGTGACACTGTAATTAGCTGTGGTTGAATGGATGGCACTGCAATGACTGAATTATGACTTCAAGTGAGAACAAGCCTCAGGGTAGGTGAGCTGAAAAGAAACAAAGGTACTGTTTTCATTCACATATCCCTCGTGATAAGAAGAAGAAGAAATAGATAGGGAAGAGTGTGGGAAGTCAGATAAAATTCATACTGAAGAGAAGTTTCTTTGTGGACAACTGTTTTTATTCATGATTACTGAAAAGGCCTCTAAAATGTCTACTGTAAATTAAAAACATTAGCTTTCTCCAGTATGCCATTCTTCAGATATCTTGGATCACAACTACTCTGAAAGTTGCAAACCATCACAGCTAGAGGACCCCAGACTGAAGAAAGCTGGACAAAAGATAAACAGATACAATATCTGCTCAGATATTCACACAAGAATATCTAGGCTTAAAGGAAACATAGACCAGGAAATTCTGAGTTATTTTCCAAAATAATAAAATATCCATCTCCCTACATATTATAGTTCCAAATTAGAGTAGAGCATGAGATGGATACAACATAGTAAATAGAATCGGTTTGGTGGAATGGTTAAAGCACTACTGTATTTTTCAGAGTATAAAACGCACCTCCCCCCCCTAAAAGGGGGTGAAAATTTAGGTGCATCTTATACACCGAATGTACTCCCACCCACCCACTGGCCCCCATCCTTTGGCCTATGCCTCCCAGCAATTTACCTCCTTGTAGCAAACAGCAAGAAGAAACAGCCCATTTCAGCTTCAGCACAGCCTAATTAGCACAAGTTGATTGTCCATTGGTTCGGCCTCCTGACTCTCAGCTGTTTCAGGCTGCAGGGATTGCCATTGCCTATTGCTGTGTGGGCCTCTGCTGCTTGCTGCAAGGAGGTAAATTGCTGGGAGAAGATTTTTTTTTTCTTGTGCTAATCAAGCTATGCTGAAAACGAAAATGAAAGTAAAGCAGGCTGTTTGCTGTTTGCTGCAACAAGGTAAAATTGTTGGGAGGCAGAGGCAGAGGCAGATTTCTTTTTCTTGTTTTCCTCACCAAAAAAGGTAGGTGCATCTTATAGTCCGGAGCGTCTTATACTCCAAAAAATATGGTAGGTTAGAAACCATGGAGACCTTGGATGCTTGTCCTACTTTAAGGACAAAGCCAGCTGGGTGTCCTGGGACCAAGCATTCTCTCTCAGCCTTTGCAGAAGGCAAAGAGAAACCACTTCTGAAAATCTTGCAGGGCTCAATCTGCAGGGCTCAATCCATCATTTTCCAGGGAGGTTGAGAATTACATATAATCTTGTTTTAATATTTGGAACTATCCAAATTTGAACTTTTTTAAAAATAGCGATAGCACTTAGTCTTATATACCGCTTCACAGTGCTTTTACAGCCCTCTCTAAGTGGTTTACAGAGTCAACCTATTGCCCCCAACAATCTTGGTCCTCGTTTTACCCACCTCGGAAGGATGGAAGGCCAAGTCAGCCTTGAGCCTAGTGAGATTTGAACTGACAAATTGCAGGCAGCTGGCAGTCAGCAGAAGTAGCCTGCAGTACTGCACTCTAACCACTACGCCACCACGGCTCATATCTGATGAATGGCATACTGGAGAAAATACAATATAAATGTTCATTGAAAAAGGATCATAGATGCCATTGAGTTGGGCTTCATTCCTGATAATTTATATCAAGAAGTGGTGGCCACCTAGGCCCAATTCTAGTAATAATTTACCGTTTTTCTAAAGACATTCCATTTATTTTTCTGATCATGCCCATCTGTTTTTCTCCCTTTTTCTACATTCTTTTTCTTGCCCAGCATAATTATTTTTTTCTCATCTCATCATCTGCTCATGTTTAAAGAACACGAGTTTCTGCTTTTGCCATTGATTACCTCAAACGATCATTTCTTATTGAGACCAGAAAGGGATTGTTTATTTTTTTCTCACTGTCTATTGTACTCTTATTAACCATTTCTAGATCTGTGCAATCTGGGAAAGGCTATGGCCTAGGACAGGGCTCTCCAACCTTGGTCGCTTTAAGATTTGTGGACTTCAACTCCAAGAGTTCCTCCCTGTCTGAAAACTTATTTAGCCAGTGCCATTAGGCAAAGATTAGATGAACAATAGTAATGAGTCAGTCAAAGGTTTTTTTTTCCCAGCGTGTCTGAGATGGAGCTCATTTAATTGGTTAAGGGATTCTGGGAAAAGAAGTAAAATAATCACTACAGAAGATAGACATACATGGCAAACACCACTGTTTGAAAAAATACCTGGGAGTAGATCATAAAAAACTTACTTAGGACTGAAGTGAGGCATGGAAAGGAGGCTAGAAGAGAAATGGCTGATTAATTAAATCACATATAGACCTTGGTTACTTCAGAGAATGACATAATCACCCATACATTTCTCAAAAACTCTGTTCTCCTTTGAGAAAACTTATCTTCCATCAACTGAATACATAGTGGGAAGGAAAATGACAAAGGATTTCCCCGTCTAGCTCTGATGACTAGTCCAAAATTCAGCGACATGAAGATGTGGCTATTTAGATTAGGAGTTGTTGGCATGATTTTATATGTATATTCAAGCTCAAAGGGGATGGAGAGAGGAAGAGGGAGAGAATGCTTGTAAGAGTAGTGAAATACATTTGCATAATTGGCATTAATCTATACAAGGACTTTTGGCAAGGGTGGTAGAAAACAAAACTGGGTTTCAAGATTCTGGAAAAGTAATCTTTAGCAGTAATTAGTCCAGCTTGAATAAGAAGGGCAGCATTAGCATAAGCTGCAGATAGCTCCTATATTAAGCCTATCATAAAGTTCCAAATGTTTAAATGAATTCTTCCATTTAAACAGTCAGGACATTCATTCTGTTTGCGTAGAGAAAGCAAATCCTTTTTTTTCCCCCCTTTTCCCATATTTTCAATAAACCCTCTCGGCTGCAGTTCATGTAAGAGGAACTCATCTCAAGACAGATGAGTGGTGATGAATTGCAATGTTTTGTAACATTTTTTCCCCCCCAAAAGGCATTGATGAGTATTCTAAAAACAACTTTTAACATTCTGGTATTCATTTTGAAGAGAAATAAAGGGCATAAAAGCAATATTTCAGAGTCATCGTACCCACATAATAAGGGTACATAACCCAAAGGTGTTTTTTTCAAAAAAGCAACTGGACTTTGGTTTTTTTTCCTTGAAGGCGTTTCACTCAGTGGTGAAATCCAAATTTTTTTTTACTACTGGTTCTGTAGGCGTGGCTTGGTGGGCATGGCTTGGTGGGCATGGCAGGGGAAGGATATTGCAAAATCTCCATTCCCACCCCACTCTGGGGCCAGCCAGAGGTGTTATTTGCTGGTTCTCTGAACTGCTCAAAATTTCCGCTACCGGTTCTCCAGAACCTGTCAGAACCTGCTGGATTTCACCACTGGTTTTACTTCTCATCCAAGAACCTTCTTCACTGAATGGTGGAAGATGGAAGGATTTATATTCCTTGCAGTCATCTGGTCGTTAGCACTCTTTCTGAGAGTCGTTGAGGCCACTTGGAGGTTTATCTGTGCCTTCAAATGGATGTGGAACCTTCTTGGAACTGCTGAAAGTTCTGTGTTGTAAACAGGAGGTAGGTGGGATTGCACAACACAGTTTACAACACAGTCCTTTCAGCAGTTTTGAAACTTGCAATTTCAACTGTTTTCACCATGGGGACAAACAAGACCTGGATGACTGAGAATCTCCATAGGCAAAGGTACATAATTCAGGGCCAAATGTGCGAATGATGATAATGTGATCTCGGATTGGATAATTTTCAGTACTGAGAAATGAAATACAATGTTGTATATAAGTACGATAAAATATATCCAAATTATGTGTTATTATAAGCAATGCTAATCATTGCTATGCACACTCTGGAGACTGTCAGGGGAAACATAATGAAGGGGAAATGAGTAGACAAATGATGAAGATGCTACAAAATTATAACATTTTGAGAAATCATACAGCAATGTTCTCAAGTGCATAAACCATCAAGTCTGTTTGTGTGCATATATGTGCTTTATTATTTATTTATAATTGTTTTTATACTATTCAGTCCTGGGATTCTATATGTTTGGGGAAGAGACTGAACACTATACACATACACATATCCATCTGTTTTAAAAGCTTTGCTTTGGAAGTTTGGCCTTAAAAGCCATATACAGGATCTACATATAGTCCTTGACTTACAAGCATTCACTTAGTGACTGTTTGAAATTACAACAATATTGAAAAATGTGATTTTCACATTTCACACTTAACAACCATTACAGCACCCCTATGGTCACATGATCAAAATTCAGATTCTTGGAAACTGACTCATATTTATGACAGTTGCAGTGTCCCAGGGTCAGGTGATCCCCTTTTGCAACCTTCTGACAAGCAGAGTCAATGACGAAGCCAGATTTATTTAACAACCATGTTACTGACTTAACATCTGCAGTGATCCACTTAACAACTGTGGCAAGAAAGGTTGCAAAATGAGCCAAAACTCACTTAATAACTGTCTTGCTTAGCAACCAAAATGTTGGCATCAATTGTGGTCGTAAGTTGAGGATTACCTGTACTTTGGATGGACACGACTATGTTCATTTGTCTGCCTTGATTTTTGACATTCCTTATAAGGCAGTTGTCAACTCGCAAAGCATCCCTGGCCTGCTCTCGAGTTGCCATAGGCAAGGGGGATGGGAAACTGACAAAGCAGCATGGCAGCCAAAGACAGGAGCACATTCCAGACATATCTCTCTCAAGGCTGTCTCCCAGGGTTACCCACAGCGGCCGGAGGAGAGTAATCTCTACAACCCACAAAATTGCTCCGTTGGAGAATGTGATTGATGACACACTCTGGGGGGGGGGGGAGACAGGGTCATGATTGGGGCATAAATTATATGGGGTCAGAGTTGGCTTCACTTGGGAATGTACCAAAATGAAGCTCCTAATAAATAACTGGATTTCTTTTAAAGCTCGGCTCAAGGCTCATGATTTAATTAGGGCATCCGTTGGAACCCTGACAGCAGTATGATGAACCTGCTTTAAAATTTAAATTTAAAACAGATGTATGGACTTGTTTGGGATTCTTTATCCCCTTAACTTACCTTAATGCCTCTTTGCTATGTCATGTAGTTCTTCTTCTGTTCAATGTTATCTCTTTCTTTTTTTGCCTCTGTAGAGAAATAGGATCTTTTGTTCTTTATGATTCGACTTACAGTATGTCCCTTCTGGACTATTCTGGTTTAGATTCAGAGATCTATAAGTTTTATTTGCTTTCACCTGTTGGTTACAAACCACAGCTCTAACCGTGAACGTCCATACATTCTTGTGGTAAAGGCTGATCCTGGTTTGCCTGGTGGCCACTTTTGACATATCAGCACTTCCAGTCTCCTTCCTGTCTTTAATTGTCAATTAGGCTTGAGCATTTAGCTCTGTCCACAAAGCGGATATTTTATTTCAAACTTCTTTTCATTCTCTATTAGTTCTTTATATAACTTGCACTGTTAGAAGATTCCTGGGTTTCTGTGCTTTCTGGTTCTATAATATGCTAGCAGTCACCTAGGTTACCTATTTAGGTAGAAAGTGAATCTTCCATTGTGGGTTTTTTTTTGGGGGGGGGTCAATAAGTTCTCTTCTCCAGAAAGAGAAATCACTTTTCTTCAAGGTTAATCATATCCATTATTATGCCACATCATTGTGATATGTAAGAGAGGAATGGTGTGGCTGTATTTCAGATCTACCTGCATCTAGATTTGTTTAATGGACATACACATTTGGAAAGATTCACTTTGGACCTATTATTGCATGTTATGCAAGCAACCTTATGAAACTCAGGAATTTGTAATGCTTCTTTGGATATGTGGTGGGTTGAGTCTCTTGCACAATCTTGTACCTCCCCACTCCTGTATTCGTGAGGGGAACCTGATCAAGTATATTAAAATCATTTTTAATTTTTCTTTAGAGGAAATCCATTTCAGTACTGTTCAGTACAGGAAGGAAAATCGTATCTTCCAGTGGTGGATTTCTCCCAATTCGGCCCAGTTCGGTCGAGCCAGTACAGTGATGATATGATGTCACCAAACCGGTTCTCTTTGTTCAGGAGCTGGACCCTCCAGCCCCTCCTCTGTTATTCTTTTATTTGGCCCCGCCCCCAATCTATTCGCTGCCTCCCGAGTCCCAGCTGATCAGCTAGAAGGAAAGAAAACTGTTTAAACTCTTGCCACAGGGCTTCAAAGGGCCGCCCTACAGCTGATCAGTGTTAAAAGGCAGTGTGGTGGTAGACCAGTGTGCTCGAAAAACAAATGGGTAAACCGGTGCCTCCAAAAACAAATGAGTAGACCGGAATGCTCCAAGAACAAATGGGTAGACCGGTACAGCTCTGCAAGCAGTTAAAAGCCTGGTAGACCAGTACCTCTGCTAAATCCTAAAGAATTGTCACATGACCATCAAGCTATGCCCACAAAATAAGCCACGCCCACAGAACCGGTAGTAAAAATTTTTAGAACCCACTGCTGGTATCTTCCCTTTGCTATAGGGAAAGGAGAACAGTTAGAGCATAGAACCAGAATAACAAAGTTGGAAGAACTTTGGAGGTCTTCTAATTCTAATTCCTTGCCCAAGTAGGAGACCATATAGCCGTGATGGCGAATCTATGGCATGTGTGCCGCAGGTGGCATGCAGCGCCGTCTCTGTGGGCATGGGAGCCGTCACCCCAGTTCAGCTCCACTGTGCATGTGTGGGGGGCATGCACATGCATGGGGGATGGGGCACATGTGTGGGGGCTGTGTGCACATTGCATTTTGGGGGTTCAGGTGCATGTGCATACATTCATGCATGCAGCCGCACTTTGGGCACTCAGTCCGGAAAAGATTAGCCATCACTGCCCTATACTATTCCGAACAAATGGCTGTCCAATTTCTTCTTAAAAACCTCCAACGTTGAAGCACACACAACTTCTGAGGCCCAGCTCTTCCACTGATTAACAGAATAACAGAGTTGGAAGGAACTTTGGAGGTCTTCTAGTCCAACCTCCTGTTGAATTAAATCAAATTCCTCCTCAAAATGAGAAAATTGATTCCTTTTAGTGATGTCATCACATCACTATGGTCAGATAGCTTCTTGCAATCTTTTGAAAAGTGAGTAGGTCAAATTATGGTTCCTGATTTCCCTTTCCAGCATTTACCTGCACAAGATAGCTCACCTATGTATCTGGTACGTGCAGCTACATATAAAAGAACCCTTGTATGTGAGCTGCAACTATATTTGTGGGATTTAATTAGGATTATCCATTTTTTTCTGACCCTTCCTCATCCTTATGAAAGTGGAACATAACTGCATTCATGTTGAAATACTGAAGAAAACCAGAGGAGATGAGAAGATTTAGTTGGACTTTTTAAAAGAAGAACTTGTCAATGCCTTAATAAATGTGATAAAATATTGAATACAAAACTATCCAGCCAGGTTTTTTGACAACATCTGTCTCATAAAATTTAATCAGGCAAAGACTTTGTTAACATTCTGTGGGGAAACTTTCAGCAAACTCCAGGGCTGTAGGCTAGACTAGACTCCATCTCTTATATCCTGGAACAAGGCCATAGAAAACCAATTCTGTATTGTTCTTGTGAAAATGATAAAGTAGAAGTCACAAGGATTTCAGAGGAGACTTCAATTAAGAGAAGTACTTCTTTACACAACAGATAGCTAACTATGGCACTTCATAATTATAGCATCTGAAGTTGGGTTAGTACATAATTCAGATGGTTTTAAAAGATAAATTAATACAGGATTAGGCTATAGGGGACTGGAGGCTAAACATATAGAGAACGGTTGCTAGTTCTAAACTAAACTATGTCTTAGTTTAATGAAAAGGAGTAGGGGTGACATGATAGCAGTATTCCAATATCTCAGGGGCTGCCACAAAGAAGAGGGGATCAAGCTATTCTCCAAAGCACCTGAGGGTAGGACAAGAAGCAATGGGTGGAAACTAATTAAGGAGAGAAGCAACTTAGAGCTAAGGAGAAATTTCCTGACAGTTAGAACAATTAATCAGAGGAACAACTTGCCTTCAGAAGTTGTGAATGCTCTAACACTGGAGGTTTTTAAGAAGAGGTAGGATAACCATTTATCTGAAGTGGTATAGGGTTTCCTGTCTAAGCAGGGGGTTGGACTACAAGACCTCCAAGGTCCCTTCCAACTCTGTTATTCTATTCTGTTCTATTCTATTCTATTCGATTCGATTCGATTCAATTTGATGATGGTATGCTAACTCCATGAAATTAAGAAACAATATTATTCATCTGTCTGTTGATGTTTATGAACTTGTGAAACATACCTGATTTTAACTGTAGGACATAAGGTGCTGAATTGATGATATCTAACGCTCTTAGATATTGATATATCTAAGAGCGTTAGTGGTGCAGTGGTTAGAATACAATATTGCCAGGAGTTTGATCCTGACTGCTCAAGGTTGACTCAGCCTTCCATTTTTCCCAGATCAATAAAATGAGGACCCAGATTGTTGGGGGTAATATTCTGACACCATAAACCACTGAGAGAGTGCTATAAAGCAGTATGGAGTGGTATATACATCTAAGTACTATTGTTATTGCTATATCTAGCAGCCTATTCCTATATCATTAACTCTGCTCCCCTATTTTTCTCCAACTGCCTCATCTGTGGACTAAAAGCTATTGAATATTTGTAAAGTAACAGTGCTTCTAAATAATGTTCTAAGGTGACCCAAGAGCCAAAACTGATCATTATAATCATTTATAATATAAAGATTTATAACTGAACAATATGTACATGATATGCAATCATTTTATAAGAAGTTATCTATGTGTCATTTGAGAATATTGTATGAAAAAAATATTATTTTTCTTTTATATAAAATGTACATTATAAATGCAGCACAAAGGAGCTACCATGGGAAAGATCTAACAAAATAAAGCCACTTAGAAGCAAGTCCCATGAAATTCAGAGAGGCTTAATCACAAATAAGCAGCATAACACAGCATGTGAACATGATTTTAGAATGTGCCCATAGTTCTGATATTACCAGCTTTTGTCCTGCTTTTGTGCTTTGTGGACAAACATAAGTCAGTCCTTCAGGATTCCCAATGCATCATTTTCAAATCCATTATTTAACATTGCCTTGTTTGCAAACTACTTGTTGAAGTAACATGATTGAACGCCTCTTATCCTCTGTCTTCTCAAAGCATAAGATAGGAGATTTGCAACTAGGACATTGTACTGGAAAAATCTTCACCTAGATCTTCTGCATTCATTTGTCATTTGAGGGACAACTCTTGAAATGTATTGAATGAAAGCTTTCAGTAGAGAACCAAGAGTAAGAAAAATTGAAGAGACAGTAGAAGAAAAAGAATAAGAGAAACAGGCAGAGAAATGGCTCCATCCACTTTTATATCTGGTTCTGCACATTGATCAGTGTGCCCTTAAAATGTATAGTTTTTGTCATTAAAAGGATTCCTATTGTACGTTTTACACTGAGAGCTTCTGCACCGGAGACAATTCCTTGTGCCAAAGGTTCACTTGACCAAATAAAGTATTCTGTTCTGTTCTGTTCTGTTCTGTTCTGTTCTATTCTATTCTATTCTATTCTATTCTATTCTATTCTATTCTATTCTATTCTATTCTATTCTATTCTATTCTATTCTATTCTACTTTACTCTACTCTATTTCTATTTCTATTTCTATTTCTATTCTTTGGATAGCAGCATTAACCTTTTTAGGATGTTGAATTACCATGTATACATAAGTTGACTGAATGTAATAATTATGATCAATTTTATTAGTTTTATTTGTATTAGAATGTATGACACCCGGGTGCCACATTGTTCACGCATTGATTTGATATATTTTTTAAAAAATAAAACAAAAAACTTGAAAAACAATATTCTCCAATTTCATCCTGAACCTTGTCCTCTTATTACTTTCAAGACATTTGTTCTTTGGGGAAGAATTCAAGAAAGCTGAGCGGCTGATTCTTTTTCAACCATCTCAACACAACTTTTTGTTGATTGTTTTAATTTTTAAAAGATGTTTCTCCCATCATTAATAATAATATTATTCTTGCCAGCAATAGACTTGACTGCAGTTTGATGGTTTTATGTTAATTAAGTTTTGATTGTTGGTTAAAGTTTTATTACTATTTTCTTGTTACCAATTTTGGATTTTGAAAGAGAGAGAGAAGCAGTAATTTGAAATTCGAAAAGAAATGGGAAAATAAATAGAAAACAGTCTTTATTTTATACCCTATATCAGTAGTGGATAGAAAAAGGTGGGGGTTTTTTTCTGTTGGATTCTTTTGAACCCCTTCTGCTTAATATAAAACATCCTTGTGGGTTTAAATTGTCCACTTCTTGTAATTTTAATTGGTGAGTTGTTTGTTTTTTGTTTTTATTTTTTCATTTCTAATAACCCTCATTTTGTTCACTCGGCTTTTCTCTTTTTCTTTTTTGCTTACTGCAAAAAAGGATCAGGATTTAAAAAATGACTAAGGCAGCATTTCATTGTCTACATATCATAAGTCACAAGAAACCCCTTCAGGTTTGACTTTCCCAGCACCAGCTGGCATCAAAGGAACTAATGCCAGTCATTCATAGAAATATTTCTTTTCTGATATGTCTCTGATGTATGTCCTATTTATTTAAGGTTCTCCATTGCTAATGGAGAAACTTCCTGCCTTTTACTGTTGCTGAAAATGAGACCATGTGGGGGGGGGGGGGGGGGGGGAAGAAACAGAATTCAGCTGAAAGGGGAAAAGAACATACTGATTTAGAAAGGATTACTCTTTTTCTCTTTTTCTTTTTGTGAGCCTAGTTTGCAAGTACAGGAGGGCAGTCGGAAAACCAGAAATATACACTGCTCAAAAAAATAAAGGGAACAAAAGCAGAAGACATCCGAGATCTGAATGCATGAAATAGCCTTATTAAATACTTTGTTCGTTACATAAGTAGTTTTGTGTTCCCTTTAGTTGTTTGAAAAGTGTATAAAGTACTGTATGTAAAGAACAAAGTATTTAATAAGGTTATTTCATGCATTCAGATCTCGGATGTCTTCTGCTTTTGTTCCCTTTATTTTTTTGAGCAGTATATTACACATACTAGATATTTGTAGATGGGAAATGTTAGATGATTAGCAAAGGCTGTGCTGGGAAATGCCCTAGATTGGTTGGTAATATTATCAAATGTTGAATCTTTTTTTCCCTCCTACTTAATAAAGCTCCAAGGAACTCTTATTTATAATTAATAGAAAAGGAATAAATTCTCATTTAACTATGTAATCTAATGGGAAGTCAAGAATGGCAATAAAAAAGAGAGATCCCTCTGCTTATAATTATTATTATTTTTTGCTCAGGGAAGGTGAGTATTCTCTGCCCAATGACAAACCAAAGATCAGTTGCATTCTTTCAGTTGTGAGTATGTGATTACTCATTTTCTGCCTATGTAGAAATATATGTAATGTGTGAAACCAGATGCATATGAAAATAAGTAGGAGAATCTGTCTGTGTGTATGTATGTATAAGCTATGGCAAATCTAGACAGCATACTAAAAAGCAGAGACATCACCCTGCCAACAAAAGTGTGTATAGTCAAGGCTATGGTTTTCCCAGTTGCAATGTATGACTGTGAAAGTTGGACCATAAGAAAGGATGAGTGCCAAAGAGTCTTCGGAGAGGGGCGGCATACAAATTGAATTAATAAATAAATTAATAAATAAATTGAGGCCTTTGAACTATGGTGCTGGAGAAGACTCTTGCGAGTCCCTTGGACTGCAAAGTGATCAAACTGGTCACTCCTAGAGGAGATCAACCCTGACTGCTCTTTAGAACGCCACATCCTGAAGATGAAACTCAAATACTTTGGCCACCTAATGAGAAGGAAGGACTCACTGGGGAAGAGCCTAATGCTGGGAAAGATTGAGGGCAAAAGAAGAAGGGGACGACAGAGAATGAGGTGGCTGGATGGAGTCACTGAAGCAGTAGGTGTGAGCTTAAATGGACTCCAGAGGATGGTAGAGGACAGGAAGGCCTGGAGGAATGTTGTCCATGGATCGGACATGATGGGTTGGACACGACTTTGCAACTAACAACAACATGTATGTATGTATGTATGTATCTATGTATGTATGTATGTATGTACGTATGTATGTCATATTACTGGGTTCCAAAAAAACATTTCAAAGAACAATACCAACAAAGAATCTTCTTTCCTGATGTCAAATTGCTTTTTATACTTGCTTTTAATCAGATTGGCCTTTAGGCTAAAGAAAAAGATTCATCCCTTTTTAAAACTGTGGTTTATGGAATTACTTTGCTTTAGGATAATATGTACAGTAAGTATGCCATTTCTTGTCTCTTCGTGTTCTCCCATGCTAGGCATAAACCAATCTATTTATAAAACACGCATATGGAGCAACTTATTGGGTTTCTAGTAGATCTCAGAACTGAAGTGTATGTGTTCATAGACAGAACTGTGTCTAAAACCTATTCAGGAACTGTGATATGTGATGGTATCCTGTTCCTATTATTGTATTTAGGTAATTTGTTTATTCTCTAAATCATACTACATGATGTGGGATTTAAGGGTTGAATGAGTAGCTCATGAGATTTCAAAAAAGTTGTTTTTAAACCAGAATCTTTAGTGAGACACAAGAGATTAACTACATTTTAGAAGAATAATCATAAAATGTAGTTAATCTCTTGTGTCTCACTAAAGATTCTAGTTTAAAAACAACTTTTTATTTCATTTAATTTCAAATGTAAATGAAAACATATTAGTTTTTACAGAAACCCATTTACTACTTTTTGGAACACAGCTCCTGGTGTGCCCCTCAAAGTCCAAGCATAGTGCTCAGCCTATGCATTCTGACTCTGCATTGTTCTTCTATTCTCAGACATCTTTAATTGTGCTGGATAAATATTTTGCTCAGATAGCAATAGCACTTACTTATATACTGCTTCACAGTGCTTTCCAGCCCTTTCTAAGTGGTTGACAGTGTCAGCATATTGGCCCCAACAATCAGGGTCCTCATTTTATTGACCGTGGAAGGATGGTCAACCTAGTGAGAATCAAACTACTGGCAGCCAGCAGAATTAGCCTGCAATATTGCATTCTAACCACTGCACTGCCACATCAGATATCTTCAGAAACTTAGGCAGCTGGATCGAATAGAGTAAGAATAGAAAACAAATGTGAAATCTAAGCAGAGAATGGGACAATATTTCAAGATACAATATCCATGGGACTATATACTGCCATGAAGAAAGAATGTGTGTCAAAAATGCAATGCCCTTGAAAGCATCAATGTGATTTTCTCACCCCCAAAAGCTCTGTTTTTGCTTGTAAAGAAGCAAAGCTGTTTAAAGAGACTTCGTTTCTTGAAATACCAATGTAACTGTGCCATGTTATCACTTGGGCATTGTATGAAGCATAGCATAACTGAGAAGCCTCTGAAGTGTCCCTTCTGGGCATGCATTAGCACTGAATGTCATTCTTACTGACCACATTGTTATGTGGTAGCAAAGCAGAAGATCATCGTTATTTCAAGGAGTTTGGTGACATATTTTGATTTCTCCTTCATATTAAGACCATTCCAGTAGTTTGGAACTCATTCTCAGTGAACCTACTTGTCTTTTACTTTTGTTTGTTGAATAAAGAAGAAATCGAAAGAATCATATTGTCAGACCTGGAAGCAATCATTTACATTTGGGCCTTCTGGCCTGCCACAAATTCTTCTGGGGGAAAATGGGAGGAGGAATTGTATAGCATATGGGTGATATGTAGCATGTAGTCAAAATAACATTCCTTTCTCAGAGAGTCAAGGACGCTTTGCCCTAGCACCTGGAGTCTGGGAGGTGTTTCCAGTTTGGACGATGGATGATTGAACCATGTGATGGACATGAGGGTGCTGGGCAGGAGCTTGAACTTTCACATGGGTGGGGAAAACCTGGAAACTTTCAGATTTGGGTTTTCCCAGATGTGCCAATATGACATCTTCAATAAAAAGGAGCTTTGAGGAATCTCAAGCCTTGGAGTTTTCTTTCGTTGGGGGAGTTACTTGGAACCCTGACACATATTGCAAATCTGTGAAAATCTCAGACTTTCTATTCCCACCCTAGAACCATGTGCCATCCAGTCAAAGTCAGGTCTTCTAGGTCTTGCCTTCTCATGACTATAACAGGGCTGTGACAAAAATGGTGGGGTTGCTGTTGTTTGTTGAGAGCTTTTGCACAAAACCTATTACCTATTTCTGTAACAGAAATCCCTTGATGTGACGTGTGATTGTTTCTTTCCCCCCCAAAAAAAAAGATAACCGAAACAACAACAACAAGAATAATAATAATTGGGTAAACTAAAAAACGGCTTTCCAGGCACCACTTCAAGAGGAAAAAATAGTTGAATTGTTCCTGTATGAGTCCTTAATACACCATTATTGGTTCGGATGGGTTTCTCTCCCTCCCCCCCTCCCCCCTTTCTCGCCCGCGATCATATGGTGTAGAGTTCGTACACCTTCTTGGAAATTGGGACATCTCTGCTGTTATGATTAGTGAACTCCTGATAGCTTGTAAGAGATTTAAGTATCATCTTGCTTGGTATGAATGCTTTTTATATTATGCTTTTAAATCTGTTTGCTTATCTTTATTCACTGGAATGCTCATTGTCTCTAGAGCCAAAGGAACCAATTACCTGGGCACCTAATCATTGTCCTGAGACTTGAAAAAGCAAGCCAGACCTTCTTGGGGATGATCTGCTCCAAATCTGTTCTTTCAGGTTGTAAGGAATTGACAGTGCCTCCTTATAAATTTAACAGACTAAAAAAAACCCCTAAACAAACTAAAACAAATTTCTTTCAAAATTTGCCTCTTCTCCCAAGTCTCTTTTACCACATTTTTCTTTTGCCTTTTATTTAACCAAATTGGGGAAAAGGAGTAGCAATTCAGAAAAACAATTTAAAATCATTATATAACATTTTTATCAATTGGGTTACAAGTTCACCGTCATGAGTTTCTTCAGAGTATCCTCACCATATGCGAAGCAGGCACTAATCATCTGAGACCTCGCTATCTAGTTATTTCCAAAGATGTTTAAAAAGAAAGGATTAAATTACTAATATTACTAAAAGGCCCCAGACACACATACTCCTAGATTGCCTTACAGCTCAAATAAGAACAACATATTCTAATCAGGAGAATTTTACAAATGCTTTAGAAGATGATAGGTAGGTAGGTAGGTAGGTAGGTAGGTAGGTAGGTAGGTAGGTAGAGATAGATAGATAGATAGATAGATAGATAGATAGATAGATAGATAGATAGATAGATAAATAGATAGATAGATGATAGAGAGACAGACGAGATAGAGATAGAGATGATAGAGCTAGAACTAGACACGATAAAGCTAGAACTAGAGATAGTAATAAAGATAGAAACAGACAGACACACAGATACTGTAGATGATATAATATTATTATTCAGGGGAGATTTGTACTTTTCCATTAAATTGAGGAGACTTTTAAAAAAATGAATTAAGAATGTGATTCAGCACTAGTTTGATATTTATTTGCTTGAATCTGATAGCCTACAGCTTTTCTTGTAACAGAATGCTTTCTTTTCCACTGTTGTTTTCTCTCTCTCTCTTTCTCTCTTTCACCATGTATACTCAAAGTCTGATCTTTGCAATGACAATAACTCAGTGCTGACAATGTGATTTTAAACTGCAGAATTAAAGTGCAGCTTCATGGTTTTAGGGGCCTTTTATTGCTAACTGCAGATCTGATGTCTGAACTCTTAAATACATCGCAATTTTGTTTTCGGTGCATCCACTGTTGAAAACAAGTCTCTGAAAGGAACTTTTTTCCCCTTCAGGAAGGAAATCTTCATATAAAATACCGTATTTTTCAGAGTATAAGACGCACCTGAGTATAAGACACACCTACCTTTTTTGGTGAGGAAAAGAAGAAAAAGAAATCTCCCTCTGCCTCTGAGCAATTTTGCCTCATTGCAGCAAACAGCAAACAGCCTGCTTTACTTTCATTTTTGTTTTCAGCATAGCTTGATTAGCACAAGAAAAAAAAAAATCTGCTCCAGCAATTTACTTCTTTGCAGCAAGCAGCAGAGCCCTGCGAAAAACAGCTGAGAGCAAATCAGCTGAGAGTTGGGAGGCCGATCCAATCAACTTGTGCTAATTAGACTGCGCTGAAGCTGAAAGGAGCTATTTTGTTTGCTTGCAAGGAGGTAACTGCTGCGAGGCAGAGGCCAAAGGGTGGGGGCCAGTAGGTGGGCAGGGCTACATTCAGTGTATAAGACGCACCTAAATTTTCACCCCCTTTTAGGGGGGAAAAGGTGCGTCTTATACTCCGAAAAATACAGTATTTAAAAAATCACTTTGACAGAGGTTCTTAAAATTATCCTACATTTCTTTTGTGAGCATCCTATATTGCTTTTGTAATTTCATGTGGGAGGATGAGACACTAAGATAACTAAAGACATCAGTACTTGCAAAAGAAAATGTAATATCATATCTAATGGGTTGTTTTAGAATAGACTTTACTAAAAACATTAAGAAATCTCATTTTGTATTTACGGATCTACCAATTGTTCAAACTTCTTTGTAGGATTCATTCTTCAAGTTTCTCAACACAGTTTGTGTTCAGTGTATTTCATGTCTTTTAGACAACAAAATAAAATTTACTATTGAAAATTTAGATACACAAACAATCTGTCCTCAGACCACTGTGGAATAGTATTTTGTATATCTCTAGTTTATTTAACATAAAAAGAAGTTTATGGCTCAAAAGTGAGACTAACTTGACAAAAGGGAAAATCCATGACAGTTGTATGTACCAATAATCACAGAAGTAAGAGGTCAGTACAACTGGAACACATACAACCTGATACACAAGATGCAATACTCCAACAATATTTCGTTGAGCTTATATTTCATATAGTTTACATACAATTCATAGCTTGCTTATTGTAAGCACATTCTTTTAATCAACTTCTGCACTAAACCTACATTTAATATTCAAGGAATGTTGCAGGTCCTGTCCCCTAAGGAGATACATCTGGTGGGACCAGTGGTGAAATGTAAAATTTGTTACTACCGGTTCTGTGGGCGTGGCTTGGTGGTGGGGGTAATGTGACTGGATGGGCATGGCCAACTTTTTTTTTTCTTTTAAAAGCATTTTTTCTACAACCTCTTCGGCTGAAGAGGTTGTAAAAAAATGCTTTTAAAAGCCTCTGATGATCAAGCAACTCAGCTGGGATCATCAGAGGCTTTTAAAAGCATTTTTTTTTCCTACAACCTCTTCGGCCGAAGCAATATACTATACTCTTTTTGTTTTTACTTTTAAAAGCATTTTTTTGGCCGAAGAGGTTGTAGAAAAATTGCTTTTAAAAGTAAAAAAAAAAAAATAAATAAAAGCCTCTGATGGTTGTGTGGCTCAGCTGGGCATGGGGAGAGGGGGCAGGGATTTTTGCTACCGGTTCTCCGAACCATCTGCCACCATCGCTACCGGATCGGAGCGGGACACAGAGAAAGGCCTCCTCCGTGGTGGCTCCCTCCCTCTGGAACATAATTCCTCCAGAAATTAGACTGGTCTACACTCTAATACTCTTTCGGAAGCCTTTAAGATGTGGTTCTGCCAACGGATCTGAGGAACCCAGGGTGGGATGTAGCCCATTAAATGGCTGGTATGAATGTGTGTTGTTGCTGAGATGGGGTGGGTTATTATTTTATTATTTTTATTTTTAATTATTTTGTTTCTTTTATATTGTGCATTTATGTCCTGTAAGCCACCTTGAATCACCATGTGCAAGTAAAGGTAAAGGTAAAGATTCCCCTCGCACATATGTGCTAGTCGTTCCTGACTCTAGGGAACGACTCATCTCCGTTTCAAAGCTGAAGAGCCAGTGCTCTCTGAAGACGTCTCCATGATCATGTGACCAGCATGACTAAACACCAAAGACGCACGGAACGCTGTTACCTTCCCACCAAAGTGGACCCTCTTTTTCTACTTGCATTTTTTGCATGCTTTCGAACTGCTAGGTTGACAGAAGCTGGGACAAGGAACGGGAGCTCACCCCATTAAGCGGCACTAGGGGTTTGAACCGCTGAACTGCCAACCTTTCAATTGACAAGCTCAGTGTCTTAGCCACTGAGCCACCGCTCAGTGCAAGTAGGTGGCGATATAAATTTTCTAAATAAAGAAAGATATTGTACCTGATAATTTTCTTGGTTTTCTACAGTATTCTCAGGAATACTTTTCTAACAACAAAATCTTTCTATTCTAATTCTTCAAAGTCCGACTTTCACAAAATGTCACATTGCTTGCCTGATTATGATCTTTGTAAGTATAGACATATGAATATATTTTTCTGGGGCCTCCTTGGCTGTTCTACTAAGTGCTAGATTGTGCTATATTTCTTGACTGCTTATTCCTTTACTTTTGATGACTGATCCTAAAATGTAGAAGCTTCCTGCCACTGCAATATTTTCACCACCAATTCCAAGGCTGATTGTTGTATCTATTGTCATGAATTTGTTTTTTTTTTTAATATTTAATTTTAATTCCATTTTTTTCCTGAGCTCCTTGACTTTTTTTTTTTTTGCTAGATCTTGCAGATCCCTTGCATGTGATGATTTAAAATAATAAAAATAACCAAATAAGCTATGAAATTCTTATATTTCTATAAATTGTGGATTAACTGTCAGTGTCCCAGCACTGACATATAAATAAAGGGAGGAGAAGCCTGAACTTTTGCCTGCTAAATCCCTTTGAAGATTCTGTCTCCTCGGAGATGGGGAGGGGGGAGACATTCCTGTGATCTGACGAAGAAGGAATCAGGAAAGTGACTTGGAAGATAGCCAATGAGAAGCAGAGAATTGGGGATCGGAAAGGGAGGGATTGGGGGGCAAAGGTCAGTACTGACCGTGAAAGAGTCAGGATCAGATTGCTGTGCTCGAATAAAGAGAAAATTTCCTCAAAGATTGGCAGTTTGGAAATTCATTTATTTTGAGATAGCATTGAAACCTGACATTAACTATATTTAATATTATTAATCTTGTGCCTAAAGGAAGTATAACAGTATAACAAGAAAGGGAATAATGTACAAAGATGTGATTATGATGTAAGGGCTAAGAGTTAAAAGACCCATTGTAGTAACTGATTATCTACAGTATATTATTAAAGTAGCTTCTAGCAATTCATAATAACAAATAAAAATAAAAATCAATATCCAATAAAAGTACAAAGAAGCATAATTCATAGCCACAGTTACTAAATATACCACATTCTGTTAAGACTGTGGTACCTTCACTATCTTAATGATCCAAACGGCTTCATCTTGTACATTAAGGCCACAATCATCCCATAATTCTATTGATTTTTCTGTCTCGTTCTCTGGGAGCTTTACGGAAAGACAAAGATGTTGACTTTGAGTTTCTGTCCACTTCTTGTCTTCCCTTCTTAAGAATGTTTTATTTTATTCATGTATGAGTTTGATATTTTTGTGAAGGAAATACAGATTCAACAACTCTCTCCTCTTCTCCCAAATAGTTGATGTACTTGCTACTCTTAGTTTCTACTTTTGGTATAGACCTGTAGTTTGCACAATTTTATCCAATTAATCCCATAGCTCAAGACATGTATGAAAAAAGGCTTTAAACTTGTTTCTCAAAAATATCTCTAATCCATTAACCTGAGGACTGCAGATATTCTACTCATTTATATATTTTATTGCAAGAAGAAGAGAAAATGTCAGAAGCATGCATTCCTATATATACACCTATATATTTAATTAAAAAATATAAGTACTTTTAATCAGAAGATCCTAATAAATGTGTGATCGACATACTATTTAAAGGAACATTATTGCCCTGATTCCCAGGATTCAAACTGCACCTACACCAAACTAAGCACTTGTTATATCTCTGTATAAGTATCACCTAATCTCCTGCACTTTTGAGGCTTTATAAATGAATGAGCATATGATTTTAATTCTTGGGCAAATGTCAAGCTGGCATTCTAAATGCTTAATTCTGTCTGCCTTCATGAGTGGATAAAATAAATATATATGAGGAACTCTGTGTTTAATACGGGAAAAAGGTAAAAACTCAATAGTCTTTCAGGGGAGAAATTATTACAGGTAATCCTTGTTTAGCAACCACAAGTGGAACTGGCAACTCGATTGTTAAATGAAGCGTGATTATGCTTTATGATCTTCCTTCAGATTTCCTTTGCTTTATAAGCCTATGAAGGTTATAACTTTGAGGATTGGACATAAGGTTACTTATGGTGCCCTGAGCCCTAGTGGCGCAGCAGACTAAAGCACTGTTATTAACTGTTATTAACTGGGAAAGGGCGGCCGCTGGAGCTTTGAACCACGTTGTGCCTTTGTGGCCTCTGACCCGATGCTGATCTCAATTGGCTCCTTGGTTCTCTGAGGAGCTGAGAGAGATGAAGCATCGGAAAAGACACCTAGAGAGCATTTGGAGGACTAGTCAATCCGATTCCGACCGGACACAGGTGAGGTCTTATATCAAGACCTACCTAGTGGTGATAAAAGTGGCAAAATCTAACCATTTTTCCGCTCTTATTGCATCTGCAGAGAACCGCCCAGCCGCCCTGTTTAGGGTGACCCACTCCCTTCTTTGGGGGAAGTGCGGGAAGATCCCTTGCAGGGTCGTGCTGAGGA
The DNA here is from genome assembly GCA_022577455.1 of Arizona elegans. Classification (NCBI taxonomy): domain Eukaryota; kingdom Metazoa; phylum Chordata; class Lepidosauria; order Squamata; family Colubridae; genus Arizona; species Arizona elegans. Next base: position 190,508,822 of record JAKOOJ010000002.1, on the reverse strand, counting down.
TTTTGTGCAATTCCTGCACGATAAAGTCACTCGGATTCGGGATGGCTTGGACTCCGATTGGATGAGTCCACGGGAGGAGACGAGGGCAGGTCTTGAGAATGTTATCTGGGAGGAGTTTGAGCCTGTGGCTCCTGAGGATTGGACAGGGTTCTGGGTAAGATTAGTGCCGCCACGTGTTTATTGGACCCGTGTCCCTCCTGGTTGGTACTGGCCTCCCGGGAAGTTACACGAGGCTGGCTCCAGGGGATTATAACTGCTTCTCTGAGCGAGGGTGCCTTTCCTGCCGCCTTGAAAGAGGCGGTAGTGAGGCCCCTCCTCAAGAAGCCTTCCCTGGACCCAGCTGAATTAGCCAACTACCGTCCGGTCTCCAACCTTCGTTTTGTGGCGAAGGTTGTTGAGAGCGTGGTGGCACGACAGCTTCCCCGACACCTGGATGAAGCTATCTGGACCCGTGCCAGTCGGGCTTCAGGCAGGGTTACAGCACAGAAACGGCATTGGTCGCGTTGGTGGATGATCTCTGGAGGGTTCGGGACAGGGGTTGCTCCTCTGTCCTAGTCCTATTAGATCTCTCAGCGGCTTTTGATACCATCGACCATGGTATCATGCTGCAGCGGTTGAGGGGGTTAGGAATAGGGGGCACCGTTCTGCAGTGGTTCTCCTCCTTCCTCTCCGACCGCTCGCAGTTTGTGTTGGCAGGGGGACAGAGGTCGACCTCGAGGCATCTCGCATGGGGAGTGCTGCAAGGGTCAGTCCTCTCGCCCCTCCTGTTCAACATTTATGTGAAGCTGCTGGGTGAGATCATCCAGGGGTGAAGTGTCATCTGTACGCTGATGACACTCAGCTGTACATCTCCACCCCAGACCACCCCAACGATGTCCTTGATGTGATGTCTCACTGCCTGGAGGCCGTGCGGGTCCGGATGGGGAAGAACAGGCTCAGACTCAACCCTTCCAAGACCAAGTGGTTGTGGCTTCCGGCATCCCAATATAATCAGCAGGTGCCATCGCTGACTATTGGGGGTGAATCTTTGCCCCCCACAGAGAGGGCTCGCAATCTGGGTGTCCTCCTGGACGCACGGCTGTCTTTAGAAGAGCATATGACGGCCGTGGCCAGGGGGGCCTTTTATCAGGTTCGCCTGATTCGCCAGTTGCAGCCCTTTCTGGACCAGGACGCCCTGCACACAGTCACTCACGCCCTTGTTACCTCCCGGTTGGACTACTGTAATGCTCTCTACATGGGGCTCCCCTTGAAGAGCACTCGGAGGCTCCAATTGGTCCAGAATGCGACTGCACGGGTGGTTATGGGTGCAACCCGTTGCGCCCACGTGACACCCCTCCTGCGCAAGCTGCACTGGCTCCCAGTGGTCTTCCGGGTGTGATTCAAGGTGTTGGTCACCACCTTTAAAGCGCTCCATGGCATAGGACCTGGGTACCTTCGAGACCGTCTTCTGCCACCAATAGCCTCCCACCGGCCAGCCCGCTCCCACAGAGAGGGTCTTCTCAGGGTGCCATCGGCCAAGTCATGTCGGCTGGCGACACCCAGGGGGAGGGCCTTCTCTGTGGGAGCCCCTGCCCTGTGGAATGAACTGCCCCCGGAAATTCGTAAGATTTCTGACCTCCGGGTATTTCGCTGCGCACTCAAGACCCTGTTGTTCCACCAGGCTGGGTTAGCAACATAATTTTATATTGGATGTTTTAAACTTTTGGGGTTTTAAATTAAGCCAAATTTATTTAATACTTTTAAATTATTTTAAATTGATGTCTATTCTGTTTTTAAATAGGCTGTACACCGCCCTGAGTCCTTCGGGAGAAGGGCGGTATAGAAATAACATTATTATTATTATTATTATTATTATTATTATTATTATTATTATTATTATTATTGGTTAATCTTTAGTGAGATTCAAAGCCTTTGAGGATTATTATTATTATTATTATTATTATTATTATTATTATTATTATTATTATTATTATTATTATCATCTACCTGCAATTACTGCAAGTTCAAATCTCACCAGGCTACAAGGTTGACTCAGCCTTCCATCCTTTCTAAGGTAGGTAAAATGAGGACCCAGATTGTGGGGGCAATAAGCTGACTTTGTATAAATATACAAAAGTATGAAGGCTATTGCTTAACGCATTGTAAGCCGCCCTGAGTCTTCGGAGAAGGGTTGCATATAAATCAAATAAAAAAAAAATATCATCATAATTGCTAAACAAGGCAGTCACTAAATGAGGACTAGCTGTATTCCATTTGGACAAAAAAAGCAAGAGTTCCAAGTGTTCAGCAATTTTAATCATTTTAAGGATTTTGGAGCATAGCAGATTTCTAAACTGGGAAAGTTTACTTCCAACAGCTCAGGCAGACCGAATACACAGTATTCATACCTGATGTAAGGAGAATTAATTTTACAGTAATTACATATTGTCTCAAGAATCCTTTGAACTATAATCAAAGCATAGTGACTGCATCCTATTTTATATCTTCACAGAGATAAAATATAAAATATAAATTCTCCCCACCACCACCTGCTTTTCAATTTGGTCTGACCACATTAATCTCTCCTTCTTTACTACAAACTGCCCTGCAGGATAACTTCTAGACTAGCTGACTCAAAGAATATAAAATCTTCATTTGGTCTAGGGTGAATTTCCACCCGGATTGCTGTTGTTTATTTGTATTTAACTGTTTATAGTTTTTGGGGTTTTTTTGGAAATTGGAAGGTCTGCCCAGAAAAAAAACAGGAATAGTAAGTTTAATCTTCTCATTTTAGAGTTTACCTCATTTAGTGATTTTTTGCAAATATGATAATAATTTTTTAAAAACTCATTTTCCAACCAATGTGTGCATTCAGGACCAAATTTCATGCACCTGATAACAAAAGCCTTCAATGTAAAACTTATTAAGGTCTGGATATTACACGGATAAACTGATTAGGTAAATGTAGAAAACTGATCTTTGCAGAGCCCATCCCCACTCTCTCCCCCCCCTCTCTCCCTCTGTCCTTCTCTTTTTCTCCCTCCCTCTCCCCCCCCTCTCTCTCTCACACACACTTGCTTACTGACCATTTTACTTAGCAATGATTTTACTTCTAATTTAAGGTATTTGAAGTCACTAAATGGGAAGAAAGTGTAGAATTTGCGGAAAGAAAGACCAGGGAGTAGATGGAGACTATTATAATACATGTGTGCTACCTGGTTATATCAGCAATGAAAGCAATGATGAAATTCCCAGCAGTCATTTTGCAAAAAAATATAATGTTTCTAAAATTTCAAATGTAGTTCACCACCCACAAAATATTGGGGAGAGGTCACTAACTTAAATGATTGCCTAAGGACTTGTGAAGTATCTCAGTACAAATCTAATCTGTGAAGTACTATGCAATATTTTTGTTTTAACTTCACTTACTCTCAGCAGCCTTAATCTAACAGTTGGTGATTTATCCTTTTAAGTAAATTTAATATTAGTTTTGTACTTACAATTTTAAATAAGGTGTCTAATATTGGCGTTGTTTTAAAAGATGTGGAGATAACTTTCATGAGAATCTAATAAAGAAAACTGAAAATCAGCTTAGTCTTGGAAAAAATGTAGTCATAAGAAAGAAACTCAGAAGAACCACCTCAGTTCTATAGGTAGTCCTCAAGTTATGGCCACAAGTGAGTCCAAAATTTATGTTGCTAAGTGAAACATTTGTTAAGTGATTTTTTTGCCTCATTTTACGACTTTTCTTGCCACAGTTGTTAAATGAATGATTGCATTTGTTAAGTTAGTAACATGTTTGTTAAGTGAATCTGGCTTCCCCATTGACTTTGCTTATCAGAAGGTCGTAAAGGTGATTATATGACCCCAGGACACTACAACCATCATAAATATGAGTCAGTTGCCAAGCATTTGAATTTTGATCATGTGACCATGGGGATGCTGCAACAATCGTAAGTGTGAAAAACAGTCATAAGTCACTTTTTCAGTGCTGTTTTGACTTTGAACCAGGGGTGGGTTCTACTTACCTTTACTACCGGTTTGTAGTGGGGCCACGAGCTTTTCTGCGCATGTGCAGAAGCGTTTTAGTGACATCGGGGTCGGTGGGCAGAGCCTCCCGCTGGTTTTACTACTGGTTCTATAGAACCGGTGCAAACCGCGGGCAACCCACTACTGCTTTGAATGGTCACTAAATGAACTGTTATAAGTCAAAGGCTATCTATATTTGATATAAGAGAGGAAGAGGGAAAGTAGGAGGCTTCCATGATTCTGTTATTGTACCCTACAATAATAAATATTAGGAGTTTATGCCTCCAAAGAATATTATTTGGATAATATTAAAAATATTATCATTTTTATTGTCATGGTGTCATCTGACTGGGGAGTTATGGGAGTTGAAGTCCACACATCTCAAAGTTTCCAAGTTTGAAAAATACTTATTTAAACCTCACCTTTCTACTCTAAAAAGACTCAAAGTAGATAACATAAACTTAAAAAACATTGACAAAATGCTGGTATCAAAAGTTAAAAGTATATATTAAAAATAAAATAACATTAAATCAGCTAACAAAAGCCTGGAAAAAGAAATGTATCTTTAGAAATGTCTGTGGAGATTCTCAGTCATCCAGGTCATGGTTGTCCCAAAGGTGCTTTTTCAAAAAGCAACTGGACTTCCTTTGTTTTTCCTTGAAGACGTTTCACTTCTCATCCAAGAAGCTTTTTCATTTCTGACTGAATGGTGGGGCATGTATCTTGAAAAATGGATCTTTACAAATTTCCTCAACAACGATAGATGGAACCAAAAGAGTTATTTCTGTATTGTTGCCAAGAACACTAGCAGTGGTTGCATTGCTAAAGCCACATAGCAAAACTCAACTTTAAAGATCCTGGGCTTTATCATTTAAAATTAAGATGTTGGAATATGTGGCATCAATGGCTTGAAACGAGATGTAAAATTGATCCATAAAGATGATATAGAAAATATGTTAAATTTAAAATTATATATATTTATAAATATGATAAAACTTGTTAAAGGATAAAAGGAATATGTAAATACATATAGATATACTACATATATGAAGAATAAATTAAATCGATGTTAATGAAGAACAAAAATAGAATATACTAAAAGATACTATATATATTTAAAGATGTACATAATGTATAAAATAATAGGCCATAGATTGGAATTATGAAATTTGAATTGTTACTTATAGTTGAAAGCTGTTAAAATGGAAATGTGATTTTAAAACTAAAAAAAGGTTGAATAAAGACTATTAAAAAAATAAAATAAAATGAAGATGTCATTATCCATGAACTGTGTCAAAATGGATGTGTATGGGTCAGTGGTGGGTTTCAAAAATTTTTACTACCGGTTCTGTGGGTGTGGCTTGGTGGGCGTGGCATGGCTTGGTGGGCATGGCAGGGGAAGGATATTGTAAAATCTCCATTCCCACCCCATTCCGGGGAAAGGATACTGTAAAATCTCCATTCCCTCCTCAATCCAGGGGAAGGTTACTGCAAAATCCCCACTTCCCCCCAATCAGCTGGGACTTGGGAGGCAGAGAATAGATGTGGGCGGGGTCAGTTAGAATTTTTACTACCGGTTCTCCAAACTACTCAAAATTTCCGCTACCGGTTCTCCAGAACTGGTCAGAACCTGCTGAAACCCACCTCTGGTATAGGTGTGTGTTAGTGTGTGTATGTCTAAAGATCTGTTCCACCATGGTTTCCACCATGTTATCATTTTAGCATAACAATTCTCTAAATGAAGTAATTCCTCACCTGTCGTCTATTGAATTAACTGTTAGCTCAATCTTTCTGCTATCCCCGTGTTATGTGACTGAAGGCAAATGAGGAAATGAAAATGTGCTGATTGGATATTGAATTGGCTGAGCTCAGTTTTATGGCTATATACACAATATGTTCCTTGTCAAAATCCACCTGATGAATGGCAAGGTAAAGCACTTTTTATGGAATAGCTAGCATTGGGGATATGAAGGGTTCAATTTGGAGGTCTCCAGCAGGTAGAATATAAATATCTTATAAATTTCTTCTAAATAGTTCTATACACGCAGCAAAGTAATGAATCTGTGACTGAATCTTCTTTCATTGCACAGTTCCCTTCATTAGCATATGCCTTCTATTAAAGGAGATTATTTAAGCAGAGATTTTCAATCTTTTTCGGTAAGATCACATAGTGAAAATGATATGTATTATTTTCAATTCCATGTAAATTAAAGTTGGATTATATCCAGGAGTCCTAAAAACAATGAATTCCTAATGAAGGCCGATTATGTGTTTCATAAAAAGATTAACTTATCGAAAGAATGCCCTTGGAAAAGTAAAAATTGTAAATATGTCATGGTGGTTCAGTTAAAGATTGTGTTGGGAGGACTGTAAAAAGAGCAATGGAAAGTTGCAATCAAAAAATAAAAAAAAAATAACCACTAACACATCATATTTACATGAAAATTAATTCAAAACAAACACAGCAGTTAATATCTGAACCGCAGAATGCACAATTTAAGAGCTTGCATAAATTAGGCCGAAGATGTGTACAATGGAATATTTTAAAAAATGGATTAAAAAAGATATTGCAAGACTCGTGTCTTTTGCTATAGTGTAAGCAAGGATTGTGAGCAAAACGCAATAATTTCATGACAGCAAAATTTTCATTTTGATATTACGATGTCACTTATATTGCATAATAAAGGCGTGATTTTTGCTTCTTTTTATGCCCATATCAACCCTGTGAGAAGAGATAACCAGGAAAGTGGAGCCCTGAGGGGTTTTCCAGTAGCCTTCAAGTTGAGTATGAAATTAAATCCATGTCTTTTCCAGCCTCATCAGGCCTGCTCAATTATACTTTTCCACTTGATTTTCATATAACATCGCCTCCACCCTCAAGGACATGTTATTTATTTAGCATATGGCGCATCATAAATGGACTAGCTACTGTATTCTTTGGAGTATAAAATGCTCTGGACTGTAAGACACACCTACCATTTTTGGGGAGGAAAACAAGAAAAAAAAAACTGCCTCTGCCTCCCAGCAATTTGTCTCCTTGCAGAAACAGCAAACAGCCTGCTTTAGTTTCATTTTCATTTTCAGCACAGCCTGATTAGCACAAGAAAAAAAAAATGCCTCCCAGCAACTTGCCTCCTTGCAGCAAACGGCAGAGGCCCGCGCGGCAATAGGCAATGGCAATCCCTGCAGCCTGAAACAGCTGAGGGTTGGAAGGCCGATCCAACCGACAATCAACTGCTTGTGATAATCAGGCTGTGCTGAAGCTGAAATGGGCTGTTTGCTGCAAGGAGGCAAATTGCTGGGAGGCAGAGGACAAAGGGTGGGGGCCAGTGGGTGGGCGGGGCTAAATTCGGTGTATAAAACACACCTAAATTTTCACCCTCTTTTAGTGGGGGTGGAGTGTGTCTTATACTCCGAAAAATACGGTATATAAATTAACATTTCAACTAGATTGGTAAGGTAAGGTAAAGGTTCCCCTCGCACATACATACTAGTCGTTCCTGATTCTAGGGGGCGGTGCTCAACTTAGTTTCCAAGCCGAAGAGCCAGCGCTGTCTGATGACAATTACGTGGTCAAGTGGCCGGCATGGCTAAACGCCGAAGGCACACGGAACACTGTTACCTTCCCACCAAGATAATCCCTATTTTTCCACTTGCATTTTTACATGCTTTCGAACTGCTAGGTTGGTAGAAGCTGGGGCAAGTAATGGTAGCTCACTCCTTTATGCGCTAGGGATTCGAACCACAGAACTACCGACCTTTCTGATTGACATGCTCATAACATATAATTGTTAAAAAGCTCTGTGTTCAGATATCAATGCCTAGCCATTGAAGCGCAGTATCATTTATATTTAAAAGATCAGATACTGGACTGCTATATGTCCTCAGCTTACAGCTGGTCACGATGTGATCTACAGTTTGACATAGGATCCAAAAGTCACACGGAGGGGAGGATACTGTGCCCCATTTATACAGAGAGTCCCGGAGATGTCATGTGAGGTGCGAGTCCTTTTCAGACAAATATCTGTAGCTCGGATGTAGGATGAAGGATATTGGGTTTCTTTGAAATCAAAGAAATTTTTTAGGAATCTAGTGCATTTCTGAAGTAATTCACTCTCATTCAGTTAAACATTTATTTAATTTTTTTTTTTGACTTTGTAAGTGAAAGAGAGATTTAAACAACGACACTAATGCAATTCCTCAAGCTTCTAGTTGACTTTCTTCTTTCCAAAAGTATATTGGCATGTCTGGTTCCTCAGAAAAGGAAAAATACAACTACAACATATTTGATTAGAGAGCCAATGTGGCTGACTATCGCTGTAATAGGAACGGTTGTTCATTGTGCAGTTAAGGATTTGAGGCACAGGATTCAAATTATATTTACACTTTCATAAATATAGGTCTTCGGAGCTGTTAATTCTCCTGCCAATATCTGCATCTCTCTCACAGTTTGAAATCTAGATTTCACTTTATTGTTTAGAGGTCTAACAAAATCTGGGATGTCTGATTAGACATAATAAATCTGCCATTGTGGTTGCTTAAATTACACAGCATTCAAAGCATATCCGAAGACCCAGCTCCAGGCAAACAAATAATGCTCTGATGCGGATGTTTCAAGATAACCATCAGAGTAAAAGCTTTTGATTTGAACTTGCTTTAGTTGCTCTTAGAATGACAAGTAAAACCAGAGCAATTTGCTCCGATCAGATGTCAGTCTTTTGAAAACTTGTAAGTATAACACTTAATATAACCTCTATAATTTGAAAGTGTAGATGGGGTAAAAAAAAAAAAATCAGTAGAGTTTATGAAACCTAAACAATTTGATCCTCATACTTTATGTTTTTCTCATCTAACATACCCATAACTTACATATCTGAAGAATTTTGGATTTTTTTTTTTTATGTAACTAACACAGAACAAACTCAAATGTATAGTCCAGTTATAAAATTACAGACAGTTTTGGTCACCAGATTACAAAAAAGATATTGAGACTTTGGAAAAAAGTGCAGAGAAAAGCAAATAAGATGATTAAAAGCCTAGAGCAGAGGTCTTCAAACTTGGCAGCTTTAAGGCTTGTGGATTTCAACTCCCAGAATTCTCCAGCCAGCTATGCTGGAGAATTCTGGGAGTTGAAGTCCACAAGCCTTAAAGCTGCCAAGTTTGAAGATCTCTGGCCTAGAGACTAAAACATATGAAGAATAGTTGCAAGATTTTGGTTTGGCTAGTCTAGAGAAAAGAAGGACTAAGGGTGACATGATAGCAGTATTTCAGTATTTGAGGGGCTGCCACAAGGAAGAGGGGGTCAACTTATTTCCCAAAGGCCCCATTTGTCTGAAATGGTATAGGGTCTTCTGTTAGAGAAGGGGGTTGGACTTGTTGACCTCCAGGATACATTCCAACTGTATTCTATTCCTTAGCCTCTTATAATTATCACAATACAGCAATTTTAATATTACAAGAAGAAAAATACCAAACACATAGGAATTAATCATATATTTATTCTGTTATTCTGAGAAGCGAAATGTCTTACTCAATGACATCCTTCATTACCAGCATTGTTGGGAGATTGAGTGATAGCAATGAAAGACAAGGGAAAGTGTTTCCATTGCCCAATGCAGAGAAAAAAAGATTGGATTTGCTTTCAGATTTCTTGGCAGGTAGCACCCCAGTACTGCTATAAACAGTGTTTACTCAGTGGTTGCTGTTGATAGACTTGAAGGGTTAAGATGGGATGGATCATCCTGGAAAAGCTACCCATATACTGTAGTTGCTAAGAATTAACATTGAGTCAATAGCAATCAATCAGTTAATCACTGATGTATTAATACTAGAATTTAAAGTCTTAAATAATCTTATTCATTTAATATTCTGGCAACATTACAACACATATAGCTAAATAAAGATATAATAATGTCTTGGTTGATTTTGACATGTCACAATTATCACTGAGAGTTCCACTGAAAATTAATAATTAACAGTAAATAATATTACTGTCCTGGTGGCACAGTGATTAGAATGCAGTATTGCAGGTAAACTAAGCCTACAATCTGGAGTTCAATCCTGATGGGCTCAAGGTAGACTCAGCCTTCCTTGAGGTCAGTAAAATAAAGACCCAGATTGTTGGGGGCAATATGCTGACACTGTAAACTGCTCAGAGAGGGCTGTAAAGTACTATGGAGCTGTATATACCGTGTTTCCCTGAAAATAAGACCCTGTCTTACATTTTTTTGAACCCTGAAATAAGTGCTTGGCCTTATTGCCATGTGCTCAAAAGCCAGATTGGGTTTATTATCAGTGGATGTCTTATTTTGGGGGAAACAGGGTAAGTCTAAATCTAAGTGCTATTGTTATTACCAATAATGCATTATTGCAGTCAAGAGATTAGGAATAAAAGAAAAAACAAGCCTGGTTATAAACTAATGAAGTAGAAGTGGGTTCCACCTACCTTCGCTACCGGTTTGGAATCGGGAGCGCATGCTTGCGCATGCTCAGAATGCACAGAACCTTCTGCACATGTGCAGAGCGTCCATGATGATGTCTGGATGGGGGGGCGGAGCCTCCCTCCACCGCCACTACTGGTTCGCCCGAACTGGGGTGAACCAGTAGAAACCCACCATTGTAATGAAGAATCTAGAGAATACTATAAAAATGTTGCATGAATTGAAATTATCTTAATGTGACAAAAACTAACAATACACTGGGATTTGATCATCAAGAAAGACTTGATATAACTGATAAGCAATTGGTTCACTGGTTTTCTGAATGATGACTGTTCTTGATTGGAATCCGGATCTCAAACATTCTAAACTGCATAAATTTTTTGCCGACAATTTAACTTAATTTATAATGCAACCAGATTTACATGCCAGACATATTCAGATTCAGCAATTATTTATAAATATTAAAAACTAAAAAAAAAAAATAGCAAGGTTGGAACTGGAGGAGGAAGAATCATATTCAAATAATCACTTGAGAACATTTATTTTATTAAGGGCAACAACGCTTATTAAAGTGATTGTTATATACCATATCTCAAATTTAGCCCAATCCTGCATTCAATTGAAAGTGATTTGAGAGATGTCCAAGCTGAAGCAGAATTCTTCCAAAGCACTCAAAATGCATACAGTATTTAAAATTTCTCAGTTGTATTAGTAATTCAGAAATTTGAAGCCATGCAGAGATACAGATACTAGATACAGATAGAAATATTTGCCCTTTTCCTAAACTCTTCATCTAATTGATATTCAACAGAGGGCTTGTTACAGAGTTCTTTACCAGTTTTATTTCTCAAGACTACTAACTTTAAAAAGTGGTTATGGTTATGAAAGTTGGAGCTTAAAAAAGCAAGAGGAAGAAAATTGATTCTTTTGAGCTGTGATGCTGGAGAAGAGTCCTGCATATTCCTTGGACAGCAAAGGTGACCAACAAGCAAGTACTGGAGCATATGACACCAGACATGTCACTAGAAGGCAAAATCATGAAACTGTGTCTCATTTACATTGGCCATCTCAAGCAGAGGAATTCACTGGAGAAAGCAATTATGTTTGGAAGAGCTAGTGGTAAAAGGAAACCATCAAAGAACACAGTGGTTGGAAACCATCAAAGCTGACCACCAGCCAGAACATTGAACAACTCAAAGAAGTAGTGCAAGATCAGAAGATGTAGAGAGACATGGCCCATAGAATTGCCAAGAGTTGGACTCAACTGAATGGATAACACCAATATAAATCGGCTGATATAGCACTGGAACTTGGCTTGGAAAAATTATTGATAGCCATATCATTTCCCCTCTGCCCCTTTATATTATACATTTAATATCCTAGTCTATCTATCACATTTTTTATTTTTATTATTCCAACAGAAGAAGAAAAAAAAAACTAAAAACCTTTAAGAGCATTTTCATTTATCATTCTTACTTGAATGTCTCCTAAATTTCTGCAGATTTCTTGCCCCAAAGAATAATTATTAAATGGAAGATTGTCAAACAAATTGCAAAGAATCAACACAGGAAAGTCTGTAGAGATTCTCCGTCATCCAGGTCACAGTTGTCCCAAAGGTGCTTTTTCAGGAGGCAACTGGACATTCTTGTTTTTTCTTTGAAGACATTTCGCTGACTTTTAGACTTTTAGCTATACAATTTGGGGTGAACACCCTTTGAATTGCATGGGGGTAGGAAAGGGTTTCCAGAGAGGGGAAAATGCAACTACAGGAACCAGGAGCATTACTCAGGTGACCCTGAGGATACAGATAAACCTCCAAGTGCTTCAAGGACCTTCTAAAAGGATGCAAATTACCAGCTGTCTGCAAGGAATATAAATCCTTCCATTCCCCACTATCCTTTCCAGAGCTGAAGAAGCTTCTTGGATGAGAAGTGAAACATCTTCAAAGGGAAAAAAACAAGAAAGTCCAGTTACCTTCTGAAACAACACAGGAAAGGGAAATCTAAATACATTACTAAATCACATATGGGCAAATTATTCTGGTGAAAGGGTTTACTTGTGAGCAAATTGTCACTCTAGATTTGCTCCTTGAAACCAGTAAACTCTTTTACTTTAGCAATTGTGGTGATGGAATTGTATCGGAGCGTGCAGATCCTGAAAACCAAATGGGGGCCTCAATACAGCCATTACTAAATCTTTGAGTAGCTGCAGCTGTGGATGCCTCACAGCTTTCAGGAAAAACATCTAAGAAAGATATTTCAGTTGTGAGCAAAATGCCTTGTTGAATAATTTGCACAGGCTTATTATTTCCACAGCTCCAAATATCAAGACTCCATTCTGTAAGAAGCATTGGTAATATTTTCTGAAAGTCCATAAGTGGCTTCCAATCTTCCACATTCCTGTAAAAATGAATGGGAGGGCAGGCAGGCAGGCAGGCAGGCAGGCAGGCAGGCAGGCAGGCAGACAGACAGACAGACAGATATGCAAGGATAATGTCAATATAGGACAGTGATGGCTAACTTTTTCTGGACCGAGTGCCCAAAGCACACACGCATTCACGCAAATGCAAGTGTGCACGCCCAAACCCCAAAATGCAATGTGCGCCTTGCCCCCAGGCATGTGCACTGTCCCTCTGCACATGGGTGTGCACCCCCAATGCACATGCCGCCCTGCGCATGCACATGCAGCCTCCCCGTATGCGCCCCACCCCCCGCGCATGCACGGCAGAGACCGATGACCAGCTGGCTGGTGTGTGCATGCATGGCAGAGCTGAACTCAGGCAACAGCTTGTGTGCCCACAGAGACGATGCTCTATGCCACCTGTGGCACGCGTGCCATAGGTTCGCCATAATGCATATAGGAGATGACCTGTTGTGGCCCGCCAGCAGCCTGCACGGATCGTGACTGATCCCGACAACGAGAAGGCTGGTGTTGTGTCACGCCAGCAGCCTGCGCAGCTGGTGCTCGCATCAGACAGCGAGGAGGCTGAAGAGGATGTGGTGCCAGAGGCAGAGACTCAGACAGGGCCTTCAGAACCTCCAGAGGCTCCTTCAAGTGGAAATAGCAAAGTGGAGGATCCTCTCCTCAATGCTCAAGCATGCAGAGCTGCCAAATAGGCTAAGGGAGTGGCTACTCAGGAGGAGGAGGTCTCCTCGAGAGTAAGGCTTGAGGATAATTGGCCACTCCCTTAGCCTATTTAAGTCACACAGCATTAGTAAGTTTCTTGCTGGAAACAACTTGTAATTATCATCAGAGCATTTTTGGAAAAGTCTTATCTTGCTTTGTGGGCTGGTTGCCAACCTTTGCCGGACTTTGGTTTATTCTTGCTACTTAATAAATTTGATAAGGACCGTTGGTGTGTGTCTATAGCCTTGGGAATCTGGAGCTGGGGCAGAACATGACCAGGCTGAGCCTGAAGGGAGGGGTCAAATCCATCATCAATCATGAGTCCCTGTGCATCCACAAGAAATCTAAGTCCATCCCACCACCTTGAATGCCTTCTTAATTTCTTTGACTATTAGTAGCTCAGATTCTGAAAATAGCTCAAGCTTGCAATAAATCTTTATACTCATTTGAACTACCTGAATCTCCTGATTTTTCTGGTGCTTGACAGTCTTGCACTAAGTGAATTTAAAGGCACTTATTGGTTGTGCCTAAGAATAGTCTTGAGAGTGAAGCAGGAGTGAGGAATGCAATTTTTTGTTGAACTTAATAACTACATTAAAAATCCATCCATAAGCAATTTCTCTTTGTTTCTTCATTCATGAAGAATTCACATATTTGAGGCATTCTGTCATTAGTTTCTCTTTTTCAACTCTTCTGGAACAATTTATGGGAAATTCAGTTGAATTTCAGATAACTTCCAAAAAAGATGTTTTGCCATTTTAGGTTCTTCTTACAGCTGGAGTTTTGCATCTTCCTTAAAAAAATGTATTTCAAAAATTTAAACAAATCTGAACTGGCAAGCAGAGATTTGAAAAGATGTTCTATTTTCCATTTTCAAAACTGTCCTCCAAGGATTTAATCTAAAAGTCAATAAATGAACTCATATATAATTAGTGATGAACTATAGTCTGATCTCTCAACCATAGTTCAGTTCCATGTTCTCAGCAATAGAAAAATGTTTATTTATTTCTCTGTGGACAAAATATGACTTTATGAAACACTTTACTGAGTACTCTGAAAGGTTCTTCTCTCACTCTCCAACACACCAGTGGGCTGAGAGAAAAAGAATGTTTAATTGCCCATGGGTTCAGTTACATTGTAATGCTTAATATTATATTTGGCATATTTTAATTCGTAAAAAAAAAAAAAAAAGCCAAGTTCTTGCTGGAAATAAAGTTTTGATATAGTTTGTGGTGATGAAAAATGTCATCTCGCTGATGGAATTGATTATTCTTAAATGATTCCCTTTTAACGTATTTTTTTTAACTATAAGTGCTTTTTGAACAATGAAACAGCAAAGAGCTTATTGTGTACTGTATCAAATTTTAACCGCACAACAAAAAAGATGAAATGGTTTCATTTCCCCTGTTTATCCCACCATTTCATTAGAGCTCTCATTTTCTACACCAGGAGGCCAATATAATTATGGAGAACTCGATAAAAACACTCCAAGGAGAAAAAAAAAAGATCTTTGGAAGAAAAAAAAATGTTTGATGAAAGACCAATATATAAAATATCTGGAACAGAGTTACATCATTTCCATTTTATCTAACTAAGCTAGTATATTCTGGATACCAATAGTTCATCTGAAATTAGGTTTTTGATTTTCCTGTTAAGAGATCTCAAAATGGAGGAGAACAAGTACTGTATGTGCCAAGTAATGTAGGCTTGAGGGATTCTTGCAAGATCAAGAGATGTCCAGCATTTTCGATTTTGGGCAAATACTTCAACATCTTCTCATGTTATTTGTATAGTCTTTAAATCTTCCAGGACCAGTCTTCATCTTGTACTTTGAGGGCATCCTTTTGGTCCTTTGGCATCAGAAGGGGTCCATCTCATTGCCATCTTGGGGATTTGATTGTTCTCCATCCAGAGAATATAATCTGCAAATTGGATTGTTCTGCATGAGAGAATGTTGTGTAATTCATATGAGAAACTCTTTCAGAGCAAAATGTCTATGAAGATTCTCAGTCATCCAGGTCACGATTTCCCCAAAGGTGCTTTTTCAAAAGGCATTGATGAGTATTTTAAAAACAACTTTTAACATTCTAGTTTTGAAGAGAAATAAAGTGCATAAAAGCAATATTTCAGAAACATCTTACCCAGATACTAAGGGTACATAATCCAAAGGTGCTTTTTCAAAAGACAACTGGATTTTCTTTGTTTTTCCTTGAAGATGTTTTGCTTCTCATCCAAGAAACTTCTTTGGTTCTAACCGAATGGCGGAGAATGATAAAAATTTGCATTTCTTGCAATTATCTCTTTTGGAGCACTTCTTCATTTGTAATATAATCAAAATAGCAAATCTTTAAGATTCAACGGAGGCATCTTTGTTGGAAGATGTCAAGTTTCTTGTTAATATTTGCTGACGCCTTCAAGTTTTGCTGGCATAGATGAGTGTCAGAATCACCATGGAGGTGAGCAAATGGAATGTAATTTTCAGTGATATAGATGACAAAGACCAGATTTTATTCTCCCTCTAAAACAGCATTCCCCAACCTTTCCAGCTTTGCAGACCGGTGGGGAGAGGGCAAAGGGAGGAGAGAGGAATAGTTATGCGTGAACAGTGGGCAAGCAAGTGCATGCACGCACAGCTCCATTTGTGTGAATGGTAGGCACATGTACCCACCATTTGCACAAATGGAGCTGCACATGCATGTGTGCACTTGCCCACAGCTTGCACAAGAGGAGTTGCGCACATACATGCACTCAACCACCACTTCCACAACCCAGTTTCAAATGGGCCAAGCCCCAGTAGTGGGCCACGGCCTGGGAGTTGGAGCAGTGGTGGGATTCAAATAATTTAACAACCGGTTCTCTGCCCTAATGACTGGCTGGGTAGGCATGGCTGGGTGGTCATGTGACTGGGTGGGCATGGCCAACTCACAGTTCACTCATGTCGAGGGGTGCCTCGCCTCAACAGGCCTCTCCTTGCCACGCTCTGCCCTGCCTCACCCGTCCCCTCCCCTCCCATCCCAGCCACTCCTTGTCATGCCTGTCCTCACCTTTCCTTGACTTATGACCACAATTGAGCCCCAAATTTATGTTGCTAAGTGAGAAATTTATTAAGTAAATTTTGCCCCATTTCACAACTTTTCTTGCTTAAATTTGTTAAGTGAATCACTGAAGTTGTTAAGTAACATGGCTGTTAAGTGAATCTGGCCTCCCCATTGACTTTGTTTGTCAGAAGGTTGACAGGATTTACCACTTAAGGTGGGAAAAAACAAAAGCTGTTGGAAGATTTCTTCCAACAACCAGTTTGCTGAACTGCTCAGAAAGTTAACAACCGATTCCCCCGAACTGGTGTGAACCAGCTGAATCCCACCATTGGGTTGGAGACCCCTTCTCTAAAAGAAAGCTGCTGCTTTTCCAGTGCAGTACTTGATGTCCATCTGTGCATCTCCATTTCAAGTGATTATACTACCCAAATAAATAAACCTTTCTACTTCCTTAATTTACTGTGATCTGTGTGTCATTCCTCGCACTGGAACTCAAATAAGCCCATAGCAGAACTATTTTCAGATGCCTCCCCATTTGTTTTTGTTTTGTTTTATTTTGTTGCATTTTCTTTTAACTGTTCACTGTACTTTTGCTATTCTTTTTTTATATCAGTCAAAACATTCTCCTTGCAGAATGGACTAGAAATAGTTAATCCAAGAATTCTGATTAATAGTCTTTATTACAAGAAAAGGGAAAGTTATATCCCAAGAATTCCAGTAAGTGTTTTACTTTCAAATGAGTCACCTATACATTTTTTATTTCTATTTTATCTTTGCAAAGTATTAGTCATCTCTTCTTTTGTGATGACGTGGTAGTTTGTATCTGCACGTTGTTTTGATAACTGGCTTTACCTTTATCATTATGACAAATAGCTCACACATTACTTTAGCCTCCTATTTGTGTATTTGTGTACGTCTATACACACAAGTACACATATATATCCAGGCATATAAGTAGAATTACATATGTATACATATATATTAAATGTCACAAACTGTATAAACTTTTACATCCACTTGAAAAATGCTACACTTTGCACAAGAGAAACCAATCTGTTCAATGAAAAAATAAGCAAACAAACAGGAGTTTGTAAGCCTCAACATACAACAGTTCATTTAGTGACCATTTAAAATTACAACAGCAATTGACCATTTTCCACACTTATGACCATTGCAGCACCCTCATGGTCACATGATCAAAATTCAGATGCTTGGCAACTGGTTCATATTTATGACAGTTGTAATGGTCTAGTATCAGGGGTGAAATCCAGCAGGTTCTGACAGGTTCGGAGAACCGGTAGCAGAAATTTTGAGTAGTTCAGAGAACCAGCAAATACCACCTCTGGCTGGCCCCAGAGTGCGGTAAAAATGGAGATTTATTTATTTATTTATTTATTTATTTATTTATTTATTTTGCTTTAATTTATATGCCGCCCTTCTCTGGAGACTCAGGGCAGCTTACAATGAGTTAAGCAATAGCCTTCATACTTTTGTATATTCATACAATGTCAGTTTATTGCCCTCAGAATCTAGGTCCTCATTTCACCTACCTTTGAAAGGATGGAAGGCTGAGTCAACCTTGAGCCTGGTGAGATCCGAACTTGCAGTAATTGCAAGCAGCAGATGTTAATAAAAGTGCTTCAGTCCACTGTACTACAGGCTCTTTGCAGTATCCTTCCCCTGGAGTGGGGCGGGAATGAAGATTTTGCAGTATCCTTCCCCTGTCATGCCCACCAAGCCACACCCACAGAACCAGTAGTAAAAAAATTTGGATTTCACCACTGCCTAGTATCACGTGACTTATCACCTTCTGTGACATTCTGACAAGCAAAGTCAATGGGGAAACCTGATTCACTTAACAACTGTGATTTGCTTAACAACTATGGCAAAAAAAGTTGTAAAATAGGGCAAAACCTACTTAACAAATGTCTCACTTATCAACAGAAATGTTAAGCTCAGTTGTGGTCGTAACTCAAGGACTACCTGTACTAAATTCAGTGTTTTAAGTAAGAGAATACAAATATGCTAGACCATGTCATCCATTTTGAATTTTAAGTATTTGTTTATAAGATTACCAAGCTTTTCAGTAGTAATATCAGTAAATCTTCATATAAACCATCTTGACTCCTGAACTCCTGAAGTGGATTAGAAATCTTAACAAATAAATAAACAATACACAACTTTAACAGATTTCCTTAGTGAATCCTCTTGACCAGGGGTATCAAACTCAAGGCCCATGGGCGGGGAACTTATATCTGGCCCATGGGGTCAACCTGAAAACAGTGGACTGGCCCGTGGTGCCTCTGTCAGTGAAAATGGAGCCCGGGTGGGCCACACCGTTTTTGCTGACAGAAGGCTGCTGGAGACCATCATGGCCAAAAACAGATTCCAGGTGGGCTGCATGCGGCCTCCCCAAGCTCCATTTTTTCTGGCAGAGGGCTGCAGGAGGCCATTGCAGCTGAAAATGAATGACGTTGAGCTGCCTACGCCCATCCTGCCCTCCCCTTCCAGGCCCCAAGGTCAAAAACAACTCTGATGCGGCCCTCAATGAAATTGAGTTTGACATTCCTGCTCTTTACTCTTTGGTAGTAAAGTGATATGGGAATGATTGTAGAGTCATCATATAATAATATAAAGTGGTGTCCCCTTGTTCCTTGTGGATTGCAACAAGACCTAGTTCTAGGGCCTATATAGCTTCTTAACATTTGTTTCCCTCCTTTTGATAGCCTTCTTTAATCTGACAAGTTTTTTTCCCCTAGCGTTTTCTATGACCATATGGTTGATATACATACACAAAAGCCCAACTATAATGGAATGGGATGAATAGGAGTCAGCTGGCACTGAAATACTGCCATCTCTATAGTATTTATTTATTTATTTTCTTTTTAATTTCCCCCCTTAAGTTATAAAAGCTCTTTTTTTCTTCTCCATGGAATAACACAGAATCAAAGATACTCTCAAGCGGACTAAAATCCTATCCATCCTGTTTATTATTTTGCCTCACATTTGTCCAAGAAGCTGCTCTTAGAAATACTTCAAAAATACTCCCTCTCCTCCACAGATGAGGTTTCTTTAGCCACATCTAGTAGTGTCTCTCCTCTTTACAAGAAGTGTCAGGCGCAACTGAGAGGCAGCTGGTATGTGGCTGGAGAAAGGATGGGTTGCTTCAAGCTTCAGTGAAATCGGATTCTCCATTCTTCCCTCTCCAAGGGAGTTTCACAAATGGAGCAGTGACTTTCATTCCAAAATGTAGCTGAGAAAAAGAAAAGATCATCATCCCAAACATGCCTATCCAGAAACCAGATTAAATACAGCAATCTGTATTTAATCAAAGTCATCCATGCCATTCAGTTCATTTATTGCCATTCTCCTGGAAGATGAAGCATCTCTGGCTAAATGTTTAGTTGTACATTACTCCTTGGCTTGATGGGCTGTCAGGAAGACAACCTTATTCATCCCAAATTCTACAATGTGTGATTTAAGAAATGGCCTAGTCTGTTATTAGATTTCATTATTGCCCAGCATGTGCTGTCTGTAGCTTTCAAGATTGTGGTTGAATTGTATAATTAAAGTCAAACAAATTATTTTGTCCCCTGACTTTTGTTAAATTATTACCTTTCCTTGTCTGCTTCTTTGCGCAATGCCATCATACTCATGCAGTTTTATCTGAGGCACTTGGAAATGGGTATTTTTAGGCCTTTTGCCAAACTTTCAAATGAGCTGTTAAAAACAATTATCTACTGGTTATTTTTGAACAGGTCGATTAAATGCCATTTACACAATAAGCAAAATTTTAAAAAATGCATTAAATCTTGCAATTAATGTTTCATTTAAGAACACATTTCGAACATGTTTTTTTTTTCCCTCAGAAGAGAGATGTTCAGACATATTCTTTGACAGGTTGGCTCAGAGAAATAAGAACAGACATTAATCTGATCGATATAGAGAAAGCTTGTGAGGATCACAGTCAATGGAAAGGAATTCGTATGGAGCTCGAAATTAATGGTCACTTTGAGGAGAAGGAAGACAGAGAAGAAAAAAAAAGATAAATTCAGGAGAAAAAAGGACATTTTTTCATGTGGTGGGACCAGAGAATATGTTTTTATCTCAGAAGATACATCAGACTTGAAAGGCACATTGTCTAGTTTGATGAAAAGATGGAATAGGGGTGACATGATAGCAGTGTTCCAATATCTCAGGGGCTGCCACAAAGAAGAGGGAGTCAAGCTATTCTCCAAAGCACTTGAGGGCAGGACAAGAAACAATGGGTGGAAACTAATCAAGGAGAGAAGCAACTTAGAACTAAGGAGAAATTTCCTGACAGTTAGAACAATTAATCAGTGGAACAACTTGCCTCCAGAAGTTTTGAATACTCCAACACTGGAAGTTTTTAAGAAGAGGTTGGATAACCATTTGTCTGAAGTGGTGTAGAGTTTCCTGCCTAAGCAGGGGGTTGAACTAGAAGACCTCCAAGGTCCCTTCCAACTCTGTTATTCTATTCTATACATTTCACTCCGTCCTCAAATTCAGACTCAATATAAAACTAAACCTTCATAAATCTTTGCAATTTCTTATTAATTAGGCTCCACAGTAGGGTGAAGCTTGTCCTTAGAAGTGAGGGACCACATTGCACCATGAAGCACTTTCAAAGGTTCATGAACTCCTGAAGCATTTCACAACCCTAATATATTCATGTAGTTCACATTTCCTAGATCAGTGGTTCTCAACCTTTTCTTCACCACGAACCTCCCTTTAAATACCTTTTGGAGCCATGGACCATGGGCCCCCAAGACTTAATTCAAGATTTAAATCATAAAAATTTTTGAAGCCTTCCCTGTGATGATGACATTGAGGTCCCTCAGGGGTCCATGCACTAGAACTTGAGAATCACTGTCCCAGACTATTGTGTAGTACGCATTTATTCTTCAGAGTTTGCAATTCCATTCTTGGATCAAAAATAGCTGTCCAAAAATACATCTATTATGGAAAAAAATGCACATTCAATATGTGCATTAAGGAAAGGAAAGGCAAGCTGTTCCTTCCGGTAGCTTTGGATGGCTGTTCCCTTAGCTTGGTCATACCAATTTAACCTCATGAAAATTGGCTGAAAGCATTTGGAGAGCATCAGGTTGCTTATCTCAAATTGGGGAGGGGCGGGAGAAGCATAGTAGGGAAAAATTCTTAAGAAAATGTACTTTTTCTTTTTTTCTATTGTTTCTAACCCTAACCCTAATTCTACAGAGTTTCATGAATTTATGACTGAATCCACGCCAAACTGAAATGGACCAATTAGAAATTGATCTATATCTCCTAATTCTAACAACCTGTATTGAGTATGAGCTCCTGTTGGAAAAATGCATGAGTTGCTGATTTCCTTCTTTATTCAACACTTTTTCAAAGCTTTAGTCTCTCTCCAAAGACTTGGTTAAAGGCACAATTAAGGTGTAATAGTACTTTTTTTCTCTCTGACATACCTTTGCCTTTTCCTCATTTTACTGGGCAGACTTTCATGCATGGCGCGATAAACTTAACTGAATTTTCACACTACATTAAATTCTAGTGTAGCAACCATGGCTTTTGTGGTGGCAAACGACTATTATTTAATCTCAATCAGGATGATCTTGTCTGAGGTGAGACTCCACTTGATTTCCTGAAGCTGATAAGTTTCTTGTTAGTTACAGCACTTCACTCGGTACTCTTGTATTTCATTCTTGTACAGTTCAATGAGGCTGAGACTGAAACTTTATTCAGTACTTGAATATCCAACTCAGACAAATTACTTTGCTTTTGTTCTCTTTCCATGAGTCATCCATCTGATCCTTCACTTAGTGGGGAGGAGGGAAATGGCTTTACATCATTATTTGAACCTAGCAAATTTCCTTCATATGGTAGCATATATCTATTATGCAGGCCGTTCTACCTTCCTACCACTTTTTTGTATTATTTATTGGCATAAAATATGCTTGCACTCTCACTGTCCATTAAAAATCCTATGAACTAGTTCATTTTGAATTAAGATTTGCTACATTTATGGGGAGTGAATTCTACGTGCAGGATTTCTTTAAGTATAGCCCATGATAAAGATGCCTTTGCTCCTGCCTCCAATATATCTTCAGACTTCAAAGCGTATTCCTGAATTCCAATATTTTAAACAAGAAGGGTACCAGAAATTGAGGGAGGGGGGGAATATATCCTGTCAAATGCATTTATGTTTGTCCAGGAGTCACAGTTTCTGATAAGGTAGAATTCTTAATCACATGGAACTTTTGGGTTACCATATGAAAGAAGAGCTTAGAAAGAGATGTTCTACAGGAATTTATGTATCTAAATTAAGTAGCTTTCAACAGCCTAGTGAAAACTAACTAGCAATTTGACAAAATAATAGAAATCAAGGGTAAATAAACTAGGGCAGTGATGGCGAACCTATGGCACGTGTGCCACTTGTGGCACACATAGCCATATCAGTGGGCACGCCAGCTCAGCTCTGACACACATGTGGGCACCAGCCACTGATTTTCGGGCCTTCTGGGCCCACCAGAAGTAGAGAAACAGGCTGTTTCTTGTCTCCGGAGGGCCTGGGAGGGGTGGGGAAGGCCTGTTTTTCTTTCTCACCTGGCTCCAGATCCTCTCTATGCATCTGGGGAGGGCGGAAACAGACTTTCCACTCTCTCAGAGGCCCTCCAAAGCCTGAAACGGCCCATTTCCGAACTCCCACTGGGACAGAAAGTGACTTTTTTGCTGTCCCCAGCTTCCAGAGACTCCTAGAGAAGCTTCTGAGGGAGTGGGAAAGGCTGTTTTCACATCCCCAGATGCATAGAGAGGATCTGGAGCCAGGTGAGAAAGAAAAACGGGCCTAGTGGGCCATCACATGCCAGGAGTGGGGGTTGCCCGCGCATGCGCAGGGCAGGGCACATAGAATTAAGGGTGTGGACACGTGCACGCATGAACCTCCCCCACCCCCCCCTCTCCTGGCACGCAATGGCAAAAAAGTTAGCCATCACTGAACTAGGGTCTTCCAGTTATTTTGGGCTACAATTCATTGTAGTGACCCAGAGGGCTTCATGGAGATGTTGATAACTGGAGGGGATGTGTATGGGACTCTGTGGCCTGTGGAGAAGCCAGGATGAAGTTGGGGAAGGAAATATTTCTGGGCAAGTCCAGGGCAGACTGGAATATTGCCATAGTCTCAGTATGGGATCAGATGGTAGAAGGCAGAGTGTCAGAAGTCAGAATAGAGTCGGAAGAGAACTTGGAGGTCTTGTAGTTTAATCTCCTGCTTAAATAGGAGACCATACACCACTTCAGACAAGTGTCTGTCCAGTCTCTTCTTAAAAACCTCCAGTGATGAAGCACCCACAACTTCTGAAGGCATGCAAGCTACCCTCAGAATTTCACAATCACTAGGACAACCATGGATCTGGTCTGATCTACCAACAAAGGCTTGATACATGGCGTCATATGCCAGATGATTGGTTGGGGCAATGACAAAGTGATATGGAGTTGAGGAAAATTGCCATTATTTATTTATTATTTATTAATTAAATTTGTATACCGCCCTACTCCCGAAGGACTCAGGGCGGTGAACAGCCATAAAATAAAACATGTAAATACAAAATTTAAAATAGAGATAAAACCGATTAAATAAATTTGGCTGAAACATTTTAAAACCCCAATAATTTAAAACCAAATTTAAAATTCCCATTTAAAAGAGGAAAATTTAGGTCAGGCCAGCTTGATGAAATAGGAACGTCTTAAGCGCGCAACGGAAGGTACGCAGATCTGGGATCCTCTGTATCTCCAGGGGGAGCTCGTTCCAGATAGTAGGTGCCACCACAGAGAAGGCTCTCCCCCTGGGGGCCGCCAGTCGACATTGTTTGGCCAACGGCACCTGGAGGAGCTCCTCTCTATGGGAGCGTACTAGTCGGTGGGAGGCTATTGGTGGTAGCAGGCAGTCCTGTAAATAACCAGGTCCTAAAGCCATGGAGCGCTCTAAAGGTGATAACCAAAACCTTGAAGCGCATTCGGAAGACCACCGGGAGCCAGTGCAGCTCGCGCAGGAGAGGCGTTACATGGGAGCGCCACGTCGCTCCCATCACCACCCGCACGGCCGCACTCTGCGCCAGTTGGAGCCTCTGAGTGCTCCTCAAGGGAAGCCCCATGTAGAGAGCATTACAATAGTCCAGACGGGAGGTGACGAGGGCATGAGTGACCATGCGTAACGAGTCCAGATCCAGAAAGGGATGCAATTGGCGGATCAGGTGGACCTGATGAAAAATCCTCCCGGTCACAGCCATCAAGTGCTCTTCTAAAGACAGCCGTGAATCCAGGAGGACACCCAAGTTGCGAGCCCTCTCCGTGGGGGCCAATGATTCGCCCTCAATAGTCAGCGATGGCACCAGCTGACTATATCGGGACTTCGGAAACCACAGCCACTCGGTCTTGAATGGGTTGAGCCTGAGCCTGTTCCTCCCCATCCAGATCCGTGCGGCCTCCAGGCACCAGGACATCACTTCAAGGACATTGTTGGGGTAGTCTGGGGTGGAGATGTACAGCTGAGTTTCGTCAGTGTACTGATGGTACTCCACCCCGAAACCATGGATGATCTTGCCCAGTGGCTTTACATAAATGTTGAACAAAAGGGGCGAGAGGACCGATCCTTGTGGCACCCCACATATAAGGGGCCTCGAGGTCGACCTCTGCCCCCCTGTCAACACAGACTGTGACCGGTCGGAGAGAAAGGAGGAGAACCACCGTAATACGGTGCCTCCCAGCCCCAACCCTTCCAACCGGTCGATGGTATCAAAAGCCGCTGAGAGATCTAATAGGACCAGTACAGAGGAACAACCTCTGTCCCGAGCCCTCCAGAGATCATCAACCAACGCGACCAATGCCGTTTCCGTGCTGTACCCAGGCCTGAAGCCCGACTGGAATGGATCTAGATATGTCGCTTCATCCAGGTACTGGGGGAGCTGTCGCGCAACCACACTCTTGACAACCTTCGCAACAAAGCGAAGGTTGGAGACTGGATGATAATTAGTCAATATTGCCAGGCCCAGGGAAGGCTTCTTGAGGAGAGGTCTCACCATCGCCTCTTTCAAGGCGGTGGGAAAGACACCCTCGCCCAATGAAGCATTTATAATCTCCTGGAGCCAGCCTTGCGTCACCTCCCGGGAAGCCAGCACTAACCAGGAGGGGCACGGGTCCAACAAACATGTGGTCACGTTCAGTCTATCCAGAATCCTGTCCACGTCCTCAGGAGTCACAGGATCAAACTCATTCTCAGGACCTGCCTCCGTCATCCCCGCTGGATCTACCCAGTCGGAGTCCAGATCTTCCCGAATCTGAGTGATTTTGTCATACAGATACTGAACAAAATCCTCGGCTCTACCCTCCAAGGGGTCCTCCCTCGCTTCCTGGTGGAGCAGGGAGCGGGTCACCCTAAACAGGGCGGCCGGGCGGTTATCTGATGATGCAATAAGAGCAGCGAAATGAGTGCATTTCACTGCTTTTATCGCCACTAGGTAATTCTTAATATGAGATCTTACCAGTGTCCGGTCAGATTCAGTACGACTGGCCCTCCAACTACTCTCTAGGCGTCTTTTCCTGCACTTCATCTCCCTCAGCTCCTCGGTAAACCAAGGAGCCAGGTGAGATCGGTGCTGGGTCAGAGGCCGCAAAGGCACAACTCGATCCAGAGCTCCAGTGGCCGCCCTATCCCAGGTAGCCACTAGGTCTCCAGTCGAGGCGTGAGCCAGAACCTCAGGAATTGGTCCAAGCTCCATCTGGAACCTATCCGGTTCCATCAGGCGCCTGGGGCGGTACCATCTTATCGATTCTGCCTCCCTGTGGCGGGGTACAGCGGTTCGGAGGTCAAGGCGAAGGAGAGAGTGATCCAAACATGACAAGGGCTCGATGACTATGTCCCCTATCTCAAGATCACTCCTGTCCATTAATCTCCTGTCATAGTAAGATTATTTTCTGGTTGCCCTGGAGATCTGTGGTGTTGCTCCTTTTGCAAGGAGGGCTGGATGCCTTCCATCATCCTGCCCCAAATGCTTGATGAACTCTCTTGGTTTTCAAAAGGAACTTCAGGCTGTTCCTGAAGTTTGTGCAAGTACTTATTGAGATCTGTGATGGTGCTGATTGTGTAGATAGGGGGCAAGGTACGTATCTTAAGTTTAGGATTTGGTTCCCATGTTAATAGCATTGTCTCATTGTTTCTTGTGAGACTACTTCAAAAAATATTTGTATACATTATAAAATCCACTATGCAGTTTCTGAATACATTTCCATATAAGTATAGCTAGATTAGGATGGAAATATCTTCAGATCTGTTTATAATATTAATCTCCCTTCCTCCGTCCCCCTCTCTTTTCAACTTTGTTTCATTCCATTTCTGATCAATTGAACATACTCCACTCCTTCTTAAAATATTTTTAAATACTGTTTTCTGTTTGTTACCTTTCTTTCCATCTTTACTAGCTGAGTCCTCTTCATTGTGTGAGTGAGAAATAGGGTGCTTGCTGTTAGACTATTGTGTATAACAAAGACTGTTTCTTTATACCATTGCTATATATTGAATAGTGGTATCACACACAATTCACAGTCTTCTCTTCTTTAAATTGCCTGAGCACCACATGTCACTCCAGAGGTAGCTAACCATGCCTCAAAAAAAAATAAAAAAAATAAAAAAAAAATACAGAAATCCTAGCAGTCCAAAAACCAAAATTAAAGTCCAAAATTAAAGATTGATAGACTCTGCTAATTAATAACAGCTTGTTTTAAAACGTTTTTTATTATTTGATTTTTTTTAAAAAAAAATGAATAGGGCATCTCGGCATAACTTTTGTAATGAGTCTTTTCTGAGCAATTTGGATATTCATGTGCTGTTTTTTCCCCTGAAACACAAAAAGAAAAATACTGCTTCACAAGTGGCTAAACTCCAGCAGAATTTAGGAATAATATCACTTCCATGCTTACAAAAGAACAGAAGCCCAGCTCAGTCAGGCCAAAACACATCCTAGACTAACCTTTTTGTTTCTCACAGTTGCCAACCAGATGTCCCTGGAATTGTCACAAATGGAAGTAGAGACATTACCCTTCCCCTCACTGCTACTCCCCTGTAATTGAAATTTGAAGACATGATATTCAGTCCTTCCTTCTTCCTTAACATCAGAACTCTTGTGTCTGATGTTCTGCCAGACAGATCTCCTGATTCTAAGTTTTCATCTGGGCATATTGCAGGAGGACATATTATAATTGGGCATGGGTTTTGTTCTTGGACCTAATCAGGAAATAGAAGTAGTTAGGTTCCCTCACCCCCAACTTCATTGTCTGATTGAGTCATCTGCTCTTTAGAAAGCTTTTAATAGCCTCCAACTTCTTTTGATTTTCAGAATCAGTAGCAGAATCCTCATTACGATAGTAGAAAATAGATGCAGCTCAAGGTTGAATTCTGGAATCCTTGGTGCTCTCTGGTGCTTGCTTATTTGCTTGCAGATATTTCATTACCTGACTAGTTAATATCATCAGTGCATGTGAGTGTGGGGTTTGGTCCTATTGTATTCAATAACGTCACTACCGGTATTGATGGTGTGTTTCTTTCCTCTTAGTAGTTCCTTATTGTACAAGACTAATAATAGTAATACTAGCATTAACTATGCTATTTCAAAGGTGCTTTTTCAAAAGGCAACTGATTTCTTTGCAGTAATCTGGTCATCAGCACTTTGGAGTGGTGTGGTGTCCTAGAGGAGGAGCTCTCACCTCATAATCAAGAGGCTGTGAGTTTAATTCTAGATAGAGGCAGATATTTCTGTCTCTGGGCACAATTGAGAATATATCTGCTGAACAAAACTCTGCTTTGGCGACAGGAAGGGCATCCGGCCATTAAACCCTCTGCTTGCTCCATTCAGTTGCCCAGACTCCACCTTGCAAGGGATTATGGGATTGTTAAAAGATTATGATGATGAACTGGTCATCATCTCTGTTTCTGAGAGCCATTGAGGTTATTTGGGGATTTATCTGTGCCCTCAGGATCCCCTGAATCAGAGTGCAAATGGGTGTGAACTGTCAAAAGTAACACACACACATACACACACACACCATCATCCAGCCAGAACTGATGAAGCTTCTTGGATGCGAAGCGAAACATCTTCTTCTCACACAAGGGAAAAAAAACATAAGCCAGTTGCCATTTGAAAAACTATTTTTGAGACAACCATGACCTGGATGACTGAGAATCTCCATAGACACTAGTCATGCTACTAATATTACAGACTATTACAATCACACATCATTATTATAGCACTAAACCAACTAAAGCCCCTCAAAACATCTTAAGTAACCAAAAGACTCAGTTATCTAAGAAGAAAAACCAGGAGTCATCTATGAGCTCAATTATCGTCATAGCAATACCAATAGCACTTAGACTTATATACCACTTTACGGCGCTTTACAGCCCTCTTTAAGTGGTTTACAGAGTCAGCATATTGCCCCCAACAATCTGGGTCCACATTTTACCCACCTCAGAAGGATGGAAGGCTGAGTCAAACTTGAGCCCGGTGAAATTTGAACTGCCAAATTGCAATCAGCTGGCAGTCAGCAGACGTAGCCTGCAGTACTGCACTCTAACCACTGCGCTACTGAGGCTCATATTCTCTGGAATCAGAGCTATAACCAATAACCATGGTAGAGAATTACCTCTATTTTTATTGTTAGGAACTGAACCTTCAATGTTTTTGTGTTTTTAAATATACTGTTGTATTCGGGGGATTCTATTATATATTCCATGCGATTTTCATTTGCTTAACGGTAGACTCAATCATGGCAAGTCTTCAAACAAACAGCCTGGGGCAGATTTAATCTCCAAAGGTTCCAGATGTTAACTAGGATTCTGAAATCATAAACATGTGTCAGAGTTAAAAGTTAAAGATGTGTGTTGATAATGAAAACTTTTCCTTTGATGTGTAGGAAGTGAAGAAATATTATCTTGAATTATGGATTGGGAAAGTTGTCTGCTGATGTTTGCAGTGCCACTAAGTGAACAAACAGCTATGTTGAATCTAACATCTCTCAATAAACCATGATTTGGTGTTTACAAATTCTAGTGAAGAAGGAAGGGTCAACAGGGCGGACCATGACAATATTTCTTGTACATATGAAACCTGAGAATTCTCCCTCTGATATACTAAGGAAAGACTGTTCACAGGGTTTGTGTGTTTGTGGGTATGACTATGTGTGTGTGTGTGTGTGTGTGTGCGCGCGCGCTACATGTTAAATATTTTAAATTTAATGGAAAACAAAAGAGTTGACTAAGGACATTTTAATGAGATTCTCCAAGGAACATAGTGTGAAAATCTCATCTGCTACAATGTTCTTTCCTACAACTTCTCTATACCATGGTTAAATTACAAAAGGGAATAACAGAAGAAAATACTTTCCATGGATTTCTTTAGCTTTGAGAGTTAGATGGGCAGTCATGGAATCTACAATCCGATGAAGAGATTTACAGCTACAAAATGATGGTATCCAAAGTGTTCATTTTTTTTTTTATAGGTAACAACATCAAAAGAAATTTGAATGGACTCTAAAAAATGAAAAGCAGTACCTGCTTTCTCAAGATAAGACAACATTGGACTTCCGGTTTGCTGCTGGCCGCCGCCAGACGTTCCTTTGGGATCGTCAGCTTCCATTGCCTGTCAGAGCCGCCTTCACAGCGGAATGGCAGCTCGAAAAAACTCCGTTTCCAAGAGGAAACGGAGATAGAGCCGGCAGGGGTGGGTAGAACTCTCTGCAGAGTCCCAAAAGTTTTTTTTTTACTTTTGGGACGGAGCGGATGAGAAGCCCCATATCCCCTGCCGCTGCTCCGGGCTTTGGGAGACCTCTGCTTATGCAGAGCCAGGCGTCAAGAGCAAGCCTGCGAACTGAACAGAATAATCAAAGAAGAGGCGAGCTGGACCCTTAATATTGAATCGCAAGTATTTTACCCTTTAAAAAACTATTTAAGAGAAAAGATGAGAGGAAAGGGGGAAGAAGAGTTTTTTAAAATGGCGTCTGCCGTGGCTGGAGAAGGGCTGAAAGCTGCGGCTTGAAGAGAGGCTGAAAGGGAAAGTCCTTCCGCTTTCTATTACAAAGTAGCGGAATGAATACTTCTGGCCGTAATTGAGGCAAAACCTCACTCCCACTCTTGCTTTTTTTTTTCCTTTTTTTTTTGGGGATCTGATATTGATCTTGGTTGGAAACAAGCTTTTTTTTTTTTCTCCCTTTTCCACTAAATCTTGTCTGTGTGGGAAATGGCACCGGGACTCACACAGCTAGACAAACGGGGGGGAACCTCCCCCATTAATAAATTACACCAACAAGTTTTAACTCTCCAGTGTCAGAAACCTGATTTTAATATAATAGAATTTCTTCTTGATGAGATTGTAAGAAGGGATGAGATTGTGAACCAGCAACTCGAAAAATTTAAGCAGGAAATTAAAGAAATTGGTGAACTGGTGAAATCAAAGTTTGACTTTTTGAATCGAAAGATTTTAAAAACAGCTAATGGTTTATCAGACTTTCTGATTCGGGTGGATGCAAAGACTAAATTATTAGAGTCTAAAATGAAGGAAACTGAGGAGAATTTGGATGACATGACTCAAAAAATTAAAAAGGATTTGGTAAACATTCAGGATAATAGCTCAGAAGACAAACCTAAAATGGAGGTTGACCAAAAGATTGGTAATGAAGAAAATGTGCAACAGAGGATTGAAAGAGAAGTTTTAATGATTCAATATAATTTTACAGAATATGCAATTAGACTGAGAGGTTTGCAGGAAAATAATAGAGATGACCTAAGGAAAATATCTTCTGAAATTCTGGCTGGGATTTTAAAGGTTCAACCTGATGAAGTGTATTGCAGGATTGATAGAATTTACAGAATAAACTCCTGGTTGGCAAAGCAAAGGCAATTGCCTAGAGACGTGGTGATCTATTTTACAGATAAAGAAATTAGGAATAATATTGTGCAGAACTCTTTTAATTCTACTTTGCAATTTCATGGAAGAAAGATTTGGATTTTTAAGGAGCTCCCGACTAAGATGTTAATGGAGAGGAAGAAATTTGGCTTTTTAGTGACTGAGTTAAAAAAAAGAAATATCCTATTTAGGTGGAATGCCCCAGTTGGTTTAATATTGAGACACCAAGGAGTAAGATATCAACTGAACACTGTTGAAAAAGCGGAAGAATTTTATCAAAAAATTTTAAAAATGAATTTAACATCTTTAGGCATAATACAGGATAAGCAAAAGGAGTTGGAAACAAAAAGAAAATACCAAATTACAGAGGCTGTGGTGGATAAGTTGTCTTTGGATTCTCTGGATACCCCAGCTGGACTGTCTATAAATAAGAGAGCAGTGTCATCCGACTCCAATGTGATGAACCATCAAGTCACAGACAAGTGCGCAAATCAACCAGTTGATATACAAGTGATGGAGAAGAAAGATGAGATGATAAAACTAACCCAACAAGATCAACTCACAAAGCAGAATGAAAATCGATCAGCCGATACACAATTGGTAGGCACGAAACGAGGATGGAAATTCAACCCGCAAAAGAAAAAGAAAAGAAATAGATCTCATAGAAACAGTAATTTCTAAACCAAGCAACAGTGAAGCCAGGGACTTTAAAAAATGAATGAACATCTGAAAAGATAGTGGAGGCGAACAATTGTTTAATACTATCCTGAGGATTGAGGCAGATCTCTGTAATGCCGTGATTTTGGGATGTGAAAAGAGCCTTACCTTGTTGGATTTGAATTATCTACTTTGGATTTCTTTTACTGGTGAATATATTATGATTATTTTGAGTTACAAGGCAAGAGAGTCACGCTGGGGCATGCAGAAGATCTGGCTGTTACCCATTAGGATGATGGGAATCAACAATCCTGATGAATACCACAACTATAACTATATGGATATAATTATAATGTCACTCGGGTGGTTGTTTTTACTTTTATATATATACGAGGATATCTACTACTGATGGGGGCAGAAGATGATTGAAGATTTTGAACAAACTGTTGCACCAGCATGTTATTTTACCCTATTATGGGTGATGGATTTAACGATCCAGTGGAAAGACATCAAAGAAGATATTATATGGATTATAAATTTAAAGGTATTGTCTTTTTTTTTATATATAAAATGGAATGCATATATAGATATGTGTATATTTTAGTAAAGTGGGCAGTGGGTTATATTTAGAATTGTATTGCATGATTTTGTAGGAATTGAAGGGTTGAAATAGGTTAGTTTACTGATTGATTAGTCTAAGAAAAAGGATCCTTAAGTCATATATTTAGGGGAGTGGAGGAATTGGATAGAACTGAATAAACGTTAAATCTGGATGTAGGGAGAAGGCTGCTTTAAAATGTTATATTAATATATATAAAAGATTAAATGTTAAATTGTAATAATACATTATAAGTTTAGGGGAGGAGAAAAAGGGCAGATTATCGTAAAAATGGGAGTTATAAGAATAATATGTTAAGGGTCAGTATTCTGAGGAGGGAGTAAGGGAAAGGAAAGATATTATGTATGTAATTAGTTATGAAATAGCCTATTGTTGTGAAGAAGTCACGGGGGGGATGGGAGGCGAGGGGGGGTTAGGGAAGAGGGGGGGGAAAAGGGGGAAAAACTTGTATTTGAAAACTTTTTCAATAAAAAAAAAAAAAGATAAGACAACATTTAGGAAATTTGAAGTTGTTGCAGTGCAGTATCACACTGACCCTGGCTGAAAAGTATTGGAAGGAAGGAAGGAAGGAAGGAAGGAAGGAAGGAAGGAAGGAAGGAAGGAAGGAAGGAAGGAAGGAAGTGAGTTCATTTCTTATAAATAAACACACATACAAACAAGCAAATAAAAACTCTTATAATTCCACATTGCCTCCTGAGTGCATCATACGTGACAAGAGAGGGATGATGGAGATGGTGTGAACTATTATAAGAGTGTCTATGGATATTCTCAGTCATCCAAGTCATGGTTGTCCCAAAGATGCTTTTTTTTTCCCCAAGAGGCAACTGAGCTTTCTTATTTTTCTTTGAAGACATTTCACTTCTCATCCAAGAAGCATCTTCATCTCTGTATGGATGATAGGAAATGGAAGAATTTATACTCCTTGCAGACAGCTGGTCATTTGCATTCTTTTAGAGAGTTGTTTCCCCAATGTAAACTGAATGTCAAATGGTTCCTGTAGTCTGCAACTTTTCTGGAAATACATTCATACGCCAGCATCATTTGAAGGGTGTTGTAAGAGTGATAGGCAATTTATGGAGGTTGGAACAGAATTTAGCATGTGTATGATTCTGTGAGAAGAGCTGGCATCTCCTGTCAGATATTCCCTCTTTCTTCAAATAGTTCTCCACTTGTAATCTTTGCCTCTAAGGTTTATCAGAGTTTCTTTCACTCTCTTCCTGTTTTAGATTAAAGACAATGTGAGACAAAAGCTTCAACTTTGGAGGTCATAGGAGTAAAAGCTCAATATTCCTCATTATTCATTTTTTCAGACCATTGTGTGAGTATCTATATGTATATGATAAGGACTCAGACCAACCAGTGCAGCTTTAGTTTACTTTAGTTCATTTCAATTGTGCGAGTTTCATTTATTTTGTGTATTGAAACAGTATTGGATGCAGATTAAAATATTCTCTCTTCAGTTAGTAATCTTTTTTAAAAAAAAAAAACAAAAAACAACAACAACACTACGCCACCACAAGTGGACATTTTTAAAAGCAAGCAAATAAATATTCTCTGATTTTGATGCACAATATTGCACAATTCATGTGACTGTAACTTATTGTAAAATTTCAAGTTATGCATGTTTAATTAAAACATGCTTTGAACTGAGGAATTAGAATCTTCTTTTATAAATAATCAGTCATTGTCAGATTGTGTTTGGACTGGTTGGTCATTGATAAAATTAAACTTTAATTCAATGCTGCAAAAGATTTGCAAATCCTTTTGGTTTCCTCAGCCACCACAGAAATTCCCATATGTACAGCACATAGAGGGAAGCTGATACTAGATGACCTGCTGTCATCTAGTACCTCTTTAGTGTTTTTCTCTAGTTTTGTCATCTCCATTTTTAAAAACACATCAGTTATTTGAAGCTTTAAACATTAATATGTGTGTACCTCTTTCCTCAAAGTCCTACAAATCTTCATTTAAGCTGAAAATTTTGTCTAAGTAAAAAAAAAATCCTTCCTTTTAGGGAAGGTATGGTATTTTCAATGATTAACGTTGCATTGATTCTTCAGGTCTAGATTTTGCTTTGATTATCTATTATTACTTATGATGATTTTTGATTACCTGCTTTCATTATCTATGAAGGGAAAAGGACAGATGGACTGTGACTCGGCTAATTTCTTTTGATTGTTTTTAACGCATTGACTATGAAATTCTTCTGAGGAGATTGTGCAGCTTGAAGATTTAAAGTCTTTACAATTATTAAAAAAACTCCTCACATATGCATCCACATTACACATTTCTTTAACATGAATGCTTACCTCTCTTCCCACATACAATATGCTAATATTCTGCTGTTTTGAAAAAGGAAAAATTGTGTATATTCATGCAAGAGAAACTGGTGTGTGTGTGTGTGTGTGTGTGTGTGTGTATTCAAACACGTATTGTATTGAAAATAATGTAACACAATGAAATAATGCCTTCATTCATATGTGAATCCAAATTAATTTCAGTGCTTTGTATTCCCAGCTAAGATGTCTTTTCTCTTCTCTTGATAATCTTTTCCTTTTGAAATGTTTAACATGTTTTTGTAAGGAGTACTTTTGATGGGTTCTATTCTGTGGAATGCTTTTCAGTGCTGGGATTAAAGGGGATAGTGAAGCTAAATTGATTTTGCATGGAAAGTTGAAGTACTATCTTTTTTTTCAATCATCATATTACCCTGGAAGGATCAAGAGAAAGTCCAAATCTAATAAGCAGCACTGAGATGTAGGTTATCAGAGGAAACAGTTCAAGAAAAAGGTCTTTCAATCGGAGGACTTTAGGTGACTTCTCTAAACACCTAAATGTGAATCAGTTTAGTATAGTAGTTAAGACATCAGGCTAGATATTTTACTAGGAGAGTACTTAAATCTTCTGCTCGAAATAAAATTCCCTATCCCACCAAGCTTGAAATTTTAGATCTGGATAGCCTCGAACTACGCCGTCAACGTTCCGACCTATGCTTAGTTTATAAGATTATTTACCAAAATTATTTACCTGTAAGTGAGTACTTTAATTTCAACCGTAATTACACAAGGGCTATCAATAGATTCAAACTCAATGTAATTCGCTCTAATCTTGATTGTAGGAAATATAACTTCTGCAATAGAGTAGTAAATGTCTGGAACACTCTACCTGATCCTGTTGTTAGTCTCTCTAATCTCCATACCTTTTACCTTAAATTGTCTACCGTGGACCTTTCATGTTTCTTAAGAGGTCCCTAAGGGGGCGTGTATAAGCGCACCAGTGTGCCTACCGTCCCTGTCCTACTGTCCCCATTTATATGTAATCATTCTATGTGTTTATGGCTATATTTTGCCTATTTATATTTATTTATTTTATTTTATTTTATTTTATTTTATTTAGCTTATATGCTGCCCTATCTCCAACGGACTCAGGGCGGCTCACAACAATAGAATCCACAATAAGCACAGTACAAAGTTAAAATACCTAATTAAACCAAATAAAAGTGAAAAACCCATATAAAACCCCATCAGTCCAGGCCGAGGGACTTGAATAACCAAGTTTTTAATTCGCGGCAGAAAGTGCGAAGGTCAGGGGCCATCCAGAACCCCAAGGGGAGTTGATTCCAGAGGGTGGGTGCGCCCACAGAGAAGGCTCTACCCCTGGGGGCCACCAGACTTTTATTTGTGCCATTTTTTTTTCTCGTGTGTCCATGACCATGTCTATACTGTTACTTGTTTCCTTATATATGTTGACAAATAAATAAATAAATAAAATAAGAAATAAATAAAATAAGAAATAAATAAATAAATAATAAACCACGACAACAGGATTTCTTGTCCTATCTTAGGCACAAAGCCAACTGGGCGACCTTGGCCCATTCACTTTCTCTCAACCCTAGGAAGTACATTACAGAGGGTGGTGAGCACAGCACAAAACATCATGGGCTGTCCCCTGATATCACTAGAAGACATCACTAGGGCTTACTGCCTTAGAAGAGTGAGGAAAATCTTCAGGGACGACTCACACCTGGTCAGCCCTTCTTTATTCTCCTACTACCATCGGGAAGGAGATATAGAAACATAGGCAGCCGCACAATCAGGCTGAAGAACCATTTTTATTATCTGTGGACTGTCAGATTCCTGAATGAAAAAAAGAACTCTACAACAATATAGTACGATTGACTTGTAGGGCCAACTCGACTTTCAATATATTCACATGGTGCAATAGGACTGAGTGTTTGTTAGTAGGATTTACTGGACTAGGGATTTTCTTTTTGTCTTTCACTGTGTGTTGTATTGTGTAGGGAGTGGTTGCACGAAGGGAGACTCAGCCAATCTCATTGTACACATGTTGTACTCTGACAATAAAGGTTTGAATTGAATTGTAGGTAATGGCAAACCACTTCCTGGTCACTACCTTGACAAGTTCCTTGCTGAAAAATATGCAGGAACTTGTTCTGGTAGTCACCAGGCATTAATGCCAATTTCTCTCCCTCTCTCTCTCTCTCTCTCTCTCTCTCTCTCTCTCTCTCTCTCTCCCTCTCCCTCTCCCTCTCCCTCTCCCTCTCCCTCTCCCTCTCCCTCCCTCCCTCCCTCCCTCCCTCCCTCTCTCTCTCTCACACACACACACACTCACACACTCACACACACACACAAATAAATGGGTTTGCTTTATTTTTCAGCCCAAAAGCCAAGTGTTATGGACAGAAGAAAACATACAAAAAGAAATCTCATTAAAAGAAAAATGTATTTTGCAAATTATAACGAAAGTTTTCAGAGGGTATGAGACAATTGTTTTTGGAAGCGTATTTTAAGAAGTCACATCACTCCTTTGGAAATAAAAGTAACTGTATTGGACCATGATAGCGGTTTCTCAGTTGCATATAGTCCTTGACTTATGATTGTTTGTTTAACGATGGTTCAAAGTTACAATAGTCTTTGGAAAAGTGACTTATGACCTATATTCTCACTTAGAGACATCATACCATCCCCAAGGTCACATGATTGCAATTTGGGCATGGCAACTGACTCACATTTACTACTGGTTCAGCCAATTTTGCCGAACTCTAGCAAAAAAAAAAAAAAAAAAAAAACCCATCAGAGAAGCTGCATTCACCTGACTGTGTGATTCCCTTAATAACCATGATAATTTGCTTAAGGGCTACTGTAAAAATTATTGTAAAACTGGGTCCAACTCAGCTTAATAATCACTACAATGGAAATTCTGGTCCCAATTGTGTTTGTAAGTCAAAGTGTAGCTGTGGGCTAAATGCAATTGTGTGCTTCCCATGACATACAGGTAATGGAAAGGAGTGCCATAAATCACAGTGGGTCACTGTCTACTGGCTGTATGCTGTGTGCTGAATTTCCTACAGTCCTCTGGATATTGCCAGCCCCATGATGGTGTCTCAAAAGCAAGTGGATGGGTAAAAATGGTGAAAGAAAAAAAAATCAGAAAAGCTAAATATCTGCATATCTATGGAGATTCTCACTCATCCAAGGTAACAGGTAACAGTAACAGAATTGGAAGGGACTTTGGAGGTCATCTAGTCCAACCCCTT
The DNA here is from genome assembly GCA_022577455.1 of Arizona elegans. Classification (NCBI taxonomy): domain Eukaryota; kingdom Metazoa; phylum Chordata; class Lepidosauria; order Squamata; family Colubridae; genus Arizona; species Arizona elegans. The sequence continues at coordinate 190,470,420 of JAKOOJ010000002.1, read as the reverse complement.
GCTCATGCAAGAGACCTATACTAGAGATTTGAACCGCCGACCTTTCTGATCGACAAGCTCAGTGTCTTAGCCACTGAGCCACCTAGCCAGGCCATGGTTGTCCCAAATGTGCTTTTTCAAGAGACAAATGGACTCTTTTCAGAGCTGAAGAGGCTTCTTGGATGAGAAGCAAAACATCTTCAAAGCAAAACAAGAAAGCCCAGTTGCCTCTTGAAAAAGCACCTTTGGCATAAGTATCTGGATCTTGGTTGCGGTAATTTAAAACCACAGTATCTGAGGCTCAACGGAAGTACACCAGGCAATGTAAGAAAGAGTCAAAATGAGTTCAAGATAAAGCCAGCATGACTGTCTGGTAAGTAACCAAGAAGCTGGAAAAGCTAAGAAGCCTTCCTCTGAGAAATGAAAAAAGGTTTTATTGGGAAGAACAAAAGGAAGCAGACCCCGGCAGGAAAGAAAAAAAAAGCGGGGGGAATAATATGGAATATCAGGGGAAAGAGGGAGATCTCGAGAAACATAAGGAAGAAATGTTAAGGAAAAAAAGTAGACCTTGTAAAAATATATGGTAATTAGCAGTGGTGGTATTCAAATTTTTTTTATTACTGGTTCTGTGGGTGTGGCTTGGTGGGCATGGCAGGAGAAGGATACTGTAAAATCCCCATTTCCACCCCACTCCAAGGGAAGGATACTACAAAATCCCCATTCCCTCCCCACCCCACTAATCTACTTGCCAGCTCCATTCTCCTGTGCAGAGCAACAAAAGAAGACCCAGCTGATCAGCTGGGACTCCGATCAACTGGGACTCGGGAGGAAGCATATAGATAGGTGCAGGGTCAACCAGAGGTGGCATTTACCGGTTCTCTGAACTACTCAAAATTTCCGCTACCAGTTCTCCAGAACCTGTCAGAACTGACTAAATACCACCTCCGGTAATTAGAGTAGAAAACCAGCCAGGGAAGCAGATGGACTATTATGCATTAAAGGAGTGAAAGGATGCTCAAAGGAATGTAGAGATTTCAGAGAGATGAACAAATTCATTGCATCCATCTTTACTACTGAAGGTATCTGACAGAAACCCAAGTCTCTGTTATGTATTGATACTTTTAAGCGGGAGTTTCAAACCTGCCTACGTTTCCGATTGGCTGACAGTCTCTCCAGGATTGTATATAAGGAGGACTGCAGCCTCTGAGTTTTTGCTGAAGTCTCACTGTATATTAAAGAGCTGTTGTCACTTGCTTGCTTGTGCCTCTCATCATTCCCGAACCACTTCATTGGCGACGAAGGTGGAATTGAGGCTACAAGAAGCCAACCAGTGAGACCACGAGCTTCAGCTAGGCGACGAGGCGAACCACAGGAGACATACCGGACATGTCTGCCTACGTTCCGCCCAAGCCTTTTGATCCGACCCGCGAAAAATGGGTCTCGTACCTAACAAGGTTTGAATGCTCGCTAGAAGCCAGCGACATGCAGGGCCTCTCGGCTAATCGAAAGAGAGCCCTATTCCTAAGCCACTGCGGACCGGACGTGTTCGAGATGGCTGAGTCACTGTGTGAGCCAACGCCGGTTCAAACAGTCTCATGGGACACCTTGATGGCAACTCTCCGGGCTCACTACGCTCCCGTCCCCTCCAAGTTCGTGCAGCGATACCAACTGAGGCAGCGCGTCCAACGAGAGGGAGAGCCGGTCAGCGCGTACATGGCCAGCCTGAGAAAAGCCGCAACTCATTGCGACTACAGAGACTTGGATGATGCGTTGCTTGAGCAACTGATCTGTGGTGTTCGGGACATTAGGCTGCAACGGCGTCTGCTCGCCAAGCCTGATCTGACGCTTGCCGGAGCCCTTGACGAGGCCAGGGCTCACGAAGCCTCCACAAAGGCCGCTGAAACGCTACAGCGCCCGCCGACCAGCAAAGACAGCCCCAAGTCTGCCCCGGTGCACAGAGAAGACGCCGGATCCAGCTCGGAGTCCGAGTCGGATGAGGACGTCTTCTGAACAGAGCACCGGAGGAAAGACACTGGCAGCCCCCGGCGAAGCTGTCCCAGCTGTGGCGGGCACCATGATAGACTGTCCTGCAAATACAGAGAGGCTATTTGCAGGCGTTGCGAGAAGAAGGGGCACTTGGCGCGAGTCTGCAGAGCCATTCTGCCCAGAAGACTCAAACCACGTGAGCGCCGCAGCCAACCGGAATCAGCGCGCCAGAAGCAGCCAACGAGAGAGGGCGGCGCGAAAAAACGGCGCGAATTTGAACCGCGAGATGGCCGCAGCATACACATCGACCAGGCCAGCACAACGGTCGAGGACAAAGTCAGCACGGTGGTCGAGATCAACGGAAGACCGTGCTCGATGGAGATCGACACCGGATCAGCTCTCTCCATCATGTCGTGGACAACCCTAAAGACCCTCCTGCCGTCGTTCCGGAAGGATCAACTCTCCAGACAGAGACTGCGCATCCTAGACTACCAGGGGAACCGAGTCCCCCTCGAAGGCGTGGGCACGTTCCGGGTCACCTACGGAGACTACGAAAGAGACCTGCCGCTGACCATCGTCACGAAGCAGCTGCCGAGCCTCCTGGGCATGGGGTGGTTCCGAGCCCTTGGCATGGGCTTCACCGGCGTCCACCTGATGTCCAAGTCAACCCTGAAAGACAGCCTCCTGTCCGAGTTCCAGGACGTTTTCGGGGACACGTTGGGCAAGTATGTGGGGACCCCTATTTCACTAAACTTAGACCCCAACGTAGCCCAAGTAAGACTAAAGGCCAGACGAGTGCCGTTCGCATTGAAACCAAAGATCGATGCAGAACTGGACAAACTGATTAAGCAAGGGGTGTTGGTTCCCGTTGACCATGCCAAGTGGGAGACCCCCATAGTCACCCCAGTTAAGTCCGACGGCTCAATCAGAATTTGCGCCGACTACAAGTGCACGATCAACAAGGCTTTGCAGCCGAGCGCCTATCCGGTGCCGATCGTGCACCATCTACTACACTCCCTGGGCCCCGGAAAAATTTTTGCCAAATTAGACCTGGCCCAAGCCTATCAACAGTTACCGGTCGACGACGCCACGGCAGAGGCGCAAACGATCGTGACTCATAGGGGTGCATTTAAATGCACCAGGCTCCAATTTGGGGTGAGCGTCGCACCCGGCTTATTTCAAAGCACCATGGAGCGCCTGTTGCAAGGACTTCCGGGAGTAGTCCCCTATTTCGATGACGTCTTAGTCAGCGCCCAAGACGAACACCAGCTAGGGGACAGGGTACGGAACGTCCTGTCCAGATTCAGAGAAGCGGGACTAAGACTTAAAAAGAACAAGTGCAGGATAGCGGTCCCCTCGGTAGAATTTCTGGGGTACAGGGTGGACGGCACAGGCATCCACCCTACCGAAAGCAAGGTGAGGGCCATCAAAAGCGCACCAGCCCCCAAATCCAAAGCTGAGCTCCAAGCCTTCCTTGGACTGCTCAATTTCTACTCAATGTTCCTAAGAGATAAGGCCACGGTCGCTGATCCCCTTCACAAACTCTTAGGGAAGAATGTACCATGGGTCTGGGGGAAACCGCAAGCGGCCGCTTTTGAGGCAGTAAAAAAACTCCTATCTGAGGACAGTTTCCTGATCCAATACAATGCAGAGCTGCCGCTCGTCTTAGTTTGCGACGCCTCCCCCGTAGGAGTTGGTGCCGTCCTAGGCCATAGACTGCCGAACGGCCTAGAGGCACCCATTGCCTTCTACTCCCGAACTCTGTCCAGCACAGAACGAAACTATAGCCAATTGGACAGAGAGGCTCTGGCTGCGATTGCGGGGGTTAAGAAGTTCCACGAATACCTCTATGGCCGAAAATTCGAACTTGTGACTGACCATAGACCGTTGCTAGGACTGCTAGCAGGCGACAGGCCAACCCCCGCTGCCCTCTCCCCCCGTTTAACAAGATGGGCGATTTTCTTATCGGCCTACTCGTACCAGCTCGTCCATCGGCCTGGGCGGACCCTGGGTCATGCGGATGCCCTTAGCCGTTGCCCCCTTCCCGACCTGCTGGACAACCCAACACCGGAAACCTCCGTCCTGTTGTTGGACACGTCAACCTTGGGGCCCATCTCCTCCGGCGAGGTGGCGAAGGCATCAAATAGAGACCCTGTTATCCGGACTGTTATGGGTTGGGTTTTGAAAGGGTGGCCGGACAAGGTGGTCGGGGAGGAGTACCAAGGTTTTGCCAACAAACGAAATGAACTGTTTACGCAAGGGGGGTGCTTACTGTGGGGTGACAGAGTGGTAATTCCAGCAAAACTACGAGATAGAGTTTTAGAGTTATTGCACGAAGGGCATCCCGGCATCGTTAGGATGAAGTGCTTAGCCCGCAGCTATGTCTGGTGGCCCAACATGGACCAGGTCATTTCCGAGTGGGTGGGGAAGTGCAGACCCTGCCAGGAGTCTCGCCCCAATCCCCCAGTAGCGCCCATCCGAGAGTGGGAGAAACCAAAAGGCCCATGGGGGAGGATCCACATTGATTTTGCCGGCCCGTTCCATGGCCAAACGTTTTTAATAGTAGTGGATGCCTTTTCAAAATGGCTCGAAATTGTATTAATGCCATCCACAACGGCCGAAGCGGTTATCAAGGCCCTAAGAAAGTTGTTTGCCACCCACGGCCTGCCGGATACCTTGGTGTCGGACAATGGGCCCCAATTTACAGCAACCCTTTTCGAAGGCTACTTGGCCGGCCTGGGAATCCGCCATGCCCTATCAGCCCCATTTCACCCGGCTTCCAACGGATTGGCTGAACGATTTGTCAGGACAGCCAAGGAAGCACTGTCCAGATTAGACAATGGGGACTGGCAGGCCAGGATAGATCAATTCCTTGCGGTTCAGCATGCATCACCATGCACGGCAACCGGGAGAAGCCCAGCAGAGCTCCTCATGGGAAGGAAGCTCCGGTGCGTGTTGGACAGGCTTCACCCTAACTATTCGCACGAAAACTTTAAGGGAGAGACCTGTGGCTTAAGGCAGTTTCAGGTTGGGTCCCCGGTGTTCGCTCGCAATTATGCCAGCGGTCCTCTGTGGGTTGCAGGAACCATAGTGGGGATAACAGGCCCAAAATCATACACGGTGGACGTGGGGGTAGATAGACTCTGGAAGCGCCACATAGACCAACTGAGGAAACGGGTGGTTGGCGAGGCAAACATCAACGCAGACATGTCCGAGCCTAACTATGACCACTTCTCCAAAACAGCTAACTCAAGCCCGGGGCCGCGAGAATACTTAGCTGACAAGCCCTGGTTCCAGCGCCGCCCCAGCGAGTCGCCACTCCCAGCCGGGGATAACCACGCCCCGGACAAAATCCAGGAGGTTCCATTGGCGGAGCCGGGAGAGACAAAGAGTCCCTCCGACCAGCTCGACGCCTCACCAAACACTGAACTGCGCAGGTCAACTAGGGCGAGAACTCAGCCTAAGCACCTGCGAGACTTTGTTTGTACATATGTTAATTTTTGAGTGTTAGTGCCTTCTGGGAAGGGAGGGGTGTTATGTATTGATACTTTTAAGCGGGAGTTTCAAACCTGCCTACGTTTCCGATTGGCTGACAGTCTCTCCAGGATTGTATATAAGGAGGACTGCAGCCTCTGAGTTTTTGCTGAAGTCTCACTGTATATTAAAGAGCTGTTGTCACTTGCTTGCTTGTGCCTCTCATCATTCCCGAACCACTTCAGTCTCTATTGACTTTCCAAAGAGAAGAATCACAACTAAAGCAGCACTATTCTTTATTATTGTTAGCCTTGCAAGGTAGTCCAGACAAGAAGCACATACATACATACTAGCTCTATTATAAGGTTATATTAGCAGAACCTTGCAAATCTAAAAGATTTACAGTCCAGGAAACTTGGGAGGATTCATTCTGAGATATTTGCCATGTCTCTGTGGATTCAGCTACCATTTGTCTGAACCTTCCTCCAGCTCTTCCTCCTGTCTCCCAAGGCCTTTCCCACACACAATTTCAATTATAGTGGCCAGGCCAGAACTAAAGTTATGCTAAGATATTTGAGAGACATCTAAGTATGAAATTAGAGTTCTGATGAGATTCATTTCATAGTTCTTAAAGAATTCAGAAGGGAAAGGCCAAACTTGCAGCAAAAATATGAAAATTGTCAGTTAAATAAGTCTCTGTGCCAGAGGATTGGATGGCAGTCAATGTGCAATTAATTTTTTTAAAGAGTCCAAAGGAATACAGGAAATTACAGACTGATCAGTCAAGCAACTGTTCTGGGTAAACTGGTAGGAGTGACAATTAAAGGGGAGAAAATTGCTAATTATATAGAGGAATTGGGTTTGATAAAGGAAAAGGTAGAAGTAAATTTTGAAAACTAAATCCTGATTCACCAACCTTCTAGAGTTACTTGAGTGGATAAAGATGTTTCAGTCAGCAATATATTTGAGACCTCTCAACAAACACTTTTGAGTAAATTTAGCATTCATGTGATAAGATGATCTTTTATGTATTACAAACAAACAGAAAGCAAAGAATAAATATAAATTTGCAGTTTTCTTAATTCAGGGAAATAAAACAGTGAAGTCCCTCAAGCGTCCATGTTGGTAGTGATACATTTTAATTCATTTCTAAATGTTCGTGACTTACAAATTTGTAAAATATACCAAAGTATTAATGATGGGGAAAACCAAAAATGTGTGCAAAGAGCTCAACTCCCCCCTCTTTAAATTGGCGAAATGGTTAATCAAATATCAAATGTGGTTCAATTGAATTGTAAAATGTCTTACATTAGCGCAAAATCACATAATGTCATTTAAACACTGTTGGGGATCTGTTTTGGCTGTAACTTACCCAGGAAAAAGAATTTGAAGGTTTAGCGGTTAGTCTAGTGAAGATGATGTGACATTTTGTATTAGGAAGTATAGAAAAAGAAATTAAAATACAACTTCCATAATTACATTATCCTTACACAATCCCTATTTATCTGTTTGTCTCCCTCCCTCCCTCCCTCCCTCCCTCCCTCTCTGTCTCTCTCTCTCTCTCTCTCATCCCTATCCAATTAATTTTATTCAGTTTGTTTACCATTCAAGCTCCCAACAACTATGGGCTCTATTTGTTAGGATATCTATATGATAAGTATATGTAGTTCTATTTGCTGTGCTACAAAAAAGGATTTGCTATGTAAAGCACAGGAAAAAGATTAACAAGCAAAAGAAATTGGAGGCAGTACAGAAAGAAAGAAATAAGATTTTTTTTTTTTTGTAAATCTGGTTTACCCAATCATAATCCTATTAAGTCTCCATATCTTTCTGTATATGCAATCCATCCTTATTCCCACCACAACTGCCTCCTACATTGCCTTTTGTATTTTAAATTATTCATCTTTGTCTTTCCAAGGATTTCAACTCCACCTTATCACAACTTTCTAAGTCTTTGATTTCCTTCCAACACATTAATAATTATTTCATATATTTGTCTTGTGACCCGGTCATTCATTTTCATTATATGAGCAAATCATCCTAAAGGACTTCATTCATAATGATGACTTACTTTGGTATTCAGTCCATTTTCATTCACAGCCATTCCTTCCTGGTACGATCTCTTCTTGTGTTACCCACACTGCTTTTAAATGAGACATTATCCTTACATTCAACTTATTTTTGTGCAAGTCAATCAATCAATCAATCAACATAGAGCTGGAAGGGACGTTGGAGGTCTTCTGGTCCAGCCTCCTGCTCAAGCAGGATATCCTGCACCAGTGATGGCTAACGTTTTCCAGACCGAGTACCCAAAGTACAGACTTTCAAATGCACATGAATGGGCGTGCACCCAACCCCCCAAAATGCAATGCACATGCAGCCCATGCACATGCGCCCCACCTTGTGCATACATGCGCGGCCCACCAACATGTGCCCCACCACACGCATGCACACCCCCGCCCCTCCATACATGCACCTTGCTTCCCGCACATGCTTGGCAGAGACCCAAAGACCAGCTGACCAGTGGGAGGAGCGCACGCATACGCGGCTGAGCTGAACTGGGGTGACAACTCGTGTGCACACAGAGAGGGCGCTGCGTGCCACCTCTGGCACACATACCATAGGTTTGTCCTCATGGCCCTATACTATTTAAGCTAGGTGGTTGTACAGTCTTTTCTTAAAAACCTTCAGTGATGAAAAACCTACAACTTCTGTTCCACTGGTTAATTGTCCTCACTGTTAGGAAACAGTTAGGAATTAATTTCTTTTTAATTCCCTGGGTGCTTCTCTCCTTGATTAGTTTCCATCCATTGTTTCTTGTCTTACCTTCTGGTGCTTTGGAAAATAAATTGACCCCCTCTTCTTTGTGGCAGAACCTCAAAGATTGGAACATTGCTATCATGTCACCCCTAGTCCTTCTTTTTTCTAGATTGGCCATACCCAATTCTTGCAACCGTTCTTCGTATGTTTTTGTCTCCAGGCCCTTCATCATCTTAGTTGCTCTTCTTTGCACTTTTTCTAACATCTCAACATCTTTTCTGTAAGGTGGTGACCACAACTGGATACAGTATTCCAGGTGTGGTCTTGCTCTTATTTCTATATAACACATGGACATAAGCATGCATTTATGAATAACCACTTTTGTTCCTTTCAAGAAACATTTTTCATACCGTGTTTTTCTGAAAATAAGACCCTGTCTTATATTTTTTTGAACCCTGATATAAGCGCTTGGCCTTATTTTCAGGGAGGTCTTATTATTATGGGGCGTGTGGGGCAAGACAAGGCTCTTCTTGCCATCTTACCTGATTTCCAGCTCTGTCTTCCTAACCCTAACCAGAGGAAATGGCGGGGACCCGCTATACATACATTTAAATATTTTCGGGGAGGGTTTAGTTTCAGGGAGGGCTTATTTTTATGGACGGCTTATTTTCAGGGGAGGGCTTATTTTGGAGGGGTCTTATTTTTGGGAAAACACAGTAGAGACTACATTGCCCATGAACATTTTGAGATTTGCACATACACATCTTAAAAATTCAGCATCCATTTTCCTATCTTTAGGAAACATTCTTATAAATAGATCTACTTATTTAATGCAATTATAACTATTTATTCCATGTCCTCTGTCAAGTACAAACTCTTTAGAACATTAATTTATAAACCCGTGTTCTGTTGCATTATACAATCAATCTAACATTTGTTGCAAATCATTCTACTTTTCAACCAAACACAGAAGTATCTGCTTTGAAAAATGTCAGTTTCAAATATATAAACACATTGTTATGCATGCATATGGAAAGGAATGAACATAAATCTAAAAAAAACCTTTGATATGATTGTTTATGATGCAAGAAAATTAGCAAAGGATACAGGGCTGATAAAATATTCCAAATGGCAGATAAAATGGAGAAAAGATGGAAGAACAAGAAGGAAATGGAAGAAAGTAGAGTAAAAATACAGAATAGAAAAATGAAAATAATGGTTTTTTTGTCAAAAAGCATTATCAGAAATATTAACCTTCCAACAGAATGACTGGTATGTGATATAACAGAGTGATTATTGCAAAAAATGAGGACAAGTGGAAGGTATTGTGTAACCTGTATAAAGAATTAACGATAAATGCAAAGAATAACGTGAAAAGGAAAAGTTCAGGAGAAGAATAAATGTAGTACAATTTTAATGGAAAATGTTTTTAAAAATACTTTGAAAGTGATTGACAAAATCTAAACAGCCTCAAGCAGAGGATGAATTAAGAAAGGAAAGAAAATAATGTGGGATGAAACTGAAATAAAATTTTATTATTATTATTTTATTTACTTTCTTATTTGTGTGTATATATGTTGGCAAGGTGTTTTTTAGACATTTGAGTGGGAATGTTCATAATATTTCAAATAGTATAATTGAAGCAAATGCTAGGAATTTAGTGTCCACGAGGGGGAGGGAAGGTTGATGAAAAGAAAAGTATAAAATGCTGAGAAAATATAAAATGGTAAGACCAAAGATATAAATAGTGAAATCATACCATGCTTAAAGTAATGTACTTTGCTTAGCAATAGCAATAGCACTTAGACTTATATACCGCTTCATTGTGCTCTACAACACTCTTTAAGTGGTTTACAGAGTCAACAATCTGGGTCCTCATTTTACTGACCTTGGAAGGATGAAAGGATGAGTCAACCTTGAGCAAGTCAGGATCAAACTTTGGCAGTGGGCAGAGTTTGCCTGCAATACTGCATTCTAATCACTGCATCACCACGGCTCTTTCTGAAGTACCATGCTTAATTTGTGTAAAGAGTTGAAAGTTACCTCCAGTTTAAGAACAACCCCAAATACCAATTGCATTCTATTTTAAAATGTCATATGCAGTTTACCTTATTTTTCATAAGCTGCTAGAGAGAAATGTAGGGATGTTATATCATTTTACAAGTAAAAACTAAGGCATGATATAGATATTATCTATATATCTCTGTTGGAAAGCTTTTGTAAAATAAAAAGATGGACTATTGCTATCATTCTAAAAATAGGTGTTATATGTTCCTTCCTGTAACATTGCTGAGCTCTTGAAGCAGGGGTGAAAACCAGCAGGTTCTGACAGGTTCTGGACAACCGGTAGCAGAAATTTTGAGCAGTTCAGAACCAGTAGTGGAAATTTTGAGTAGTTTGGAGAACTGGCAAATACCACCTTTGGCTGGCCCCAGAGTGGGAATGGAGATTTTGCAATATCCTTCCCCCAGGAATGGGGAGGGAATGGGGATTTTGCAGTATCCTTCCCCTGCCACGCCCACCAAGCCATACCCACCAAGCCAAGCCACGCCCACCAAGCCACGCCCACAGAACCGGTAGTAAAAAATTTTGATTTCACCACTGTCTTGAAGTTAATGGACTTTATATAGTCCCTCAAGTGCAAGGTTTCCTGAGTTCAATTCCCACTAGAGGGTTTGAACCCCTTAGTAAAAACCGTGGCATTGTATATCTGACAAGTTCCAGATATAATGAAACAACCTGGGTTCTCTTTACAGATAATCAAGGTAGGGCTGAGAGAAAGTAGCCCAAGGTTACCCAGCTGATTTCTAGTACTTCTAAGGTAGTACTAGAACTCACACCCTCCCAGTGTCTGGCCTAATGCCTTCACACTAAACTGGCTGTCATATTTCCATTGCCACTTTGGAAACCCCTTTGGCAGCTGGGGTGTCTTCCCCTGACACAGCAGAGCTCTTCTTATTTTTAAGAATAACATTTGTTTATACAAAATGCTAAAAAATAGCATTATTATTATTATTCTTTTTGCAGGGATTCTTCCCACCCAGCTGGCTTACAGCTTTATCCTGGAAAAAGTCTGTTTCAGTCATTCCCACACCAGTAGTAAAATATATTGATTCACAATATATCATACATCATCTGTAATCATTGAAGTTGAATGTATTCAAAAATGCCAGCACGTTGTGATTCTTCTCCCTTGATTCGCATTGTTTCAGCTGGAAAAAAATCAGCTTTTACTGATGTACATCAGCATCATTAGCACAGGGAAGAAACTCTTTTTGACTGTGAATTTCCATTCTGTCTCTAAAATGTACAGATTGTATTGTATCACTCCCACTGTTAAGCAAAAGTAGGGTTGTTGTTTTTTTGGCAATTTGGAACAATTCATAGTTGTGTAAATTATTCGTTTTCAGCAGCCAGTCCAGCACTCTTCTTTGTTAGCATGCCATTCAGTCCTATACTATACTTCTAAAACAAATAAGCCAGTCAAATTGAATCAGCAGAGAGTGGGAGGAGCGGGGACTGAAAGTACCAAGCATCAATCATTTCCATCACAAAATTTTGTGCAATTCTTCTTGGGGGAAAAAAAAAGGACTCTTTGCAATAAATTAACTGGGGAATGGCAGATGAAGCCTTGTTTAGTGGCAAGGCAACATGACAACTGTGGTTAATAGCTTGAAAGAAATGACAAAGCTGATCAGAAATTTCAGCAGGACTCAATCAAATTTAAAGTTTGTCCCACTGCACGCTATTCTTTCGCAACAAATGATGCTCAGTGAATATTGTTTATTTTCCCTGCAACTGTAAAGTACAATCTAGGCAGACCTCACAGTCCTTTAATAAATTCAGAATGAGTGAAGAGCTTTGGACTAAATCATAGTTTAGCTTTCTTGCATGCAGAACCACTACCTGTCAATGACTACTTCAGCTTCAACCACAACAATACACAAGCACACAATAGATACAAACTCAAAGTAAACCTCTCCAAACTCGATTGCAGAAAATACGACTTCAGCAACAGAGTAGTCAATGCCTGGAATGCACTACCTGACTCTGTGGTTTCTTCCCCAAACCCCCAAAACTTTAACCTTAGGCTGTCTACTGTTGACCTCACCCCATTCCTAAGAGGTCTGTAAGGGGCTTGCATAAGTGCACCAGCGTGCCTACCATCCCTGTCCTACTGTCCCCATTTATTCGTATCCATTTCCTGTATTCATATCCATGTTTATACTTATTCCTGTTATCTCATACATGTTTGACAAATTAAATAATAAATAAATAAATAAAAGAGCAAAGGTGAAAAATATTAAGATAGCTTTCCAGGTTTGCCTCTCTCTATTTTGGAGGCTATTTACTTGGCTGTGAATTCTACAACTCATATTTTGGTGAATTCTACAACAGCATATTTTTCCAATATACTTAGAATGGACCTATTAGTTTGTCTTCCTGACAAACTTATAAGGTAACTCAAGAATTTAAGAACATCCATGCATCACTTTTTTAAAACCTCGGTACATTGGATAACATATCTCTTTCACTCCACATTTCTTTTGTTTGTTTAAAAAACTGGAAGACTTTTTGATAGTCTTTAATTTGCAATTCCCCATGTGTAAATGCCTGAAACTGGTCTCACCTGCGTTTATAATTTGTCAGAGCAGCATTGTACAAATATACATAAAATATACATGGACGTACTGAAAATGCATTTTAGGCATTGATCCCACTTTCTGGTTCTACCAGTAGTATAAATTCTCCCATATAGTAATAGCAATAGCAACAGCAATAGCAATAGCACTTAGACTTATATACCGCTTTACAGTGCTTTACAGCCCTCTCTAGTTTACAGAGTCAGCATATTGCCTGCAACAATTTGGGTCCTCATTTTACCCACCTCAGAAGGATGAAAGGCTGAGTCAACCTTGAGCTTGGTGAAATCTCACATTTCAGCCAGCTGGTAGTCAGCAGAAGTAGCCTGCAGTACTGCAGTCTAACCACTGCGCCACCGAGGCTCATATACCCTGGAATCAAAGCTATAACCAATATTTGCACCTATGTTAATGAAATAATTGGTTCCTGATCTCCCTTGGATCTTAATATATCTCTAAGCATTCCAGAAACCCCAAGAACTTGACTAAGAAGTTCCAAGTTGTATGAGCATCTTTATTCAACTGTTTATGTCCAGTTGTGAAATGAATCAATGTAACTTTTGTCAGTTTGTAACTTACTATTGGTAAGTTAGAATAAAACCTGCAAGGCTTTTAATTGCATTCCTTTAATTTAATACAAAACAATGCAACAGTGGCAAACATAAAGCCATTGGGGCTAGAGAGAATCTAATTTAACCTACCACAAAACAATGAAGATCAATAGTTCCTATTTGTCTGAAGAGAAAGACACAGTTCTTCGTCAATGAAAAGGTTGCTTTGGTTTGTGAAGGTGCTGAATACTTTAGACGCTCTCCTCCCAATAAAATCCTAAGAAAAAGAATGATACAGATGATATAGCACCTGGCGCCTGATATAGAAAATTGTTACTGGAAAAGCAGACTGCAATATTAATGCAAATATAAAGCAATTTGATCAAATCAGCCTTCAAAAATCCAATCCTTAGATCAAATCATCAGACTCCATGCCTTAAATCGATGCTTTTTGAACTGGTTTGAAGATTTAATGGACTTTTGTTCCACTGTTAATAAATTGAATAAAAAAAAGTTAAATGAAATTGAATTATAAAGTCAAACTGAATTGCACATTAGCCGCAGATCTTAGATTATTCGCAAACTCTCAATAAAGATTAGAGTTCAAGCATTATTTTCCATATCTAAGCAAATGAACTATGTATTTTTAATATTGCGGTTCAGCGAGACTTGTAGAAGATGATAAGAATCAGTAACTGTTCTTTGGTAATCAATTCCCAAGCAGAGCATACAATGTTTTCTACTAAGGTTTACACTTGAATTAAAATTTTCTCTTTTCGGGATTAAATCAGTTTCTGTTTATGATAAAATCCAATTATGTAATACTCAGCTCTCCACCCAGGACTTCCTTATTTCATATATTGAGAACCCACCCTGGGCTCTCCTCTTGAAATCCAGTACATGTGACATAGATTAACAGAGTTGAAAGGGACCTAGTAGGTAATCTAGTGTAACCCCCCACCCAAGCAGGAGACCCTACACCTTCCCCGACAAATGGCACTCCAATCTCCCCTTGAAAGCCTCCAGTGATGAAACTCCCACAACTCCTGAAGGCAACTTCTGTTCCATTGGTTGATTGTTCTCATACCTTCAACTTACCCCCACCTCCAGGAGAAAAAGTAGGAGTACATGGTTTGAAGTTTCTTGTACCTAGGAGGGAAAACGGAAATAAATAAAGCCAAACAAAATGTAGTTATGAATAGTACTATGTTCCTACAAAAGATACTAGGATGCTTAATTGCCTACTTGCCTAGAAGAATTGGATGTTCTAATGGGGCAGCTAGAAGAACAATCTCTACTGCCTATGGAGATTTTGGTCCATTCTAACTTGTGCCAGCATTTCTTGTAATTGCAATAATATTTGTCCAGACTTCCTTCTTCTGGTCAGTTACCATTCCTAACTAATTCCATAGAAAATGACAGCAACAATTAAGACACTTTGCAATTTCAAACATTATAGAAAGCTTGCAGCCTTTTCTTCCTTCCTTCCTTCCATCCTCCCTCCCTCCCTCCCTCCCTCCCTCCATTCCCTTCCTTCCTCCCTCTCTCCATCCCCGCCTTCCTTCCTTCTTTCCTCCCTCCCTCCAAATCCTTCCTTCCTTCCTCCATCCATCCCCTTCTTCCTTCCTTCTTTCCCTCCCTCCCCTCCCTTCCTCCCTCCCTCCATTCCCTCCCCTCCCTCCCTCCCTCCATTCCCTTCCTTCCCTCCCTCTCTCCCTCCCTTCCACCAAAATTATGGGCAACCTCAGTTGGGACAGCATTTTTAAACTACAGTCCTGTTTTGTTTTCTTGTTTTCTTGTTTTTTGCACAAAGAAGTAGAGACCTCTTGTGGCAGCTTGATTAAACACATTTAATTATCCCCAGGGGATTTCTTTAGCAATAAAGGAATTGTTTCCTGGAGGGGGTGGGGGGGTGGAATCTTTCCTCATCCATCTAGTTTTCAACAAGGTTTAAAAAAGGGTGTAATCTAAAAGAAGCATTCCCTGTATTATTCTTCTGATTCTGTTTGAAAACATTATTTACATTATTCAGCTGGTTCGCACCAATTTGGGAGAACCGGTTGTTAACTTTCTGAGCAGTTCAGCAAACCAGCTGTTGGAAGAAATCTCCTTCCAACAGCCTTTTGTTTTTTCCCACCTTAAGGGGTTAATTCTGTCAATCTTCTGACAAGCAAAGTCAACGGGGAGGCCAGATTCACTTAACAGCCATGTTACTAACTTAACAACTGCAGTAATGCACTTAACAAATGTGGCAAGAAAAGTTCATGAAATGGGGCAAAATTCACTTAATAAATTTCTCACTTAGCAACATAAATTTTGACCACAATTGTGGTCATAAGTCAAGGAGAGGAGAGGCCAGGCATGACAAGGAGTGGCTGGGAGGGGAGGGGAGGGGTGAGACAGGCCAGGCCAAGCGAGGCACCCCTTGACGCAAGTGACATTGAGCTTTTATTTAATTTATTTATTTATTTTCGTCAAGCATGTATTTTATGACAGATACAAGTGTAAACATAATTATAAATATATGAAAAGGATACGAATAAAAGAAAACATTAGGATAGGGACAGTAGGCATGCTGGTGCCCTTATGCACGCCCCTTATTATATTATATTATAATTATTATTATATATTATTATTATTGGTTAATCTTTCGTGAGATTCACAGCCTTTGAGGCTGGTTAATAGCTCAGCAGCTCGAGTCCTAACCAAGGACCTAGAAACTGTTAAGGTATCGTCGGAGGATGTAAGCTGTTCCAAGTAAGGTGGTTTTTTGTAGAGTCAAAATGTTCAAGTCCGGCAAATTTAGAATTTCTAAATAGCTGGGTAGCCCTTTGGGTATTGCTCCAAGGGCTCCAATTACTATTATTAGTTATTATTATTGTTGTTGTTGTTGTTGTTGTTGTTGTTGGCCATGCCCACCCAGTCACATGCCCATCCAGCCAGTCATTAGGGTAGAGAACCGGTTGTTAAATTATTTGAATCCTACCACTCTGTGTGTGTGTGTGCATTTTAAATTAAAATATATATATATATCATGCTTGATGTTGTTATTTATTTATGGGCAATCAAGATTATGATGATCTATAGAGTTCCCAGAAAGGGCAAGCAGACTGTAAATTACCCATCTGCAATGGTCTCTGTTAACAAATAGCACCGGCAAATAACTGTGATTAAAAATATCCAGATGTGATATTAGAAATTGCTGATGTAAAAAATACCGACAGCAGGCACATGTTTTATGATGTTTTAGAACATAACATGATGCAGAGTCTTGATTCTTTAAAACTTATTAAACAATCTTGAAATAAGTTGCATTGAACTTTTAAAGAAATTATCTGGGTTATATCAGACTGGAGTTTCTGAACTGTATTAGCACCCAGCAAAGTAGAAACAGAACTGTGATGGAGCTGGGTAGCCTTTAAGCTAAATAAAACAAATAAATAAATAAATACAGTGGAGATCTACTGAATCACATTTGGTTTCCTAACGCTTAAAAGCAGTGGTGAAATCTAAAATTTGTTACTACCGGTTCTGTGGGCGTGGCTTGGTGGGGGAGCGGGTAATGTGACTGGGTGGGAGTGGCCATTTTTTTTTTAACTTTTAAAACCATTTTTATACAACCTCTTTGGCGAAGAGGTTGTAAAAAAATGCTTTCAAAAGGCTCTGATGATCCCAGCTGAGGTGCCTGATTGGCAGAGGCTTTTTTTCTTTTAAAAGCCTCTGCTGATCAGGCAACTCAGCTTGGATTGTCAGAAGCTTTTAAAAGAAAAAAAAGCCTCTGTCAATCAGGCAACTCAGCTGGGATCGTCAGAGGCTTTTAAAACCATTTTTTAAAAGCCTTTTAAAAAATTAAAAGCCTCTGACGATCCCAGCTGAGCCGCGCAATCATCAGAGGCTTTTTTTTTTTTTACTTTTAAAAGCATTTTTTCAGCTGAAGAGGTTGTAGAAAAAATGCTTTAAAATTTTTTTTAAAAAAGCCTCTGATGATTGCACGGCTCAGCTGGGCATGGGGAGGGGGGCAGGGATTTTTGCTACCAGTTCTCCAAACCACGTGCCTCCATCGCTACCGGATCGGGCAATCCGGTCCGAACCGGGAGCATTTCACCCCTGCTTAAAAGCCTTTTTAAAAATACTGTAACTATAGCAGAAACTAATATACTTATATTAACAGAGATGATCAGTCCCCAATGCAGAGGTCATAATGGTTCACATATTTTAACTGGGTGACTGTATTTTGGGCTTTTGGGCAACTGATCAATGCTTATGTCTATTTGCAGAATCCTCAGTTACAGGATCACATTTTTGCTGGCATTTATTTCTAGTTTCTGGCAAAAACACCTCCCCATAGCATACAATGGGTTTGCTTAACGACAATGACTTTAGTTTAAGGACTGCTGCAAAAAAAAAAAAAGATTGTAAAATTGGGTATGGCCATGTGGTGATCCACATTATGACTGTCAAGGCTTATGATTGAATTTGCCAGCTCATTGACAGTTGTTAAGTCAAGGACTACCAGTAACTATATTTTGCAGAGAAACACTTTTGGGTTTGAGAAAATGCCATAAAAGGAGAAGAAGAAGAAAAGAGTCCTCAATTTCTGGAAAGGGCATAAGATATTGATTTTGAAATCCCATTCAATCAATCAGAATAGAACTGGAAGGGACCTTGGAGGTATTCTAGTCCAACCCACAGCTCAAGCAGGATTCCCTATATCATTTCAGACCAGTGGCTGTCCAGTCTCTTCTCTAGTGATGGCGCACCCACAACTTCTGAAGGCAACCTGTTCCACTGGTTAATTGTCCTCACTATTAGGAAATTTCTCCTTGATTCCAGGTTGCATTTCTACTTGATTAGTTTCCATCTATTGTTTCTTGTCTTGCCTTCTGATGCTTTGGAAAATACTGGTAACCTAGTCTTGCCTTCTGATAGCCCCTCAGATACTGGAACGCTGATACCATGTCACCCCTAGTCCTTCTTTTCTCTAGACTAGCCATGAATAAAGCATCTGGCTGTTCCTCTACCCCAGAACCCCTTCCCTTCAGGAACTGGAGATTAATATTCTGATTTTCTTGCACTCAATGAAGAACAGTTGCAGGAACTGGGTATGTCTAGTTTAATAAAAAGAAGGACTAGGGGAGACATGATAACAGTGTTCCAACATCTCAGGGGTTGCCACAAAGAAGAGGGAGTCAAGCTATTCTCCAAAGCACCTGAGGGCAGGACAAGAAGCAATGGGTGGAAACTAATCAAGGAGAGAAGCAATTTAGAATTAAGGAGAAATTTCCTGACAATTAGAACAATTAATCATTGGAACAACTTGCCTGCAGAAGTTGTGAATGCTCCAACACTGGAAATTTTTAAGAAGATGTTGGATAACCATTTGTCTGAAATGGTGTAGGGTTTCCTGCCTGGGCAGGAGGTTGGACTAGAAGACCTCCAAGGACCCTTCCAACTCTGTTATTCTGTTCTATTCTATTCTATTCTATTCTATTCTATTCTATTCTATTCTATTCTAGTCTAGTCTAGTCTAGTCTAGTCTAGTCTAGTCTAGTCTAGTCTAGTCTATCTGCAAAGTTTATTAGTGCTCCAATAATTCCTTTATCTAAATCATTGATAGCAACTTTGAACTGCAGAGAGGCCAGAACAGAGACCCCTGCTCTGCTCTCTGCTCAGTACTTTGCTCCAAACTAAAGTAAAACCGTTCAAGGCCATTGGATGCAGTCATTCAGCCAACTGAGACTCTATCTAATATAGTATTACCTTGTCCATATTTACAACTTTATTAAGAAGCATACATCATGAGGAGGCCTGTCAAAAGCTTTGCTGAAGTCCAAGCACACAAGATCTATGGTATTCCCCTGATCTATTAAGCTAGTAACTCTATCAAGATAGAAGACATGGTTAATTGAGCATGGTTTGTTTGGACCAGTTCATGTTAACTGTAGCATCTCTATTCAAGAACTCCTTTCCTGCTGCATGGTATCTATTTAAAGATCTTGACCAATGTAGACATCAAACAGATATCAAACCAATAAGTCTTTATTATTCTAGGTCCTCCACTTTGCTCTTCATGAAATGGGGATGAAATTTACTCTCCTCCAGTATCTGGGAATGGTTCTTTAATGTTCTTCACTAGTTCCTTCAGTAATCTAAAATGTAATCTATGTATCTGGTCCTGAAATCAAACTGATTTAAATTAGCTAAATGTTCTTACACTCTCTCTGTTTGTCCTAAATTGCATTTCCTTTATTTCTTCAGTAGAACAGCATTGACCAGCTGGGATAAATCTCCCTTGTATTATGATTTGTGGTTTTTATTATCGGGGAAAAAAATGGATAAAGAAAAAAATGAACTTTTTAAAATCATACAGTAAGAGATAATTTTTTGAACTGCATTTATATTTGCTGCGAAGAAAATTGGAAGCTTTTTATTTTTATTTTTTCTTTCTGTACTTTGCCTTTTTTCCCTTCTTCCTTTGCTTCTTTTACTTTATATTAGTTTGTGTTGGTTTTTTATGCTCTTTGTAAAACCTTTTAAAAAATTCATAAAAAAAGATAGATGATGTTTATATCTCACCTGTACAAAAGGTGAGATATAAAACTAATGAATAAATAGTAAATTAAAATTCATCAAGCTTTGCTCTAAAATTCAGCAGAAACAGGACCTTTAAAAATGTCAGCATAAGAATGCCATTTTATTTCAGATAAATTATAATAGGATAAAAATGATATATCTAAAGTTAGGAGACCTGAATAAAATGTTTATTAGCAGCGGCTGCCTTTAGCTTCTTCTGAGAATTAAAATAAAGTTTTTATTTATCAACCATATATAGTTGCTTATTTCATGAGTGTGATTTTAGGCGATGAACAATAAAAACAGAACAATTAAAAATAAAACTTTAAAAATCATGAAACAACTAAAACATAAATGCAAATAAAACACAGGAGAACACCTTCAAGAACTTGCATATGTTTTATAACTATTTCATGGGCTTCCCATTTCCATGGCATTCCCAAGCCTCTTGATACAACCAAATTTTAAGGGATTTCTGGAAAATCAGGATGGTTGGGGGTCAATCTCCCCTTGGAAAGTTAAACTTCCACAGGGTGGAAGCCAAAGAGAAGGTTCACTCCTGAATCCCATCAGATGGAACTCATAACTTTCTCCTCCTGCCAGACCTGATGGGATAGATAGATATAATTGGGAAGATGTGGTCCCTCAAATTTTGGGGGTAGATAGGAAGTGAAAAATGGATTTTAGAAGGTAGGGATGAAATATATTGTGGAATGATTAAATGTCATATACTTATTTTGGCATTGTTTCCAAAAAGTATTTCTACAGCGATACTTGTTTTAGATCTAAGTCATGGAGAAGGCAAAATTGTTGTTGTTGTTAGTTGCAAAGTCATGTCTGAACCATCGCGACCCCATGGACAACATTCCTTCAGGCCTTCCTGTCCTCTACCATCCTCTTGAATTCATTTAAGCTCACACTGACTGCTTCAGTGACTCCATCCAGCCACCCATTCTCTGCCGTCCCCTTCTTCTTTTGCCCTCAATCTTTCCCAGTATTAGGCTCTTCTCCAGTGAGTCCTTCTTTCTCATAGGTGACTAAAGTATTTGATCCAATACCAAAATGTGAATAGATTATCATTTTCATGTCTGCTCTTGTTAAAGACTGAGAAAGATAGAATCATGGGAGTAGTAATGGCTTGGAGACTAATCCAGAAGGCATAATTCAGAAAGCTTAAAAATTAAGCTTGCTTTCTTCTCAAAATTTGGTGTACCATACATGAGGCAGACCATGAGTGACTCAGTCTTGGGAGAGTCATTTATTAAACAACTGATTGGGGTATATTCTTTCTTCTACAAATCAAGACTGTGTATCTGTGAACTTGAAGATGAGCTATTCACAATATGAATCTGATCAGGCTGCCAACATTTTTGGAGATTTTATGGTCGCTTCAGAGTTTCAGAGTGTAATCCTTGTATTCAGGCATGCCACTGTTGCTATGAAGAAAAGTCAGCAAAAAAAAAAAATCTCTACTTTCTCATACACATTGACAAAATTGAACCACTATTTTTCCTGGGTCATAGTCTCACTGTATCCTCTCAAAATCAGAAGAATCTGAAGAATCTTCAGTCAGTCTCAGGTCTCATACTCATAGCCAAATTTCCTGAATTTTCCTCCAACCTCAGAACCCATCTCCTATTCCACAAAATTCTACTCTTCCTACAATACACCTTTAAAATATATCTGAAACAGGTCCATGCTGTGCTGCTGTTAATACAGATTTACCACATGACACTGTGAAGACAGTGATTGGTAGTTTCCCCAGCTGAAATTCAATTATTAGTGAAAGATCATTATTTCTTGGCAGGGATCTATTGGTTGTCACAATTTGTGCAGTTGAAATGCAACATTGGATAAGTGAGAGAGTTTGAGAAAATGGTTTTCTGGACAAGTATAGTAGATGTATTGTCCTAATCTGCAAAATGTAAGAAATAAACTTGCTGTGGAAACCAAGGTTCCAGTTTTTCCAACAGCCAGAGCCATAATAAATTCAAGAGGAAGGACCCTGGACCACCTCCACACCAAATGCATACGGAAAGCCCTCTGGGCCACCTGCTCCATCGCAGAGCACAAATGAAACTAGTGTATGTATGCAGTGCCATCTATCATGTGCTTTAGATTGCATCAAGGCAGTGACCATTTTTAGGTCACTTGGTCAACATACCCTCAAAAGGAAAAAGTAAACATAAAGGAAGTGACTGCAGAGCTTCGGGTTCTGGTCTCCCTTGCAGCCAGAAAAACCACAACAAAAAATGCATATTGCTCTGTAAAAGATGGAAGGAAAGCAGTGTCATAATAGACCTGCAAGATCAATTGGAACTGAACAGATTACTAAACTCTTACCAAATAACTGAAGTTGTCTTCTCCATGCATTCTAAATTGTTCATATGGTATATCATGTGATGAGATTTCGGGGAAGGTATTTGGAGAGCTTTATAGTACTGCTTTATGGTACCGCTTTATAAAGCTTTAGTAAAGCCATACCTGGAATACTGCATCCAATTTTGGTCAGCAAATTACAAAAAAGATGTTGAGACATTGGGAAAAGCACAAAGAAGAGCAACCAAGATGATTAAAGGTCTGGAGACAAAAATATATGAAGAAGGGTTGCAGGAATTGGGTATGATCAGTCTAGATAAAGAAGGACTAGGGGTGATATGATAGCAGTATTCCAGTATTTGAAAGGCTGCCACAAAGAAGAGGGGGTCAAATTATTCTCCAAAGCACCAGAGGGCAGGACAAGAAACAATGGATGGAAACTAATCAAAGAGATAAGCCACCTGGAATTAAAGAGAAACTTCGTAACAGTGAGGACAATTAACCAGTGGAACAGCTTGCCTTCAAAGCCCCAAGTTGTAGAGGCTTCATCTCTAGAGGTCTTTAAGAAGAGACTGGACAGCCACTTGTCTGAAATGGTATAAGGTCTCCTTGGAATAGAAGACCTCCAAGGTTCCTTCCAGCTCTATTCTGATTGATTGCTTGATTGATTGCTTGATTGATTGATTGGAGAATGCCTGCTCTGTCTGATCTATTGGGACAGGCAGATATTCTAAAGAAGAAATGGTTCTGCAAATAACCAAATCACCAGGATTATGGGAGAGGAAAGAGGGCACAATGGCTCAACGATTAAAGATGCTGAACTTGTCAGCTGGAGACCTGTCAGACTGAGTTTGAGACCTGAGTTCCTTGCAACAGTTTGAGCTGCAGTTTGAGCTGCCCCAGCTCCTGTCCACTTAGCAGTTTCAAAAGCATGCAAATGTGAGTAGATTAATAGGTACCACTTTGGTGGGAAGGTAACAGTGTTCCATGTGCCTTTCAGGGGTGGGTTCTACTTACCTTTACTACCGGTTCACATTGTGCATGCACATAAGATCGCTTATGATGACATCCAGATCAGTGGGCGGAGCCTTCTGCTAGTTTTACTACCAGTTCTTGTGAACCGGTCTGAAATGGGAGCAACTCACTACTGGTGCCTTTGGCATATAGTCATGTTGGCCACATGACCACAGAAATTGTCTTTGGACAATTGTGGCTCCCTTGGCCAAGAAATGGAAATGAGCACCATGCCATAGAATCAGACATGACTAACAGGGAAATATTTACCTTTATTTATAGGAGAGGTGGTAAAAATCTGGGTCCATCTTGGACTACAGTTAGGTGTCAACTTCATTTCATACGTTATCCCAAAATATCTGAGAAATTCTGAATATCTTGTTCCCCAATCCCATTTTTAGATGTGTAAAACATCCCTCCTTGCAGCATGTTATACTGCCTCTGCACTTCTCATCCACCATTATGATTCTCCATCATAGCTGAGGTGTGTGGATTAATTGAGCAAGCTTGAATGTGATTTCTTCCCTGCCCCCATGTACTCCATAGCCTGGTAATTAACCTTTGGCCAGGATTAGAGACATGAGAAATGTTGTGCTCCATGATCTTTCTACTACTATCATTTGTTATGTGGAATTTTTGCAAGGTTTCAGAACTACAGCTTGAATTCTAATAACAGTTGCAATCATATCTGCTGTACACAATATCATGTGCTATATTTCAACCTTACAGATGGCACAACAGCAGCATTCCTCTTTCTTTCTTTCTTTCTTTCTTTCTTTCTTTCTTCCTTCCTTCCTTCCTTCCTTCCTTCCTTCCTTCCTTTCTTTCATTCATGTGCTCTACTTTTTGATCAAAGCTGAAGCAAACAAGATCATAAGAAACAGGAAAGAATGTACTTTGAAAATTCCTCTTCAATACCTGGAGTTCAAATTCATGTATTTGATAAAGGCAGCAAAAACTATCAGAAGAGGAAAATACAGATGATCCTCAATTTACAACCACAACAGAATCCAAACTTTATGTGGCTAAGTGAGACAATTGTTAAGAGAGTTTTGCCCCGTTTTACAACCTTGCTTGCCGCAGTTATTAAATGAATCACTGCAGTTGTTAAGTTAGTAACATGGTTGTTAAGTGAATTGGGTTTCCCCATTGACTTTGCTTGCCAGGAGGATTCCAAAAAGTGATCACACGACCCAGTGGTGAAATGTAAAATTTGTTACTACCAGTTCTGTGGGCATGGCTTGGTAAGGGGAGTAATGTAACCGGGTGGGCGTGGCCAACTTTTTTTTTCTTTTAAAAGCATTTTTTCTACAACCTCTTTGGCCAAAGAGGTTGCAGAAAAAATGCTTTTAAAAGCCTCTGACAATCCCAGCTGAGCCATGCGATCATCAGAGGCTTTTTTTTTTTTACTTTTATAAGCATTTTTTTGGCTGAAGAGGTTGTAGAAAAAATGGACTAAATGACCTTCCAATTCTGTTAATCTGTTCATCTATTAGTAAACATTTGTGTGGAAAGACAACCTGAAGTCCTCCAGATTTCTGAATTTCAATTGCCACTAAGCGACTATCATGATGACTGGAGAGATATTCAGAACAGCCAGAGCACTTGAAAAGATTTCTTGCGGGCAGTTTCTCCCTCAAAACATGGATCTCTGTCACCTTTGTCTCCATGATTGCTTAAATTATTATTTTTCTTTGATGTAGGCACTTCTCAAGGTAAAATTTGCTGAAAAAACACCACATTTTAATATTCATCTTTATGAACATTTTAAGCAAAGAATTAACCACACTTTTTATCTGTACATTAATCCATTATTCAAGTCAAGGTTACTATGATAATTCATCCATTCAGTTTTCACAGGGAAAAAAATAAACAAACAATGAGGAGATGTTTGACTTGAGGAGATGATGATGATCTTAAGCAAAATATGTGTATGTGTGCATTAATGATAATGGTAGAATTAGAGCATCTTATTCAATAATATGCGTATGTGACTACAATGAAATCAACAACAGCTTCTCAAGAGTAAAGGCCATTTTACTCATGTTGGCAAAGGTCAGACAAAATTCTGTATTATGCTCTGTTATTGTGTAAATTCTCCAATCTATACAAAGCAACAGGTTCCTTTTTCAGACTCAAATAATCAGTTTTTGGTGCCTCATCCACTTTGTGTGCATCTGCTTTATTTAGAGATGGTTTATATTGTTTACCAGTAATTGGAACACCAGCCTTGTTTTCTGGTCCATAAATTTAGCCATTACTTCCAGTTATTGCTTGAAATCCTTTAAGTACCAGTGTAAATGAAAACGAGTCTATAGTTTCTGCAATGTGGTGTTTAAATTTTTAGACAAGATTATGGACATTTTAGCAGTTTACCATATGGCGGTTATGCTATCTTCTGCAATAACAAAGCCTATTTAAAAGGGAGGAATTATGGATTGTGTTGTTGAAGTAGCATTTAGCAGGAGAAATGTGTAAATAACTATTGAAATTGATTCTGATTCAGCACTTTCCACGATATGACTAATTGAGCCCAGAATTACAGTAGTAAGCTGTTGAGGTCCTAAGCTGAGGTTTCATGTGGCTGAACCTGATCTTTCAAGAATTTTGGGGGCAATCATTAAGCAAATGTGGTGGCCATTAAGCAAATAAAGCTTTCTCAATGGGTGGTTTTTTTGTTTTTTGGTTCTAAATCGGAAATAAATACCAGAAACCAGCAAAAAAAAAAAAATGTTGCAAATTGTAGTCAAATGACTACAGGATCCTGCAAACAGTCATAAAGGTGAACCAGCTGCCAAGCACTAAAATGTGATTATGTGATCATGATTTATGTGTATGGCTGTCATAATTTCAAAAACAGGGCATAAACAGCTTTTAGTGGGATCCATCATAACTTCAAGCAGTTATTAAGTATCTGTTGTTAAGGAATTCTTTTATAGACTTTATAGGACAATCTATGTCAGAGTGCACACAGTATGACTATGTGAGACAACCCAGGAGCAAATACAGTAAACAGAGGTTTGTCTTTCAAATAATGGTTTATCTACAAGGAATGTATACATACACATACTAGGCAAAGTCAGGCAATCAATCATCAACTATAGCATGGAAGCACACATGGAGAGAGGGACGCCCTCACAGGACCTTTCTTATATATACAGCCTCTTAAAGTCGTATCAGCCCAAAAAACCCTGCTGACTCATTCCCTACCTTATATCATTGTAGCAGCTGATCAGCTCTTAAAGTATTTCCCTGATTGAAGCTGGAGGCATTGGTAACACTCCCTCTCCACTTTATGAACAACCATTTTTCTCTGCAGTTTTCAGATTCAAAGTACAGGTAGTCCTTGACTTATAACAGTTCATTTAGTGACTGTACAAAAAATTGACAGGGCAAGCTTTTGTATTTAAATAGGGAGAAAATCCTATACTCACTCTCCTGATGTGATGTCAGGTAATGAAACGTCTGCAAGCAAACAACCAAGCTCAGAGAGCACCAAGGACTTCAAAGTTCAATCCTGAGCCCCATACAGTCTTTTCTATTAGAAGTGAAACATGAACAACAGTTGTTGCTTCCTGGTCAGAAAGGGAGAAGAAAAGTCCAAGAGTGGCTCCCCTGGAAGAAAAGAAGTGAAGACCTGGAGGAATTACAGCTCCACCCAAGACTCAAGTGCAGATAGTTCAAGATTCAAGATCTAAGAGAGAAAGGAGATCAGCTGTCAGCAGAGAAGCCCTGGTTGTGGGAAAGGACGCAGCAGAAGACCCTCAGAAAGGTTCTTTCCCCCAATAAAAACTCCTCCAATAGCTGAATCGCTCCAGGAGGAGGTCAAACCAGAGGTTGCATTCAGCCGGTTCAGACTAGTTTGGCCGAACCCGTAGCAGAAATCGTGGGTGGCCCCACTCCCCACCCAATCCCTGCTCTATGCCATCCTATTTAGGCACATTTTTGAGGCTGGGCACATGCACGGAAGGTGCACGAGCAAAGCACGTGCGTGGAAGGCTGGGTGCATGCGAGGAACCTAGGCGTGCATGCAAACCGGGCGCGCATCAGTAGTGGATTGCTCCCAGTTCGCACCAGTTCGCAAGAACTGGTAGTAAAAATTTGTAGTAGTTTGGAGAACCGGTAATAACATTGGCTGGCCACGCTCCCGAACCGGTCCCCGGCCTGGTCGCCAGTCACATAACCCGCCCACCTCATCAGAAGCTTTTTTTTTTAACTTTTAAAAGCATTTTTTCTACAACCTCTTCAGCTGAAAAAATGCTTTTAAAAGTTAAAAAAAAAGCCTCTGATGATCATGCAGCTCTGCTGGATCGTCAGAGGCTTTTAAAAGCATTTTTTTTTTCTTACAACCTCTTCGGCTGAAGAGGTTATAGGGAAAAAAATGCCTTTATAAGCCTCTGGCGATCCCAGCTGAGTTGCCTGATCGTCAGAGGCTTTTAAAAGCATTTTTTCTGCAACTTCTTAAGGTTGTAGAAAAAATGCTTTTAAAAGTAAAAAAAAAAAGTTGGCCACACCCACCCAGTCAAATTACCCCCCACCAAGCCACACCCACAAAATAAGCCATGCCCACAGAACCAGTAGTAAAAAATATAGAACCCACCCCGGTGCGCATATACTCGAAGCAAGTGTGTATGCACGTGGAGAACCGGTAGGAACATAATGGGAAACCCACCGCTGGGTCAAAACATGATGAACACACAACAATAAATTCTAGTCTTTCTTTTCTTCTTTTTTGTCCCTCCCAGAAACAGGAAAGAGAGAGAAAGCAGAAGGAAGGAGCAGAGCTAGAGAGAGGTAATCCCTGGGACGGAGGCTTAGGAAGAAACTTGACACTCGGTGAACTCCAGTAGTGTGTTGTATATGCCTGTTATAAATATCTGTGGTAAATAATGTCACTGTATACAGTAAAAAGCATAAAAGTCTCCTCTGTCTTGTTTTTCTGTGTCAATTTTCACCTATGCAAAAAAGTACACCTCCAGTTCAAATGGCGCTACAGTATGTTTCCCGGTCCCTGATTAAAAAGGGAGACAGAGATTAAAAGAAACATTTGCCATACAAAATTGACTATGATCAGTGAAAAGAAATACAAGTACAAATAAAGTGAAAGCATAAATGATCTTAAAAGCATATTTAAAAAAAAAAAGATAAAAGGAAGAAAGGTATGAAAAGCAATGGAAACACAGCATAAACAATAAAATCTTCTCTAAAATATAAAATAAAAGTAAGTTGCCTTCTGATTATACTCTCCTCTCTCACTGGAGGAATTTCAATTCATTTGAATAAATGTTGTTCTTTTCCTCTGCTTTGTTACACATATTATTTGAAAATGTTTTCTCCTTCCTGAAGCTTCAAGATGGTGTACCAGGTTTACTTACCATTCTGTATGACTTAAACCAAGGGAGTCAAACTCGATTTCATCGAGGGCTGACTCAGGGTTATGTTTGACCTCAGAGGGCCGGGTGATAGTGGTGACCAGGGGTGGGCATGGCCAGAGTGGGCGTGGTCATGGTGGGCACTTGACCCAGGCTCAAGATGCGCTTTTTACCTTCTCTTCTTTCTTTCCACAGTACTCCCCGGCCTCCAGCAGCATTTTGCTGGCCAAAAACAGGCCTGTGTGGATGCCCATGGGGCCAGCCTGGAAATATCAAAGGACCGGACCATGGTGCCTCTGCCGGCCAAAACAGGCCCCGCAGAGGCCCTGCAAGGCCCTCATGTGGCCCGTTTTCAGCTTTCATAGCCTCCAGCAGGATTCTGCCGACCAAAAATGGGCCATGTGGAAGGCTCACAGGGGCCTTGCGGGGCCCCTGCGGTGCCTGTTTTGGCCAGCAGAGGCACCACAGTCTGGTCCTTTGATATTTCCAGGCTGGCCCCGTGGACCAGATTTAAGCACCCAGCAGGACAGATATGGCCCATGGGCCTTGAGTTTGACACCTCTGATTTAAACTTTAAGTCTTAATTAAATGAGCTGGTTCAATAAGTTATCTCCCTGCTGTCCCTCACATTCAATGAACTGTACCATTAAAGGATATTATTACACAGCCTTGTTCCTTGTGGCCTTAAAAAGAGATCAGCAACCATTTCAGTTTCCGGGCCCCCATCTTCCACTGAATGAACGAATAAATGAATGAGCCACAATGGCAGAATATCTCCATATCTCCTGAAATCTTGCCAGCCTCACTGCCAAGTTCTTATATGACTGCAAAATCTTATGCAAGCATATGTGCTTTTTGAGTTTAGGGCAAACTTACAAGAAAACTCAGGAAATGCAAGGATATGCAAACTGCCCAGAGTGACTTAAGATAAAGAGATGATCAATAAAACAAGCAAATAAATAAAAGATTACAATTGAAAGATATTTGGTTATCTCACAAGGTTACAACATTTTCGATATTTTTACAATATATTTTTAATTTTAATGTTTAGCAGAAGCAATAGAGCACTCACTAGTATTGACTTAAAACAATGTCTCTGACCAAAACAATGTTCAACTATCAGGCAAACACTAATCAGGTTCTTAGTGTGTGAAGCATTGCTATAACACTGATTGTTAATAAAACATCTGTATTCAGCGTGTTCAAGCATTTCACTTGGCAAAGAAGTGCTGTTAATCTCATGGTAATGTCTATTTGAGGCATATGGAAATGTTTTGCAAAGAAACATGGCAAAAACTACATTGAACAATGGGAAAAGTAACCCAGTAAATAGGCTTATATGTATATGAAATTATTTTTTTTCCAGCATCAGAAAGTTTGATGGTTTTTTAATTGCAGGAATATGCTACAGATAGCCCTCAACTGATGGCTTGTTGCTTAGCAACTGCTTTAAGTTATGACAGACACCCCCCCCCCAAACGTTACTTACAACCCAGTTTTGAAGTTGTGATGTCAACGACACACACAGTGTCACATGGCTGCATTTGAGGCGCTTGGCAAGTGGCTCACGCTTACAGTTATTTGCAGCGCCTTATAGTCACGTCGCTGTGATTTACAACAGTTTTACCAATTTTACTTTACTTTTACAAAAGCTGCTCAGGAAGATTGTTTAGTGGTTTTATTAATATTCTCCAGCAATTCCCTTCACCTCAAATCCAGAACTGTCCCAGTTAAGTCCAGCCAAAAGCAACTTAATGCTTGTCCACAGAGCAAAGGCCAATGAGTCCACAAGGCACTTGAAAGTTTCCCAAACAAGATAAGTCCATCAGGCAAAAATTAAATCCTCAGTACAAGAGGATTCACAAAGTAAGAAAAGTCCAGAGTTCACAAGGAAGGCATGTTCCAAAGTCAAGGCACAGCATCAGTTTAAAACAAGGCAGGAATCACAATGACCAAGAAACACACTGCTAGGAAATGAACACGTTGTTCCCAACATTGTCTCCATCTGTTTGCTGTGCTAAATAGCCAGCTTCTGGTGCAGCCCATCAAGAGTGATGAGGCTGCCACTTCATAAGTAGTCAGATTGATCTTCATTGCTCCTGAATTTTCTCTGCCCTACATGCAGTGGTGGTGGTATTCAGCTGGTTCGGGCGGTAGTTTGGGAGAACAGGCAGTTAAATTGCTGGCTGGCCCCACCCCTCCCCTCCCCACCCCTTCCAGAAGTTTCCACGAACCCCATTTTGGCTCCCAGACAAGTGCAGGGAGGCTTACTACTAGGCAGGGGGTGTGGTGCACCCCCCATTGGTCCATTTTTGCTCCCGGGGGGTGCAGGAGGTCGAGTGCTACCTGTCACACCCGCTGGACACAGCCACCATGGCTACACCCATCCAGTCAGTCATTAAAGCAGAGAACCGGTTGTTAAATTATTTGAATCCCACCACTGCCTACATGTTCTTGGATCAATACAGAAGGCAGTTCCCCTTCCTCATCAGTGATGGCTGCAGCTGTGTGCTTTTCCCATTTGAGTGCCTCAGTCGAATCCCTCTCAGATGGCTGCTCATCCAGTTGTTCTCCAATCGACTGCTCCCCCTCACTTGAATTTGCTGCCTTAACATTAACTGACTTCCCTCCTGATATGTCCAAGACTGGCTCATCCTCCTCCAAACTAACATCTGAAAAGGCATCTGGGGAAGTGTTTATGGGAGTCATCACAACTGTAATGAAGTGAGCATGGGAAAAGCATGAAATATATTAGTCATTAAATATGTAAGGCATTTTTTAAAAAAAATATTATACATTAATTTCTATCTGCAATAATCATATTAATTCAATTCAGTTCAGTTGGTGTTCTTTCTCATTCCAGAGTGCTATACAGAAACAAAGGCTTTAACTTACAAGAGTGTAGATATCAAATAAATATTAGAAAATGTTTCTGAACAAGGAAGAACATTTGACAATGCTGCTATAACTCAAAAGAGGCAAAGGGCACCCATTTACCGCTGAGGCTAGATAGCTATTTGGATACCTACACTTATCAGGAGACAATGGCCTAAATAACCTTGTGTAAAGCAAAAAATTAAAATCTCGGGTGTTTTCCCGCATCATGTTAAATAAGTTAGTTAAAATGTTCAAAATTCTGGTTAAAATCCTAGCTTAAAATCTTCCAAAAATCCTTACAGAGCACTCTGCAAGGTCCTTTAAAACATTAGCTAAAATCCTACCAGTACCTTAAAAGTTTTTCTTTCTAGCAACGTTTCAAGAGGCTCACAACCCTGTCATCTTCAGGCTCTTGTTTAGTTTAGAAGCTATGGGTGTGTTGCAAGGTCAGAGCTGTCGCTTTTCTATGTTTGCTGCTGCTGACGTATGCTGGTTAGCCTGTAACTTTGTGTCCTGATTGGAGGACAGCAGTTTTTCTTTCTGCTTCCTCATCCTGGCTATTTGGCTACGTGTTACAGGCCTAGCTTTCTCAGGTTCTCTATTATTATCTAAATAATAATCTAAATCTAAATTTATTTATATAAATATATATTCTTCTTACTTTTTGTAGGTTTTATGTGTGTTTTTCTTTTAGCCAGGTTTCTCCTACATAACCAAGATTTTTCTTTCTACAGCCCTAGCTCAGTGGAGTCACATCCACTCGATTCTGGGCTTTTTTCTTCTGGCAGCCAGCAGGCCCTATGCTGCCCTATGCTGCCTAGTGAGAGACTTATATAGATCTATTTCTGGCTCGTTAGCCATCATCAGTAAGCCACACCCACATCTCATGTATCCTCCCTGTAAAGGTACAATATCTATTTTCTTCTTACTTTTCGTAGGTTTTATGTGTGTTTTTCTTTTAGCCAGGTTTCTCCTACGTAACTGAGATTTTTCTTTCTACAGCCCTAGCTCAGTGGAGTCACATCGACTCGATTCTGGGCTTTTTTCTTCTGGCAGCCAGCAGGCCAGAAGAATATATATATATATATATATATATATATATATATATATATATATATATATATATATATATATATATATATATGCATATTCTTTCTAGCCAGGTTTTACCTACGTAAGCTAGGTTGTTCTGCAGCTCTGACTGTGTGAAATCTCATTCACCAGCTTCAGAGCTTTTTTTCTGTTGACAAACTGCAACTCTGCGTTGCTCTCTGGGAGACTCAGATAGCTATTTCTGCCTTATAAGGCTTCGTCAGTGAGCCACACCCACTTCTCAGATATTCCCCCTGTAAAGGTACAATGTGTCTTTTTCTGTTTTTCGTAGGCTTTTATGTGCATATTCTTTCTAGCCAGGTTTTACCTACGTAAGCTAGGTTGTTCTGCAGCTCTGACTGTGTGAAATCTCATTCACCAGCTTCAGAGCTTTTTTTCTGTTGACAAACTGCAACTCTGCGTTGCTCTCTGGGAGACTCAGATAGCTATTTCTGCCTTATAAGGCTTCGTCAGTGAGCCACACCCACTTCTCAGATATTCCCCCTGTAAAGGTACAATGTGTCTTTTTCTGTTTTTCGTAGGCTTTTATGTGCATATTCTTTCTAGCCAGGTTTTACCTACGTAAGCTAGGTTGTTCTGCAGCTCTGACTGTGTGAAATCTCATTCACCAGCTTCAGAGCTTTTTTTCTGTTGACAAACTGCAACTCTGCGTTGCTCTCTGGGAGACTCAGATAGCTATTTCTGCCTTATAAGGCTTCGTCAGTGAGCCACACCCACTTCTCAGATATTCCCCCTGTAAAGGTACAATGTGTCTTTTTCTGTTTTTCGTAGGCTTTTATGTGCATATTCTTTCTAGCCAGGTTTTACCTACGTAAGCTAGGTTGTTCTGCAGCTCTGACTGTGTGAAATCTCATTCACCAGCTTCAGAGCTTTTTTTCTGTTGACAAACTGCAACTCTGCGTTGCTCTCTGGGAGACTCAGATAGCTATTTCTGCCTTATAAGGCTTCGTCAGTGAGCCACACCCACTTCTCAGATATTCCCCCTGTAAAGGTACAATGTGTCTTTTTCTGTTTTTCGTAGGCTTTTATGTGCATATTCTTTCTAGCCAGGTTTTACCTACGTAAGCTAGGTTGTTCTGCAGCTCTGACTGTGTGAAATCTCATTCACCAGCTTCAGAGCTTTTTTTCTGTTGACAAACTGCAACTCTGCGTTGCTCTCTGGGAGACTCAGATAGCTATTTCTGCCTTATAAGGCTTCGTCAGTGAGCCACACCCACTTCTCAGATATTCCCCCTGTAAAGGTACAATGTGTCTTTTTCTGTTTTTCGTAGGCTTTTATGTGCATATTCTTTCTAGCCAGGTTTTACCTACGTAAGCTAGGTTGTTCTGCAGCTCTGACTGTGTGAAATCTCATTCACCAGCTTCAGAGCTTTTTTTCTGTTGACAAACTGCAACTCTGCGTTGCTCTCTGGGAGACTCAGATAGCTATTTCTGCCTTATAAGGCTTCGTCAGTGAGCCACACCCACTTCTCAGATATTCCCCCTGTAAAGGTACAATGTGTCTTTTTCTGTTTTTCGTAGGCTTTTATGTGCATATTCTTTCTAGCCAGGTTTTACCTACGTAAGCTAGGTTGTTCTGCAGCTCTGACTGTGTGAAATCTCATTCACCAGCTTCAGAGCTTTTTTTCTGTTGACAAACTGCAACTCTGCGTTGCTCTCTGGGAGACTCAGATAGCTATTTCTGCCTTATAAGGCTTCGTCAGTGAGCCACACCCACTTCTCAGATATTCCCCCTGTAAAGGTACAATGTGTCTTTTTCTGTTTTTCGTAGGCTTTTATGTGCATATTCTTTCTAGCCAGGTTTTACCAGGTTTTACCTACGTAAACTAGCCAGGTTTTACCTACGTAAGCTAGGTTGTTCTGCAACCTATATATATATATATATATATATATATTCTGCAACCTATATATATATATATATATATATATATATGTATGTGTATATATATATATATATGTATGTATGTATGTATGTATATATATATATATATATATATATATATATATATATATATATATATATATATTGCAAATATATATCAGCAAAAATATATATTTGGTATAAAAATGGTTTGTCGTGAATGCGACTGCTTGAGGGCTCCTGGATTGGAGCTGAAAGGCAAAAGGGAGCAGAATGCTCCCTCCACATGTTGGGGTAGACCAGGTGTCTCAGTAAACACTATATGTATGTATGTATGTATGTATGTATGTATGTATGTATGTATGTATCTATGTATCTATGTATCTACACACACACACACATATCAGTGGTGGAATTCAATTTTTTTTACTACCGGTTCTGTGGGCATGGTTTGGTGGGCGTGGTGTGGCTTGGTGTGCATGGCATGGTGGGCATGGCAGGGGAAGGATACTGCAAAATCTTCATTCCCACCCTACTCCAGGGGAAGGATACTGTAAAATCTCCATTCTCACCCCACTCTGGGGCCAGCCAGAGGTGGTATTTCCCAGTTCTCCAAACTACTCAAATTTTCTGCTACCAATTCTCCAAAACTTGTCAGAACCTACTGAATAGCACCCTTATACATATACACATAAATACCACAAAGGAGAAAGGATTTTTTTTCAAGGTGAACAAGTGGGCTGTTTACCACATTCTTTTTTCTTGAACA
This sequence comes from Arizona elegans, assembly GCA_022577455.1. Taxonomy (NCBI): domain Eukaryota; kingdom Metazoa; phylum Chordata; class Lepidosauria; order Squamata; family Colubridae; genus Arizona; species Arizona elegans. The sequence continues at coordinate 190,435,129 of JAKOOJ010000002.1, read as the reverse complement.
AATGACTTAGGTTTTGTCTATTCTTTCCAAATGTTTTCTTTTCCTGTTCCCAATGTCTCAGTCACACACAAAATAGCAACAGCTCTTTATGTAACAAGCTGCAGGCTTCACAGAAGTGCAATGACCTTCAGATCTCCACAGATATTATATTTATATTTTTCTTCCTAGATCTTTTCCCCAAACTAGTTTTGTGTTCTCATATGACTCTTTCATGTTCACAGCATGGCCAAAGTAATAGAGAGGGCTTTTTTTTGATTATGAAGAAGGACAGCTTTCAAGTTCACTTCTGAGGCATCAACAAACAAGTGCCACTCATTTACATGGTGTTTATGGCCAAGAAATTCAGTAAGCATCTATACTGTAAACTCTGGCACCAAACTGACAAGGAATTGTTCCCCACATGTCCATACCTGATGTAACCTTCCCCTGCCTTCTATCTTTCTATCTTTTGGGATGCCTTCTATCTTTACCCTGAGGTTATTTTTCTAGAGAACAATAACAACTAGATTTTACTCAATGATTCTGACAAATACACTACCATTTTTAAAATATAATACCTTAATATCATTAATACTACTTTATAATGCCTTGGAAAGACCACACTTGGAATACTTGGAATTCAGTTTTGGTTGCCACAATGTAAAAAAGATGTGGGGACTCTAGAAAGAGAGCAGAGAAGAGCAACAAAGATGATTAGGGGACTGGAGGCTAAAACAGATGAAGAAGGGTTGTAGGTACTGGGTATGTCTAGCTTAATGAAAAGAAGGACTAGAGGAGACATCAGGGGTGGGTTCTAAATTTTTTTACTACCAGTTCTGTGGGTGTGGCTTATTTTGTGGGCGTGGCTTGATGGTCATGTGACAATTCTTTAGGATTTAGCAGGAGTACTGATCTACCAGGCTTTTAACTGCTTGCAGACCTGTACCGGTCTACCCATTTATTTTTACAGACACTGGTCTAGTTATCTATTTTTGCAGGCACTGGTCTACACATTTATTTTTGCAGGCACTGGACTACTCATGTATTTTTGCAGGACCGGTCTACCACCAAACTGCCTTTTACCACTGATCAGCTGTAGGGTGGCCCTTTGAAGCCCCACGGCAAGAGTTTAAACAGTTTTTCCTTATAGCCCATCAGCTGGGACTCAGGAGGCAGCAATAGATTGGGGGTGGGGCCAAATAAAAGGTAAGAATAACATAGGGGGCAGGGGGAAGAACCGGTTCGGTGACATCATATCATCACCGCTACCAGTTCGGTGGAACTAGGAGGAACCTGGAGGAACCCACCACTGGGAGACATGATAGCAGTATTCCAATATCCCAGGGGCTGCCACAAAGAAGAGGGAGTCAAGCTATTCTCCAAAGCACCTGAGGGCAGGACAAGAAACAATGGATGGAAACTAATCAAGGAGAGAAGCAACTTAGAACTAAGGAGAAATTTCCTGACACTTAGAACAATTAATCAGTGGAACAACTTGCCTCCAGAAGTTGTGAATGCTCCAAAACTTGAAGTTTCTAAGATGATTTTGGATAACCATTTGTCTGAAGTGGTGTAGGGTTTCCTGCCTAAGCTGTGGGTTGGACTAGAAAATCTCCAAGGTCCCTTCCAACTCTGTTATTCTATAAATAATACAAATTAATAATATAAAGAGAACAGGCCAGAGAATTGGAAACCATACAGCTGTAGATTGTCACTGGGTTTTTTTTCAAAACCCAATAAATGATCTAAATGATCTTAATTCAGCAGCATGAAGAAGATGGAGTCACAGGAAAATTAGAGAGCCAATTTGATCCAGTGATTAAAGCACCAGACTAGAAACTATGAGACTGTAAATTTCATTTAGACATGAAAAACTATTTTTATTCCATCTATGCCACTTTCTTTGTTCTGGCTTTACCTACTTTGAAGTATAACTCTCCAGGATTCTTTTCAAAGACTAAGTAGCCTACAGCCTAAACATTAGTATGTCCTTGCTGTGATTGTCTATGGAGATTCTCAGTCATCCAGGTCATGGTTGTCCCAAAGGTGCTTTTTCAAGAGGTAACTGGATTTTCTTGTTTTTTCTTTGATGACGTTTCATGGTTGAATTGAATGCATTAGTATTCAATCCAGAACTGGTATTCAACCAGTTCTGACCAGTTCTGGCAAACTGGTAGCGGAAATTTTGTGTAGTTCGGAGAACCAGCAAATAGCACCTCTGACTGGCCCCACCCCTAATCTATTGGTTGCCTCCTGAGTCACAGCTGATTGAGTCCCAGTTGATCAGCTGGGTCTTCTTTTGTTGTCCTGTACAGGAGAAGGGAGCTGGAAAGCAGGTTAGTGAGGTGGGGAGGGAATGGAGATTTTACAGTATCTTCCCCTGGAGTGGCGGGGGGGGGATGGAGATTTTACCGTATCCTTCCTTCCCCTGGAGTGGGGTGGGAATGGAGATTTTACAGTATCCTTCCCATGCCATGCCCACCAAGCCATGCCCACCAAGCCACACCATGCCCACAGAACTGGCAGTAAAAATTATTGAATCCCACCAATGATTCAATCAATCTATAAATAGTCCAAAGAGATGGCATCATGGAGGCAAGGTGCCTCCCCCACCCCATCCTCCATTAGACTTTCATTGATCACATGTAATAATAGAACCTTATTATATTATGACCTCTAATGAAAGGAAACAGCGATGGAGATGGTTATAGACTAAAAAAGAGTGCAAAAATAAAAGAACAGTGAAGAACTGAGGATTCATATTCGATTTTTCCAGCGAGATGTGCTGCATTTCCACCTCATAAACTTCAGTCATTATTTTTTCATTACTATTATTACATTATTATTATGGAGTTCATTTTTATGCTACCAATTAATGCTTACTTATGCAAACAATGCCAAATTAAATGAATACTGAAGACTGAATAAGGGCTGTATTTTGAGTAGAGCAATTTGAATTGACAGAGAGAGGAGCATATTAGCGTGAATTTCCATTTCTAATAGATATACAGGAGGTAAATTAGTAGCTTCTGAGATGATGCCAAATAAATACTATGTTGTCCAAAACAACAGCAAAAATAATCGGCAGACAGTTCCATAATATGTTCAATCAAATATACAACATGTGGCATTCATGTATTAAGCTGTGGAAATTATTCTTTGTGAATTGCTGCTTTCTCAGTGATGTATAGAAAGAGACAGGCCTGAGCAAGCCGTTGGCATGATGAAGTACAAACTTGCAGGTTGCACAATTTTGATTTTTTTTTTTTTTTGTTTTCCCCTTACATGCACAATTAGCCTTACAAAGGGAAATTCCTCATTAGATATTTTTTTTATATATGGCTTTCATTTTAAACTAAAATGAAATAGAGTGAAATCCATCTATTTTGGCAATCCAGTTGTTTTAAATGTAGAAGGATAAATACTGTAAAGTTTTCCATGCCGAAGAAGATTATGATATGCAAACTGACTAAATATACATATTAGGTCAGAAAACATATTTATTTATTTGTTTGTATGTTTATTTAATATTGCTGCCTATTCGCACATGGTGACTCAAGGCGGCTTACAGAATATAAAATCTCATATAAAACAGTAAAACTAATAAAAGAAGAGTCATATAATAAATTAATATAATAAAATCACCCGCCACCCCCTGCCCCTGCCCCAGCGACAGCACCTCACATGAGCCATTTAATGGGCTTCATCTCACTCTGAGTTTCCCAGGCCTGCTGGTAGAACCGGGTCTTCAGCGCCTTCCAGAAGAGTGGTAGAGTGGGGGCCATTTTAATCTCTGGGGGGATGCAGAGAGAGTGACTTCCACAGAGAAGGCTCTTCTTCTGGATCCCACCAGGTATATCTCACTAGGGGATGGGACCCACAACATTCCCTGCCTCCCTGCTCTGAGGGGTCAGGTAGATGTGACCAGCAAGAGACGGTCCCTCAGATAACCTGGTCCCAAGCCATGAAGGGATTTAAAGGTGAAAACCAGCCCCTTGAATTGCACCTGGAAGCAAATTGGCAGCCAATGCAGCTCCCACAGGAGAGGTGATACATGTGCACACTGGGGTCTGCACAAAACCATGTGGGCTGCTGCATTTTGCACCAACTGGAGCTTCTGGATGCTCTTCAAGGACAGACCCATGTAGAGCACATTGCAGTAGTCAAGATGGGAAGTGACTAGGGTATAAGTAACTGTGAGTAGGGATTGTTGGTCCAGGCGTAACTGGTGCACGTAAAGGGCATAACTGGCACACAACCGACAGTTGCACAAAAGCCTTCCTGGCCACAACCATTACCTACTCTTCAGGCATGAGTTGTGAGTCCAGGAGAATCCCCAGATTATGCACAGGGTCTGTTTGTGGTAGTGTCACCCCATCCAAGACTAGAGATGGCAATTCTCCCTGAGCCAATGAACCCACCAAGCAGGGAGCCACTCCCCCCTCCAGCTCTCACCCAGGGGAGAGGGACCAACACACTCACCCAACTTTCTCTTCCAGTCCCAGAATTCCCCAAGCAGCCTTCCTAGGCCCGATTACAGAACATTCAGAAGTTTGTAGAAGGTATTCCAAAAAGTAGTCAGAAGGCCTGCTATGCTGCACTAGAAATTGTAGCAGCGGTGTAGTCCTAAAAGTCCTCCTGAAGTTCATACAGTTCCAAGCTCCCACTCACCAGTTAAACCTCAAGAAATCCCAACAGCAGCCTGCCACTCTTCACAGTGTTATTAACCACATGAGTTGGCCCAGTTGCCCACAAAGGCCTGTGAAGTTTGTTTCTTCTGTCAGCTCTGCCTCCATCAGAAGACCCATGCCATCATTCAGAGCTGCAGCTGCTGGCTCTTGGACTCTTAGACCAGGGTTTAGCTTCAGCTGATTACTGCACCTTAAGACAGTTCAAAGAGATCCAGGGGGAGTCCATTGGGAGTCCAGGCAAGCCACACAATCATAAATCATCCACCTCCTCTGCTCCGTCTCTTCCTCTCACCTTCCGACTGTCCCTTTCTGACCTCTCCACTCTTCAAGCTCTTGGCCTTTCTGTTTCTCCACCACTTCATTTCTTCAACACATCTCCAACCTCTCAGTTAGCTTATCAAGCTTGTCTCCCTCTTGCCTTTCTGTAAACACTCCTCTACTTCCACATACCTGTTCTGTCCCCATCTCACACACGCACCCCCCACAGACAGGCAACAGTTAAAGAACTCAGCCGACAACAGTTTATCTGGTATCAGAATTGACAGCAACCCAGTGGCTGGCTGCCAGATATTCTTTACTCACGAGGGGGGAGTTTCTCCCTTCGTCCAGGAACAAAGCCAATACACAATAATCAACAAAGTCCAGTAAACACAAAGAAGGTCGTCCAATATCCATTTTTTGCTTGTCACAGAGCTGAACTGGCCACCACACCCTCTTTTATACCCTGTGGGGTGTGGTCCAGTGACTCAGCCTAATCCCTGGCATGCCTCTTCTTCTGTTGTGCGTGCTTATCTCTGTGACGCTGTTGAGGGTCCAGCCAAGACTTATTACCCTCATTGCTGTCCATCTGTGGCTGCGTGGACATGCTTGGCCCCGGCTCTATCTCTTGACCTTCGGAGGACACCAAAGGCATTGCCAGAGAGGAGGGTCCTGGAGAGGGAGGCCTTGCCAACTCCTCTCCTTCACTCTCGGAGTCCTCTCCTGCCGATAACACAGGCTCAGGTAACAGAGCCATAACAATACCAATCTCTACATTCCAAAACCCTCTTTGGCACAACACTTTGGAGCACCATCTACAAACACATGCAGCCACTGTTGCCATCTTAAAAAAAGTAAGAGAGAGAGGGGGTGGGGAGGGAGAGAGAGAAGATGGTGTTTCCCATCTTCCCAGAAGATATTTCTCCTCTTCCCTGCATTCAGATTTTTTTTTCATTGTTCATCATAGAATCTATTTAAACCAAACAGCCCTTCAGATAGACACTTTGCAGAAAATATGCAGTTACATTAATGAAGGCATAAACTTGTCATCACTGAAAGAAGCATGCAATAGACTCAGTTTTTCAAGATGATTAGGACAACTCTGTACATTTTCCCATAGTGCTGTTAGGTACACAAGGGAGGATATAACTAGGTTGCCTAGGGAACATTCAGTGCCTTAATACACAAGGGAGTAGTAGCAGTGCCTTGAAGTAAATAGTAATGCAGCATTTCTTGGAAAAACCCTTCCCTGGTTCCTCAGGATTTGGACTCCTATCCGTTGTGAATATTCCCTTCTCGGGCATCATGATAGAAAAGATGGTAGCCATCAGCTGTAAGCCTGTTTGTAAGAAGTAATTTATCTAGATTCCTTTCAGACTGACTTCAGATTAGATATAACACAGAAACTGACTGGGTTGCCCTGGTCAACAGCCTCTTCTACTAGGGACTAGAGGACTGTTAGTACGTTGATTCTCCTGTCACTCTTAGCAAGCTTTTGATATTACAATATTGCTAGAAGAGCAAAACATGAGATTCCAGTCCTTGATCTGACAACAGCCACCACAAAGTGTCCGTGGGTTCTTTTTGGTCCCATGGTATCTCAGTTGGAATCCCACATAATAATAATTATTTTTTACTCTCCTGATCAATATCTATAGGAAACCGCTTAGGAGAATGAACAGAAAATTGGTGGTTTCATGCTCAGCCTTGTCTGATTTTCCAGCTATAAGACCACAGTAATCCACGCTCCATTAATTTATCAGTTTCACTATCGCAATGCACTCTGTATGCAGCTACAACTCATGCATAACATGTTTGCTTTATCTTTTCTGGGGCATGGCTGAATAGGACCATATGCTATTGGCCTTGAAAGTGTAGCATTGGTTGCCTGTGAGGCAACCTCACAGGCTAAATGTAAGGTGTTGGCATTAGTTTGGAAAACCCTAAATAGTTTTGGATTCATGTATTTTTTTTTACAGATTACAGATTTTGGAAGGGACCTTGTAGGTAATCTGGTCCAACCCCCCAGGCAAACAGGAGACCCTACACCATTTCTGACAAATGACAGTCCAATCTCTTCTTGAAAGTCTCAAGTGATGAAGCTCCCACAACTTCCAAAGGCAAGCTATTCCATTGGTTGATTGTTCTCATTGTCAGAAAATTTCTCCTTATTTCCAGGTTAAGACTCTCCTTGTTCAGTTTCCACCCATTATTCCTTGTCTGGCCTTCAGGTGCTTTAGAAAATAGCTTGACCCCCTCCTCTCTGTGGCAGCCCTTCAAATATTAGAACACTGCTATCATGTCTCCCCTGGTCCTTCTCTTCACTAGACTAGCCATTGCCAGGTCCTGTAACCATTCTTCATATGCTTTAGCCTCCAGTCTCCTAATCATCTTTGTTGCTCTTCTCTGCATTTTAAAAAAAACGATTTCCACTAATATCGTTCAATGTGTGCATTAAGATGCTTATGATATCTTCAGTAGAGGCCAGGAGTAGTATCTTCTCTGTGGTGATACTCCATTATGAATGTCTGTAGAGATTCTCAGTCATCTACATCATAATTCTCTCTAACACGCTTTTGCAAAAAGGAACTGGACTGTTTTATTTTATTTTTTTTTTAGTTTAGTTTAGTTTAGTTTAGTTTAGTTTAGTTTAGTTTAGTTTAGTTTAGTTTAGTTTAGTTTAGTTTAGTTTAGTTTAGTTTAGTTTATTTGATTTGTATACCGCCCTACTCCCGAAGGACTCAGGGCGGTGAACAGCCAAACAATAAAATAACATAGATACAAAAATTTAAAAAAAACAGATAAAATCAAATTAAATCATTTTGGCCCAGACAGAATTAAAACACCCCAATAATTTAAAAACAGATTAAAATTTACATATTTAAAAAAGGGAAGAGATTAGGCCAGGCCCGCCTGATGGAATAAAAAGGTCTTCACAGCGCGGCGAAAGGTGCGCAGATCCGGGATCCTCCGTATCTCTGGGAGGGAGCTCATTCCAGACGGTAGGTGCCCCCACAGAGAAGGCTCTCCCCCTTTTTACCTTGAGGAAGAAGAAGAAAATGTTTTACTTCTCATTCAAGCCTTTTCAAAAGTTTCTTTTTGAAAAAGCACCTTTGAGACTCCATTATGAAAATCTTACAAATGAGCCATACATTTCTTACTTTCAGAAGGCAGCAGATCTCTGGGTTTTTTGTTTTTTTTAATTACCATTGTGTGTGTCTGTTTTATTTTTAAGTATTGTTGATTTTATTTGGATGGTTTTACATTAAAGTATTTTATGTAAAACATGTTGTAAACTCCAGGCATCTCTGAGAGGAGAGCAATATCATTTCTCTGTGAAAGTAGTTGCCCATCTCAGATTTTCTGAGTTCAGAAAAAAATATTTTTTTCATGGAACTGAAGAACATAAATAAATAACAGCAGATATGTGCTGCTGCTCCTGCTTCTTCCCTTTCCCTGCTTTATAAAACTGCAATGATAGAGATTAATAGAACATAATTAGATAACATCTTCTTTAAAATGTGTGATTAGCCCAAAGCATGGACCATATACTTTTTTGAAAAAGTACTTTGATTTAGTTCCACTGACTTTAGTTGGGCTAAAGGCAGAAATGTTGAGTCTTCCCAGGGAAATTCCAGATCAGGACCATTGCCTGATCAATGAGCCATGAGATCTACCAGCCCATCTCACCTCAGCATATTAATAAATACAGTAATTATTCACATTCCATGCCTTCTCATACATGCTTTCCACATTATGGTTATACAATGTCACAGGCATTGTAGCTAGAAAATGCTGCATGCACTCAGTTTTTGTAGTTTGTTAAAAATGCAATTCACATTTTTGTGAAGCAAAAGCTGCAGTTTTGAAGAATCAAAAGGACATATGCAACTGCACCTAAAAGAGACGGCTACAAAGTGAACCATGTACAAGCCATGAAACTGAAGTCACATTTTTTAAAATTGTGCCCTCTGCCTTCCTACCCTGGGGAAATGTTCAATAAGAGGAATTATTTGACAAGATGCTTTTGAATGGAGCATTGGAGGTCATTCCTTTATTTTCTGCATCAGACTTAATTGCTCTTTTGCCTATTCTCCATACCTATAGCCATTCTTTTTGTTATTTTGGTTTTCCAAGATGAAATATTATGTTATCCTTGTCTTCTGTTAAAGATGGGAATGTAGATCTTTTAGAATAGAATAGAATAGAATAGAATAGAATAGAATAGAATAGAATAGAATAGAATAGAATAGAATAGAATAGAATTCTTTATTTTCATTTTCATTTCATTTCATTTTATTAGATTTATATACCACCCTACTCCCGAAGGACATACTTATTGGCCAAGTATGTTTGGACACAGAAGGAATTTGTCTTTGGTGTATATGCTCCCAGTGTACATAAGGAGACTAAAATACATTCATCAAGAATAAAAAGATACAACACTTAGTGATAGTCAAGGTTACTAATAAACTATCAAATCGTACTAGGAAACAAATAAAAACAATATGATTGAAAGATACAAGCAACATGGTTATAGTAAAAAGTGGGAAGAGATAGATACTAGTAAGGAAGAGAAGAATAATAGTAATACAGTCTTAGTAAATTATTTGACAGTGTTGTGGGAATTAGTTGTTAAGCAGAATGATGGCGTTCAGGAAAAAACTGTCCTTGTGTCTAGTTGTTCTGGTGTGCAGTGCCCTATAGCGTAATTTTGAGGGTAGAAGTTTAAACAATTTATGTCCAGGATGTGAGGGGTCTGTAGATATTTTCACAGCCTCCTTTTTGTCTCGTGCAGTATACAGATCCTCAATGGAAGGCAGGTTGGTGGCAATTGTCCTTAAATTTTTAAATTTTTAAATTAATTTTCACCTTAAATCAAAAACAGAATTTGATTTTTTCATTCTTTCCTTGTAACATGGAAGAAAGGCTCTATTCCAGTCAAATCCTCTTTTGGGGATATTATATCATTGTCATTATAGTTAATAAAAGTTAGTAAAAGCAGGGATCGAAGCATTTTCTGATGGCCGTATTTTGACATATAGCTGGAGAAGATGTCCTCATGACTGTATTCACATATTGTTGAAATGATAGTACCAGTGGGAATACAAATGATGAAATATCCAGCTTCTTTGTTGTGTGCATATTTTTTTTTCAAACTAAACATAGGCTTGGAAATTCATTTTAATACATGCCTGTGCAAGATAGGCACAATGTAACTCAGTGTGCTTGATAGTATGCCGGTCTTAATGCAATTGTGTCTTTCCAGCAGAGCAATGCTGCATAAAATGCTTACTTTGTATTAGTCTGAGTTTTAAAAGACCTCTGAAAAAAGTTACTTTAAGAGTCAGTTGCCTTTGGATATAGTTAGTTCCATATTAAGGATAAGGAAGATGATAGGGAGAAAAATCTAATGCTAGCCTGCAGTGTTCTGCAGATATGCTAAAGAATAGGCTAGCAAGTATGGCAGAATTCTTTTGATGTGCATGCACCAACATTAGATTCAGATGTAACACTTGGATTTTCAAAGCAATGCTCCCTATCCTGGAGAAGGCTGGCCAAAACATGAAAGAATCAATCTGAAATTCTAGAAATCAAAGGATATTTTTATGAAACCATTAGTTCTAAAGAAATGTTAAAATGAGCTTAAACCTAAATCAAATATGTGTAGTTTGTAAAAGAAGACAAGCTTCATCCCTTCTAGGTAAAGGTAAAGGTTCCCCTCGCACACATGTGCTAGTCGTTCCCAACTCTAGGGGGTGGTGCTCATCTCTGTTTCAACGCCAAAGAGCCAGCACTGTCTGAAGACGTCTCCATGGGCATATGGCTGGCATGACTAAACACCAAAGGTGCACGGAATGCTGTTACCTTCCCACCAAAGATGGTCCCTACTTTTCTACTTGCATTTTTTACATGCTTTCAAACTGCTAGGTTGGCAGAAGCTGGGACAAGTAACGGGAACTTACCCTGTTATGTGGCATTAGGGATTTGAACTGCTGAACTGCCGACCTTTTGATCGACAAGCTCAGTGTCTTAGCCACTGAGCCACCTCATCCCCTTATCCATTCTAGACATATTCTAATCCACTCAAGAGTGGCTTCCCACCTAACTTTTTTTCCCCTTGTACATTCACAATATCATCCTTCTAGGATGCCTCACTGTTTTGTAGCTTAAAGTCAAGGTATGTTTTTGTCTTTGTTTTCTATGCTGCTAATTCTACCACTGCAACCTGGCAAGACCAGCAACTTAGCTTTCACCTATCTACTCTGTTTCAGCTACTGTTTTCAGACTCCGAAAACCAAGAGTAGACACAAAATTACTTCCAAATAGTTTCCTGCATTGTTTCTCACCTATAGACAGAATCTTGCCAAATTAAAACAATAGCAATAGTACTTAAACTTATATACCATTCCATAGTGCTTGACAGCACTTTCTGAATTATTTATAAAATTAGTATTTTGCCCCCAACAATCTGGGTCCTCATTTTACCCACCTCAGAAGGATGGGAGGCTGAGACAACCTTGAGATGGTCAGGAGCGAACTCCTGGCTATGGGCAGAGTTAGCTTGCAATACTGCATTCCAACCACCATGCCACCATAGCTTCTAAGAGCCATGGTGTGGCACAGTGGTTGGAATGCAGTACTGCAGGCTACTTCTGCTGATCACCGGCTGCCAGCAGTTTGGCAGTTCAGGTCTTATCGACAAAGCTGGCTGAGGAATTCTGGGAGTTGAAGTCCACAAGTCTTAAAGTTGCCAAGGTTGGAGACCCCTGTTCTAACGGGTCAGGGTGATCCTAATTGTTGCAGGAAGTTGTATAGGGATGAAGAGGTGAAGTCATGAGGATATAGCCAGAGAGAGAGAGAGAGAGAGAGAGAGAGTGAGAGAGAGAGAGAGAGAGAGAGAGAGAGAGAGAGAGAGAGAGAGAGAGAGAGAGATGTTGCCAGCAATAGATACAATAGGTACAAAATTGGATTAAAAAAAACCAAAAACATTCATTTATTGTGTTTGCTATTCCCCCAAGAAATTACATGAATACTTTAGTTATGCATGTTTGATGTGTATTAATAATTTAAAAATCCTTTTAATTGTGTGAGATTATTGTATATGTGTAATTGGAATATCCTTCGTAAAATGTACTTTGGCTACTGTTTGAAGATCTCTTACTGAGTCTTTATTTAATATTTATTTATTTACTGCAATCCCAAAAGACATCTGAGTGGTTTAAAAATGCTTTTACAACAAAGAGGTTAAAGAACAATCAAGCCACATAATTATAACTAAATTATAAATATGCATTAGGAGGTGATTTAAAATTTGAAGCATGTTTCTGAAAATATCTGTTAATAACAGCAAAACCTGGAAAAATGATATTAGAAACAGGATTTCTGGTAAACAAAATGTTTGTTTGGGCTAAAAATTAAAAAAAAAAAAAATCCTGCTGGAAGCAGATTTGTTCTTTTTCAAAGCCAGGTTATTCATACCATTAAAAATGCTACCAGGAGCAGAAAAAGAAATCCAGATAATGGTGGCTGGGCCTCTTACATCTTTTTTCTTTTCCTACTAAAATGTAGAATCATTTCTCACATGGTCATTCCATGAAGTGCTGCAAAAGAAAAGCAATGTCTGTAAATATGACACTTATCAATAGCACTAGCACTTAGACTTAGTGCTTTAATGGCCCTCTCTAAACACTTTATAGAGTCAGCCTATTGCCTTCAACATCTGGATCGTCATTTTACTGACCTTGGAAGGATGGAAGGCTGAGTCAACCTTGAGCCAATCAGGATCGAACTCCTGGCTGTGTGCAGAGTTAGCCTGCAATACTGCATTCTAACCACTGTGTCACCTCAGCTCTTTTCAGACACAGTGGCCCAACACTTGAACTGGATTCACTCAGATTAAGATGAAATATTATCTTCAAATTTAAGGGTCAGATTATTTCCAAGTCAATCTATAAAGATTCCTGATGTCAGGTTCCAAGTAATAGATCCATTGCAAGCAAAAACTCCAAGGCAGGTGAATTCCTCAAAGAATAGCTTTATTGGAAATATCATATAGGCACATATCTGGTGAAAACCAACTCTGAAGGGCATCTTGGTTTTCACTAATTAAAAGTTTTTCCCTCAATCCCAAACCAGTAGTGGGTTTCAATTTAGTTTGCTATTGGTTTGCGCGTGCGAAACGCAGAAACATCTGAGCGGGTGAATTGCCACCGCTGCTACTGGTTCAACTGATCTGGGGTGAATTGGTAGCAACCCACCACTGTCCTAAACAATCAGTCACATGGCCCAATCAAAGCAGTGTTCACTGTTCACTGTGTTCACTGTTCTGGTGACAACACTCCTCTTTCCTCTGGTCAGGTGTGAGAACGTCCTTGGTTCCCAGGCAAAAGAATTTTATTTTGACTACACAACCCCAGCTATCTCTAATCTCCCATCTCTATCCCTCAGTCCCGTGTGGCAGCACTGTAGCTACAAGATGGCTTCAGCCAGGTCAGCTTCAGGGTTGATACCTGATCCTTCAGCGCTCCTTTTTAGCAAGTAGATAAATTTGTACACATGCTGGTAGAAAAGCAGTGGGTAATTTGAAATCCCTTCTGAGGAATGAACATTTATGGAATGAAGCAAAAATGTCTGAGTAGAACAATATGCTTCTCCTCACTCTATTGTGTGGAAGTGAGTTGGTTGGGTATGTGAGGAGAAATATTTTTTAAAAGTTGAATGTGGTCAGAATGGGATATTTTAAAAGTGTCTGTGATCAAACAAAAAGAGGCAGAGCCAAGGATGGATATGTTTGAATATAAAAGTGAGTGTTCAAGATGAAGTTTGTTAAGCTGGTCATACAAAGACATGAAAATAATAAATGAACAGTGAATTGGTTGAGAGGAAGGAAGACTGAAAAGTCATGGTTGGATGGAACTGAAGCCCTGAAAAAAGATAGGTATGAAGCTTGCAATGTATGGCTGTGAAAGTTGGACCCTAAGAAAGGTTGAGAGCTAAAGAATTGAGGCCTCTGAACTATGATGCTGGAGAAGACTCCTGCGAGTCCCTTGGACTGCAAGGCGATCAAACTGGTCAGTCCTAGAGGAGATCAACCCTGACTGCTCTTTAGAAGGCCAGATCCTGAAGATGAAACTCAAATACTTTGGCCACCTAATGAGAAGGAAGGACTCACTGGAGAAGAGCCTAATGCTGGGAATGATTGAGGGCAAAAGAAGAAGGGGACAACAGAGAATGAGGTGGCTGGATGGAATCACTGAAGCAGTAGGTGTGAGCTTAAATGGACTCCAGAGGATGGTAGAGGACAGGAAGGCCTGGAGGAATATTGTCCATGGGGTTGCAATGGGTCAGACAACGACTTCGCAACTAACAACATGAAGCTTGTAGAAGCTTGTAGAAAAGGCTTTGTATGAGGTAGGCATGGTAGAAACAAGGTTAGTTTACAACTGTTTCTTTTTTCAAACTGCAACTTTAAGATGTAGAGATTTCAACTCCCAAAATATTTCAGCCAGAGTTCAGAATTTAAGAAAGAGATAAGAGTTTGGTTCAATGTATGTGTGTGAACTTGCTGTGTATGGAATGGAATGGAATTTTCCCAAAGAGGCTAAAATTTGAAATACCTACAGGCTATAGCCAGATTGGCCTATGGAGTCTTATGGGCTTGAAATAGAATGAAAATTTTGATAGGATTTTTTGCAACGTACCTTTAAAACAAAGGCATTCCTCATAGCTCAATCATACCATCTTCTAAACCCAGTTCTTCAAATTTATAGTAGGAAAAAAAAACAAGAGAAAGGAGAATGGAAAGCATACAGAATCTACTATCTTTGGTAACTATTAAATATGCCACCTCATACCACTCACTTTCCCTTCCTTTGACATGTCTGTATTTTATGCATTCAATCATTCTAGTCCCCAGTAAAAGAGATATCAATGTAATTTACAGATACAGTATACTTGCAGTTAAAAATGACCAGACAACCCTGTGACCCATTGGGTCATCCTTTGAGATAAATATAGTACAGTCTGCTGTGACCAGAATGAACACTAAATTTTAGACTGATTATATCTCACCTCATCCAAGATCCAACACAGGATGAAAGCCATTAGCCACAATAGGAATTGCCCAACACCCTTTCAGAACAAAACCCCCTTCATTGCACCACCCCCAGAACAGTTCAAAGTTCAAAGTCACAGCAACCTATAAAGATCCATCCACTCATTCAACCATTTGTTCAGCTGACCCAGAACTACACACTGTCTTTGTGGTTCTGTTCAATAAATCAACTTCCCAATCAGCTTCCATGTTGTTTCCAGCTTCTTTCTTCCAGCTTGGAATTGAACCAGATGGATTTTCCTTCCAACCAGGGGTAAAGGGCTAGCAACTAAGTGGTTGGGAAAATTCAGCCAAGCATCATCAAATCTTAAAAATTAGACGTCATCTGAAAATCAAGACTAGGCCAGGTCCTGCAGATTCCTTCAGATTGAACTGACAAAGCTGTAAAGTAAGTGGTTATGAATTTGATCAATGTTGCCTTCAGAATGTTTAGCCACATGCTTCAATGAGCTATTAAATGTTCTATATGATTTCTAGCCAAGAAAGATCCCAGAAGCCCACTCAGCAAAGCTTCACTGGTTGATGAGAGCAGAGGCAATGGTAGAAGAGAAAAAAATAATGTTGCCTCCATCACCTTCACATACTAAGCTTATTAATAAACTCTCAGTAGACTTCAATCAAAGTTGAGATGAAACATCCCTCATTTGCATTCCAGTAATCTCTCAACTTGCTTCATAGCCTTTCTGAATTGGCCAAGAAACATGTGCCAGTAACATCCATGAGAAAAGGCTGAGAAGTTCATTCAAAGCCATACCACAAACGGTTTGATTTGCAAGCCATTTACAACCCACTGTAAAACTGACCTTCCTTTCCTCCACTTTATCCTCTTTAATTGAATTTACAAACACTTTTCAAGAGCTTGTTACCGCTGGCTGACTGAGTGTGAAATGACAGCTGGAAAGTGATGAGGATTACCAAGTGGTTAGTCTCTCCAATACAACCCAAAGCTTAACTGAAACATACTGGACTGCCTTTTCTACCTGATACAGAGGCAGAGGAAAGCAGAAAAATTCTGATCCTCCAAATGTAAAGCAATAATTTTGGGGTCCTTGCATGACATTAGTGAGGTTTTGCATCTGCTGCCATATAATTGATTTTCTAAATGCAATTTTATTATGCAAACTAATAAAGCAATATAATTTCAGGTGATGGAATTATATCCTGCAGCAAACATGAATTACAGCCTTATGTAGTGGACTTCAGCATGAAATCCTCGGGAATTCTATCTATGTTTGCAGGGAAGGTTGTAATAGTAGCTCTTAGTAAGACAGGCTTTGCATAAAAAAGAATGTCACTGTCTACCCCAAGAAAAAAATATATCAGTAGGCTGTAATACTGTAACGGAGCTTGCAAAGATCTCCTTGAGTTGCCAGAAATCTATTGTTTGCAAGAGTAGAAACTAAAAATACTCAAGAAATCAATTGACTCAATGTAAGGCAGCTACACACTTGTATATCAACAACCTCTCACATTAAATCTGTTTTCCATAGCTACCAATTTCATGGCCATCAAGGAGTTGGATGCTTTGGCCAAGCCTTCCTGTTTTGATATTTCTAAAATGAAAATCCATTTCTGTCTCTGCAGGAATGCTTGCTTCAGTTCATTATCTTGAAGATTAACTTAGCCACTGAAGTCTTAACTCAAGAACACTTATCGTTACTTCAATAGCACTTAACTATCTACCTTTGGGGAAAAAAAGTCTAGAATACCTACAACTAGAATCTGGCATATTTATAAAAATTGCCACTGGTAATACATAAACTACATTCTTGAGAAAAGCCTAACTATTTTCAGGATGAATACACTCAGCACACAATTAAATTATAAGCACTATGTTTCCAATACACCTGTAAAAAATATCCATAAAATGTTAAACAAATTTGAATAGAAGGTCAAGGTTTTCTTAAGGCAATTGGTTATTCTCTGTGATTAATATCCCTCAAAGTAACCTTCTGTGTCCATTTTGAAGAGTAGTTATCATGCTAATCTGATTTGTAATGGTCCGCAGGCCTGATAACTTTATTATGATCAAAAAATAAATCATAGTCATGGCTACCAACATTGAGGCATATTCAATGAATAGTTCAAATCTTCTGAAGTACAAAATCATAAAGCACTTTGCTTTATTTGGGATAAAGACTTGCAATAGATTTACGGGTTGTTATCATCTCCTTGGAGTCTGACACGATTGCAACACAGGTTGCTCCAGGCATTCACTTGGGCCCCTAGCAATTTCTCCTGGGACCTCTGCACCTCACTGAAGTTTGTGACTCATGAGAAAGCAGCAACCAATAAGGTTTCACTCCAGCTGTGCATACTCAGCAGAGAGAGAATATAAGTCTCACAGGAAGATAGCTCCTGTGCTAAAAGTAACTCCAGCATCTGGCTTGTGATGCTTGGTATCTAGTTAGTTAGTTAGTTAGTTAGTTAGTTAGTTAGTTAGTTAGTTAGTTAGTTAGTTTATTATATTTGTATACCGCCCTTCTCCTGAGGGACTCAGGGCGGTGAACAGCCATGGTAAAAACAATGTACAACAAAAATTAAAAGCTTATTCAAATAATTCAGTCATTCGGCCAAATTTAAAACATCCAACTAAAATCATTTTAAAACCCCTATCAAAACCCAATTTAAAAAACCTTTATCCTGTCAGACCAGCTTGCTGGAATAATAGGGTCTTCAGAGCGTGACAGAAGACACGGAGATCGGGGATCCTTCATATATCCAGGGGCAGTTCATTCCATAGGGCCGGAGCCCCCACAGAGAAGGCTCTCCCCCTGTAAATCTAGTTATTTACAGTCCTGGATTGTGACAAACTGTGATCTTGTCTTGCTCTTGATTTGGCATCATAAATCTTTGGTTTGACTTTAGACTGCTTGACTTCAAAATTTGCCTTGTCCAACTAAATTCTTTTCTACAATTAATTATTGTTTCCTGCAGCTTTGCTGTTAGGATTTGCTGAAGAAGAAAGGAATAGGATATGGCTACTTTAGTGAAAAGAAGGACTGGGGTGACATGATAGCAGTGTTTCAATATTTGAGGTGGTGCCACAAAGAAGACGGAGTCAACCCAGTGGTGGGATTCAAGTAATTTAACAACCGGTTCTCTGCCCTAATGATTTCTTCCAACAACCAGTTTGCCAAACTGTTCAGAAAATTCGGGCCCTAAAAACTTATTTTTTTCAGTTAGCCAGTCTGTCTTGATTTTATGGTTGGTTTTAAAATTTGATACGGATTTTAAATTTACAAGTTTTAAATTACGGGCCAAATTTATTTAATTATTTTAAATCTATTTTTAACTGTAACTTTATGTATAAATGTTTTTATTTTGGCTGTTCACCACCCTGAGTCCGAAAGGAGAAGGGCGGTATAGAAGTTTGAATAATAAATAAATAAATTAATTAATTAATTAATTAATTAATTAATTAACAACCGGTTCTCCTGAAATGGTGCGAACTGGCTGAATCCCGCCACTGAGTCAACCTATTTTCCAAAGCACCAGAAGGCAAGAGAAGAAGCAATGGATGGAAACTAAACAAGGAGAGAAACAACCTAGAACTAAGGAGAAATTTCCTGAGAACAATTAACCAGTGGAAAGGCTTGCCTTCAGAAGTTGTGGGCGCTCCATCACTGGAGGCCTTTAAGAAGACACTGAACAGCCATCTATCTGAAATGGTATAGAGCAGTGATGGGTAACCTTTTCCAGACTGAGCACCCAAAACGTGTGCGCCCGAACCCCCAAAATGCAATGCACGCATGGCCCCCATGCATGTGCCCCACTCCTATGAATATGCATGCCCCCGCATGTGCACACGGCCCCCTGCATGCGCCCAGCCCTCCGCACATGCACAGCGAAGACCTGAAGACCAGCTAGCCAGCAGGAGGTGTGCGTGCATGCGCAGCAGAGCTGAACTGGGGCAACGGCTCGCATGCCATCAGAGCGGGCGCTGTGTGCCACCTCTGGCACACGTGCCATAGGTTCACCATCACGGGTATAGAGTTTCCTGCTTGAGCAGGTGGTTGGACTAGAAGACCTCCAGGTTTCCTTCCAACTCTGTTATCCTGTTATTAAACTCTTCCCCTTAACATGTCTACAAACTGTACATGACTTCTGAAGGCATGCTAAAATAGCCAGGACATGAAAGTACTCCTTTCTTAACAATAGGATCAGAATTTCTTTCACTAAGCAATGTGGCCTTAAAGTGTAATATTGATGACTACATTGCTAAGCATTAACAATCCCTGCAGTCCCCGTTGCTGTCATTAAGCAAAGATTGCAAGTAATTAAGCAAGGATCTCTTAAGCAGCTTCCTGCTGGCTTCCCACAAAGTCAATGGGGAAGCCAGCAGGAATTTGCAAGGTCCAGCAATTTACAAGCAGGCCAGAGCAGTGGTGGGTTGCTACCGGTTCACCCTGGTTCAGGCAAACCGGTAGCAGCAGCAGCGGGAGGCTCCACCCACCCACTCGGACATCATCAAATACAATCTGCGCATGCGCAGAAGCTTCTGTTCATGCACAGAAGTGGCACATGCACGAGCGAACCTGTAACAAAAGTAAGTGAAACCCATCCCTGGGCCAGAGGATAGATAGGTGACTGCAGCTGGGTGATGCAGTGTTTCCTACTGTCGTAAACAGGGGGTATTGCAGGCATTTTAACTGTTTTAGGAGGTATTCATCCATTTCTTTGTCACTGTCTGATCTAGAACTGAAATTTAATGGTGAATATCAAAAGTCCTTATCTTAATCCCACTCGATTTTTAGAAAACAATGATTTTAATAAAAAATAGATAGGTAGAAGGCATATTGCAAAGTTAATCAATAACATATAGCTTTTCATTAACAGATTAACAGAGTTGGAAGGGACCTAGTAGGTCATCTAGTCCAACCCCTGCAGTCCCCGTTGCTGTCGTTAAGCAAAGACTGCAAGAGCAGGGGACCCTACACCATTTCTGACAAATAGTCCACTCTCTTCTTGAAATCTTCCAGTGATGAAGCTCCCACAACTTCTGAAAGCAAGCTGTTCCATTGGTTGACCTGTCAGAAAGTTTCTCCTTATTTCTAGGTTGAATCTCTCCTTGGTCAGCTTCCATCCATTATTCCTTGTCTGGCCTTCAGGTGCTTTGGAAAATAGCTTGACCCCCTCTTCTCTGTGAAAGCCCTTCAAATACTGGAACACTGCTATCATGTCTCCCCTGGTCCTTCTCTTCACTAGACTAGCCATGCCCAGTTCCTGTAACCGTTCTTCATACGTTTTAGCCTCCAGTCCCCTAATCATCCTGGTTGCTATTTTCTGCACTTTTCCTAGAGTCTCAATATCTTTTTTATAGTGTGGTGACCAAAACTGGATGCGGGGTGGTGGTGTGGTCTTACTAAGGCTTTATAGAGTGGTATTAGTACCTCCCTTGATCCTGCAGAAAGGCAGGCAGGTAAACTAGCACCCACTAAACCTATGCATAGTAGCTACTCTTTGCCTTCAAGCATCACCTTATCAGACTATCATATCTGGACCTGGTCTAGATATGACCTCTGCTATGGAAAATCAAGTCTTGGTAGAAAGTCCTTTTGCACATTTACAGAAGCTCGTTTCACTGCCTGCATCAAAATTGGGCAGCCCTTCTAATTCAGCACTTCAAAGGCAAGCACTCCTTCAGTTTCAAGTGGCCATTCAGTAAGAGTGTTGCCAAAACTGCTGATCTTCTTTGAACCTCTGCATGATCCCTATATCTGCTTTGAATATATAGAATAGAATAGAATAGAATAGAATAGAATAGAATAGAATAGAATAGAATAGAATAGAATAGAATAGAATAGAACAGAAGAGAACAGAAGAGAACAGAACAGAATAGAATTCTGTTGATTGGCCAAGTGTGATTGGACACACAAGGAATTTGTCTTAGGTGTATACGCTCTCAGTGTACATAAGGAGAATAAAATATATTCATCAAGAATAAAAAAGATACAACACTTTGTGATAGTCAAGGTTACTAACCAGCTATCAAATCATACTAGGAAACAAATAAAAACAATATAATTGAAAGATATGAGCAACATGGTTATAGTAATAAGTGGGAAGAGATAGATACTAGTAAGAAAGAGAAGAATAATAGTAATACAGACAGTGTTGTAGGAATTAGTTGTTAAGCAGAGTGATGGCGTTTGGGAAAAGACTGTCCTTGTGCCTAATTTTTTTGGTGTGCCCTATAGCCTCTTTTTGAGGGTAGGAGTTGAAACAGTTTACGTCCAGGATGTGAGGGGTCTGTAGATATTTTCACAGCCCTCTTTTTCACTCCTGCAGTATACAGGTCCTCAATCGAAGGCAGGTTGGTAACAATTGTTTTTTCTGCAGTTCTAATTATGCGTTTGTCTTGTTTGGTTGCAGAGCAAAACCAGAGAGTTATAGAGGTGCAGATGACAGACTCAATAATTCCTCTGTAGAACTGAATCAGCAGCTCTTTGGGTAGTTTGAGCTTTCTGAGTTTGCACAGAAAAAACATTCCTTGTTGAGCTGCATATATATACTCTCTCTCTATATATATATATATGTGTGTGTGTGTGTGTGTGTGTGTGTGTGTAGGTCTTTGGTTATTCGGGTCTTCTCCCACGTAAAATTGGAAGTGTCTTGGCGACGTTTCGACGAAGTCTCAAGCACGAAGCCGAGAACACCAGCCTGAAGATGACGAATGAGACTTCGTCGAAACGTCGCCAAGACACTTCCAATTTTACGTGGGAGAAGACCCGAATAACCAAAGACCTACATACAAACACCCGCGAAAACCTGAGAATGAATATATATATATATATATATATATATAAAGCAATCAGCAAATATGAGTAATTTCACACCCCTTGAGAAATGCCATTCCCCTCCCCCCAAACAGGTGAAACTCTTCAGAGCTTCAGCACTGATGTGATTTACCTCGGTGCTTCACAGAAAGTGCTAGAGACAATGGGCTCCACCTTGGGAAAACATCAAGGCATGGCAAGTGGTTTCAGTGCATACACCGTGCCTTCCCACAGATTACTGAAGCGCAGAGAAGTAGCTGAAGCAAAGCAGCAGGACACTTCAGATGTGCCATGTAAATACCCTGTGGTGCTTTTCCATGGGGTGATGCAATGAATCATCTCCAAATTAAATCACCCCAGGAAAGCTTTGCACGGACCTCCTCCATAAGAACATTTTTAACATTCTATTTGGAGGTTTCAAAGTCAAAAAGCCTGTGCGTACTGGAGCGGAGTGAAGGAGGAGAGGTGCACAAAAGCATCTTTTAAAGCTGGGTGAGCTAGCAATGGGATTGAAAAAAAATGTGCAAACAATGCTCTTTCAAGTAGCTCCTGAAATAGCACTAAGGCAATAGTAATTCAAGAACAATAGGTGTGAACGAACATTTTTTTTTAAAAAAATATTTATTTTATTTATTTTATTTATTTTTTATTAAATTTGATTTATATGCCGCCCTTCTCCGGAGACTCAGGGCGGTTTACAATGCATTAAGCAATAGCCTTCATACTTTTGTATATTTTATACAAAGTCAGTTTATTGCCCCCACAACTGGGTCCTCAATTTACCTACCTTAGAAAGGATGCAAGGCTGAGTCAACCTTGAGCCTGGGGAGATTCGAACATGCAATAATTGCAGACAGCTGAATGTTAATAACAGGCTTTTAGTCCGTTGAGCTATCCAGGCTCCTGTATGCAAATATATGCATCAGCTGAAAGCACCAAGTGTGACATTCTCCTCCATAGCACATATAAGCAAACATCACAAACATTCGGGACCAGGGATGGGTTCTAAATTTTTTTACTACTGGTTCTGTGGGCATGGCTTATTTTGTGGGCATAGCTTGATGGTCATGTGACAATTCTTTAGGATTTAGCAGAGGTACTGGTCTACCAGGCTTTTAACTGCTTGCAGAGCTGTACTGGTCTACCCATTTGTTTTTGGAGCGTTCCGGTCTACCTATTTGTTTTTGGAGGCACTGGTCTACCCATTTGATTTTGGAGGCACCGGTCTACCCATTTGTTTTTCGAGCGCACTGGTTTACCACCACACTGCCTTTTAACACTGATCAGCTGTAGGGTGGCCCTTTGAAGCCCCGCGGCAAGAGTTTAAACAGTTTTTTTTTTCCTTCTAGCCAATCAGCTGGGACTCGGGAGGCAGCGAATAGATTGGGGGCAGGGCCAAATAAAAGGTAAGAATAACGTGGGGGTGGGAGACAGGAGGGTCCAGCTCCCAAACAAAGAGAACCGGTTTGGTGACATCATATTGTCACCACTACTGGCTAGGCTGAACTGGGCCGAACCGGGAGGAACCCATCACTGTTCGGGACTGAATATAAGTTAGTTGTTAGCTATCGTTGACAAAGTAATGCTTCCCAGAAACATGATCTCAAATTCCCACATGCCAAAGGTAATTTTGGACTGACATCATATTTTTTGGAAAAACAGAATCCATGTATACAGTGATGGATTGCTCCCAGTTCGGTCCAGTTCTATAGAACTGGTAGTAAAACCAGTTGGAGGCTCCGCCAACCCGCCATGACATCATCATGGGTGATCTGTGCATGCACAGAAGCGCACGTGAGTCCTCCCACTGCAAACCAGTAGTAAAGGTAAGTGGAACCCACCCCTGCATATATGTCACTTCAAACCAGGGACCAAAAACCTTAATAGAAAACTGCGAGCCTTTCCTCAGGCATATGGTGCTATCAGCCATTCTCGAATTGGCAAAAAACTCTTCTTGCAAGATATTTATTCCCTGTTGACAGTCTATTATCGTGCACATTTTGTTGCCTAGGCTTCAAATTTTTTCTCCAAAGCACTTGAAAGCAGTTCAAGAAGCAATGGATGGAAATTAATCAAGGAGAGAACTAACCTAGAGCTAAGGAGAAATTTTCTGAGAGTTAGAACAATTAATCAGTGGAACAACATGGCTCCAGAAGTTGTGGGTGCTCCATCATTGGAGGCTTTTAAGAAGACACTGAACAGTCACTTGTCTGGAATGGCATAGGACAGTGATGGCTAACCTTTTTGCCATTGCGTGCCAAAAGCGGGGAGAGAGCAGCGGGGGTTCGTAAGCTCATGTGCCCACACCCATAATTCAATGCCCCCCATGAATGTGCATATGACTCCCCTGCTCCCCCAATTTTTGGCACGTGATGGCACGGTAGGCCCGTTTTTTTGCTCTTCCCAGGCACCAGAGCCTTTCTAGGAACCTGGGGAGGGTGAAAACAGCCTCTTTCCACCCCCCCAGGCCCTCCAGAGGTTGGAAATGGCCTGTTTGCCAATTTCCAGTGGGCCCAGAAGGCCCGAAAATCAGCTGGCGGAGCTGAGGTCGCATGCCCACTGATATGGCTCTGCATGCCACCTGTGGCATGTGTGCCATAGGTTCTCCATCACGGGCATAGGATGTCTTGCTTGAGCAGGGGGTTGGACTGGAAGAGCTCCAAGGTCCCTTCCAACTCAGTTATTCTGTTCTGTTAACTTGCTTTGCTATTCTTAAACAGTTTTGAGTGGAAAAAAAGTACTTAAATTCCAGGATTTTTAATGATAACTTACGGCTCTCACACCTGAGGACGGAGGATGAGATGCAAGCAATATCATGGGGGCATGGCAGAAAAAATTAGCCAGGGCATGCTTGGGTTGTGATTTGATTTGTTTAGTAAGCCTAACTCTGCCAAACAGAATTTTAAAATGAGTGGAACCTTTCTCTTTTTTTTTTATTTCCTCTCTCAATGAGCAGTTCTAGTCTATGGCACAGAACAGTGGTGGGATTCAGCCAGTTCGCACCACTTCGGGAGAATCGGTTGTTAACTTTCTGAGCAGTTTGGCAAACTGGTTTTTGGAAGAAATCATTAGGGCAGAGAACCGGTTGTTAAATTACTTGAATCCCACCACTGGCACAGAAGTACTTTCCATCAGTCCAGGAACTGGTTTGGGAGGGTACTACCTACATTTCCAATTGCTATTCTGCTAGGCAATGAAAAAAAAAATAGAGGCTGAGTTGTAAGAGAAGCAGAAGAATGAGAGTTGGGCAGAAAATACATTTTTTGGAGTAACTGACCTGCAGTTCTTCTGCGATCAGCTCTCTGACCCTGCATTTAATAGGGTGCAGATCTATTGGGGGATGTGGCAGCTCAAAATAAGTTTCTTTTTCCTGTGGAAAAGGAAGTGTAGGGGGAGAGATTCTTTAGCTACTATTCAACTGTTGTATTGCATGCCTTTTTTTTTTTTTTTGATGCAGCAAGAACTAGCTGCCATGTGGTCACTTGTGGCTTTGTGGCCTCTAGATTGGATTGGTACAATGCATTTCACATGGGGCTGCCCTTGAAGAGCATTTGAAATGAAGTGCAGAATCCAGCAGTGTGGGCAGTTAATGGTGTCAGTTTTTTGGTGCATGTGACACCATTGCTTCACGAGTTGCCTTGGCTCCCTTTGTGCTTCTGGGTGCAGAAGTGACGGTACGTGGGTAAAACCTTGTGAGAAAAAATGAAGAGAAGCTGCTAAGTCAGAAAACAAAGAGTATAACTTATAGCTGGATAGTGGGTGAGCAAGAGGCTCAGAAGGGACTCTCCCTGGTTCCTCAGGCTATAAGAGAAAAAGTAGAAGAATTTTACTTGCAGACTAGCAAGATAATGTAGCTTTATAATAAATAAGAATTAGAATTAGTTTATCTGGTCTTGTTTCCTCTGTTGTCTATCTAGGAAGACTGACATCAATTCAAGGTACTAGTAATCACCTTTAAAGACCATCGTGACTTGGGACCAGGCTACTCATGGGACCTTCTCTTGCCAATTATTCCTACCCATCCCACCCATTCCAGCAGGAATTGCATAATGGGATGCCATCAATTAAGGAGTGTCTATTGCTGGGGTCCAGAAGGAGGGCTGTTCTTATCATGGTGCCAATCCTGTGGAACAGCATTTCCTCTGAGATGAGATTAGTCCCAACCCTGCTAGCATAGACCACACCTGGTGCCCCAAATGATAGAGCCCTCTCTCTTGTTTTTATATGTGATTATTTTATTTTATGATGCTTGACATCTGCATGCTTTTATTTCTACATTAGGCATGTATCTGCTTTATCTTTTATTGTAAGCCACCCAGACTCATGTATGTGTGCTGTTCTGCCCACTCACACATACAAGAGAGTTCATGAGGCAAGAAAATTCCAGAGTCTACAATGCACAAATTAATTCCAAACATGGTGTTCATCCAGAATGAAGCGGGAAACAAGACGACTAAAAACACACAGCTAGAAAACAAACATGTTGTTCCCAGCAACGCCTCCCTCTGTCTGCTGTGATAAATAGCTAGCTTTGTGGTGCAGCCCGTCAAGATGGGTGGGGCCTTCTCCTCTCAAGTAGTCTGGCTGATCTCCGTTGCTCCTGCCTTTTCTCTGCCCCAGAGTGTTTTTGGATCAGGTGCAGAAGGCAGTTCCTGCTCTTCTTCACTGTGTGTCTGCCACTGTAAGCTTTCCTCAGCTGAAGCTTCCTCCAAATCTCTTCTGGCCGGCCCGTTCAGAGCCATCAATCAGCTCAGTTTCTGATGTGTCAGGAATGGGCTCATCCTCCCCTGAGCTGACATCTGAGGAATCTGGGGAATCATCCATCACAGTATGTGAGATGGGCATCTATATAAATCAAATCAATATCTAAAAGAGATGTAGTGTTGAATGGCTTCTTTGACACCATCCGTTCCGTGGAGTGAGCACTTAGTAGGGTAATCAAAAGATTGGTTTTAAAGGAGCTGTTTCCTGGTTCTCTTCCCTCCTGCCATTTTGTCCACATCACCAGCAAAAAAAAAAAAAAAAAGAAAGAAAAAAGAGTGAAAAAGTAGAGAAGGGGGATTAGAGAACTGAACAGGCAAAACTTCTTCCCCCTTTGTTGCTCTGATTCACATCAGATGCTGAACCTAATTGGCAGATAAGGATAGTTTTGACATATGCCTGGTCATTTTCCAAGAAGATCAATGAATTGGCTTGCAACTGTTCCACTGGGGCTACATAGGCAGATTTATCATGAACGGTGGCAGCTAAGAGCCACTTCCCCCTATTTTATCTTCCCCAACAGTACCTATGGGAAAGGAAAACTAGTAGCAGAAAATTGCTTCCATTAACACTACACAAACACAGACACACATTTCTTGTCATCCCACTAGCAGCTCAGGAATCTCCTTTCAGAATATCTCGACTTTTGCTCCACTGAAATAAAATCAACTTAAATGGTCTAATTGAAAAAAAAAAATAGTTTGAAGCTATTTTTTCCCCCTGAGCTCAAAGCCAAATACACCACTTTCATACACATTCTACTTTTTAGGGGCAATTATGGATTCAGGCTCAATTTTATATGATGTAGAACATAGAATAAAAGAGTTGAAGGTCTTCTAGTCCAACCCCCTTCTCAAACAGGATACCCTATACCAGTGGTGGGTTCCTCCTGGTTCGGCCCGGTTCAGCCGAGCTGATAGTGGTGACGATATGACATCACTGAACTGGTTCTCTTTGTTCGGGAGCTGGGCCCCCCCACCCACCCCCACCCCCCCCACCCCCCCACCCCATTATTCCTACCTTTTATTTGGCTCCACCCCCAATCTATTTGCTGCCTCCTGAGTCCCAGCTGATCAGCTAGAAGGAAAAAAAACTGTTTAAACTCTTGCTGTGGGCTTCAAAGGGCCGCCCTACAGCTGATCAGTGGTAAAAGGCAGTGTGGTGGTAGACCGGTGCTTCCAAAAACAAATGGGTAGACCGGCGCCTCCAAAAACAAATGGGTAGACCGGTGCCTCCAAAAACAAATGGGTAGACCTGAACGCTCCAAGAACAAATGGGTAGACTGGTACAGCTCTGCAAGCAGTTAAAAGCCTGGTAGACCAGTACTTCTGCTAAATCCTAAAGAATTGTCACATGACCATCAAACTACGCCCACAAAATAAGCCACGTCCACAGAACTGGTAGTTAAAAAAATTAGAACCCATCCCTGCCCTATACCATTTCAGATAAATGGTTGTCCAATCTCTTTGCGAAAGCCTCCAGTGATGGAGCAACCACAACTTCTGAAGGCCAGTTATTCCATTGGTTGATTGCTTGCACTGTTAGGAAATTTGTTCCTCGTTCTAGGTTGCTTCTCTCCTTGGTTAGTTTCCATCCATTGTTTCTCATCTTGCCTTTTGCTGCTTTGACCCTCTTGTCTTTTTGGAACCCCTCTAATATTTGAACACTGTTATCAGTGATTGATGTGTGTCATATGTATTTATATTCTTTGTTCACTTCTAAATAGTTAACAAACCTACTTTTTTTCATGTTCAAGTGATGGTTGCAAGGCTGTTCTACATAATGCTTCCACAGTACTTAATATTTGAGCAATTAGAAAAGAAATTAAATGGGGAGTTATGTTGAACTGCTCTCCATTGTGTGCCAAGGCTGCAAGGTCATTTCTTCACAGTAAGAACAAAATATTTGAAAGCAAAGAAAATGTCCAGCAATTTTTTCCCCATTTTTAATTAAATATACATTTAAAAATAATTTTGGAAGCAAAGAATGAGGAAAGATCTAATACTGATTTTGGAAGAAATGCTCAACTTTTCAGTGAACTAAAAAGCTAAAAGACATGATTATTTACCGTATGCGTAAACCTGATCAGATTTTTTTTTTCGATGCATGAAAATGAAAGACCTAATAAATAACAAATTATTTGCAGAAGGAGACCTGATTTTGTAAGGAGAGACTTATAAGAAGGTAGTTTTTCTAGGATAAAATTTGCTCCAGACCAGATTGACTTTATGGATGCTGTCTGATTCAATACTTATACTCTCATTATATTATTGTTTTACGTCTTTGTTGTTTGTTATTGCTTCTTATACTGCACTGTGAGAAAAAACGTAGAACAGTAGGGAGGAGGAGGTGGGGGGGAAAGAAAGGGGAAGTTGAAGGAGAAGGCTTTAAAATACATTCTAAACCAAAATAATGCATTTAAGCAATCAACACTTATATTGTCCCTGAAATATAGTACACAGAAACTATTGTTGACTAGATACAAGAAGATACTTTAAACCACAAAAACTTGCCAGAATTCATCATCTAATTACATCTCCCCTAAAACAAATCGTTTGCATTTACCAAGGAGAATTAGTGGTCATAGGTTGTTTTTCAAAACAACTGAAAAAGTTAGGGATATATGCTGTCACACATTTTGCTTGAGGCTATATAGATATGATAGAGATATATGAATGAAATATGAATAATTCTTAAGCTTTGGGATACAGATTGGATTGAATTGATTAAATTGATCCTAAATCATCATCATTTCCTGATCATCATCATCATGATTAATTAATTAATAATCGTAATGGGGACCCCAGGGGGCTGGTGAATTATTGAGATGGCTCTTCCATTAACATCTCTTTTACTATGTTTCTTTTGTTTTAATTTGGTCTTTTATAGTTTTTTCAATGTTTTATAATGATAATTGATCTAGTATTTCTTAATTTAATTGTTGTTCAGCTCTGCTGAATGCCACCCAGAGTCACTTTTTTGTGAGATGGGTGGTTATATATATTTAATGAAAATACATAAAATAGTGCTTTTTTTAAAAAAAAATATCTCATGATTACAAACCATATTGCTTTTCAGCACTGAAACACTTTCTTAATCCTGATTAAAATATAACATGACTTAACATTTGAAAATGTTGTTAGCCAGTAGCAACACATTAGAAATTGTTTCTGACAGTCACCTCTGTTTAGTTAATGTAAGTTTCGTGATTAAAAGTCATTTATTTTCCTCAAACATTTTCTTTTAATGCTCTTTGAAGCATTTTTATTTTCAGTTAGTTCCAAAGTTTTCACCTGTGGAAACAAAATTATTAATTGTTCATAGCTTCTTCTATTTTTTATGAGTGATACTTCTAGCTGATTTTTTTGGAATGTGTTTAAAGTGTTAAATGTTGTAGGGTTCACACCAAAGTTATTTCCTAGTGTTAGAAGTTATTTTTGAACTGAGAATAGAACCATATTCTATTTATTGTAAATTAAAAATATCTATCTAACACCATGCAGAACTCATAGAACAACAGAAATAGGATCTATGTTTTAATGGCAAATTTGTAATTGTGAAGCTTTATTCAACTTTGTTGATTTTTTAAATTATCCATTGATAGGTGTAAGCAGAGAAGGCATTGTAAAAATTCCTCATTGTTCAAGTCCAACATGGCATCGCAGTGATATTGAGATAGTTAAATAACATATCTGAAGACATAAAAACAGCAGAGATTTTGTACATGTCATCTAAGGATGGCAACTATTATCAATTCAATACAAAAACTGGGTAGATGTGGATATGGATTTTTGTGCGCCAGAAAACAGTGATGAGAATAGAAGTCCTAATTTGAATGGATCTATTTGAATAATATTAATTTGGAGATTCCTTCTTTCAATCAAAACCTGCCTTCCGTAACCTAACTCCATTATACTGTAGGCCAAACTTTAGGAGGCTTGATAGCATTTAGATCTTTCTTCTGTGTTATGCTTATAAGACACAGTCAAGTAATATTAAGACTTTTGTACTTTGAGATGAAAGAAACAATTTAACCCTAACAAAAAGGTAATTACTTCTTTGAAAGTTATATTTTTTAAATATGAATCTTTTGAAAGCATCTTGTGTCAATATAAGGAGGCATATACCTCCTAATCAGTAGGATGGAGACAAAAATTGTGTCTCTAGATTTTAGATCCAAGCTTGCATAGAGTAGTATGAGTGATGTGACTTGTTTATATTTCTGCCCATTTTGGGATTGTATTTTAGCAGGATTTGTTTTTATTTCTATTATTTCCATTTCTATTACTGATATTTCTAATAATACTTCTAATCAAGAAGAGAAGCAACCTAGAACTAAGGAGAAATTTCCTGACAGTTAGAACAATTAATCAGTGGAGCAACTTCTCTACAGTAATTGTGGGTGCAGTTTTTAAAAAGAGATTGGACAACCATTTGTCTGAGAGGTATAGGGTTTCCTGTGGTGGTTGGATTAGAAGACCTCCAATGTCCTTTCCAACTCTGCCATTCTGTTCTGTTAAAATGTGTCCTTTTACTATTGCCCAGTTATTTCTATTATTGGGCATTGTTGTACACTAGGTACATTCATGACTGAGAAATGAATAAATGAAATCAACCAAGAGTGAAAAAAAATACTTTTACTGTGTTTCTGACATATTGGCCATAGTGTCATCTTTATTGTTATCCATGATGCATGGATACTACTAAACCTTATATTTTACTCTGCTCTTTGTCTAACTTGCTAAAAAGCATTTTGTGAGAGACAAAACTGACCACAACTGTAATGTCTGGAGAGGTCAATACATATGGGAACATCTGCTGATGACCATGGCCTATAGATTGAAAATTGAATTTAAGAGCATAAGCATACTGTGCAAATCTGATCTTTTCTCTTTAGCAAGTCATTGAGAAATCTATGAATATTGTATGAGAATTGAAGTTCATTGTATACTTGTTGAATTACAGAAAGGAGAATTTGAACTTTCTCAAAAAAGAAAATACTGGAAATAAAACTGCATATCATTCCAATGAGAAGGGGAAAAAATGAAGTATAGTTTAGGAGACCACAGGGGACTTTTGACTGAACTAAGAGTTAAAAGAGACACACTTAAGAAACAGAAGATGAATGTAATCCCCAAGGAAGCATATGAGGAAGTAGCTAATGTCTGCAGAAAAACAATCAGAAAAGCTAAATCACAAAAGGAAGTCAGGCTTGCAATTAAAGCTAATAACAGCAAAAACATCATTCCAAAGAGAAAATATAAGAATGAGCCTGCTGCTTAGGGAAAATGGCAGGATGGTCCTAAATGATGAAAAAAAAAATAGTACTTAAGTCCTCCTTTGCTTTAGATGTCAATGGTACCCAAACAATCAAAGAGTTGGGATTCCATGAACTGTACCAGATTTGAAATCAATTCAATTTCATCAAGCGAAGAAGTAGAGATATTGACAGTGTGGTGGCTCATGTAGTTAGGATGCTGGACTGACAATCGGCAGCAGAGGTGGATTTCAGCAGGTTCTGACCAGTTTTGGAGAACCAGTAGTGGAAATTTTGAGTAGTTCGGAGAACTGGTAAATACCACCTCTGACTGGCCCCGCCCCCATCTTTTCTCTGCCTCCTGAGTCCCAGCTGATCGGGAGAAAATGGGGATTTTGCAGTAACCTTCCCCTGGAGTGGGGTGGGAATGGAGATTTTACAGTACCCTTTCCCTTGAGTGGGTTGGGAATTGCCCCTGCCATGCCCACCAAGCCATGCCATGCCCACCAAGCCACACCTACAGAACTGGTAGTAAAAAATTTTGAAACCCACCACCAATCGGTAGGCTTGCATTTGAAACCCAATTGCCCGGTTGTGATGGTGTGAGATCCTGTCATTCGCTCCAGCTCCTGACCCAGCAGTATGAAAGCAGGTGACTGCAAATAGATAGAAGGGTACAACATCAGTGGGCAACTTAATAGGGACATGAAAGGAGCCCCCAAGTAGTTGTCCCCTGGTGATGTCACTGGCTAATCCTCTCAACCCAGAAGCTCCCAACACGAATGTATGTATGCATTTGTACAAGGCCATATTGTAACACTTAAAAAAAACATTAGAAGATGTTTGGATTAAACGTTATCACAGAATATGAGCTTTTAAGTGAAAATACATTGAAGGTCTTGATATGCTTCCTTTGACTTGTCCTTGTGCAAATGGATTTTCAGGACAAAGACTAAATATTGAAACAGGCTGAATATTATGCTGACATTAAGATTTCTTTAACAAATTTTACTCCAGACATTGATGAAATATGAAAGCTCATATATCCCATTAAGATTTATAATCAATATATTAGCTGTAGAGGAAAATACAGGGTATTATTAAAACTTGCTTTACTTCAATATTCTTTTTTTCCCCCTTCTTCTTTTTTAAATCTGTCCAACCTCACAAAATGCTAGAAATAAGTTATGTACAAGGAATTAAGTCTTTGTTCATCAGGGATACAAATCTCCAAACAACAGAGTAAGACCAAATTTGGTTTGTGGAGGTTGCTAGCAGGAAAAAAAAATGAGTTCAAAACTGGACAAATCTGACTTGGGACTCTGGAAGAAAGAATCCATAAAATTATATCCCACTGAAATCTTATGAGAAAGAGAGCTTGGCAGCCATCTCTACATGGGGCTCCCCTTCCGGGTGCGATTCAAGGTGCTGGTTACCATCTTTAAAGCGCTCCATGGCTTAGGACCTGGGTACTTACGAGATCGCCTTCTGCCACCGATAGCCTCCCACCGGCCAATACACTCCCACAGAGAGGGACTCCTCAGGGTGTTGTCGGTCAAACAATGTAGACTGGTGACCCCCAGGGGGAGAGCCTTCTCTGTGGGGGCACCTGCCCTCTGGAATGAATTGCCCCCAGAGATTTGTATGATCCCTGACCTACGTACCTTTCGCCATGCCCTTAAGACTTTACTGTTTCAACAGGCTGGGCTGGCTTAATAATGAATTTTAATGGGTGTTTTAGTTTTTAAGATAGGGCCAAAATTATTTAATATGTTTTAAATTGTTTTTAAATTTTATGGATATACGTATTTTATTGTGGCTGTGCCCTGAGTCCCTAGGGAGAAGGGTGGTATAAAAATTTAAATAATAAAATAAATAAATAAATAAACGTTTCCAGTTGCTCCATTCAAAGCCCTCATTTTCTTTACAAATGACATGATCCAGAGCTACCTAGAAACATGAAACTTGTTTCATCAAATACTTCCATATGGCCCATTTTGGATGCAGTTAAGTGCAGGGCATGTGCAGAGGCTTGGGGAGGGTGAAAAACAGGCCTACTGGAAGTTTGGGCCTGTTTCCAGCCTCCAGAGGGCCTCTGGCACCTGGGGAGGCCATTTTCGCCCTCCGAGAGACTCAAGGAAACCCTCCCGAGTCTGGAGAGGGCAAAATCCCCCCCGCCATGGTGCAGGATGCCGACTAGGCCACGCCCACCATGGCACGCCCACCCAGCAACTGGGCAGAGAACCTCTTGCTAAAAACTTTTAAGCCCATACAACTTTGTTACACTGAAGAAAATACCAACCAATATCTTTTCTTGCGATTAGGACTGGGAAGGATTCCACAAACCAAGTCTTCATGAACTTCCTAAATTGTTTAAAAAGAAATAGATATAGATATGTCTGTGATCTTAGAAAGTTTCAGAAATACTCACATGTCTCATATGAACATTTTTCCCCCACTCCTGAATCTGAGTCCTCTGTAACGAAAGGTTGATAAAAACTTTTGTTCTTGCTGACAGTAATATTGATATTAAAACTATTCTTAAATAAAACAATATACAATCAATTTTGCTTCTTCAAGCCTGCAAACCATCCATAGCAAGGTAAAATAAACAATATTTTTCAGATTATTTTGGCATGTTCCTCTCTTCCAAAAAGAAAAGAAATCATCACGGTGTAACATCACCAAAATATCCATGTATATATACATCAATAATCAGAAAATAAAAATAGAAACTACTTACATATTCTTATATACAAATTTACATTTCCAATACTTATTGATTACCATAATTGATAGAAAAACTATTATACATTTGTTTTTGTTTTTGTTTTTTTGAACTATAATAAAAAATTATAATAAATGAAAAAAAAAAGAAATCATCTATACTTGGTCTGAATCAAGTACACGGAAGAATTATGCAGTCATTGTGCTTCTCCTGATTATATAGGACAATTAAACCAGTGATGAAATCCATTTTTTTTTACTACAGGTTCTGTGGGTGTGGCTTGGTGGGTGTGGCAGGGGAAGGATACTGCAAAATCCCCATTCCCTCCCTACTCTGGGGCCAGCCAGAGGTGGTATTTGCCGGTTCTCCGAACTACTCAAAATTCCCGCTACCGGTTCTCCAGAACCTGTCAGAACCTGCTGGATTTCACCCCTGAATTAAACCTAATGGAGGCCAAATCAATAGTTAAAGCAATGAATTAGGAGTTATTTATTGTCAGAACGATTTCAATACTTTTCCTGAATTTTATCACCAAATGTGAGAATCCTGCAAGCCCTATCTTGCAGTGTATTTTATACCCTCTAACCCTGACTAAATAGGGATATATATTTTTTCTAGAGCCGGCTTGAATGTTTTCCCTTCCATACACTATTGATGAATACATTTTGTGAAACTCCTTTTATGAGACTTTGCCCTTGTGGTTCTAGCAAGATAGAAACTCTTGTTTGCATCTTCTGATAGTGATCCTTATATGATATCCCAACACACTCTTTGCTTTCTCAATTATTTACATATTTGAGAATTATACAGATATTCATTGTTTTTAAACAATGTTAACTCCTCCCTCACAAGCCAATTGCCAAATATTGTACCAGGTCATACAATGGAGGAAAACATTGACTCGACTGTCTTCTTCTCTTGTTTTATGATAATATCTTGGTAATAGTAATCCTGGGTTTGCTGCAGGATTCTACTTTCTTCCTTTTATTTGTGACGTTGGTCAAAGACCGTAACGCAGAAATGTCACTTCATTTCAAAAAGTATTTGCGACACTCAGGAAGTTAGAGGCTTGGTGGCTCTGCAGACTAAAAGCATTGTGATTAACACCAGCTGTCTGCAATTACTGTAAGTTCGAATCTCACCAGGCTCAAGGTTGACTCAGCCTTCCATCCTTTCTAAGGTAGGTTAAATGAGGACCCAGTTTGTGGAGGCAATAAGCTGACTTTGTATAAAAATATACAAAAGTATGAAGGCTATTGCTTAACGCATTGTAAGCCGCCCTGAGTCTCCAGAGAAGGGTGGCATATAAATCAAATTTTTAAAAAAATAGTCTATTAGGAAAAAGCTCATAATTCAGACCACAAGTCTGTTCTACCTCTGAGAGAGACCCTCTGTTCTATAACACCAAGATTTTAAACATATTTTTTTTAAATGTTGTGAGTTTTCTTCTTTTCTGTTGGGTTTGGCTTATGGCAATAATATAGCAGGTGAAGGAGCTTTTACAGCCATTTCAGATCTCTGTCTGACCTTGAAATTTGTCCAAGTCCGGGAACATTTATTACCGCAACCAAATGGTGTTTTTTTTTTTAAGGAAAATATCTGGCAGATTTATCAACAGCCTGTAAAACAAACAGCAAAGTTGCCTCATTGGTCCTCTTGAAACTTTACTCCTGTGATTTGTGAGCACACTGTCTTTTCTCACTTAGATAGCTGTAAGCTACATAAACAATTACACTGGAGGTAGATGAAAACGTTTTATCTTCCATCAAGAAAGAATGACTCTGTTGATCTTAAGCCATAAAACGGTCAGTAGGTAATGTTAGATATGTATGCAATATGTAGTATAGAAAAGAGATTCTAGGATTCAAGACAGGATTTCTGCTGACTTTCTGGGTTACCTCACGGATATTTCTGATTGGTGACAGAACAGAGCTGGAAGGGTCCTTGGAGGCTTTCTAGTCCAGCCCATTTTCAAACAGGAGACCCTATAGAAGAGATGGCTAACCTTTTCCGGACCGAGTGCCCAAAGCACATGCACCCAAATCCCCAAAATGCAATGCACACACGGCCCCTGCAGATGCGCGCATGCCCCTTGCACGCCCCCTGTCCCCCCATGCATGCGCACACAGCCCACTTCACATACCCCACATGTGCTCATGGCCCCCAGAATGTGCCCCCCCACGCATGCACTGCAGAGACCCGAAGACCAGCTAGTTGGCGGGAGACGTGCATGCACGCATGGCGGAGCTGAACTGGGGCGATGCCTTGCATGCCCTCAGAGAGGGTGATGCGTGCCACCTCTGGCATGCGTGCCATAGCTTCGCCATCATGGCCCTATAGCATTTCAGACAAGTGACTGCCCAGTCTCTTCTTTTTTTTTTTTTTTATTGCAAAAGTTTTACAATTACATTTTCACCCCTTTTTCCCCCCCCCCCGCTACCCCCCCCAAACTTCCCAACCTCCCTAACCCACCTTAACCCTCCCCTCCCCCCCGGACTTCCTAATATACTCATATGAGATAAAAGGAAAAAACCCTCCTTTATATATAAGACTTAAACCCCTCCCTCCCCCTTACAAATTTTCATCTTCATTACCTTAACCTCTTTCTATCTTAATATAACGTTTTCAAATAAATTTTCCTCCTGATTACCTTAAAAATATTTCTATCATAATATAACATTTTCTAACAGATTTTCATCCTCAACCTTAAAAAATTTCTATCTTAATATAACATTTTCTAGCAAATTTTTATTCTCAACCCTAAAATATTACTATCTTGCTATAACATTTTTAAATAAAGGCTATTTGATACTTCCTAGTTTGATATTTATGCTGAACATAATCTATCCACTTCTTCCATTCCCATTCATAAGTCTCTTGAGAACAATCTTTTAAATATGCTGAAATCTTCGCCATCTCTGCAAAACTGGCCATCTTCAGAGTCCATTCCTCAATCGTAGGCAGCGCTTCATTTTTCCAGTATTTACCTATCAACAATCTTGCTGCAGTTATCATGTACAATATCAATTTTGTTTCACCCAGTGTAAAACCCTTAACTATACCCAATAAAAACACTTGTGCAGAAAATTGAATTTTTTTCTTCAAAACGTTCTGCATGACCCACCAAATTTTTATCCAAAAAGCCTTAACTTTCTTACAGGTCCACCAAACATGATAATATGTAGCGTCTAGGCAATCACATCTCCAACATTTAGGCTGGACATTAGGGTACATACACGACAATTTTTTAGGATCTAGATGCCATCTATAAAACATTTTGTAGAAATTTTCCCTCAAATTCTGCGACTGCGTAAATTTAACATTCTGAACCCAAATTTTTTCCCATGTTTCCAACATCACTGGTTCTTCAAAGTTTTGTGCCCACTTAATCATACAGTCTTTAACTAATTCAGTTAATTCTCCGGTTTTTTGGGACCTGCTTGCTCTTTTGATATCAATGAAATATAAGCTGTAGTCCACGATGGAGGTACTTTTCCCCCTTGTTGTATGTTACAAAATAAATCTCTAAGTTGTTCCACCATTTCTGCCTGCAGAGTTTTATAATACACTGCAGTCAGACCATCCGTTCCAGGAGCTTTAGCTGTTTTTAATTGTTTTATTGCTGCTATTATCTCCTCCTCTGTTATAGGATAATCCATTCTTTC
This sequence comes from Arizona elegans, assembly GCA_022577455.1. Classification (NCBI taxonomy): domain Eukaryota; kingdom Metazoa; phylum Chordata; class Lepidosauria; order Squamata; family Colubridae; genus Arizona; species Arizona elegans. The sequence goes on along the minus strand of JAKOOJ010000002.1, from coordinate 190,396,894 downwards.
CTTTTGTTGTTCAGTGATTTTTGTAACTCTTTTATCGTCCAGATATTTTTCTATAAGTCCATTCTGCACCTCCTCTCTGGCATATAGTTTAGTGTAATATTGAAGAAAAGCTTCTTTTATTAAATTCTGTTGAAAAACTTCTTTCCCCCCAATATCAACACTATAAATAGTCCGTGTACTCTGTTTCTTCCTTAATGTGTAAGCCAACCACCTGCCTGGTTTATTAGCGTTGCAGAATGTATTATGCTTCGCATATTGTAGATTTGTTGCTACTTGTTCCGCTATAAGCATTTGAAATTGGTCTTTCAGAAGTTTTATAACACTAAGTATTCTTTCATCTGTTGAGTTTTTACTAAGAAGCTGTTCTTTGTCCTTTATTTCTGCTTCCAGTTCAAGTCTTTTCTTTTGTCGAATCAGCCTATGTTTAGAGTTCATGCATATAAGCACCCCTCTCATATAAGCTTTGCTTGCATCCCACACAATTTCCATTGGGGTGCCTTTATTCAAATTCATTTCAAAAAACTCTTTCAAATGCTTTTTGAGTTCTGTTATATTCTTCTCATATCTAAACAAATTTTCATTTAGTCTCCAAGAGCGTCTCTCAGTCTTGCATGTCTCAATTTCTATCCAGACTGGGCTATGATCAGTCAAAGTTCTTGGCAGAATCTTTGTTCTTTTTGTCCTAACAAGTAAATCATCAGACAGCAGAATAAAATCGATCCTGGAAAAGGATCTATGTCTATCAGAGAAGAAAGTATAGTCCAGTTCTTTTGGGTTATGTATTCTCCAAATATCTTTTAATTCCAAGTCTTCTTTCATATCAAAAAAAGTCTGTGGTAATCTAATTCTTGACTTTGCCAGAGTCTTTTTGTCTAATTTAGAATCAATTACTCCATTCCAATCTCCCATAATTAAAATAGATCTATAATCCCATTGAAGTATTTTAGTATGCAGCATTTTATAAAAATAGTCCTGTTGTTGATTAGGAGCATAAATTCCTATCAAGAGAATTGGATTATTAGCAGAAAATAATTCAATTGCTACAAACCTACCATCTTGATCAGCTTCTATAAGTTTGGCTGTTAATTTTTTATTTACGTAAATAACCACACCATTCTTTTTTTGGTTAGTTGAAGATATAAAATGTGTTCCTAATTTGGAGTTTTTCAAATAGTTTTGATCTTGAGCTGTAATATGCGTTTCTTGCAAGCAAATTATATCATTATTATGTTGTTTTAAATATGCAAATACTTTCTTCCTTTTTTGTGTTACATTCAACCCATTCACATTCCAAGATAAACATTTAATCATCATTCTCCTTCTGGAGCGAAGCGCAGAACTTTAGGATTTCATCTGAAATCTGTCCTGCATTTCCCACAGCCCCAGCCTTGTCTTGTCTCTCCTGCCGTAACTTTTCTTTCAGTTCCTTGGCCTTTGCTCGGGTTATACGCTGGTCCTTGACTTCAGCCGCCCAAGCCGGCTCCAAGATTGGAGAAGGTTCCAGCAAAGGCTCATCCAGAAAACCTCCTTCGGCACCCTTCAACTCTACTAATTCCTGCTTAGATTGTTGTTGCAATTCTTGAGATTGCTTCTTGTCACTCTCTTTAATCTCCAAAACTGTAGATGAGCGTGGGGATGGAGTTCTTTCTTTAAAAATATCATTATAAAATTGCTCCGCCTTCTCCACAGTATTCAAACGGTGTTTCTCTCCCTTATATCTCAAAATTATGCCAGTTGGGGCATCCCAACGAAATGGGATTTGACTATTCTGCAATTCTTTAACAAGGAAACCATACTCTTTTCTAGATTTCAACATCTTGGGTGGGAGCTCCTTGTAAACTGTAATCTTAGATCCGCTCACTTGCACAGAAGTGAGAAAAGATTTTTGCAAGATATCATTTCTTATTGCTCTGTCTGTAAAATATATGACCACATCTCTAGGCAGTTGTCTTTGTCTGGCCACCCATGAGTTAACTCTATAGATTTTATCTATTTTACAAAAGACCATCTCAGGTTCAACTTTTAAAATCACAGCTAGGGCTTCAGCACAGATCTGTCTCAGGTCTTGTCTCTCCTCTTCTCTAATTCCTCGAAGCCGTATAGCAAATTCCATTGCACGAAATTGCATCATAACCATATCATTCTCCACTCTCTGCATCTTGTCATCAACATCAAAAAATTTATGGTCATTGTTTTTCATCTTGGCATTAACTTCTAATTTAAATTCATCCACTTTTGTCTCAACTTTCATGATAAATCCTGCCAGGCCAGACGCCACATCTGTTATTTTTTTGGTCACCATCTTTTGGCTCTGCTGCATTTCCTGCATGATTTCCTGTTGTGACTTTTGAATTTTTTCATCTATTTTATTTATTTTATCATCCATATCTTGAAATTTCTCATCAAAAAGATTTGAAATGAATTCTTTTAATTCTCCCATGTCCAAATCTTTTTTTTTGACTTGTGGCTGCGTATCCTGTTTACGTGGGGGGGATCCCCCCCCTGTTTTGCCTTCCTGCTTCTTTGAAGCCATCCTGCCACGTAAGCTGGCTTTCTTAAAAAGGGAGGGTCCGCCTCTTCTGCCACCTCCACAATACTTTCTAAGAAAGTCCCCCAGATTTCCTCAAAGCAAAGCTATAATGCAGCAAAAGCAAGTAAAAGGGAGAGATTTTCCTCTTATTTCTGTTACAGCCGGGGCAACTTTGTAACAACTCTTTAACTTTGTAGCAAAACAAGATAGTTTCACCAATCCACACCCCCTAATTCATTTGCTAGGTGCCATTTTTCCAGTCACTTTCACTCGTTCCGAAACTTTCACTTCAGTAAAAAAAAGTTCAGCAGAAAACTAATACTTGCAGTTCAAATTTTCAGGGGTCAGGTGGAATTCGGATGATTATTTGAGTTGTTTCCTCGCTGTTTAAGGGTTTCCTGAGATCGGCTTGTTCTGCAAGAGCAGAAGACGTCCCACGCCGCCCGGAGTCTCAGCAGGTTGTTAGGGAGCCGCGCCTGCTTCCTCCCCAGAAACAATTCCCTGGGGGGGTTGCAGGGGCTCTACCTGTGCCCCGCTGCCTCTTCTTCTTTAATCCGAGGGATTTAGAAGATTTCAAGCCGCTCCACGATCGGGGAGCGGCTCTACAAGCGGCGGGGGTGGCGGTGCTAAAAGAAGGCACCGTCGCCGCCGAAGACGAGGAAACCGGAAGTCTCCTGCCCAGTCTCTTCTTAAAAACTTCCAGTGATGGAGCTCCCACAACTTCTGAAGGCAAGCTGTTCCACTGGTTAATTGTTCTCACTGTTAGGAAGTTTCTCCTTATATATTAGTTTGGTTGTTAACACTGGGAGAAAAGAGCCCTTTGTCAGAGGAACATTTCAGCTGTTTGTGGGCTGTTCAGGAAATTTAAAGATTAAACGCTGCAGTTCAAGAATATGTTGCGTCTGTGGGGAGAGCAGGGAAAGACTGTGCCATGTTTGTATTTGCAATGTCAAAATAATGAATAATCCTTCAGGATGTAAGTACTGGAATTTTTTTTTTTTAAAGAAATCCCTCTGATGTGAATGTAAATAGGCTAAAGGTGAAAAGGCAGAGGCTTTAGAGAAATTAGACAGTGTGTGTGTATGTGTATGTGGGTGCACACAACAGCAATCCTTTGGTGTAGAATAATAAAATAACAAGAGTTGGAAGGACCTTGGAGGTCTTCTAGTCCAACCTCCTGTACAAGCAGGGGACCCTATACCATTTAATACAAATGGTTGCCCAATCTCTTCTTTAAAAGCTCCAGTGTTGTTCTGTCAGGACATTTCTCCTTAGTTCTAGGTTGCTTCTGTCCTTGATTGGTTTCCATGCATTTTTACTCTGGCATTGATGAAGAAAATAAGTAATCAAAAGAAAAGAAAATATATAAACAGAAAGCTTAGTCAATGAAGCACACGTACTTGCTCACTGAAGCTAAAGAGGAGATAGATGACAGACAGACATATATTATGTAGTTTGGCCTATAATAAATGCCTTCACTTTACAGAACTATAAAAGCTTACTTCTTCAAGCTGAATTTTAAAATCAATATGTACAAACGAACTATTACGATGGGAAGTGGGACAAGGGCTACAGAAGCAGGTTTTGATGCTCTTGGAATCTAAAAATAATCCAAGTGAATGTTGAAGATTGAAAAAAAAAGTGTCCATGAAAAGATTCAAAATATAGATGGTCAAATATACCATAATAATCTGCTTTTCACATTTCAGTCATATTTCCTATGGAGATTTCAGATTCTGTGACTCCTTTCTTGCCCTTGGTAGCAGATTTGCAGCTGTGAAAAGCTCAGCCTGATAAAGTATAGTTGAAAAAAAGTATTTAGCAAAAATTATCAGCTCCTTTTAGCTGAGAATTTAACTGAAATGCACAGATGCTTTTGCTTGCTTCTTCTCTGAAGAGACATCATATTAGGGTCAATTTAGAGTTTCTGAAGACATGTGAAATGAATTCTGTTGGACAAAATGTCCAGTCCCTTGGAGATATGAGGGAAACAATCATTTTCAACTGTTAGAGATATGGGCCTTCATATTTTGGCCTGTGCAGAATCATATATTTTCCGCATTCTTGAGATTATATTTTTGAGCTCTATTTTTTTTAAAAAAAAAGAAACCTAAAATAATGAAAAGAAATATAAATTGACTGGTTCACACTGACATTATAGATGGGTTCCAGAGTTAAACAGTATTCCAAAGTTTGGTACCTGTTCTAAGATGAATTTGAGTAGTTTGTTGGTTTAGTATGCTATGGAAACATAGGCATTATTCTATTCTGCTGATTATATTTAAACTCATCCAATATTATAGTTATTTGGTTTGAACACTGTTATGTAAACGTAACAGATTAGTCTAGATAACCTGTGCTGAAGGTTACCATTTCATAGGAATACAGCTAGTGGCTCTTAAATATGAAAGGGGAAGGGCCTTCTTAATTCTACACTAGTGTAGACATTATGTTCTGTGAACCCCCATCATAAAACTACACCTTCTCTATTTTGCCCAGGAATGGCAAAGATCATCCTCTAGCAAATGGAAATTGGATATGTAATAAGATTTGGAAAACCATGTAACAGATAAGCGAGGCAGTTGCTGAAAGCAAGTAAAAAAATTAGGTGAATCACAATACATTTAGAAAACTATATATTTTTTTTTCTACAATCATGAATGTATTGTGAATGTATGTTCTTTTTCTGACAAATACTCTACTATTTATATTGATAATTTATATTAACACTCACAATTTGGTAGAAATCTATTTAATACCTACATCTAAAGGATTCTGTTGACATAGTAATAAATAGAAAGTTCCAGTACCGGTAATTAATTTGGATCTGTTGCTTATTAACATTGTAGTTAATTTTTATTTTGTATTGATTCATATCAGCCATTTTTTTGGTGCTTCCTGGCAGGAGATTCCAGACTTCAAAGTAGATTTCAAATTAGGTTTTGTGGCTTGTCTGCTTTCCTTGCCTTTTCAATTCCTCTAGGCTATTTACTACAAAAGCGAGTTGATTTTTTGTTTTTTGTAGTGAATAATTTATTTGACAAATTTTCCCTTTTATCTGTCTGGAACAGAAAAGTAAACAGATTTTGCTTTTTGTGAATTGGATCATGATTCTGGAGTCTCCACTGCCTACAAAATTCTGGGCTCTGTGTAAAAGAAATATCCACTAATCATTTCAACAAGTCTTTGCCCCTTTGCTCAGTGATTCTACTGTGAAAAATTATTGGCTTGTCAAAGGCTGACAAGCTGGTTTAGATTTTGATAAGTAAGATTTATTTGTATACTATTCCTTTGTTTGTTGGATATATAGGGCTATCCAATTCACAAAAGGCAACTCTAGGCAACTTACAATTTGTTGGAGCATAAAAACAAGGAGCATAATGTAAAATACGATAAATAGACCAGAGGACAACAGAACAACAGAGGACAACTTCAAATCCTTCATTCTATGTGACCCACATACTGCTTGCTGGCCTAAAACCAAGAGGAAGGACCAAGCTTTCCAAGACTTTATGGAAGAACAGAAAGGTGGGCCCATTGATTCATGCAGCTCACATATGATTAAAAAAAAAAGAAAAGAAAATAACTAATGAACATAAAATCCACAGAAGCACAATACAATCTTTGTGTGTGTGTGTGTGTGTGTGTGTGTGTGTGTGTGTGTGTGTGTGTTCCAGCATAACTCTGGAATGCCTCGAGCAATTTCAACCAAACTTGATATCCAGACTTACTCTCTGGAAAGAAATACTGTGGGGGTAAGACACCCCTAACACCACTTGGGTTGTGTGTTCTATTAAGATACAGCCTGCTGTGCCTTAAAATGGCTTCTACTGTACTGCCTTAAAATGGCTTCTACTGTGCAGCACAGTGGAGTTGCCATGGTAACGGCTTTACAGTACTCCACAAGGGGGCTCCCTTTAGTAAGGGGGAAAATCCAACCTTAGAAATTACATTTGGTCAAACATTTTTAACTAATTTAATTCTCGCCGAAATCAGGACTCAGGAGCCTGGATAGCTTAGCAGACTAATGTATTGTAATTTAACTCCAGCTGTCTGCAATTAGTAAGTTCGAATCTTGCCAGGCTCAAGGTTGACTCAGCCTTCCATCCTTTCTAAGGTAGGTAAATTGAGGACCCAGTTTGTGGGAGCAATAAGCTGACTTTGTATAAATATATAAAAGTATGAAGGCTATTGCTTAACGCACTGTAAGCCGCCCTGAGTCTCTGGAGAAGGGCGGCATATAAATCAAATTTTTAAAAAAAATTAAAAAAAAGTTGCTCTTCCTGTCTAATACAAGATTGGGATAAATAAATACTGGGGCAATGCCAGGTTATCAGCTTGCCAAGAATAATTCACAGCACATTCATTTCCAAAAACCATTTGCCAAGTGGGCTCCTAACCCAATGCCCATTGGAATAACTGGGTGCTTAAAGCTTAAAGTCATGCATATGACTTTGCATGGCTAAGTACAAAGAGGGAAGTCCTCCAGTCTACCTTAGCTCAGATGTAAGGCCTAAAGCCATGAAGATATGATATAGCTATTCCATGCTAGAGCTCACTATTATGTAAAGATATCTCAGCCACCCACAACAAGTAAGAATCCATTAATTCAGGAAGAAAGAAGAGTTTGAACATACTGTAGATATACACGGACTCTGAATTATTTCCTTTGCAGTAGGCAGTCGATTGCATTATTACTTCTTCTTTGTCTGCAATAAAGATTCTAATCTAGCTGAATCTCAGTCTTCTGCTCAACCAGCCCGAGTGCTGAATAAAGACTTAAAATACCTGAAGAGCTGTGATTTACTACCATGTCCTATTTAGAAGCCACCTCCTAGTTATAATTCCCAGTTTAAATCTAGGTTAATGGCGATATATGGTTATCGATTGATATTGCAAGTGGAACAGATGCTTTAATAAAGCAAAAAGGAATGATTTTATCATGCTTCCTGTCAACATTTAAGACAGATCTGGCGATGATAATATTTGATATGAAGTAGTTATTTTCCAATTTCTGTTACCTGTTCCCTTGGCCTGTAATAGCATTCTTCTGGTTCTGGTAATGAGGTGTTGTTTATAAAACATTTATCTACTGTTTCGCAATTTCCACATTTCTAAGTTTTCATTACATTTCCTGGCAGTTAACCTTGATTTGATCTCCACTGGCAGCAGATGTAATTTTTAACGCATTGTTTTATGAATGTTCCTGTGTTATAGGTTATGTATGCCTTTTGCTTGATGTTGTGTTCAAAACTAATACATAAGGCTTCATCCTCCCACGTCACAAGCAGATGCTGGGTGTTGAAGTCATTTCCATGAGTAATTAAATAGTATCAAGTCCAGAAAACAAGATGTGGAGACTCTAGAAAGAATGCAAAGAAGAACAACAAAGATGATTAGGGGACTGGAAGCTAAAACATATGAAGAATGGTTGCTGGAACTGGGTATATCTAGTCTGATGAAAAGAAGGACCAGGGGTGACATGATAACAATGTTCCAATATCTCAGGGGCTGCCACAAAGAAGAGGGTGCCAAGCTATTCTCCAAAGCACCTGAGGGTAGAACAAGAAGCAATGAGTGGAAACTAATCAAGGAGAGAAGCAACTTAGAACTAAGGAGAAATTTCCTGACAGTTAGAACAATTAATCAGTGGAACAACTTGCCCCCAGAAGTTGTGAACGCTCCAACTCTGGAAGTTTTTAAGAAGAGATTGGATAAGCATTTGTCTGAAGTGGTGTAGGGTTTCCTGCCTAAGTAGGAGGTTGGACCTCCAAGGTCCCTTCCAACTCTATTATTCTATTCTATTCTATTCTATTCTATTCTATTCTATTCTATTCTATTCTATTCTATTCCTATTCCTATTCCTATTCCTATTCCTATTCCTATTATTTCTATTTCTATTTCTATTTCTATTTCTATTTCTATGGAAACTGCTTGAGTTGGCTAATCCTAAATGGCAATTCATATGTGAAAACAGCCACTACAAAACAAACCTCAACAATATCTCGTAAGCAAAAACATGATCATCATTCCAACCAGGAAATGCAAACCTTCATGCACATTCAGCTATCTTTCTCTGTACAGTATGCTGAATAGCTGAGAGCTATACCCAATAAATTAGCATGTGACATATCTACTGCCAAGTAATACCTCTTTAAAATTTGGCAATCGCTGCAACTCCCTAGTGCAGAATAAATCAATCCAACAAATAAAAGGCTTCCTCGTGAGAGAAAACAGTCGAATGTTGTCCCTCACATATTGGTTTTTTATGTGAATTTCAGCCTTCCCTGAACTGTTTTGTGTTTTGGATATGCCATGCTTCATCAGCAAGGCTGGCATCTATGATTATTTGGATTGTAAAAATTTTAACATCAGGAGGAATCTGACCCAGGGAAGACTTGTGTCAATAGGGTTTTAAGCTCTCCTTTGAATTTTAGAATGGATCTATCCAGCAACAGATGCCCAAACCAGAGACTTTGGCTTTCTTGCTTGAAGCTTAAATATTGAACTATGGAGTGAACTTATGCATGTGTAATGTGTGTATTAATTTGTGACCTCTCTGGTTGTTTTTGCACAAAATACTTAACCCTGATTAACTGTACGATGGATGATGCAACAATGTTTTGGATTCACATGGCACATTTGAACCAAGAATGAATCACGTGGACTATAAATTGAACTTAGCCAACAGACTGAGAAGCAAGGAGCTAATTTGTCTCAATACATGCCCAAAATAATTTGCTATTTGTTTCCATTGCATGGTGATCTGTGATTCAGTCCCTAACGTTTCCTAAATGTGATGAATAATAGTAAAAAATGCACCTATCTTGTATAAACTCAGCTTTCCCAGATGTCATTTCTGCTAATGGACACTATATGTCTTATGGCAATGAATTCCATACATTAATTATGCAGGAAGAAGTACTTTGTTTTGTCAATATTAAAGATCCAATTAGATAATAGCTCCTGGGATCAAGCAATCAGCTGAATTTTTAATCCTTAGTCAGTAAAATAAGCTAAGTGAATATATATCATGCAAAATCAGCCTTTTAAGAAAAGAGAAGAGAATGTCTGACAGATTCACATTATATTTAAAATACTGATATTAAATATTTGAGATTGCCAATACTTAGCATGTAGACAACAGCAAGGACAAAAGCTGATAGATTCAGCTTGGTTTAAGTCATATTTCACCATTGAAAAGCAATGTGTAAGGATTGCCTCTCCTTCCAACTTAAGAAAGTAAAAACTCTTGAAATGTGGTTGTTCAAAAGAGACCTTTTATTAAGCAGAAGTGATAGCCACCTGGTTAAAGCAAGCTCTGAATACCCTTAGGCAAGACAAGTAGGATTAAAGCAGTAGAGACCCCTCCCTTTAAATCAGAATGCAGATTTTAACCAATACACAAGTGTGAAGATGCTTTCTTTCCCAGTTTCCCTGAGAACCCGAACAACCATGCATTCACACTGTTATCCTTTAAAGTGAAACAACCCACATGGCTATCATAAAAATTCCTCCAGGTAAAGAGGATCCCAGGGCTCTTTGGCACCAGGATATAGGTTGTAAAATATCTGTTGACACAGGCAATGCTAGTAAATCGAATCCCAGTCTCCCGCTTCCTCCAATTGAATGGCAGTATCACTTTTAGGGATCTGATACAATGTCTCTTTGGGGGTTTGCAATAGTGGAAAATATCTATGGAGATTCTCAGTCCCAGTAATGGAGAATATATGTAGCTCAGCGTTGAAATGAAGGGTCCTTGGTGCTCTCTGAGCTTGCTTGTTTTCTTGCAGATGTTTCATTACCCAAACTAGGTAACATGCACATCCACAGTACTGATAATTTACAACACAGTCATTTCAGCAGTTCCAAGAAGGTTCCACATGTAATATTACAGAAAGAGAAAAATATAACATTGGTATTAAATTAATCTGTACATAATATACACCGTAGTTTTTCTGAATGGGTCAATCATTGCTCAGACCAGGGCTTTTCAAACTTTTTCAGGCCCCCAATTCTGTTAGCTAAGAACAAATGTCCAAGAGCCCCTGATCAAGAGGCAAAACTCTAGTGATACAAAATTGGCTGTACTTGAATTAATTCTTTTGCCCTTAGTCAGTCACAGAGCTACATCAATTTCTTGTGGACCCTTCAGTTAAAGTTTAATTTCTGTTCTTGACATTGAGTGACCACTGACACGGCCCTATTGAATGGATAATGCAATGTGTCTTTCAAATTCTTCCCCTTAGGTTTTAAATCCTAATTCCACTTTGAACTTTATTATGATGCATGTTTTGCTGCTGTAAACTGTAGCTGAGATGCTTTTTGGCAAAAGTAAAACATATAAATATGTTTTAAGCATATTCTTATGAACCATCTTTTTCTCTATTTCTTTAAAGCAATGGGTCATATTATTTCCTCAGCGATTGTACGAATCTAAAAACTGTTATATTGATTTTATCTGAAACAAGCTTTTTGATGTAGCTTTGATATAGTATATGAAAGTCTATTAGAACCTTGACTGCTTAACTAGATGTTAATGACTTCAGGTCATTAAAAGTAAACTTTACTTGTTAAGTAAATGAGGCAAAGTAATTTCCTCTTATGTCCTGCATATGCTGTTATTGATATTATGATGGTTTGCTTAATCATTAGTTTCATCATTTATCACTAGGCCATTGGGACAGATAAGTAAAGATCTGTTCTTGTTATGAGTCAGTGAATTTATGCCTCCCTCTATAATATACTGCCTCCAATTAAGCATCTGTGTAACCTGTCCTTCAAAGCAACTCCCAAGGAGTGAATTTGAAGCACATTTCTAGTTTGGCCAAAGCCTAACTGAAATAAAAGGATTTAATCTGAACTTTCAAGTACGAATAGGAAGGTTTTGATATGACATTCAGATCAGTTACTCAGTTTTGACAACAGTTTGCTAAAAAGGGCTATCTTTGATAAATTGCCTTGACTAATTGATGTAGCAGGGAAAATATTATTTGGTGTGAATTTGATAGAAGGTTATGATAACTGAAATAATCTGTCTTTCATCAAGAAATAGGCTCAATTCACCAGGATATGGTTTCCTAAATGGTCAGAAACACATCAGGGATGTTTTAGATTATTTCTGACTCATCATTTGGAGGGTGATAGAAGCTTCCTGAAAGCTTCCTAAGCATTAAGCAAACATCAATTTGCCCTTCCCCAAGTTAATTATGGCAGTTCCAAGAGAGTAGAGGAAAATATTGAAAATTGGTATAGAGGAAGCACTGAACATAACTAAGAAAAGAGTGTATTTTTTTCCAGATGTGATTGCAGGAAAAATTGGAGAAGCATTTCAATAATGTGGCTTATCTTCAGTCTTAATCTGGCAAGATTCTGTGTAAGCAAATAAAGAATTGAATTCTGGATGAATTGCTCTACATTGTTCTTGAGCTTAGCTGACATCAATCTTGCCAGACAAAATCCTAACTACTCTTACCCTAATGCATATAACATGAGATATTCTAGGAAGTAATTATCCTTACCCTCTTCTTGTTTCCTATCCAGCTCTGGGCTGCCTCATCTTACCCACTTTCTGGAATGTTCTCCCTCCTTCCCAGGAAACTACTGTACTGTAGTCCATTAGACCAGCTCCCTCTCCATGGGCACCATGTCTCACAAGCATTTTTTCCCATATCATTCTTGTAGCCTATGATTTTAAAGTTTACTTTCAGATCAATTTCAGTCTTATTCGGAAAAACCTCTTCCTTGCCATACCATATTTTAGGCACAGTTTATCTATATAGGCAGACACTCTTAAAATTAACATCTAGGTCCATTGTTCAGAAATATCCTTCAGTATGTCCAGTATTAAAATATTTTGCTTTATTAGTTAATCTCCTTTAATTGTAACCTTTAATTCCTTCTAGTTTCCTCTAGTGTCCAAATTTCAAAATCCCATCCTATCCTTCTTAAAAAAAAAAAAAAGAATTCAAAACAAAAGCAGTTGGGAAGGATTCTTATAAAAAGTTTCAAAACCTTCTTTCAAATCCCTCTGGACCCTTAATCATTTATAACTATCCAAATCAAAGTTCTAATTGTCCTTTGGTTGTTCATTAAAAAAATCTCTTTTTATTTATATTTAAAGCTTCTTTCCTAAGAGATGAAGGAAATTAATCTTTTTACCTGGGTTATAAAATACATTAATCTAAATGTTTCTAACAACTGAAAAGTAGTTAACAAACAATTTCTGAAGATGATTTTAAAAAAAAAACCTCAGGGATTTTTTTAAATGCACTGCCTGTAGGTTGAGCAAGTTGATTAGTGCCTCATCTCTCAGAGGTCTAAATTTAACAGAGACTGCTGTCTTTCTGTCACCTCATGAGAAACAACTGCCTGAAATACTTATGGGCAATCACAAATGCTTTCCCTGTCCAGAGAGTAATTACAAAGAGCTGGTCTACTCACTGGCTCTCCATACCATTGCAGTTGTTGGCTCCACTTTTAGCACAACAGTTTTCAGTTCCCCATTTTTTTTCCCCAGAAGTCCAAGAGGAGGGGAATGAACAGGAATATTAACAAAAGATAGACAGGCTTGAGGCTTGGACTGAAATTAATAGAATTTAATTTAGCAGGGGGCAATGTAAAGTTCTGTGTTCAGACAGGAAAAAAAAAATGTGACCAAAAGAATAAGTTGGGAAAGACCAGCTTTGGCAGTAATGCAAATAAAAAGGATCTGTATGTTCCTGTTGTAAATAAGGGCCAACATTGTGATGAAGCTGATTATAGTTACCTTAAGGGTGAGATGGGTGGCTTATAAATTTAGTAAATAAATAAAAAGCAAGGCTATCTAGTTTTCAGACTACTGGAAGTAATTGTTCTATCCTAGTCTTCTCTGGTAAGACCCATTTGCAGTAATGTATCCAGTTCTGGGCACCACAGATCAACAAGGGTGGTAACAAATTGAACAAGTCCAGAGGAGGCTATCAAGATGGTCAAGGGCTGGAAACCAAGTCTACAAGTAACCATTTATCTATTTTTTGGAGTATAAGATGCACCTTTTCCCCACTAAAAGGGAGTGAAAATGTGGGTGTGTCTTATACACCAAATGTAGCCCCCACCCTTTGGACTCTGCCTCCCAGCAATTTATTTCCTTGCAGTAAGCAGCAAGAAGAAACAGCCCATTTTAGCTTCAGCACAGCCTAATTAGCACAAGTTGAATGTCCATTGGATTGGCCTCCCAACTCTCAGCTGTTTCAGGCTGCAGGAATCAAACACAAGATCAGAGCAAGTAGCCTGGGAGAAAATGTGACAGTCCCCCCCAGGGAAAAGAGAAGGAACAGAGCTTTTTAAACCTCCTTCAGAATTTATGCTAACTGGAAACCTGAGAAAAAATTGGCACAGGTAGGTGCTGAAGTTACAACTTTACCTGACTGTGACCAAAGCACCCAAGAAGCCTGAAGACATGATGATCACTGTAATGACTGAATCAAAGGAGAGGGTGGTGTAGAAATTGCTAATTTTATGGAAATCAGAGGTGGTATTCAGCCAGTTCTGACAGGTTCTGAAGAACCAGTAGCGGAGATTTTGAGTAGTTTGGAGAACCGGTAAATGCCACCTCTGGTTGGCCTCACCCCATCCATTCGCTGCCTCCCAAATCCCAGCTGACTGGAGTCCCAGCTGATTGGAGTCCCAGCTGATCAGCTGGGTTTTCTTTTGTTACCCTGCACAGGAGAACTGAAGTGGTCCGGGAATAACGAGAGGCACAAGCAAGCAAGTGACAACAGCTCTTTAATATACAGTGAGACTTCAGCAAAAACTCAGGGGCTGCAGTCCTCCTTATATACAATCCAGGAGGGACTGTCAGCCAATCAGAAACGTATGCAGGTTTGAAACTCCCGCTTAAAAGTATCAATACATAACACCCCTCCCTTCCCAGAAGGCACTAATATTCAAAAATTAACATATGTACAGACAAAATCTCGCAGGTGCTTAGGACGAGTTCTCGCCCTAGTTGACCTGCGCAGTTCAGAGTCTGGTGGGGCGTCGAGCTGGTCGGAGGGACTCTTTGTCTCTCCCGGCTCCGCCAATGGAACCTCCTGGATTTTGTCCGGGGCGTGGTTATCCCCGGCTGGGAGTGGCGACTCGCTGGGGCGGCGCTGGAACCAGGGCTTGTCAGCTAAGTATTCTCACGACCCCGGGCTTGAGTTAGCTGTTTTGGAGAAGTGGTCAGAGTTAGGCTCGGAGATGTCTAAGTTAATGTTCGCCTCGCCTACCACCCTTTTCCTAAGTTGGTCTATGTGGCGCTTCCAGAGTCTATCTACCCCAACGTCCACCGTGTACGATTTTGGGCCTGTTATTCCCACTATGGTTCCTGCAACCCATAGAGGACCGCTGGCATAATTGCGAGCGAACACCGGGGACCCGACCTGAAACTGCCTTAAACCACAGGTCTCTCCCTTAAAGTTTTCGTGCGAGTAGTTAGGGTGAAGCCTGTCTAACACGCACCGGAGCTTCCTTCCCATGAGGAGCTCTGCTGGGCTTCTCCCTGTTGCTGTGCATGGTGATGCATGCTGAACCGCTAGGAATTGATCTATCCTGGCCTGCCAGTCCCCATTGTCTAATCTGGACAGTGCTTCCTTAGCTGTCCTGACAAAACGTTCAGCCAATCCGTTGGAAGCCGGGTGAAATGGAGCTGATAGGGCATGGCGGGTTCCCAGGCCGGCCAAGTAACTTTCAAAAAGGGTTGCTGTAAATTGAGGCCCGTTGTCCGATACCAAGGTATCCGGCAGGCCGTGGGTAACAAACAACTTCCTTAGGACCTTGATAACGGCTTCGGCCGTTGTAGATGGCATTAATATAATTTCGAGCCATTTTGAGTAGGCATCCACAACTATTAAAAACGTTTGGCCATGGAACGGGCCGGCAAAATCAATGTGGATCCTCCCCCATGGGCCTTTTGGTTTCTCCCACTCTCGGATGGGCGCTACTGGGGGATCGGGGCGAGACTCCTGGCAGGGTCTGCACTTCCCCACCCACTCGGAAATGACCTGGTCCATGTTGGGCCACCAGACATAGCTGCGGGCTAAACACTTCATTCTAACAATGCCCGGGTGCCCTTCGTGCAGTAACTCCAAAACCCTATCCCGTAGTTTCATTGGAATTACCACTCTGTCACCCCATAGCAAGCACCCCCCTTGCATAAACAGTTCATTTCGTTTGTTGGCAAACCCTTGGTACTCCTCCCCGACCACCTTGTCCGGCCACCCTTTCAGAACCCAACCCATAACAGTCCGGATAACTGGGTCTCTATTTGATGCTTTCGCCACCTCACCGGAGGAGATGGGGCCCAAAGTTAACGTGTCCAACAAGAGGACGGAGGCTTCCGGCGTTGGGTTGTCCAGCAGGTCGGGAAGGGGGCAACGGCTAAGGGCATCCGCATGACCCAGGGTCCGCCCAGGTCGATGGACGAGCTGGTACGAGTAGGCCGACAAAAAAATCGCCCATCTAGTCAAACGGGGGGAGAGGGCAGCGGGGGTTGGCCTGTCGCCTGCTAGCAGTCCTAGCAACGGTCTATGATCAGTCACCAGTTCGAATTTTCGGCCATAGAGGTATTCGTGGAACTTCTTAACCCCCGCAATCGCAGCCAGAGCCTCTCTGTCCAATTGGCTATAGTTTCGTTCTGTGCTGGACAGGGTACGGGAATAGAAAGCAATGGGCGCCTCTAGGCCGTTCGGCAGTCTATGGCCTAGGACGGCACCAACTCCTACGGGGGAGGCGTCACAGACTAAGACGAGCGGCAGCTCTGCATTGTACTGTATCAGGAAGCTGTCCTCGGATAGGAGTCTTTTCACTGCCTCAAAAGCGGCTGCTTGCGGTTTCCCCCAGACCCATGGTACGTTCTTTCCCAAAAGCTTGTGAAGGGGATCTGCAACCGTGGCTTTATCTTTTAGGAACATGGAGTAAAAATTGAGCAGTCCAAGGAAGGCTTGGAGCTCTGCTTTGGATTTGGGGGCTGGTGCGCTCTTAATAGCTCTCACCTTGCTCTCGGTAGGGTGGATGCCTGTGCCATCCACCCTGTACCCCAAGAATTCCACAGAGGGAACAGCTATCCTACACTTGTTCCTTTTGAGTCTTAGTCCCGCTTCTCTGAACCTAGACAGGACGTTCCATACCCTGTCCCCCAGCTGGTGTTTGTCCTGAGCGCTGACTAAGACGTCATCGAAATAGGGCACCACTCCCGGGAGTCCTTGCAATAGGCGCTCCATGGTGCTTTGAAATAAGCCGGGTGCGACGCTCACCCCAAACTGGAGCCTGGTGCATTTAAATGCACCCCTATGAGTTACGATCGTTTGTGCCTCTGCCGTGGCGTCGTCGACTGGTAACTGTTGGTAGGCTTGGGCCAGGTCTAATTTGGCAAAAAATTTTCCGGGCCCCAGGGAGTGTAGTAGATGGTGCACGATCGGCACCGGATAGGCGCTCGGCTGCAAAGCCTTGTTGATCGTGCACTTGTAGTCGGCGCAAATTCTTATTGAGCCGTCGGATTTAACTGGGGTCACTATGGGGGTCTCCCACTTAGCATGGTCAACGGGAACCAACACCCCTTGCTTAATCAGCTTGTCTAATTCCGCATCGATCTTCGGTTTCAATGCGAACGGTACTCGTCTGGCCTTCAGTCTTACTTGGGCTACATTGGGGTCTAAGTTTAGTGAAATAGGGGTCCCCACATACTTGCCCAACGTGTCCCCGAAGACGTCCTGGAATTCGGACAGGAGGTGTCTTTCAGGGTTGATCTGGACATCAGGTGGACGCCGGTGAAGCCCATGCCAAGGGCTCGGAACCACCCCATGCCCAGGAGGCTAGGAAGCTGCTTCGTGACGATGGTCAGCGGCAGGTCTCTTTCGTAGTCTCCGTAGGTGACCCGGAACGTGCCCACGCCTTCGAGGGGGACTCGGTTCCCCTGGTAGTCTAGGATGCGTAGTCTCTGTTTGGAGAGTTGATCCTTCCGGAACGACGGCAGGAGGGTCTTTAGGGTCGTCCACGACATTATGGAGAGAGCTGATCCGGTGTCGATCTCCATCGAGCACGGCTTTCCATTGATCTCAACCACCGTGCTGACCTTGTCTTCGATCGCCGTGCTGGCCTGGTCGATGTGTATGCTGCGGCCATCTCGCGGTTCAAATTCGCGCCGTTTTTTCGCGCCGCCTTCTCTCGTTGGCTGCTTCTGGCGCGCTGCTTCTGGTTGGCTGCGGCGCTCACGTGGTTTGTGTCTTCTGGGCAGAATGGCTCTGCAGACTCGCGCCAAGTGCCCCTTTTTCTCACAGCGCCTGCAAATAGCCTCTCTGTATTTGCAGGACAGGCTATCATGGTGCCCGCCACAGCTGGGACAGCTTCGCCGGGGGCTGCCAGTGTCTTTTCTCTGGTGTTCCGTTCGGAAGACGTCCTCATCCGACTCGGACTCCGAGCTGGATCCGGCGTCTTCTCTGTGCACCGGGGCAGACTTGGGGCTGTCTTTGCTGGTCAGCGGACGCTGCAGCGTTTCAGCGGCCTTTGTGGAGGCTTCATGAGCCCTAGCCTCGTCTAGGGCTCCGGCAAGCGTCAAATCAGGCTTGACGAGCAGACGCCGTTGCAGCCTAATGTCCCGAACACCACAGATCAGTTGCTCAAGCAACGCATCGTCCAAATCTCTGTAGTCGCAATGGGTTGCGGCTTTTCTCAGGCTGGCCATGTACGCGCTGACCGGCTCTCCCTCTCGTTGAACGCGCTGCCTCAGTTGGTATCGCTGCACGAACTTGGAGGGGACGGGAGCGTAGTGAGCCCGGAGAGTTGCCATCAGGGTGTCCCAGGAGACTGTTTGAACCGGCGTTGGCTCACACAGTGACTCGGCCATCTCGAACACGTCCGGTCCGCAGTGGTTTAGGAGTAGGGCTCTCTTTCGATTAGCCGAGAGGCCCTGCATGTCGCTGGCTTCTAGCGAGCATTCAAACCTCGTTAGGTACGAGACCCATTTTTCGCGGGTCGGATCGAAAGGCTTGGGCGGAACGTAGGCAGACATGTTTGGTATGCCTCCTGTGGTTCGCCTCGTCGCCTAGCTGAAGCTCGTGGTCTCACTGGTTGGCTTCTTGTAGCCTCAATCCCACCTTCGTCGCCAATGAAGTGGTCTGGGAATAACGAGAGGCACAAGCAAGCAAGTGACAACAGCTCTTTAATATACAGTGAGACTTCAGCCAAAACTCAGGGGCTGCAGTCCTCCTTATATACAATCCAGGAGGGACTGTCAGCCAATCAGAAATGTATGCAGGTTTGAAACTCCCGCTTAAAAGTATCAATACATAACAAGAACGGAGCTGGAAAGCAGGTTAGTGGGGTGGGGAGGGAATAGGGATTTTGCAGTATATCCTTCCCCTGGAGTGGGGTGGGGAGATTTTACAGTATCCTTCCC
Source organism: Arizona elegans (assembly GCA_022577455.1). NCBI lineage: Eukaryota > Metazoa > Chordata > Lepidosauria > Squamata > Colubridae > Arizona > Arizona elegans. The sequence goes on along the minus strand of JAKOOJ010000002.1, from coordinate 190,377,947 downwards.
CTGCCACGCCCACCAAACCATACCCACAGAACCAGTAGTAAAAAAAAATAGAATACCACCACTGATGCAAATGTATATTCAGAGCCAACAAGGAGCATTCTGAGGGAGACCCCACTGACATTACTAACTTACTTCGAACCAAAGAAAAGCCCACTATTTGAAAAGCAGTAGTTCAGAATGAGAAAGAAGATGTATCTAAGAGACTATGAATTTCAGGATAGAGACATCTGATGTTGGGTGATAAAACTATGTTTCACATCAAGGACAGAAGTTTGAAGAGAACACTTCTTTAAAATCCTAAACTTACATTCAACCAACACATGGACATCTGTACAACCAAAACCAGAGGTGGGTTTCAGCAGGTTCTGACTAGTTCTGGAGAACCAGTAGTGGAAATTTTGAGTAGTTCGGAGAACCGGTAAATACCACCTCTGACTTGCTCCGCCCCCATCTATTCTCTGCCTCCCAAGTCCCAGCTGATCAGGAGGAAATGGGGATTTTGCAGTAACCTTCTCCTGGATTGGGGAGGGAATGGAGATTTTACAGTATCCTTCCCCTGGGGTGGAGTGGGAATGGAGATTTTACAGTATCCTTCCCCTGCCACACCCACCATGCCACGTCCACCAAGCCATGCCAGGCCCACCAAGCCACACCCACAGAACTGGTAGTAAAAAAAAATTTGAAACCCACCACTGACCAAAACCATAACAATGGTTCCCTTGCAACATGTTAGGAGACCTGTTTGATCTTCCTATAGAATACCATAGGAAAAGCTAAATTTTTTGAGGCTACAGCTAAACTGATGAGGTGTGCCTCCAGCAATATGTGTTTAATATGTTCAATATGAGCGCGCATTAAATAAAAACAGTTATAGGTGCTGGAGGTTAGTGTGCCAACTTAGAATATAATTGGATTTTAGTGTTATATATAGGAAAGTTCTAAATCGCTTAATGAAAAAGTGCAGGACATTGCGAACAATTCAAGAACTATAGATTTGCAGCAGTATGTACAGCAGTAAGTACGCTTGAAAGTGTAGGCCAGTGATGGATGCAATGAAGGCATTAAAATTGAAGATGAATCAGAGACAAGAGAAACCACTCATAAATAACTTCTGGAAATATATATATATATTTGCCATAACTTTTCCAGTATATTTCTCCAGTATACATTTGGTGCTAAAATCAAGATTCAATCATGCCATGTGAAGTTCAAGTCGACTTTATTTATGTGCCACCCATCTCATGGTTCAAGGTGATTCTGTTTATTTAACAGTTCTTGTATTCCTTCTTCAAGTTTATCTCTGTACCTGTCGACACAAGATAAACTCCCTGCATTATAACACCTACAACTAATAGGTGATGACCCATGTACTTGGAAAGTCTTATAAATCTAATAAATTTGTCTGAGAAAAATAAGCACTGTGCATGGGTTAGTAGCTTAAGTGCTAGAAGCATCTGATTATGAGCTATCAGAATCACTTCTAAATCAAGAAAACCTCTTGGGTTAATCAGAATGCAAAGCTAAAAAGGTGAAATATGTATATTACAGTACCTTTAAGAAACGGTGTAGCTACTCCGGTAACTCTATGTGATGTTCTGCCTTGCAGTAGGTCTAAGAGTTAAGCAGACTAGTTACAGTTATTGTTTGCTGCTGTGTTAATAAAATCATTAGGTGTTTATCTCCCAGCAGTTGAGAGTGCCTGAAGGTTAACACCCCACCATAATTACAGAGCAGCCTGTTTCAGAGAAAATGTGAGAAATGCATATTAATTTAAAAGCTGCACAGAAAAAGGAACTTGATTCAGCTGCAACCACATCAACATTCCCATGAGGATATGTGCTGTGGTTTGTAAACCAGAGAGGAAAAGAGGCAAACTGAAAATAGGAATAAATTACAAATGATGCTATTCCGATTTAATTTAGAAATTCTCCAAGTTAAAACAGAAGATAGGCAAAGCAGAATATTCAACAAAGTCAGTAATTAAATGGAAGAGGATTTAATACTAGCATATTGGCTAAGAAAACAGTAGGGGCAGCAGCATGAAGTTAGTTCTTAATCGACTGCTTAGGAAAGAAAATGAGAATATAAACAGAGGGATGCAAAAAGAAAAGGAAATAAACATTAAAGTTGTTCAGCATGTCTTTGTAGCATTATAGTTAGTTCCGGTTCAAATTCTTAATTTTAGTTTGTTGGTAACTATGGTACTAAGATAGTATGTTAGATGTTGGATAAAATTAAAATCTGGTAATTGATGGAGGAAAATATATATATTTGTTTCCATTGATTTCAGTCGCAAAACAAAAAACAGCAAACTATGGTCATCAACGCTCCTTATCTACGTTTTATAATTGAATATGTCTAATTATGATATAAAATATAGCTGAATGAAAGCTTGAAAACAATTCAAGAGACTTCTTCTCCTCAGCATTAGTGATAGCTAAGCCAGTAATATTCTGCCTACTTCAATTCATAGCAATACTCAGGAATGACACATCCATTCTTGTTCCAAGGGACATACAAGATAATCACCTGATTCAGTAATCTCCTACATTTCTTCAAAAGAAAACAGCAAATCTAACTGCATATCAAAACCCAGGTCTCTTTGCTTTCTTCCCACTCTTAGCTCCTACTTTCTAATCATCACTCCCTTTATGCCGGTGTTAGGGCTCTATATAGGTGTGAAGGGGCGCTTTCCTTCAACAGCACTTTGACCAAAACATTTCACTGCTTTGTGAGACCACAGGGGCCCCTTTGCTTTGAAGACTGACACAAAAGGTCCATTTTTTGCTTTGCTTCAATGTCATTCAGAGTTCCTGTCAGTGTGGTTCTTTACAGTTTGCACAACAGGTGTTGCTGAGAGGAGCTTCTCCTGAAGGTCTGATCAAGAGTGTCTCCCAAGGACTTCCGGCGGTGACGTCATCACGAACGGGTGAGGAAACGGAGGCTCCGTCTCTGAAACCCAAATTTCCTCATTAATTGCTCTTTAGGGGCATTCCTGAACTTGGAGGGATCGGGAAACGAAAGAGGAATTCGCGAAGCCCCCTGGTGTTGCGCTGTCATCAGGGAGGTCGAGCGATCAACCTCTTAAATTGGTGGAGAAGAAGTCGGCCTTATCGGCGGACAGGAGTGATGGCGCCCGCCTAGATCGAAGCAAAAAGTGGAAGCAAATCCGAGTGACTGTCAGATAGATCACCTACAATAGAGACGGCAAACGGGACGCGCGATCCAATCAGAGGAAGACAAGTGAGTTACAACAGCGGCGATACAAGAGGAGAAGGAAAAAGGGGGAATAACTACAGCGCGGAAAAGAGAAACCCATAGAATGACTAAGCAAATATAAGAAAAGGAGAAATAGCGCTCGAAGTGGTCTGACTGCGGACTTTTACAGTTGATCAAAGGGAGCAGCCTGTGGACTTTGTGGATATAGAGACAAGCCGTTTGATCTTGGGAATTATAACTGATTCAAACCCCAAACATCGGAAACCAAGTGCAGAGACTGAAATACTGGACTAAGTGGTGATTTTCACGGATACAGAAGACCTGTCTGGATTTCGAACTCTGGATTTACAAATAACTTTGGATAATAAGAACTCAAGTTTAAAAAAAAAAAGATTTGAAGATTGAATGCAGAGATCCGATTACTGGGAGAAGAAATTAAAAAAAAAGACTGAGACAACACAGATTGCGTTTTTTATGATTGTGAAAGAACAGACTGAGAGAGGTAAAGCAAGAAGACAATAAGGACTAAAGAAAATAAAAATTAAGTTAATTATTAATTTTGAACTGTTTAATTAGTTAATAAGTTTAATATTTGAAAGAAATATATAAGTTGACAATATTTTTATAGCTATAAATTGTATTGTGAAATTGTAGTTAGACAAGGAATTATTGTTAAAGTGAAAGACTGATTTTTATACAAAATAACAGATGAGTTGACTGTATCTCTGAGATAGACTGATTGAAAAAGGGGGTAATTGAAAAGATTGCTAATTAGAAAATTAAGAAAATCAAATTAAAATCTTGATTGATAAGTAAATAGATTTATATTGTGAATAAGAATTAATTGCTCAATTGGGATAACTGGCAATATAATATAATATAACTATATATAAGTTGTGTGGTGTATAAGTAGTATTTGGAGGGGAAAAGAGATATTAAGGAATAACTTAATAATTGATGTTAAGATTGGAAAGCTTTACACGAATATTAAAAATGTCTACAACATCCACCATAACAAAGACAGGGAAAAAACCTACAACGAGTACGTTAGTAATGACTCCTTCCCCCTCACAACAAAAAACAATAGATAACATGATGGGGAAAGAAAAAGAAAAAGAAAAACTGGAAATGGCACCTAATGTAATACAAGATATGTTTCAAAAGATCCAGGAAACACTGCTTCAAACACAAGAAAAAATAGCTGAAAATCAGGAAGAAATGAGAACGTTCCATGCAGAGATCAGAAATGAATTAGGAGAAGTTAAGGAAGATATTAAGACCATGAAGGATAAAATTGGGGGCATTCAAAATTCTATAGCAGAAAATGAACAGAGAATTAGGAAAACGGAAACAAAAATAGATCACGTGGAATTAAAAGTAGAAGCAATGGAACAAAAAACCCTACAACTAAACAAAGAAATGTCAGATTCCTTGGCCATGCTCGAAATGGAAAAGGCCTCATACTTCTTGCGTTTTCAAAATGTTCCAGAAGAAAAAAATGAGGATTTAGAAGGAAAGATGGTGGAGATTATTGCAGGAATGATACAAAAAGAGCCAGAAGAAATAAAAGGACAATTGGAAGAAACTTATCGTGTACAAACAAATTATATAAGAAGACACAGATTGGCGAGAGAAGTCCATGTTAAATTTTTTAAAAAATCAATCCGAGATGAAGCCTATAAGAAATCTAGAGAAGAAACGGTGATCTATAATGGAAAAGAAATTATAATTTTAAAACAGATACCCCGAAGGGTAAGAAATCTACGACAACAATATCAGTTTTTAACACAACTATTGATCAAATACAAGATAATGTATAGATGGCTGCCAATAGAGGGGATCTTAATTACGTGGGAAGACAAAAAATATAAAATAGACACTCTAGAAAAGGCAAGAGAATTTCATAACACACATTTTAGACTAGAAGTAGAACAGGAAAGCAAGGAGGAAACAGATAGTAAAAGTCAAGAAGAAGAACCAATAGAAACAAATGAAGAAAAAGAAATAAGACAGAGGCAAGAAAAAGAGAGAGAACAGAGAGAAGGTGCAAAACCTAGGGAACGGATGGAAACAAGAAACACAAAAAAAACAGATACAATAGGCAATGGATGAACAGATCAAACTCTTTTCGGTAAACATTAATGGCTTAAATGCCCCAAAGAAAAGGAATCAAATTTTCACAAAATTACGAAAATTAGAAGCAGATGTGATATGTCTGCAAGAAGTACACATTCAAAAAGATTATCAAAAAATCCTAGAAAACCCCAAATTAGGAAAATTATATTTATCTCTGGCCCCAAAAAAGAAAAAAGGAGTAGTGATTTACGTAAAAGAAAAAATACAATCTAAACTAGTTTATACCGATGAGCAAGGTAGAGTGGTGATGGTTGAATTAGAAATAGGAAAGAGGAAAATGTTAATTGTAGGGATTTATGCACCTAACCAAAAACTACAGGTTTTTTTTAAAGACCTACATATAAAATTAGCAGAATTAGAATATGATGATATTTGTGTAATAGGGGATTATAATGCAATAGTAAATGCAAAGAAAGACTACAAAACTGAGAAAAAAAAACAAAAGAAAAAAGAAATACTCCCAAAAGAATTCTTTACCATGGCTGAAGAACTAAACCTGGCAGACGTATGGAGGGAAACACATGAAGAAGAGGCCCAATACACCTTTTACTCCCATCCGCATAATTCATGGTCAAGACTGGACATGGCATGGATGACCCCAAGTATCAAAATAGAAGTAGAAAAAATTGAGATAGGCACAAACCAATGGGCAGACCACAATCCATTATTCATAAACTGGAAAGGGGAAAGAAGACGTAAGAGATGGACAATGAACCAAAGATTATGTAAAGAAAAAGAATTTAATTTGATGTTAGAAAAGGAAGTAAAAATATTCTTTCAGATAAATAAAATAGAGGAAACCTCTTTACAAAACACATGGGATACTTTAAAAGCATATATAAGAGGCCTAGTAATAGCATATACGAGGAAAAAGAACAAAGAGAAGAAAAATCAATTAGAGAAATTAGACAAAGACCTAAAACAAATAGAACAAAAACTCCAGGAAAAGCCCCAGAACAAAATAATAAGAGAAGAATGGGAAATGATTAAGCATAAATTGAATTTGATAAACCAAGTAGAACTGGCCCAAAAAATAAAAAGGGCGAAACAAAACTATTTCGAGCACGCAAATAAATGGCTAGCCTATAAACTGAAAAAAGAACAAAAAAAAAGAATGATATACCAATTGAAAGATGATAAAGGAGAAATTCAACATAGTAAAGAGGCCAAAAAAGATATTATTAAGAAATTTTATGCGGCTCTATATAATCAGGGGAAAATAGAGGAAGATAAAATAAAACAGTACATAGGGAAATCAGGAATGCCAAAAATCACAGAAGAACAAAGAATTACTCTCAATAGGCCAATAACCAAATTAGAACTAGATGAAGTACTGAAAAAGCAAAAAAAACAATAAAACACCGGGTCCTGACGGGCTACCGGTAGAAATATATAAAACAATGCAAGAAGTATTGGGAGATAATATGTTGCGATTATATAATGAAGCTATGGAGAAAGCCAAAATACCAAATTCATGGACAGAAGCCATAATAACAATCATTCCAAAAGAAGACACAGATCTCCAGTTAATACAAAACTATAGACCTATTTCATTATTGAATGCCGATTACAAAATATTTGCAGCAATCTTGGCAGAAAGGATTAAATTAGTATTAAATACATATATACACCCAGACCAAAATGGATTTCTGCCGGGACGCCAAATAAAGAACAACATGAGAATAATACTTAATGCTTTAGAATACTATGAATCACACCCGGAGAAGCAGGCAGTGTTGGTTTTTCTTGACGCCCAAAAGGCCTTTGATAACCAAAATTGGAAATTTATGATTGAACAACTACAAAATATGCAAATTGGGGAAAAATTTGGGAAAATTATAGCAGAAATCTATACCAAGCAATCAGCAAGGATAATTATGAATGATGACATAACAGACAAATTTAATATAACAAAAGGAGTCAGACAAGGCTGTCCACTTTCCCCCTTACTATATATTCTATCATTGGAAATCCTGTTGAAAAAAATTAGAGAAGACCAAGGAATTGAAGGTTTAAGGATTAATAGAGAAGAATACAAAGTTCAAGCCTTTGCTGATGACTTAGTATTTTTGACAGAAAATCCTATGGAATCTATACCTAATTTGTTCCAAAAAATAGAAGAATTTGGAGAAGTAGCTGGACTAAAAATTAATAAAAGTAAATCGAAGCTAATTGTTAAAAATCTTACGGAAATCCAAACAAAAGATTTGATAGATAATATACAAATTCAAACAACAAAAAAAATAAAATATCTAGGAATTTGCTTATCTACAAGAACATCAGCAATTAAAGAAAACAATTATGATAAATTACTAGAACAAACAAAGAAAGACTTAGAAAAATGGGAAAACTTACATATTTCATTCCTAGGAAGAATTTCGGCCATCAAAATGATTATATTACCTAAATTTTTATATTTGTTTCAGGTCACCCCAATTAAATTAGATAAACCATTTTTTGAAAAGCTGAATAAAATAATATCTAAATTTATCTGGCAAGGGAAAAGGCCACGAATAAAATTTAAACTGCTTCAGGATACAAAAGATAGAGGAGGAGCTGCACTCCCTGACTGGGAGATATACTACCAAGCAGCAGTACTATCGTGGGTTAAAGACTGGATAGAATTAAAGGACTCTAGAGTTTTAACAATTGAGGGACACGAACTTCAAACTGGCTGGCACTCCTTTATGTGGGATGAGAAATACAAAACACATTCATATTTTAAAACACATACAATAAGGAACTCACTATTACAAATTTGGCTTAAAATTAAAAAACAACATTATATGAAGATACCAAATTGGCTAGCACCGGCTGAATCAATTAGGCACCCAAATTTAACAGATAAGACAAAAATAATTAGATATAAAGATATAATTGACTATCAAGGCAAACTAAAGACAAAACAACAATTGGAGACAGATTTACACAGAGGAATAGACTGGTGGACTTACACTCAAATACAATCCAAATATAGAGAGCATATAAAAACATATGAAATTTATAATCAAAAACAAGAAATAGATAAAATTATATTAGACTCAGAAAATAAATTAATTAGTAGAATTTATAAATTTCTCCTACGCTATAAATTGGAAGAAGAGACAGTCAAAGAAACGATGATCAAGTGGGCTCAAAATATCAAACACACAATACCTTTGGAAAAATGGGAAAAGTTCTGGCAGGTAAACCTAAAGTTAACGAAAGCAACAGCATACAAGGAAAACCAACTGAAAATGTTCTATCGGTGGCATATGCCTCCAACCAGATTGGCAAAAATACAACCTAAAAATAGCCCAATTTGTTGGAAGTGCAAAAAGGCACAAGGGACTTTCTATCATTTATGGTGGACGTGCCCGGCAGCAAAGAAATTTTGGTCTAATATCAAAAAATGGTTGGAACAAATAACAAAAACACAGATTGAAAAAGAACCAGAAACATTTTTATTAGGAATATTTAACAAATCATACCCTAAGGATATCAAATATCTTACAATTCACATATTAACTGCTGCAAGAATAACCTACGCAAGAAATTGGAAACAAGAAAAAATACCAAGTGAAACAGAAGTAATAGGGAAAATTTTAGAATGCGCTGAAATGGATAGGTTAACCAAAGAATTACAAGAAAAAGAAGAATCAGACTATTATAAAATATGGAATAATTGGTATAATTGGTTAAAAATTAGAAATATACAAAAAACATAGGGGATATATTACCGATTGATACATATATATGTAATAAAAAATATTATTAAAGAAAGGTGAAGGAATATATTATAAGTAGAATTGTAGAACGTCACTCTGAAAAAATGCTTAAGAAGATATTATACTCTTTTTGTGTATATGTTGTATAAATGTTCGTTGTGTATATGTTATGTATGTCTTTTTTTAATATTTATATTCAATAAAAACTATTTAAAAAAAAAAAAAGAGTGTCTCCCAAACTTGGTTATTCCATCCTCCTCCTCCTCCTCCTCCTCCTCCTCCTTCTCCTCCTCCTCCTCCTCCTCCTCCTCTTCCTCCTCCTTCCTCTTCCTCTTTCTCTTCTCTTCTTCCTCCTCCTCCTCCTTCCTCCTTCCTAGTGTATTCCCGCTGTTCCTCATTGCACTGATGATGTTACCTAGTTTGAGTGATGAAACCTCTGCAAGAAAATAGCCTCGCTCAGAGAACACACCAAGGACCCCTCAGATAAGAAAAGACATGTTATTTCATATTGTTGGGTTCTCCAAACCTCTTCCCACCTGAACATGCAGGCCAATACACTTCAGTGGCATTCACTCAGCTCTTCCAGGCTGGCTAGTTTCAGAAATGCTCCTGAAGCTTTCAACTTGAAAGTGCTGTGGCGGGTGTTGGGGGAGATAACCAGTGGTGGGATTGAAATAATTTAACAACTAGTTCTCTGCCCTAATGACTGGGTGGGTGGGTGTGGCCATGGTGGGCACCCCGTACCCTGTTTTGGGCCTAGTCGGCCTTCCTGCAGCCTTCTGGGAGCAAAAATGGGCCGCAGGGGGGCAGACTTCCCCTGCGCCCCGTTTTGGGCCTAGGAGTCATCCCTGAAGCTTCCTGGGAGAAAAAAATGGACCGGAGGGGGCACCGCATGCACCCCCAGCATCCCATTTTAGGCCTATGAGGCCTCCCTGGACTTACCTGGGAGCCAAAATGGGGCACATGGGGACTCCTAGAAGGGGCAGGGAGGGGCGGGGCCAGCCAGCAATTTAACTACCCATTCACCCGAACCTGTCCAAACCAGCTGAATCCGACCACTGGAGATAAATGAAACAAACCTTCTTCCAGACCACGTACCAAAATGATGATTTTGCATTGTCGAGGCAAATCCAATGCCTCTTCACTTCAGCAAAATGACTCAGGCTCTTCTTCAATTTTGTGTTTCTAAAAGGCCTGTCAGAATCGGGGAAAAGTTATTTAAAGGATGTAAAATCATTTATTTAAATCATCCTTGATCTTTTCCAGGCTTTCTTTGCCAAATGTACATATATGAGAATAACATGGGGACTGGCTGCTTTGTATTTCCATAAATGAATTATTTCGACTGATAAAGAAAAAAGAAGAAGAAGAAATGATATAGCTTTCATTCTGCATCGAAGTGTTTTGTTAAGTCATTTGTTCACTAAAAAAAGGATTATCTGAAATAGTTATCTCCCCCCCAAAAAAATCCAGGCTATTATAACAGAATAAGGAGCTTCAGGTGGGATCTGACAAGAAGCCTTGCATGTTTCAATGATTTTACAAAAGCAATATCCATGAGCACTCTTTCAAGACTGTTTTCCTTAATGGCTTCCAGTAATTTGATGCTCTAGGCCCAATGATTCGAACAAGAATTCCTCTTAAGATTGCTTGGCACACTTATTTTTCCCACATAAGCATATCATCTCTGGGATTATTTTTCTCCCCTGTGGTGATACTTTCCATAATATTTCATAGTAATTTCAGCTGAGGTGCTACAAATCTGATAGATCTTTGATAATATCCCTGGATTGTTTATTAATTTAGCAAAGTATATTTTTTTCCTCCTTTGAATGTCTTTTTTGTTTGCTTGCTTGCTTGTTTTTTTTTAAAAAAAGTCTAGAATTATTTTTAAGAAGTTCACAGAGTTTGCAATATGCCATGATAAACATAGTTTTTCCTCTATTCCTGACACCCAGTAATAACAAAAAAACAAAACAAAACAAAACAAAAAACCTAATGCAAAGTTGGAATGACTTGTTGAGTCAACCCATGCTTTAAACTCTTTCAGACATAGTTGTGAAACAAAAATAATTTGATTATGGAAAACAGATAGGTTGATGAACAGATCACATAAAGATATTGGAAATTTACATATGAGATGCTATCAGCACACTTTTAAACAAGTTGTGGTCCTGCAATTTAAAAAACAAAGTAGAAGACAACAAAAGAAAAAGGTTAAAAAAACCCAAAGATGTTTTATTAAGTTTATGATGGAAATGAAAGAAACCTACAGGAGAAGATGCCAACAGACAATTAAAATTACAGAGGAAGTGATCAGTTAAGTCACAGAAACTGACTTTTTAAGTTTCATAAGAGATTCAAAGAGATCACCATATCGGGTGGTTAAGACATCTAAAAGAAAAGGTAACCAATTTTTGTCTCCACAGTGATTCATTTTAGAGCTAGGCACAAATGGCTTTTCAAAATTCTCTGTCAATATTGTGGGAAGAGAAATTGATCCTAATTTTGCCAGGAAAAAACAACCTTTCCAAGAATTTATCAAGGCCAAGTCTCCCTTTACTAGCAACAGTACTCAGGGGTGATATTCACTTACTTTCCCTACCAGTTTGCAAATGTGAGTGCGCATGCTTTGCTCACATGCACCCCATCCATATATGCGCCCGGCCTTCCGCGGGTGTGCCCAATCTCAAAAACATGCCTAAATAGGATGGCATACACCTGGGGCAATTTCCGCTACTGGTATGGGTGAACCGGTCCGAACCAACTGAATACCACTTCTGAACAGTAGAATGATTATTGAAAACTCCCATATCAGAAGTTCCTGCATGGGGCATGGGTTAGGAGTGTGGGACACCAGAGAGGTTACATTGTTGGGATTGTGGGAAACCAGAAAATCTACTACCCTGTTTCCCCCAAAATAAGACATCCCCTGATAATAAACCCAATCAGGCTTTTGAGCACATGGCATTAAGGCCAAGCACTTATTTCAGGGTTCAAAAACATATAAGACAGGGTCATATTTTCAGGGAAATATGGTAGTAGGTAGAGATTCTACAATGAAAGAACAGGATATTCATAGTACTGTGAAGTATGTGAGGAATTATGATTCCTGTCTGTGCTTGGGAGTAGCTGAAACCCAGCTGAAAAGCTTCCCACTCCACTTCCCCAAGGCGAAGCCCAGCTCATCCTTTCCTCCCAAAGGACATAAAAGTTTCCAGCCTGAGAAATATGAGAAGATGAGGGGGAGGAAACATTCATGTTGGCATCCCAGTTATCTGACTAATTGAGCCATACCTTGGTGTTTTTAGAAACATGCTATTGTCTATAGGCAGCCTCATCCCTTATCTATTAGCCGCCTTGAGTCTTCGGAGAAAGGCGGCATACAAGTTGAACAAATAAATAAACAAATAAATAAATCTCACTATGTCTTTAGTTTATAAAAGGAAAAGCTAACACAATGTGGGTGTGGGTTTGTAGGAGAAAAGGAAAAGCAAACAGACAAAGAAGTTGGAAGTGGCATCTGAGCATTTACAACTCAGCAAGCAAGAGGATTATCACTTAGCTATCAAGACCGCAAGCTAAACTAACTATTGCATCTTGGTGTGATTCCTGTCCAAAATTTGGTTTGGGAGCTTGGCTAGCATGCTCAGTAGCAACACTGCTTAAGAGCAGATCTGGAACTTGGCAGCAACCAGAAAATAAGCAACGATTTGAGGCAGCACTTAATGCCATCAGATGCAAGAAGTTCAGGTGGGAACAAAGGCTGTATGCCACTTTGCACACTGTAAGACTATTATTTCTTGTAAATACTAAGCATTAAAATTTATTTGTGTAGCTACATCAAGTGGTAAAGTCTAGGAGAATGGAGTTAACCCAGGGAAACATCTTATTTTTGGAGGTGTATGCTACAATAAATCACTGAATATAGTTACCTTCTGCATTGTGGTGGATTTAGTCTTAGAAAACAAGAAATCCTCACCTATGGATAAATCTTGGCCAGATTGTAATTAATAAATGAAAAGTTGCTAGATTTCTTCCAGGAGAATTCACCAATATTATCTTCTGTTTTAAAAGAAATTTCAAAAGCAAATTTTGTCATATTGAAATGAATGAGAACTGGATGAGAAAAAAATGAAGGAAAATCTCTTGGTCCAGCATTCATTCATTCATTCATTCATTCATTCAATCAATCAATCAATCAATCAGAATAGAGCTGTAAGGGACCTTGGAGTTCTTCTAGTCCAACCCATTGCTCAGGCAGGAGACCCTCTGCCATTTCAGACAAGTGATTGTCCAGTCTCTTCTTGAAAACCTCCAGTGATGAAGCATCCACAACTTCTGAAGGCAAGCTATTCCACTGGTTAATTGTCCTCAGTGTTAGGAAATTTCTCCTTAATTCCAGGTTGCTTCTCTCCTTGATTAGTTTCCAACCATTGTTTCTTGTTTTGTCTTCTGGTACTTTGGAAAATAAGTTGACCCCCTCCTCTCTGGGTCAGCCTCTCAAATACTGGAATACTGCTATCATGTCCCCACTACTTCTTTTCTCTAGACTAGCCAAACCCAAATCCTGCAATCTTCATATGTTTCATTATTCACCTGCTTCTTGTTTTCGTTCCCCAGCCTTTCTCTGAGGAGTTACATAGCCCATCTAAGTTTGTTCCTCACAATCACTTTATAAATTAATTGGAGATGCTTTCAAGAAGAATATAGATTCTTTGGGTGGTTACTCCCTGTCTTTCCTGCCGTATCATTCTACAGTGAGTAACTGGTGAAGCAGGGAGTAACTGGTGAAGCAGACTCCCTGTGATATGAGCTTCTGTAAAAAAAAATAGTCATAGAATTACTGTAAGATTAACATTTAATGGCATCTCATTAAGCTTCCTCATTCCCCTTTCTCACCTTCTTTTGCTGCAAATGGCAGTCAGTTTCAAAGTGCGACATGTTCCCTTCCAGGCACCATAACAGAAAGAGTCTATTATTACATTTCATGCCTACGAAGCATCATGTCATCAATCAAACTACTGTAATATTAACATTAAGTTTATACAGCTATTCCTGTTTCAACATCTACCCTAAGATTAACACTTTAGATGCTATAGCTCAGAGAGGAGGGGAGGGGAGGGAAAGGGGGAAGGGGGAAGGGGGAAGGAATAGTAGCTGGGTGACTTTGAACCAGTCATTCTTTTTCTCAGCCCAGGGAACCACCCATATCACAGGGTTGTTGTGGGAAAATAGGAGGAAAGAATATTAGAATAGAATAGAATAGAATAGAGTAGGGTAGGGTTGGGTAGGGTAGGGTAGGGTAGGGTAGGATAGCATAGCATAGCATAGCATAGCATAGCATAGCATAGCATAGCATAGCATAGCATAGAATAGAATAGAATAGAATAGAATAGAATAGAATAGAATAGAATAGAATAGAATAGAATAGAATTCTTTATTGGCCAAGTGTGATTGGACACACAAGGAATTTGTCTTGGTGCATATGCTCTCAGTGTACATAAAAGAAAAGATACGTTCCTCAAGAATCATAAGGTGCAACCCTTAATGATAGTTATGTATAATTATAAATATCATAACATAATGATAATTATGTATGTTTACTGCCTTGAGTTACATATAAAGTAATAAAGACAGGATAAAAAAAAATCAAATAAATAAATAAATAAATGAAGCTGTTTTTATAAATGTACAAGGAGTTTGGATTTTTGCATATCTATTGAACAACAATTAGCACTAAATATGCATAAATATATAAGAGGTCCTTAGTGCTCTCTGAGATTGCTTGTTTTCTTGCGGACATTTCATTAGCCTAACTAGGTAACATCATCAGTGCTAGTAAGGAGTGCTGTTTGCTGTCAGTTTATATTCTGGTGACTTGTCTGTCTGTTTGGGTGAAGGCAATCTTAGAGATTCTTCGGTTGGGCCATTTACTGATGGCTCTTGATGGCAGTTTCTTTTTTTTATTATTTAAAAACAAACAAACAATACATCATCAATCATTCCATATATCTTATAAATACATCTTCTGTGTCTTCTTTTTATTCTTCCAATATTTATCATATCTTAATATCATTTCCTTTGTTATGACATTTCCCCCACATTTCTTACTTCTCTATTAATACATTTATCTATCTTTTAATTTTATTAAAAATTAGACAACAATTTTATCCCCACACAACCTTCAACCCCCCCTCCCCACCCCCACCCCCACCCCCGACTTCCCAGAGCAAAAACAGGGTATAACATTAAACAAGCATAAACTAAAATATACTAACTTACTACAAGATTCAAAACTCCCTCACACTTTAACTCCTCTTTTAAAAGTTATTCATCAGCCTCCCCTTTTAAAATTCTAAATTAAACATTTTAAAACTTTCTTTAAAGCATATCTTTTTTTAAAAAAAAAAGAAAAATATTATTTTAAGTTAAACCTTTTAAAATCTCTTAATACCTCTATAAAACATTCTTCAAAATATAAATTTCAAAACTTTTTTTTTCAAAAGGCTATCCATTCAATTTTAAATTAACCATTTTAATACTTCAGTAAGTTTTTAAAAAACACTTCAATAAAACATTCTTCAGAATATAACCTTAAAGATACTATTAATCCATTGGGTTAAATTATTTCTAACTCTTGAGTTCATTCTTCAAAATATCAATTTCAAAACTTTCAGAAAGCTATCTATTAACTTTAAAGTTAACCATTTTAATACCTCGATAACTTTTAAAAAGCTATCCATTTTTAGTTAAACATTTTTACTTAAACTTAAAAAATACTAATTTCAGTAAGCTTTTCAGATTTATTATTAAGATCCTCCCCAAAAGAAATTAATCTTCCATTCTTCCTTTCTTTCTATATTTTTTCCTGTCCTTCTTCTTCAATAATACTTTCTTCTTCAGCATTGCTCCTCCCTCTGCTTTTATTTTCGAAAATTTTTGAATATGGGTTTGAGGCTGATGTATCTTTGGAATTTGTTCTCTTCTTAAAATTATCTCCTTTAATTTGAAACCTCCATTTCAACTCTTCCTGCTTGTATAATCAGTCACTTCATTCCTTAAAGATTGATTCTGTCTATAAAGCCAAAGATTGTCACGGTAAAGTTTATCAGTCTTCAGGAAAGAGTTTATTTGCTGCTTTTCAATTAGTTGCATAGAAGCCTCTGCCAAAACCTCTGTTTCCAGTGTACTAACTTCCATCTTAATCCTGACAGCCTCTTTTCCCTCCTCCAAAGTCACATTAGCTTGGTTAATTTCTTCCTCTTTTCCAGCCAGCAAATCATTGTTGTTCTCCAGATTTTGATTTTGAACAGTCCTTTTAATTGATTCTAATATAACAGAAGTATGAAAATTTAAGAGTTCTTGTAAAATCTTTACAGTCACAACTTGTGAGTTTGCTAGCTCACATAATAATGATCCTCCATCCTTCATGTCAGCCATATTTCAATTTTCACTTTAAATTTATTCAGCTATCAGGCAATAAGTCCAATTATTTTCCACACAATTTAGAAGTATAAATTAGTTGAGGTCAGTACCATAGTTTTTTCCATTCAACTAGCACTTTAAATCTTTTTCTTGCTGCGTAATCCAGTAGCTTTAACAATGTTGCTAATGTTAACAATCACTTTCACTAGTAATAAGTTTCATTTTCACACCCTTAAGCGCCATCTTTTTCTTTTTTTCTCTTAAACGAAGTTAAAGTTCAGTACTTGCATTTTTTTGTTCTCCTGATTTTGCTCTGCCAGCATCCAGGGTCAAAATTTCTCTTAATCCTTAAAACTGCATTGCTGGTGTGGTCGTGACCCCTTGTTCTGCATAAAGCAGAGTCGTCCCAGATCCGGAGCACTGAAGGGCTTTCAGGGAGCTCTCACCCTGCAAACCCCAGGCTTAAAAAAAAACCTGGGGGTCTAGAGGAGCTCTACCCAGACCCTTCTGCTCTTCTCTCCCCCTTTTTCCCTGGGGGAGAGTTTTGAGCCGCTAAACAGCTGATTTTTGCTGTTCTAGTGGCAAACGGAATCGCGGGGCTGGAGCTCCTAAAGGAGCATCCATTGGTGAATGCGGAGTCACCGGAAGTCCACTTGATGGCAGTTTCTTGATTGGGGTATTATTTACTTGATTGTTGGTCTGAAGTTAACTTTGGAGTTAATCTATGCTGATCTGGGTGCTGAGTGCTGGTGGAAAGGTGCTGGACAGTGGTAGGTTGCTACCGGTTCACACCAAATCAGGCAAACCGGTAGCAACGGAAGCGGGAGGCTCCGCCCACCCACCCGGACTCTTCTGTGCATGTGCAAAAGCTTCTGCGCATGTGCAGAAGCGCCACACGCATTTGAATGAACCAGTAGCGATGGGATTTGGAACTCACCCCTGGTGCTGGAGTCTTTTTGTTCCTTTCTGGGCTGGTTGATTGTCTCTTTTGCATAGTCTGTAGATGTTGCTAATGTCTATGTGTCTATTGATGGCTGATTTGTCAGGGTGCCAGGCTTCTAGAGATTCTCTGGCATTTTTGGATTTGGCCTGGTCTAGGATGGTCATATTTTTCCAATTGAAACTATGATTAAATCTGTCTATATGTTGTGAATTTAAAGGATTTTCATCATGTTTTCTGACTTTCCCCTTGGTGTTCTTATACTGCCAACTGGCAGTCAGAAGACATGATGAAAATTCTTTAATTTCTACCCTGAGCTACAAATATTCTCCTTTATTGGTATAAATATATAACTTCTGAATTAATCCCAAGGAAGGGAAAAACATAGAATTATCAGATTGCATGGTTTCTGTGACAGCCCTGGAGGCCATCTTTTTCTTTGGATCTTCAGGGCTGCCACACTTAGTGCTGTGGGAAACCGGGGGCGGGGGGATTGCATGGATATCTAGCCATAAAAACATTCTTTTCTCAGAGATTCAAGGACATCTTGCCCTGCACTTGGAGTGGCGTGATTGGGAGGCATCTCCAGTTGGGACGGTGCATTGATTGGACCTTGTGATGGACATGTGGGTGCAGGGGAAGGACCTTGGACTGTCCTTTGGATGGGGAAAACCTGGAGCTTTCAGATTTGGGTTTTCCCAGATGTGCCAATATGACATCTCTAATAAAATGGAACTTTGAGGAACTTCGAGCCTCAGAGTCTTCTTTCGTTGGGGGTTTTTCTTGGAACCCTGACATTCTGAGTAAATCAGCACATATTAGGTTATATCACTACCAGAACTACTTCCCGACTCTATCTAAGTGGAAACATTGCTATCAATAGGTATATCTATGGTAACTTGATTTATTTTGCATGCAAGGTTTTATAAGTATGTATTCTCTTTAAAATAGGGAGGTACATGGGATTATATCACAAGCTTTCATCACTATCCCCAAATCTGAGAAATTATTTTCTCTATATATCTTCAACCTAAGTATCTATCAAGTGGAGGTTTTGAAGACTCTCTGAAAAGAAATCTCAAGAACTAGTTATGATTCATTGTGGGCAAAAAGAACTCATCCATAATGATTCAGTGAATGCAGAGAAGATATTTTATTTGAACCTAGTCTGCTTTGAGAATGACATCAGCTTGCTTTTCAGGAGTTATATAGAGAACTTTGTAGAATATGATACATATTCCTCTGCTTTTGGGAAGTTAGAAAATCATGAAACACTATTTCAGGCTATACAACATAATTTTGATTCCTGCAGAGTGCCTCAGGCACCGAGGTAGTAAGTTAACATTAGAGAAGCGATCTGTCCAGAAACAGAGTAAAATATTTTTTCTTCCAAATGTGTTCTGCAATAAAGAGTTATTATCTATCCATCCATCCATCTATCCATCCATCTATTCGTATTTATTGTAAGAGGAGTGAGCTAAAATGAAAGACATAATGTATTAATGGTTTTTGTAATTATAGTTTGTTATTACTAATAGTTAAGGAAATATGCATTAGCTCAAAATATGGGCATTTGCATTAAGTGGGAGGATACAGATAGTCCTTGATTTAGGACCACAATTCAGCCCAAAATTTCTGATGATAAGTGAGACGTTTGTCAAGCGAGTTGTGCCCCATTTTTCAACCTTTCTTGCCACAATTGTTAAGTGACGCACTGCAGTTGTGAAATTAGTAACACGGTTGTTAAGTGAATTTGTCTTGCATGTTGACTTTGCTTGTCAGAAGGTTACAAAATGTGATCACATGACCCCACCTCATGAGTCAGGTGCCAAGAGTCTGAATTTTGATCACATGACCATGAGGCTGCTACAATGGTCACACGTGTGGAAAACTGTCATAGGTCACTTTTTTTCAGTGCCATTGTAAGTTTGAATGGTCACTAAATGAACTGTTGTAAGTCAAGGACTAACTGTATAAGAATTTCCAGCCAGGTCCTGCAATGTTATGAGAATTTCATCAATAACAGATTTTTTTTAATGCATTTGGAATGGAAAAGAGGCTTTTTCTCTTTTTCTCTTTCTCAGGCTATTAGAACTCAGAATTATTAATGAATCATAAAATCAAATAGTTGAGAAAAGATCATTAAGGCCACTAAGTCTCATGCAGGAATTAAAATTAGGCATTTTGCGAAAACATATGTAGTTAAGGGGGGGAGGCATGGCTAGTACCACTCTATAACTATTTCATGAACAAGTAAAATCTGCCTTTCTATAATTTAAGATTATTATTTCATATCTCACACACCGGAGCAATAACAAACAAAGCACCGCATTCTGAAATTAGCAGAATTAAGAGGGATGAAATAAAATACAGCTAGTTCTCAATTTACAACCACAATTGAGCTCAAAATTTCCTTCACTAACGGAGACATTGGTTAAGGGAGTTTTGTCCCATTTTACGATCTTGATCATAAAATTCCGATTTTGCTGAACAGAAGGTTGCAAAAGGGGATCACATGACCTTGGGACATGGCAGCCATCATAAATATGAGTCAGTTGCCAAGCATTTGAATTTTGATTGTGTGACCATGGGGATGCCGTAACGGTTGTAAGTGTGAAAAATGCTCATAAATCACTTTTTGAGAACCATTTTAACTTCAAACGGTCACTAAATGAACTGCTGTAAGTCAAGAACTTCTTCATTCCTTTATATATTACATGATTATTTTAGACCAGGGGTGGGCAACTGCCAAGCTCAGGAATTCTGGGAGTTGAAGTCACAGGTTGTAAAAGGGCCACGGTTGCCCACCCCTGTATTTAGACAATTTACTCCCAGGAGACATTATTAGTTTAGTCTAAAAACAGAAAAATCTATGACAAAGATATATGTCAGAATTCTGCTACTTATGATAATTATATCACTTCCAAAGGCAATGTGTTTCTGATTATAGACTTTACAGGGATACTTGATTGGCTATACTAGGAAACTGGAGACTGGATGGATCGATGGATGGGCTCTTATCTGACCCAGCCAGACTCTTTTTATGTTCTAATGAGGATTTTTTCTTAGGTAAAACATCTGTGCAACCTTGAAGATAGAATACAAGATGCAGAGGGGGGAAAAATACAGGAAGGCCATGTAATTCTCAAAATTATCTTTACAAATGTCAAGAAAATATAAAATCCTTTCGTTCAATACCAAACATATTGTTAAATCTTCAAAGATGTCAACCCAGATTTGGTTATCTTGATTCAGTAAAACAGGTTTCATAATATATTCACTAAAGTTCCAACACATGAACGGATTGGTTCATTGGATCCATTTTCATGGCCTAAAAGACTGAAGAAAATGTTTTCATTTCAAATTCAGCTTGTAATTAAGGATTGTAACATTAGAAAAATGAATATACTTTTTACCTACATAACATCCTAGATACAGAGTTCTCTCAAGTATTGTTACAGGTAGTCCTTGATTTACGAGCATAATTGGGATTAGAATTCCCATTGCTGAGCAAGGTGGTTCTTGCCCGATGTAACAATCTTTTCTGGCACAGTCATTAAATGAAACACTGAAATTGTTAAGCAAATCAACTGATCATTAAGTGAATCCAACTTCCCTCGTTGACTTTGTTTTCTGGAAGCTGATTGGAAAGGTTGCAAATGGTGATCATATGATCCCTGGTCACTGCAACCATTGTAAATCCATGCCAGTTGCCAAGCACCCAAATTTTGATCACGTGATTGTGGGAATGCTGACAGTTGTAGCTGTCATAAAATTGAGCTCAAGCCACTCCAATAGTTATCTGAGTGATACTTTGTTGGGGCTCATCAGGAAAGCAGATCGCTTAAGAAAGCAGATTTCATATGACTGATTCAAAGATTTGTAACCCAGTATACAAAATCCTGTAACCCAATATACAAAATTAAGGAAAACCATTGAGGTAAAGAAAACTATGGTTGAATGCAAATTGTCGTAGGAGTCATTTAATTAAAACCTTATTCCCAGAGAAAGAGAGTCTATTTTTCCTTAGTTCCAGAAGTGTGTGGGGCATCCTACATTCAAGGACAAAAGATGGCAATGTAACTGCCTGTTGTGACCCACCAGCCACCAGCAGAGCTGGTGACAGACTCGGACAGTGAGGAGGTTGGGGAGGAACATGGGCAGAGGTGGGTTTCAGAAGGCTTTGACCAGTTCTGGAGAACCAGTAGTGGAAATTTTGAGTAGTTCAGAGAACTACTCAAACCAGTAAATACCACCTCTGACTGGCCCCGCCCCTATCTATTCTCTGCTTCCCAAGCCCCAGCTGATCAGGAAGAAATGGGGATTTTGCAGTAACCTTCCCCTGGATTGGGAAGGGAATGGAGATTTTACAATATCCATCTCCTGCCATGCCCACCAAGCAACACCCACAGAACTGGTAGTAAAAAAATTTGAAACCCACCACTGAACATGGGCTAGTCCTGGAGTCTGGGGAAATCTCTGATGAGTGTTATGCGTCAGAAGCAGAGATGGGACCAGGGCTGTCCGATAGTTATCAGCTACTTTCGGAATCGGAGATAAGTGGGGCATAAGAACAGCTGGAGCCTGTTCCTGAAGTTCTCATGCTCAGAGCTGCCAGGAGAAAGGAACAATTAAAGAACAGGGGCCGACTCAGTAGTAAAGGAACAAGTAGATGCTGAATGGCCCCTCCCATAGGCAATAAATAGGAGCAAAAAAGGAGTGGTTTTTTCAGAAGACAATTAGTTTGTTTATTAGTGTGAAGATTTGCTTATCTGAGTTCGTGCCCCACAGAGACTCCTTGCCAGGTATTTCATTGTACAGCGTTGCACTTGGAAGCTATCAGCCTGGCAAATATCCAAGGACTGATTAGGTCTGTGGTTGCAATTCACCCTTGAAAGACTTTTTGCTGGGACTTTTCTAGATGTGAATGCTAGGAATTCACATTAGCCAAATAAAAAGGGATTTTTTTTCAGGACAAGGAGTCTGTTTTGTGATTTGGTGAAGCCTAGGTCAAAACACTACCTACCTTGGATGGATGTTTTTTCACCTGGAGAAAGAACCAATTAATGTTGCTACTTGGATGGGGATATCATGATTCCAAATACACAAGGACCACACTGGAAAACAGTATCTCAGGAGCACTTTGTTGGCAAAGTGACAAAAAAAAAAAAAAAAAAAAACCCTCCAACCTCAAATTGCTCTTGGGCTGAGAATTGTTTTGATATTTAATCTAGAGTTACATTTTATTTTATTTACCAACCATCAGCCAATGAAATGCTATAATTAATGCTGTCTCTCTGTAGTTTTCTCTTGCTGTTTTGTGTTTCACATCTTTGCTTTTAAAATAATGATTTAATTGTTAATATATAATTGCTGTGAACCAGCTAGAACTTACAGAGAGTTGGTGTATCATAAAAGGAAAGAAATGAAATGTTATTCTTATAACAGCAGGAAGGATAAATGCGATTCAAGATAAATTAATGAAAACAGCAGTTTCAGAGGCAGGGAAGTGGATAGAGGCTGTAAAATTAGTCTGAATATGTAGCAAAGATGTTTGGCTGAGCTATACCGGCTGCAAAATGTATTTAAAAAATTATTCATTGCATCATTATAAAACCTTCCAGCATTGTCGGAATAGTTGCTATTTCTATGAATGAACTCAATGGAAAATGTTGTGCAAAACATAAGCTTGTTTTTATTTCTTGTATATTTGTTGTTTCTTTTTAATGAGCATTTGTAGAACTGGATCATATGAATGAGGATTATACTATAGGTTTCTCCTCCAGCTTTATTCATTGATGTGGGAATAAACTGCAATGAAATTAGCAGGGCTTGCCTCTGAATAGAAATACAAAGTACTGCACAGTTTGATGGATCATTTCATGTTCTAGTTTGAGCCTTCTAGAAATTCCTAGCTTGAAATTTTCAGGAAGATCTTTGAATGTCAAAAAATCAGAAAATGTTTAACTTAACTGTGCATGCTCTCTCTCTCTTTCTCTCCCCTCTCCCTCCCTCCCCCTCTGTCTTTTTATCCCCCTCCTTCTCTTATTGAGTCCTGAGCCTTGAGTTCAGCCATCACTGCCAGAAGTCTGCCTTGTGCCATTCCCCCAAGGCATTTATAAAATAAGTTCCAGATTCATTCCAGAATGATCTGGTGGACATGATTCAGAAATCTTATCTGAGCAAACCCTCGTATTAACTGTCTATGTATGGCTTTCAGACTTAGATATAAATTTCAGTGGCTTTGCAATGATGATTTTGGTACATGGCAGTGTCATTTTGTGCCTCAAAATTACATATATAAAAATATTTTTTCAGTGTATGATTTTAAATTAAAATTGTTTAAGGTAAAGGTAAAGGTTCCCCTCGCACATATGTGCTAGTCGTTCCCGACTCTAGGGGGCGGTGCTCATCTTTGTTTCAAAGCTGAAGAGCCAGCGCTGTCCGAAGACGTCTCCGTGGTCATGTGGCCGGCATGACTAAATGCCAAAGGCTCACGGAACACTGTTACCTTCCCACCAAAGGTGGTCCCTATTTTTCTACTTGCATTTTTTAATGTGCTTTCGAACTGCTAGGTTGGCAGAAGCTGGGAGAAGTAACAGGTGCTCACCCCATTATGCGGCACTAGGGATTCGAACCGCTGAACTGCCGATCTTTCGATCCACAAGCTCAGCGTCTTAGCCAGTGAGCCACCGCGTTCCTTAAAATGTGTTTAGAAATGTGTAATACACTTTAATACTTAAAGCAGAAATAGGATAAAGTTGAGTTAGTGATAGTACTGACAAGTATAAACTGATTTATGCATGCCTAGAAATTCCCAAAAGCTCTTAGTGTTTTACATTGTCTTAAACTTATTGAGATGATGAGGAACAGGAAGGAAAGTTCCTACAAGTTGAAATATTCCATCCCTGTCCTAATGTTTCCTCTACTTGTATCTATTTTATATATTCAATTCATGCTTATACTTATATAAATTACCTAATACGTTCTGGACAAATAAATAAAATAAATAAATAAAATAAAATAATAGCTGTTGATGCTGGATCAGCTGCTGCCTTCTTTGATGCTGCACATGCTTAATACTTTTAAAAATAATTTCAGAATCAGGAGCCCCTATTACCAGGTTGCTCTTTCTACACTGTGCTGCCTGGTCTTCACAAATTTACTGAAGGGGTGATGATGCAGGAAAGACTCCCAAGAACCAGTAAGTCAAGGATCCTTGAAAAGGAATTTTTCTCTTTCAAAATCCTTATTCTGAAGCCATTTCCAAATAAATCAAGCTAACAATGTAATCAGATGGTGCCCAAGTTTTAAAGGCTTTTATGATGCTCAGCTGAAAGGATGTTGAAAATTCAAATTTTATCTTGGCACCATGCTAAAATGTCTAAATGGAGCACAAAAGCTTTTTACCAGATTATGATCGTCACACAAATTGTTTTTAAATGAATAAACATAAGAGCTCAAGAGAACTGGAAGAACCGTCTATTATTCATTACAGACATTTAGTGCTTCATTAATTTGAATGCAACAATCCATTTTTGATTAGCTGGGTTGTTAAGCAGACATTGTCGAATGCCACTAAGGTGTGAGGTGTGAAGAATGTGCTTCGTGGCATCTGTGTGTTCCCTCTGAAGACAGCAGCATTTCAGCTGATATTAATGCCTGAGCCCCCCCATCCCTCCCAGTATCAAATAGCCATAAATTTCTAAGCACTTTATGAACATTGCTTTTGCAAAGTTACGTTCATATAAATTTCCATTCCTGTAAAAGAAGGCAAACAAGGAGACAAATTGTTTCCGTATTAGATGGAAGAACAAACACGAGAGAGAGAGAGAATGGCTCAGCCTTGAAATTGCTAGAATTTTATTCCAAACATCAATGAATGAAGAAATGCCATCTTTAAATTCAGGGGAGGATATGATGAATACAAAAACAGAATGGAAAATTATTCCACAACATTGTCAGAATATCCGTTCACATTTGGCTCCAGTTGTGATTTCAGACAGTCTGATTTTAAATTGTCTGCTCCGAAGTAAAACTCACTTAGTTCATTGTGATTTATTTTTCAGCTTAAACAAGCTTAATGTTGTTCATACTGCCTACAAATTTTAACAGCAGTTACATGATTTGGCCATCCAGTATTTATGGTATACTCCGATTTTCTCTTTCAATATAGAACGTAAAAGAGAATGATGGTAAAAATTCCCAGATGAGTTAGAGGAGTTAATTGAAACTTGTGTGTGATCAGATAAATATAATCCCCTGGATTTAGTTGACTGAGTCAGTTGACTTGATTTTATATATGCTTCTTTTACCACCATTGTGTCCAACGTAGGATTCAGGCATTCACATAGACTTTCTTTTCTTTTCATTCACTCTTCTGGATTCATATTGGAGCTTTATCAACAAACAGAGACCTTGTAACAGCACAAGCTAGCCTCTTCTCTGTGGGTCCATATTGTTACACTCTTTTTATGTTCTTCATATATTTTGAGGATGGGATAAAATTTATTTTTTTCTCTCCTTCCTTAGATAAAAAAAATTACAAAACTGAACATCCTTAGTTCAGTATCCTAATCTAAGGTTACAGGGGGAAAAGAGAAAGAGTGAAAACAAGTGAAAATCCTTCAGACCTTTCTGGGAGATACAAGTTGTACTCTGATGTTAAATAGAATAGAATAGAATAACAGAATTGGAAGGGACCTTGGAGGTCTTCTAGTCTGACCCCTGCTTAGGCAGGAAATCCAACATCTTCTTAAAAGCATTCTTGGAGCATTCACAACTTCTGGAGCCGGGTTTTTCCACTGATTAATTGCTCTAACTGTCAGGAAATTTCTCCTTAGTTCTAAGTTGCTTCTCTCCTTGATTAGTTTCCACCCATTGCTTCTTGTCCTGCCTTTAGGTGCTTTGGCGAATAGCTTGACTCCCTCTTCTTTGTAGCAGCCCCTGAGATATTGGAACACACTATCATGTCTCCCCTAGTCCTTCTTTTCATTAAACTAGACATACCCACTTCCTGTAGGTCTCACCTTTTATTAAGGTCTCACCTTCTATTGCAAAGCCAGTAGGAAAAGGTTCCATTCCATTACACAATAGATACAAACTCATGGTAAACCAATCCAAACTAGATTGCAGAAAATACGACTTCAGTAACAGTTGTCAACGCCTGAGATGCACTACCTGACTCTGTGGTTTCTTCCCCAAATCCCCAAAACTTTAACCTTAGACTTTGGTGAGTACAGTAGACCTCACCCCATTCCTAAAAGGTCTGTAAGGGGCGTGCATAAGCGCACCAGCGTGCCTACCATCCCTGTCCTAATGTTTTCTTTTATTCGTATCCTTTTCATTATGTTTACACTTCTTTCTGTCATAAAATGCATGCTTGACAAAATAAAATAAAATAAAATAAAAATAAAATAAAATAATAATAAAATAAAATAAAATAAAATAAAATAAAATAATAATAATAATAAAATAAAATAATAATAAAATAAAATAAAATAAATAAAATAATAAAATAAAATAAAATAAAATAATAAAATAAAATAAAATAATAATAATAATAAAATAAAATAAAATAAAATAAAATAAAATAAAATAAATAAAATAAAATAAAATAAAATAAAATAAAATAAAATAAAATAAATAAAATAAAATAAAATAAAATAAAATAAAATAAAATAAAATAAAATAAAATAAAATAAAATAAAATAAAATAAAATAAAATAAAATAATAAAATAAAATAAAATAAAATAAAATAAAATAAAATAGTGGGAAGATAATGGAATCAAGGGGCTTGTTTACCCCAGGAGGCAAAATGTTTTCTTCCTCCTTGTTTCATGGGTGTTTTTGCAAATTCATATGAAAGCAAAGCAAAAATGAATGCTTCTTACATTACATGTAAGTAGTTCTTGACTTACAATCATAATTGAACTTGGATTAGTGGTTGTAAATCATTGTGGTTATATGTCAGGATATCACTTAACCAGACCTTATTTTTCAACATTTTTGACAGCAGTCACTAAGCAAACACTGTGGTCATTAAATGAACTCCCCAGTCATTAAGGAAATCCATTTTCCCAATTGGTGTTTTTTGCCAGAAACCAAAAGTAGTAAACACTGGAAATACTTCGCCACTGGAGACTGCAAATGGCTATAAAAGTAAGCCAGTTGTCCAGTGCCCATAATACAATCACACAACTGTCAGGTGGCTTGTGTACATGTTGCCACTGTAACTTCAAAAACAGGTCGTAAGTAGCTCTGGTGAAGTCTGTCATAACTTTGAATGGTCATTAAACAACCGGTTGTAAATTGAGGATTACCTGTATATCCTTTTACATCAGTGAAACACATTGTAGGAATAGGCCGTTGTGTCCTGCTAACTCTTTATAGTGGTTCTGACTGATTTCTAACTAATTCTGGAACAAGAGTTCTATCGTTAGGTATTTTAAACATAAAAAACACAAGGTTTTTATTTTTTCTTCACACAGCATTGCTAAAAAGGCACTAAGAGTTGTTAACCTAATTTTGCGAAGTTTCTTCTCTGTTAATATTGTATTGCTAACTAAGGCATGCAAAACCTTTGCCAGACCAATTCTTGAATACAGGTTGTCCGCCTGGAACCTACACTGTATTTCGGACATTAACATGATTGAGTGGGTTCAGTGGTATTTTACGAGAAGACTATTCCACTCCACAATAGAATTCATTATGCCACCAGTCTTAAAATTTTGGGCTTGGACAATCTGGAATTGCACTACTTGTGGTCTGATTTAAGCATAGTATACAAAATTGTCTGCTACAATGTCTTGCCTGTCAACGACTTCTTCAGTTTTAACCACAATAGTACAAGGGCAAACAATCAATACAAACTCAAGGTAAACGGCTTCAAACTCGATTGCAGGACATACGATTTCAGCAACAGAGTGGTCAATGCCTGGAATGTGCTACCCGACTCCATTCTTACAGCCTCAAACCCTCAGAGTTTGAACTTCAAACTGTTTACCATGGACCTCACTCCCTTCTTAAGAGGTCCGTAAAGGGGGCGTGCATAAGCACACCAAAGTGCCTACTGTCCCTGTCTTACTGTCCCCATTTATTTGTATTTACTTCCTTTGTTTATGTTTATGTTCATACCTATACTTGTCATTTTGTACATGTTTGATAAACAAACAAACAAATAAATAAATAATAAATATAAACACACAGACATACAAACACATACTTCCAAAATCTTGCCAAGGAAACTGCAGGGACTAGTGCAGGCAGTCACAAAGAGTTAAAAATTAAAAGACATGAAAATAAAATAAAATAGCATTTAATATTTTATTCATAAAATAATTTTATAATTTTGTCAATTTAAGTATTTTTTTAGTATTTTAACTTTTTTTAATTCATAGTTTAGTAGTCTGAACCATCTTATTTGCTTTTATTAATCTTCTAGAAAATGTTTGTGCATTTTAATTTGATCCTTATAACCTTTTACAAAAACTATAAAATGCTGGTTGGTGAGAATAATAAAGATAGTGCTACTCAATAGGTTTATAGCTAAATTCCCCTCCCTTATCCCCAAACCTTTTGTTAACTACCTTATTATTAAATTTAAAAAATAATGAAATGCTTCTCAGAATTTTAATCAGGAAACCAGAAATATATTTTTGGAAGGAAGAATCAGTTTGTTGGCTGAACAAAAACATCAAAATCAGTCTCTATTGACGGCCTTAAACCACAAAATTAGTCATTCCTAATTCCCAAATAGCTAAATCTTTAATTCAATGTAAGATTGGTTATTATGCAACAAATACTGATTATGGTTTTAAGAATGCATTATCTAACATTTGGGATTGTATTAAATGAATCCTAAAAGCTCTAAATTCTTTAAAAGCTTGAGAGCCATTTGAATCTCAGATGAGGTTAAATGTTATGGGAATTCAATTTTTCCTGTTGTATCTGCATGTTCTATAATGGCTACTCATTGATAGGAAAAATTATGGATACATTTTTAAGGCTTTTTCTGTTGAGTCTCTGAATTAATAGTCTAGGGATGAGAGCTCAACAAAAACTCAGGCTCTTCACAGAGAGTTATATCATACTCAAGTTTGATGGGCCAAATGAGGTTATGTTCCACAACCAGAATTCATTCAAGCTTAAGAAGCATTCTTTCATAATTCTATAAGTCCCCTCACTTGTCCAGGTAACTGATACTAATTTAATGAAAAGAAGGATTAGAAGAAGGATATGATAGCAGTGTTCCAATATCTGAGGGCTTGCCACAAAGAAGAGGGAGTCAACCTATTCTCCCAAAGCACCTGAAGGCAGGACAAGAAGCATTGGATGAAAACTAATCAAGGAGAGAAACAACCTAAGGAACAAACTAAGGAGAAATTTACCGATAGTGAGAATAATTAATCAATGGAACAACTTGTCTTCAGAAGTTATGGGTGCTTCATCACTAGAGGTTTTTAAGAAGAGATTGGACAGCCATTTGTCTGAAATGGTATAGGGTTTCCTGCCTGAGCAGGGGGTTGGACTAGAACTCCAAAGTCCCTTACAGCTCTATTCTGATTGATTGATTGATTGATTGATTGGTTGGTTGATTGGTTGGTTGGTTGAATTAATTGCTGGACCAAGATATTTTCCTTCATTTTTTTCTCATCCAGTTCTCATTTGTTTCAATATGACAGAATTTACTTTTGAAATTTCTTTTAAAACAGAAGATAGGGTTGATTGGTTGATTGATTGATTGATTGATTGAATCAATGCTGTACCAAGAGATTTTCTGTTCTGTTCTAATATCACCACATTCTAACTACAGTACTATCATATGTGATATATCTATTTATTTTTCACATTTTTGAACTATCTCTCTATATATGGCTTACTGAATATACTAGAGATACTTTTTAGCTATTATGTTCTTTGGTAGTTTTTACTCCTTATTCATTAGCTGTAGTCAAGAATATCGAAGGACTAGGCAATCCTTTTATTTTCTCAGTCCAGGAATTTCTTGAATTGTATTTTGAAAACTAATTCAATCTACACAATTCCAGCAATCCTTCAGATTTTATTTTTTTTTCCTCATTTTTTGGTATCTATACTGCAGATAAAATTTCACAGGGACAGCTAAAGCACACAGACATGTACATATAACCACTCACACACAGTACACAAAAGGATTGAGAAGTCATTTTCAATTATAACTCAGTCATAGAAAATGTTTGGAATGTGCCTATGTATTTCTTGATGGATGATTTGTCAAAATGCGAAGGAATGGTTCCATTTCTGTTGCCATTGCCATCTAAATCAAATTTTGGTTACTTGTTGACATCATGTCAGAGTTCCTGGCCTATCATTAGAACTTTGTTCTCTTCATCCCTTTGTTGAGTGAGGAATCTATATTCTCTTCAGAACAGTAGTAAGATAATAGAATTCATAAAATAATCAGTGAAAAAGGAACAGAAGAGAATGCATCAATATGATGACCAAAAAGATGCATGGAGACCAGAGAGTAAAAGTGGTGAGGAGATGGAATCTGCCATCAATCCAGCAGCCAGCTGCAGTGTGGAAATCTCCAATTTGGTCCCCAGGCTAACTGATAAATCCAGGACTTCAGGCTGGGGTAGGCTTCAAAAATTTTAGCAAGGGGTTCTCTGCCCAGTTGCTGGGTGGGCGTGGCCATGATGGGTGTGGCTTAGTTGGCTTCCTGCACCACTGCAGGGGGCGTTTTTGCCCTCTCTGGACTCCGGAGGCTTTCCTTGAGCTTCCGGGAGGGCAAAAACAGTCTCTCCAGGCTCCGGAGGCCCTCTAGAGGCCAGAAATGGGCCCATTTCTGGCCTTCCCGAGCTTCTGGTAGGCCAATTTTTTGCCCTCCCCAAGTCTCTACATGCGCCCTGCACTAACCTGCATCCAAAACAGGCCACGGGGGGATTCCTGCGGGGCGGAGCCAGCCAGGAGTGGGATTTGGGGGTTCTCTGAACTGCACAGAATCTTAGCTAGAGGTTCTCGTGCAAACCCTCAGCAGCCCACCCCTGCTTCAGGCTCTTGAGGAAAAATAGGAGGGTGAGGGCAGATCTTAGCTTAGAGGTAAGTAATGTCATGATTATGTAGTGTATATTGGAAGTAGTGACCCTTTAAGAGTTGTATGCAATGAAATCTCATTTTAATGCATGCCAATTGGTGTACATTCAAAGAGAAAATAAAGTTATTCTATTCTATTCTATCCTATCCTATCCTATCCTATCCTATCCTATCCAGTAGCCTTTAGATATCTTTTCTTTGGAACAAAAAAAATCATATCATTTCTATTTCTTCTTTTATTATTTTTAAGAATACTGCAAAGGTAGAAATCCAGTGAATGATTTCCTCTGTCACATCAGGCAAGTGGAAAGAATTGCTGTGGTGAGATAAACTTTCTTGAGACATTTTTTAAAAGCTGGAGTTAATACACAGCATCAAGTGAAGACGGGTTACTTTTCCCCGATTAGATCTCACTTTGGGAAATAGCATCTGCTATCAACTGCCACAGACCGCAAGGCGAACAACACCTGAAAGGAAGTGACACAGAACAACTTCAAAATTGACTCTCCATTATTCCAGAATGTAGGACAAGGAAATAATGAATTTAACTTACAAGAAGCAGATTTTGATTTAACATGGGACAGGGAGAGAGGAAAGCTTAACAGAGCAGTTTGCCAATGGAAACAGCTACTCAGGGAGGTGATGTGCTCATTCTATATTGGAAGTGTTCATGTGAATGACAGATATTGGGCATCCTTGAATTTGGATTCCTGAAATAATGGCTGCTTTCCACTCTGGGTTTCAATGATACTGTTGTGGCTCCATTGCCTGAGCCTGGGCTATCAACAGATGCAGACTCTGAAAGTGAGGGAGAGGAGTTGGCAAGGCCTCCCTCTCCAGGACCCTCCTCTCTGGCAATGCCTCCGGAGGACACCAAAGGCCAAACAATAGGCTCAGAGCCAAGCACGTCCTACCAGCCACAGGTGGATAGCGACGAAGAAGATAAGTGCTGGCTGGACCCTCGGCAGAGGCGCAGGGAGAAGCGTACACAGCAGAGGGGAAGGCGTGCCAGAGATTAGCTGAGTCACTGGACCACACCCCACAAGGTATAAATGTGGCTGTGGTGGCCGGTTCAGTTTGTGACGGGCAAAAACTGGAAATAATCCATGATCTCTGCGTTACTGGACTTTGCCTGCTTTATCAGACTGCATTTGGATTAATCCTTGTATTGTTGAAACTCTGCCTGTTTTATCAGAATGCTTGCAGTCTAATCTTTGTTTCGTGTGAGTAAAGTTTGAATTGGCAGCTATCCACTGGGTTGCTGCCAGCTTTATCTTCAAAGAGTTTTGTTGTGTGGCTTATTAACTCCGGGCCGTCTGTGGGGGTGCTTGTGTGGTACGGGGACAGAACAGATACCTTCTTCTCTTGTCAACATTTATTAAAAATTTTCTCTACATAGGCATACACCATTACTCCTTATCATGCCTTAACCCCACCCTGGAACTTACATCTGTAAACAGTACAAAAACAGCTAACTTTCACTTTGACCTGAGTTTCTAGCTAATAACTAAGCAGTGAATACATTTCTGCTGAGTTAATGGCTCAGAAAGCCAAATTCTACAGGTTGCAATAGTAATCAGAATTGGCCACTGGTGCTCTGCTCCATTTTAAATGTCAAATTAGAAAGTCTGGTTATCTAGGGAAGGCAGGCAGGCAGGCAGGCAGGCAGGCAGGCAGGCAGGCAGGCAGGCAGGAAGGAAGGAAGGAAGGAAGGAAGGAAGGAAGGAAGGAAGGAAGGAAGGAAGGAAGGACACTAAGACCTTCAGAACAAATCTTGCTAGTTGTAGTACAATCTAAATGTTTCAGCGTTTACCTAGCAAACTAGAAGACTTCCAAAGTCCCTTCCAACTCTGTTATTCTGTTAAAATTGTCATTTGCCAATTTCACATTTATAAGTTTCTCTATGATGCCAACAATACTTTAGAATGTTTTCTTCTTTCTACTGCTTTGGAAGTGCTGTGTTCTTTTTTACATGCATGCTATAGATTTATCTCTTAATTGAAAGCTTCCCTGTTTGGCTATTGCTTTTATGTGTATAGTTTGGGGATTTTTAAGTCTGCATAACAGTCTTATTTATTTATTTATTTATTTATTTATTTATTTATTTATTTATTTATTTAAATTTGTATACCGCCCTACTCCCGAAGGACTCAGGGTGGTGAACAGCCATAAAATAAAACATATAAATACAAAATTTAAAATAGAGATAAAACAAATTAAATAAACTTGGCTGACCATTTTAAAACCCCAATAATTTAAAACCAAATTTAAAATTTCCATTTAAAAGAGGAAACTTTTAGAAACTATTGGAATACAAACATATAAGAATTGAACATTTAAAGCAGGGGTGAAATCCAGCAGGTTCTGACAGGTTCTGGAGAACCAGTAGCAGAAATTTTGA
This sequence comes from Arizona elegans, assembly GCA_022577455.1. Lineage (NCBI taxonomy): Eukaryota > Metazoa > Chordata > Lepidosauria > Squamata > Colubridae > Arizona > Arizona elegans. Next base: position 190,344,039 of record JAKOOJ010000002.1, on the reverse strand, counting down.
GCAGTTCGAAGAACCAGAAAATACCACCTCTGGCTGGCCCGGAGTGGGGTGGGAATGGAGATTTTGCAATATCCTTCCCCCAGGAATGGGAATGGAGATTTTGCAGTATCCTTCCCCTACCTAGCCCACCAAACCACACCCACCAAGCCACACCACGCCCACCAAGCCACGCGCACAGAACCGGTAGTAAAAAAAAATTGGATTTCACCACTGGTTTAAAGCTTTTAATTATCTAACTGTACTGCATATATTGACCTGTCATTCTCACTAATGGAAATGATGCAAACATTGATTAAACTAATAAATAACAAATGCATAAAATTGAAGACCTAGTGACTTTCCTACTTCTGTCCATCACCTCTCTTAATTACAGATCTGAGTGACAATTTGCTTTCAAATTTCTGCAATCTGAAGAAGAGGTTTAAATCTTCTCTGGTAAACAAATCTTAGAGAGAGAAAAAGCTTCCATCACCGTAAATAGATGCATCCCTCATTTGGTTTCTATAGATCAGACAGTGTCGTGCAGTCAATCCTTCTATCGTGTATAAACACTCAAATAATACAATAAATTGTGCAAGTGCTTTTAATAATTGGTTCCATGAGTGGGGAGGAAGCCACTTTTGACTCCAATTGATATTTCTTCACTTTTTAAAAATGTATGTGAGAAGCAACCAAGAGGCAATGTTTAATTCATGGATACATAACAAGAAGTTTAAGACTCCAAGCAGTTTGCAAAAGCCCCTGGAACTCCTCCAAACGTGGTTGCCAAATGGTAATCTTTAGTGAGACAGATGGGGAAATTATTAAATGCATGAGGTCTAATCATATTCACTGTAATTAATCAATTAATCAAAAGTGAAATTTAATTAAACTAGGTTTTGGTCCTGGCCTGTTGTCTGGACCTTATCTATTCTCTAGATTCCATCTGTAGCCACACAATGAACAAGTGCAGCCCAAGAAGCCAGAATTGGACGACATAAAACTTCAATAAATTATTTAAATTATTTTTAGAAGAATTGGATTAAATATTTCTTATAAATTCATGTATAAAGGGACAAATCCAGGTCAGGTTGTTGCCTGCTTATTTTAGACTACAAGAATAGGATATGATTAATTGATTGATTGATTGATTATGAACCACCAAGCTGGTCTTGATCAGGGGTGGGCTTCAAAAATTTTAGCAAGGATTTCTCTGCCTGGTTGCTGGGTAAGCGTGGCCATGGCGGGCGTGGCCTAGTCAGTTTCCTGCACCATGATGGGGGGTGGGACGTTTTTGCCCTCTCCGGGCTTCAGAGGCTTTCCTTGAGCCTTCCCAGGCTCCGGAGGCCCTCTGGAGGCCAGAAACCGGCCCATTTCTGGCCTTCCTGAACTTCTGATAGCCCCGTTTTTGCCCTCCCTGAGCATCCACATGTGCCCTGCACTTACCTGCATCCAAAATGGGCTGCATGGAGACTCCTCAGAGGGGTGGGGTGGGTGGGACCAACCAGGAGTGGGATTTTGGGGTTCTCGGAACTGCACAGAATCTTAGCTAAAGGTTCTCCCGAACCCCTGCAAACCCCCAGCAGCCCAACCATGGTCTTGATCCTAGAAACCTTATAGATTGCCTTTCTCCAAGACGATATCTACCCAACTTGGTCTTTCATGTCTTCCAAAATTTTGCCCATTGCTGTAGTTATTAAGTCCATCCACCTTGCTACTGGTCATCCTACAGAATGCAGAATAATAGAGTTGGGATGGACCTTAAAGGTCCCTTCCCTTTCCTCTTCTCTTTCCTTCCATCATCATCATTATTACTATGAGAACCAGTTTCACCTAAATATTTAAAATAATCACTGTGATTTACAGACCTGGATTCATTCTCTGTGATAGAAAATAAAGCTTTCCAATGAATTCACAATTTATCTTCTAAACATTTTCATTCTGTGTTTTTAATTAGAACACTAAGTGCAGTAAAACAGAGGATATAAACCTATATATTCTTACTAAGATGTAAACTGAACACATTTAGAGTTATGCATAAGGTTTCCTCTTTTGTTTAAAAATTTGGGGGGGGGGGGACACCTAATTGAATTCCTTTGTGTGTATATGGGACAAGTTCTAATATTTATTGTCCTTTTAGACAAAATGTTATGTCCAAAAGACAGATTGGTAATATGCAGTACAACTGCTGTGTGTTGAAAGTACTACATGCTCAGAATAGGCAAGCAGAAAAAAAATCAAACCACATCAATTGACAATGATTTCTTTTTTTGAAAGAGAGTTGAAAAGGAGTCAACTGTGTCCCTTACTGAGTCTGAAACAAATAATGCAAAACTTTGCCCAGTGTACTTGAAACGAACAACTCAAATGTTGTTGCTTTCATTGTCGCATTTGTAGTCAATTCATTTCTTTTCTCCCAAACTTTCTTGCCATAAAAACTAAATGACACCTAGAATGTAACCTCATTCTGAATAACTCTCAAGTAAAAAATAAATTGGATTTTCCTTTCCCTTGCTTGTTTTTTCAAGCATATCAAATTTGCATCCCTAATCCAGAAAGGTCTATAAAATGTTAATCATAACAATGAACTTTCTATCAAATGCTTCAATTAAGCAGCTAATATTTCATGCCCACTATCAAAGTTTCCCTGTTGGGCTACCACAGGTTTTTCATTTATTTTATCGGCAGAGCTAGATCACAGTTGGTTAAATATCAAACCCAATTACTCCCACTATGGATATTAAACATGGGAGATAAGATTTAGATCAAGTTTTCATTCAGCTGTATCAATGATTGTTGTGAGAAGAAAATGGGAAACATCTTGGAGAAAGGCTTGACAAGAACCAAATCAGTTAAATTCCTTTCTGGTTTTCTGCTGTCATCCTCTATTTGTTGTTCCCATGCTTCTAACTGAAAGAGGAAATTTGATAGAAAGGAAGGTTTGTAACTACAGGGATTTCATTACTAAACTATTGGCAGTACCAAATACTTCCAAGTATAATTAAGAAGGGTATTTCTTTCTAGAAAGTCTAGGGATTGTGGTTTTCAGTTGCAGTTGACATTCCAACATTAATAACTGCTTTATTTTGTCTTTGTACCATCTCCTATATTTGAAGGATACATTTAAGTAAGAAAATTTAGTAACTTAAACAGGGTATTCTTAATTGTATGTGTGTGTGTGCACGCAGGTGTGTGCCATGTACCCCTTTAAGAATCTGACGAAACCTATTGAAACCGCTTAGAAAAAATTATTAAAATTTTTGACAAATAAATAAATGACAAAGATACAGATGTAATACCAAGAAAACAAATTATGCTTGAATACACTTATCAAAATATTGTAAACATAATTAACATATATGCTTCTTTATTAGTCCATTCAACCAATTAAAAAATCCAGCAAAATTTTAGTTAATGGATACTGAAAATTGCATTTTACTCCTTTTAAATTCTATCTATCCACAGATCCCAGGTTAAGAACCTCTATTCTAATTTATAAAGACATATTGAAGAAATACCTTGAAGACATTCTCCTCCTCCCTCAATGTCTTTCTATCTTCTCTGCCACCTAAGTGGCAAGGTTATCCACACTGGGATTACAAATCACCAAAAGTTTAAGAGCCTACAGCAGAGGTCTTCAAACTTGGCAGCTTTAAGACTTGTGGACTTCAATTCTCAGAATTCTGGGAGTTGAAGTCCACAAGTCTTAAAGCTGCCAAGTTTAAAGACCTCTGATCTACAGGATCAGACAAGCAGGGGCATATTAAGAGAAGTTCCCAGGCAAAAGACCACAAATAAACATAGAAGTTTACATAATCAGCTTCACACAAGGCATTTTAAATAATGGAATTGGCCTAACTAAACCACATTTGGTCTTTACAACTGCTAAGCTAATCAGACAAGATAACTCAGATACGTATCTGTAGGGAAATAAATTTTTGAAGCTAGAATAGTCTTGCTGTCTAGAGTGGCTAGGGAGCTAACGTCTTTTCTTTGTCAAACAAGTAAATAAATATGTCAATTATGGTATGATGAGGACTGACGCTATCTTGGAACCACAGAACCGGTCATTATTCCCCAAATCCATCTCAGGACAGGGATAGAATAAAGATAGGAATGCCCAACACTGCATACTGTTAGTGATACCATCATTTGTCATAAAATGCCATTTTCTCTATACTGTTGCTGCATTCAATTTCAGAATCCGCTGTCCCACTCTCCCTTCTTTTACCTGATGGATAAAGTCATCACCACAGAAATCTTCAAAGACTGAGTCTAAAACAATAGGCAGAGCTGCCCGTTTATTTCCAAATACTGGTTGGTGATTATATTAAAAACTTCAAGTCATTTGAGAGTCAGAATCATAAAACTTATCAACCTTTGCCTCAATACTTACTTTCAGTTTGGTTGACAAATAACTCACCTTTTACAACCCCATAATCCCTTAATTCAGGATAGAGACAGGATGGATGGAGCTGAGCATTTACTGGTCAGATGCCCTTCCTGATGCCACACTAACTTTGCAACAGATCTGCAATTATCTAGCACTGAACTCTCAACCTTCTGAGTGGGAGGCAAGCATCTTCACCACTAGGCCACCATGCTGCTCAGATGGACAAATATACTAACAAATCAGAAGAACACCTGTGAGAGCTCCACTTTCAAGACTCATAGCAAAAACTGTAATGCAAAGTATAGAAACTATAGAACTTTCATGCCTACAACCACAAGAATGAATCCTGTATGCAGATGACACCTTTGTCATAATGAAAATGGAACAAGTAAAGAAGACATATAAAACAATCAACATCTTCAAAAGAAGAATAATATTCACAAGAGAAGAAGAAAACAACACAACTACCCTCCCAGGATATCCTCTCCAGCAAAAGAAATGGTGGCAAATTAGAAGCACAATTTGATAGAAAATCCTCCCACGCTAACCAAGTGCTCCTCTATCAAAGTAACAACAGATTTTCCCAAGAAAAAGTGTGTAAGAACATTATTCAGATGAGCACAAATACACTGCAGCCACCCCCAACACCAGAAAAATGAAAGAGGTTGCTCATATAACATCTTTCAACAAAATGGATAGCCCTGCAATCTTATCAAAAGTGCCTAACCGTTCAACGCACGGGAGCACAACCAACACACACTATGAAAAGGATAGCAGTGCTATTATCAAACATATCTTGATCTGTTTTTTGTTTGTTACAAACAGAAGGCATCAGCCAGGGTGGCGCAGTGGTTAGAGTGCAGTGATTACTGCAGGCTACTTCTGCTGACTGCTGGCTGCCTGCAATTTGGCAGTTTGAATCTCACCAGGCTCAAGGTTGACTCAGCCTTTCATCATTCCAAGGTGGGTAAAATGAGGGCCCAGATTGTTGGGGAAAATATAGTGATGCTGTAAACTACTTAGAGAGGGCTGTAAAGCACTGTGAAGTGGTATATAAGTCTAAGTGCTATTGCTATTGCTATTAAGTAAACCAAAAGATCCAGGAGCACCCCTCCCCCCCAAAAAAATATGACTCATCTACAATATACATTGTAAGGACTGTATATTGAGTCATATATACAATAGCAATAGCAATAGCACTTAGACTTATATACCACTTCACAGTGCTTTACAGCCCTCTCTAAGTGATTTACAGCAGCAGTCACCAACTGGTGGTCCGTGGACCACTGATGGTCCATGAGAAAATTTTGGTGGTCCACAGAAAAATTATTTGCATTTTTATATTGCACTAAATCAAGGGTCCTCAAACTACAGCCTCTGGGACAGATACATGCAATGATCGTTTGTGTTGCTGCAGAGAGTCTCCCCCTTTAGGGTCTTTTTGTGCAGGTTGGAGGGGGGCAGAAATTCTGACATGGGGTCTGCTTCAGCCTCCTGGTGTGGGGCTTTGGGCAAAGGCTGGAGGGAAGCGCCGCTGGTGGCGAAGAGCTGGAGGGCCTTATTCCAGTGGGACTGCATCATGGCCTGGAACTGGCTGACCAGTTCATTAGGCAGATCGTATTAGTGGTCTGCGGGCTTTAAAATTATGAATTTAATGATCTCTGAGATCCGAAAAGTTGGGGACCCCTGGTTTACAGAGTCAGCATATTGCCCCCAACACTCTGGGTCCTCATTTTACCCACCTCGGAAGGATGGAAGGCTGAGTCAATCTTGACGGGCAGAAGAGCAACTAGCAATCAGAAGACATGATGAAAATGCCTTAATTTCACAACAGAGGGACAGATTTAACTGGGAGGATCCTAGACCAAGCTCACTCTCAAAAATGGAAATCCAAATTTTTGCAGGAATTAAGAAAGTACCAAGTAACCTTTCAACATGAATCCATCTCTTAGTTTACATCTATTTTTCATAAAGCATAAAAGTTGATGGCGCATAAGAAATGAATTCCATACCTGTTACAAAGTATAAGTTTCTATCCCATATACTGGAAAACTAAAATACATACTTTGTTTTCTTGCTATATTTGTTAAAAACTGTGATAATGTGCTTCAGGTAAAAATTATCATATTACTCTGTACTGAGAAAATGTAATCTAGGTATAAACCAAATATAGATGTTTAAAATATTTTTATTTCACCTTAGGGTTGAATAAAAATATCCCAGAATATTTTATTTGTAATTAGCTAGCTTTTTAACATTAACTTTCCTTTTTAATTCTCTCTGTCTCTCTCTGTCTCTGTCTCTACGTGTGTGTGTGTGTGTGTGTGTGTGTGAGAGAGAGAGAGAGAGAGAGAGAGAGGGAGAGAGAGAGGGAGAGGGAGAGAGGGAGGGAGAGTGGGGAACAGGATGGTGTTTGTGGGTGTGTATGATACAGTCCTTTTCTCTCAGCCAACTCAACTCACAGATTTGTTGTGGGGAAAATAGGAGGAGGAAGATGTGTTGGATGTGTTTACCACCTTGACTTATTTGCAGAAATAATAAACATGGGATATAAATTAAATAACTAGTTTTTATTTTAGACTATTGTCTCTTCTCTTTCTCTCCTCAAAAACAAAGCAAGCAAACAAACAAACAAACAAAAAACAGAAGGAAAGACCAGAGGAATCTAGGACTTGCCTTCTATGCATAGTTTCTGTAAAAAAACAGAAATATTAGACATGAGGAAGGATATATTTTAAAAATTTATTAGTTCGATTTATATGCCACCCTTCTCTGGAGACTTAGGGTGGCTTACAATGCATTAAGCAACAGCCTTCATACTTTCGTATATACCTGCTTAGTAGGGCTTCCCCCCCCCCCAAGCAGTGTTCTTTTTTATACAAAATCAGCTTATTGCCCCCACAATCTGGGTCCTCATTTTACCTACCTCGGAAGGATGGAAGGCTGATTCAACCTTGAGCCTGGTGAGATTTGAACTTGCAGTAATTGCAGGCAGCTGGCAACTAAGTGCTACTTTAACAGCACTTAGTCTACTGCGCCACCAAGGCTCTTCATGAATCATGAATAAATGTATATGTGTGCATAAAATTAAGCATTGTACAGGGTATGACTCAGGAATAACGACTGTTGGGGACGTGAATCATTGAGAAATAAAACATTATATGACACAAATTGGTATACTTTTTTAAAAAAATGGTTTACAAATAATCTATCTATCTATCTATCTACCTATCTATCTATCTATCTATCTATCTATCTATCTATCTATCGTCTATCTAACTAACTAATTTGGAAACTGCTAATCTCACTTGCAGAATTGTGTTACTATACAACAACACAGCAAAATTCCCAGACAGAATTCTGTGCAGACAGAATTCAAAGATAATTTAAAAAATGGACTCATCCTCCCAGTGAAAAAAGATTTAGCTAAAACTCTCTCTTTCTCTTTCTCTCTCTCTCTCTCTCTCTCTCTCTCTCTCTCTCTCTCTCTCTCTCTCTCTCTCTCTCTCTCTCACACACACACACACACACACACACACACAATCATCATACACAACAAAAACTTTGCTTTGTGAAGAACAAAGAGAATTAAGAGAGAGAAACAGGAAAAAAAATAGTGCAAAGAATGTCCTCATCTTCTGTTGACATTTCATTAAGCCTTTTCCCATCTAATATATATCCTTTTTCTGTCTTTAACTTGGGCAGTTCATTTCTTTTACAGAAAGTCATTGGTAAGCGTATCAAAGGAGTTATTTAATTCTGCGACAAGATCATGAAAACAGAAATGAGATAGGATTCTTTGGAGGCCAGCATTTTCTCTCTCCCTTCTCCCACTCCATCTAATACTAAAATCTGAGTATATATTTTTCTTTGAAGTAAAGTACTTTTACTTCAATTGAAAAAAAAAAAAGTTCTTATTGAAGAATGGAAAGAAACAGATTCCTGCCAGAGGAAGACCATATATATCTCCCAGAATCACTGTCTGGAGTGAGTAAACAAATACAGAACAAGCATATGAATTAATTGCATAGATCATTTTTTTTCTGCTGGATTAGACCAAAATCTTCCCTTCCCTAGCAATCTAAGGATGTTAGCCCTTTGACATAGTCCAAACAAGAAGTATAACAAGAAATACTAACTGAGTTTTTTATGGGCCAGTTGTCCTGTCTGTGGTTCCTTCTCCTGTCTCCCAAAGTCATTCCCACATACCATTAATCTGCCTAAAGCAGATTATTTTTCAGAGTTGGCAACTGATGTGTGGACTACTTGGAGTTGAAGTCCACACATCTTAAACCTGCTGTGTTTGAAAAGCTCTAGGCTGGAGTGACCATGCTTAAATCCAAAGAGTTTTTTTTTCTTCAAATCACACTATAAATGGAAGGGGAAACTGCATGTTCCATGGGGAAAATGTTCTATGGACTTGTCAACTGGTGCTACATTAGCACTTCTGGAACATTTTTTTTTCCCAGTTAAAATCCAAAACCCTGCCTAGCATCAATCAAATAATACTATCAAAACCTCCACCACAATCAGAACAAACATGTCAGGAAGAATCAAAGCATTTGAACAGTTGAGTCTTCTGTCAATAATGAGAACCTTCCAGAGGTAGGTTTCACATAGTTTTACCACCGGTTCGCCGCGCACCGAAAATGTGAGTGTGCGCCTTCCACGCATGTGCTTTGCTCGTGCATGTGGCTTGCACACATGTGTGCGGCTTAGAAAACGTGGCTAAATAGGACATCATAGCATCGGGGTGGGGGGGCATGGGGGGCACAGGGGGGCCACGGGGGGCCCACCCGCAGGTCGCCACTACCAGTTTTTTTTTAATTTGATTTATATGCCGCCCTTCTCCAGAGACTCAGAGAGGCTTACAGTGCGTTAAGCAATAGCCTTCATACTTTTGTATATTTATACAAAGTCAGCTTATTGTTCACCTGAACCAGTCCAAACTGGCTGAATACCACCACTGGAACCTTCCCAGACCCATTCTGGATCTTTGAGCCACACTGAGGAAGTCTGGGTGGAATGTTCTTGTTTATTGCACATTTCTTGGAGGAGTTTTCCATTTCTCTAGCTTGTTCATGGCTTGTCCTTCCTAATTCAACTCATGTATATAATGTTTCTTCCATAACCCAGTGGGATGGGAGCATGATCTATAGCAGTGATGGCAAACTTTTTAGACACTGAGTGCCCAAACTGCATGTGCATGCGTGTGCATGCGTGTGAATGCATACAAATGCACAGAAATGCATGCACACATCGACATGCATGTGGACATGCATGCAAGTGCAACAGAGACCCGAATACCAGCTGGCCGGCGGGAGGCGGGGCATCCCAACACCGGCAATGTGGCAAGAGGTAAGATCTTTTTCTTTCATGGGCTTCTGTTTCGTCATTTGCAGGGAAACAAGAAAAAGAAATGCCACGGAGATCTGACCTGGGGCGACGGCGCACATGCCAGCTCATAAAAGAAACGCCACGGAGATCTGACCTGGGGCGATGGCGCACATGCCAGCAGAGAGAGTCTGCATGCCATCTCTGTGATCTGTCTCCATCCACACACACACACAAACACAGCCAGCCGAGGGTTAAGGAAACACTTTGGCACACACCCAGGTCTTTATCTCCAACTTGGCAGCGATTTACACACCGTCTGCCAAGTGCATTTATTTCCACAAAACAGAAAGATAAGATACTTAGCGTACAAAAGTCCAATCAGAATAATATTTCTCTCAGCAGTTTCCGGACGAGGCTTTAGTGACTATCCAAGGTTTACTTTTGTTCGTCACAGGGATCGCTGGCCACCACCCTCTATTATATAGTCTCTGGGGTGTGGTCCAGTGACTCAGTTCTAATCCCTAGCACGCCCCCTGAGCTGCTGCAATCGTTTATCACGCCTTCGGAGGCGTGCGTCCAGGAATGATGTCTCTCTCTCGCTCTCATCTGAGCCACCTGCCTCCCTGCTAATCTCCTCTCCCTTGGCTGGCACCTGAGACAGTGCCAGAGGGGAGGGGCCTGGAGAGGGAGGCCTGGCTGACTCCTCTTCCTCATGCTCGAAGCTTTCTTCCTCCGATGGGACAGGCTCAGAGGGCGGGGCCACAACACTCTGGCATGCATGCCATAGGTGCCAGATCTATAGGCATTGATCTATAGGCATTGTCCAGCCTACTCTTTAAAGTAGTTTTCTCCAAGCCAATACTACACTCTTGCAATTTGGAATTCTCAAGGGCCAGATTGTGGGAAAGGAGGGATTCAAGAGAGTGCTGGATAGGAGTGACTGCTTTAGCACATTTAAGAAGGAGGGATGGTAAGATTCACATTCATTGCCAATTAGAAGAAACAAAGTCTTTAAGTGATTTCCCCCCCCCCCCCCACTGTACATTTAACTTTATGCCAGAGAAAGAACAAAACACCTCTCTCTATTCCTGGATATCTTTCAAAATGATCTCATTAGCAGATACGTTTCTTTCCAGAAATAACCTGTGACTATATGAAATGCTAAATAGAGGTTTTGTTAATGAAGAGAACACCATGATTTGCTCTTGCTGTCTGTCTTGCCAAGTGAAACTTATAATAGTGTCTCTCTTTCTATCTAATATTCCTGGTGTAGGAAAAAAAAAAAGATTAGCTGGGTGGGCAGGTTTCTTTCTAGCTGATAAATGTATCATAGAAGCTGGAAAATGCACACACTACCACTGATAACTTCCATATGCTTAACATTCTCCTAATCTTTACTGCTCACATTTCTCTAAAAAAAAATCTCCACAAAATATAATTTATAGATAATAACCAGTTTACAATTCATTGCTTGATGACTATTCAGATTTATGATGGAATCATCCCCCAGGCTTCTTGTGACCTGTTTTCAGAGTTACAATGGCCCACACATCCCCATGGACATGTGATCACATTTGAGAAGCTTGGCAACTGATTCATGTTTATACTTTTGCAGCATCCCATGATCATGTGATCATGTTTTGCAATTCTTTCCTAAATACAATGGAAAATACAGAAAGGGGAATTAAAATTGGTGAAATTTTAAGACAATATTTCATATTTACTTGAAACACAAGTCATACACACCAGGGGTGGGTTCTACTTAACTTTACTACCGGTTTGTAATGGGATTGCGCGCATGCGTGAGTGAAGCTATTATGTGCGCCTTGCTTCTGCACATGCACAGAAGCTTCTGCACATGCGCAGATCGCCGATGACGATATCTGGGGTGGTGGGCGGGGCCTCCCACCAGTTTTACTACCGGTTCTTGTGAACCAGTCTGAACTGGGGGCAACCAACCACTGATACACACATACAGTGGTGGGTTCCTCCCGGTTCGGCTGAGCTGGTAGCGGTGACAATATGATGTCACCGAACCGGTTCTTCCCCCACATCCACCCACCCACCCCGCGTTGTTCTTATCTTTTATTTGGCCCCACCCCCAATCTATTGCTGCCTCCTGAGTCCCAGCTGATGGCTAGAGGGAAAAAAAACTGTTTAAACTCTTGTGCCGCGGGGCTTCAAAGGGCCGCCCTACAGCTGATCAGTGTTAAAAGAAAACAAATGAGTAGATCAATGCCTGCAAAAATAAATGGGTAGACCAGTGCCTGCAAAAATACATTAGTAGACCAGTGCCTGCAAAAATAAATGGGTAGACCAGTGCCTGCAAAAATAAATGGGTAGATCGGTACGGCTCTGCAAGCAGTTAAAAGCCTGGTAGACCAGTACCTCTGCTAAATCCTAAATAATTGTCACATGACCATCAAGCCACGCCCACAAAATAAGCTACACCCACAGAACCGGTAATAAAAAAATTTAGAACCCACCCTTGCACACACAGTATGTATAAAATATTTGAGCCAGGGAAAACATACAAATTTATCCTAGTTTTTCATGGAAAGAAGTCAGAGGAACAATTTTTAAATTATGGAGTTTTCTGAAATCTTTGCATGTCCAAACCCAACCCCTGATCAAATTTGCTGCAAGTCGAAATTAATAGTAATCTAGTTACTAGTGCCACAACAATTTCGCTGAATGCAATGTGCTTTAACGAGACACTTTGTGTGAGCCAAAAAGTGTCTCATGGCTGAATCCCCAAGCTTTATATCATATATAGAGTTTTAGAGAAGATTTTGAACTGAGGAGAGGGCAAATTGAAGTCACCTGTCCCATCTTGAGTTGCAAACTATCCTGAATTATGCAATCCTCTTTGGATTCAGAGATATGCCAAGCTGGAACACATTTTTCATGCAAAATTGAATACCCCATTTATCTGTGGTATTCACCTCAGCTGCAGTTTTAACTACTGTAGGTATGGATCAGGGGAAAGAGAATTAAACAGAAGAAATTGTTTATTTAAAGTGGGGCCATTGCTCTGGAAATGATGGATGGAACAGGGCGAACTCTACTGTGAGATGGCCATGAGATTCAGTGAGGAATATTTGCAGAAAATAATTGGCACAGCTCAATTCTTTTTAATGCCAAGAGACCATTCCGCAATCTTAGTTCAACTTCAAATGTTAAAAGGACAAAAAAGCTTAGGGAAAATAAAATATTTATTTGTCTCATATTCAACATTCTCTGGTGCCATAATTAAGGCTGGGGAAGGCTGCATTCTGTTCAATCATTTATTGACTTAATTAAAAGGATAGCCTTAATCCTCCTTCCTTGGAGTTATGCTTTGAGTACAAATCACATTTAAAAAGCATGAAACTGATAATAAACCCAAAACTCTGGTAAGATAATTTAAAGAGAAGTAGAAAATCATGCTTCTCTCCTTCTACTGCATGATAATTGAATCAAGTCACAGCTCTTGAAGAATAGTACTTAAGGCTTTTAAGAGCTCTGAATTTACCTATCAAAAAAGCCATATATGAGAGTCAGAAGCTACCAGATATATAAATATATGTATATATGTGGAGTAGACTACTTCTGTTCACCAATGGTGGAAAAAATGGCCTATAATTTTCCTCTGCTTCCCACTTTTTCATCGCACTCTCTATTTTCAAGACTCCTACTGTTTCCTTCTGGGAACAGCTTCTGTCTACAATTTCCTTTATTTTAAAATCTACCACCCACTTGTGTCCAAAGTTTGCAAACTGGATGATGAAGAACATTAATGCTATGAAGCCAGACCTGTAATTTGTACAGCAAAAATGAGTTGTTGAGTCAATCTCCTTTGTAACATCTTACTTTGTCTATTACACAATAAAAGTCAGTTTACAAAAGTAGAACTGTGTCATTTTCCCAGAGTTGGAGAAAATTGAGCTTTTCATGCGTCTCTGTGAAATAGAAAGAACTTAGTGAATGGAAATTTTTCTTGGTAGCAAGCAATCTCACTGTGTGTTACTCATACAGAGAAAAGAAGACAGATTTGCATACTTTTTGTGATGCTGATTTATTTGGATCTTGAAGACTACATCATGGATGAAAACTCCATAGATCTCATTGTAGGTTTTAGTGTTCTCTTGACATACTTGCTTAAATACATGCACCCAGTGGAATCCAAAAATTTTGAAATCCAAATATTTCCCCTACCAGTTCTGTGGGTGTGGTGTGGTGGGCATGGCTCAGTAGTCATGTGACTGGGTAGGTGTGGCTTGGTGGTCATGTGACTGGGTGGACATGACCAACAGGGAGTCATTCCCTGTTAGAGCCAGGAGATGTCATGGATTGAGTAAAATGTGGTGAAACTCACTTAAAATGCTCTTGCTTAGCAACCAAAATTTTGGGCTCAATTGTGGTCATAAGTCAAGGACTATCTCTGCCTTCCTCTGCATGGCAGCCTTGTCCTAGTAAACTCCTTCTCCTTTCTGGCAATTCTCCTCTCTGTTAGAGGCACCAAAATAATCCAGATGATGTAAAGTTTCCTGCTGCAGCAGGGGGTTGGAGTAGATGACCTCCGAGATCCCTTCCAGATGCATCTCATTCATGGAACATACTAGCAACTCAGTGGTGGGTTGCCCCCGGTTTAGACCAGTTCGCAAGAACCGGTAGTAAAACCAATGGGAGGCCCCGCCCACTGCCCGGATGTCATCATCGGTGATCTACGCATGTGCAGAAGCTTCTGCGCATGCGCAAAAGCAAGGCGCGTGCACAATCCCATTGCGAACTGGTAGTAAAGGTAAGTAGAACCCACCCCTGTAGCAACTTCATGGCTTCTTGCAAGATTGCAGAAATGTCTTCAAATGGCCACTCTTGAAAAAGATAGCTTGGCTTTTCCTTGACCTTTCTGATCAGGAAAAGTGAGGTGTCAGCGAAGCCAACTAAGTTGTCTCTCTAAGGTCTTCAAAACACTTTGAAGCTACAGTTCCGAGTCTTTGCTTCTCTCCAACAGGAAAGGTAGAGTTCATTTACACAGGCATCCTTAATTAAGTCACTGCTATTCCTTGCTGCCAAAGGGCCTTACAGGGTTCAAATGTTCTGATAAACTCTAGTCTTCACTCTCGAGAGCAAGGAGACATCAGAGAAAATCCTCAGGAAAGGTCTTCATGGGCTGGTTGGAGGAGCTGAATTTAACTGTATAGGCCAAGTTGTAAGATTTACAGGTTATGTGTAAACAATCATTTCAGTTTTCTTTAAAAGAATATTTTGTAAATAGTCTCTTCAATGAGAAAAAAGAGGGCAGGGTAGAAAAGATAAATGGTTCGCATGACAACACATACAAAGCTGCAACAAAGGTGGAGTTTTTTTTTTTTACTTCCTTTAACCATTGAAGAAAGAAAAGCAAAAGAAGAAGACCCCAAAGTTAAAAGTGGGCCTACTTTGTTAAATACATGAATAAGTGCTTGTGAAGAATCAACAACTTGCTTTCAGTTTACAGATATTTAAAAATACTGTCAAAATGACAACACCAGAGGTGGTATTCAGCCGGTTCATATCGATTCGGGCGAACCGGTAGTGGAGATCGCAGGTAGATCTAACCACCCACCCTGGCTCTATGCCATCCTATTTAGGCACGGATTTGAGGCTGGGTGCATGGGTGGAAGGCACATGTGTGAGCAAAGCACATGCATGGAAGGCCGGGCATACGCAGAAGGTGTACACGAGCGTGCTCATGGCGAACTGGTGGCAACAAAATGTCAAACCCACTGCTGGACAACATCCCTAAGCTGCAACTTGTAATAACACAAATCTTTTATTTTACCATACCGTGTTTCCCTGAAAATAAGACCCTGTCTTATATTTTTTTGAACCCCGAAATAAGCATTTGGCCTTATTTTCAGGGAGGTCTTATTTTGGGGTCTGTGGAACAAGATGAGGCTCCTCTTGCCATATTACCTGATTTCTAGCTCTGCATTTAAATATTTTCAGGGAGGGCTTATTTTCGGGGAGGAGGCTTATTTTAGCACATGCGCTCAAAAGCCCGATTGGGCTTATTATCAGGGGATGTCTTATTTTTGGGGAAACAGGGTAGTAAAATAGATTTATCACTCAAACAGGATAGGTTATTTGTAATGAGGTTCACATGCATTAGAACAAGCAAGAATTGCAACAAGATTGACGTCACCATCATTTTTGTTGTCATCGTCATGATGTCTCCAGGAGCTTGAAATGGATTACCTGGGAATCTACCTTTATTTTATCTTTGGAACAACAAACCTGTGTAGCTTATGAGGGTGAAGGGTGATGTTAAGAGTCTAAATCATCCTGTTAGCCAGTGATTTCCCTTGCTGTAAGTTCTCTAACATTTAATACTATACTACTGTTGACTGTCGCTTTAAGATTTCTCCCAGATTTTGGAAAAGATTTAAAACAAAACTGTATATACTATTCAAAACCGATACGACAGTTCAGCTGTTAACATTAAAACCTGAAAGAGAACATGACTCAGGGAGAACTTATAGAAGTCCTCATCCCTGCCACTAGACACTTGGAGGCATGACACTTCATAAAAGCCAATCTCACAACAAAGTCAGAATTTCAGACTTAAAAGAATAGATTCTTTTAAGATCAAAAATTTCCTAATGTGAGTGTTTATGCGGTCAGACATTTTCTGAATAGTTTCATTTCCTAAGAATTACTGCTTAATGTCTTCAGTATGGGATTGTTGTTTATAAATGGAATATTTGGAATTATCTCAATTAGATAATTGGGATAAAGAACATAATCTCTTGTTTATGATCAAATAGAATTTGATCAACTACTATGAACTAGAACATTACATTTTATTCTGGTGAGTGAATAGGATTTGTGCTAGACTTATTTTGTTATTAAACAAAAGAAGAAGAAAAGAAAAAGAAAAAGGGAAATGCTACCTAATAATATCCTTTTTGTATGAACCTTTCTGTCTCAATTTCAGTAGTCCTAGTTCCAGATTCTCAACTTTAAGTATGGTTTTCCTCAGTGGTGGGTTGCTCCCGGTTTGCACCGGTTCTCGAGAACTGGTAGTAAAAATCTCTTATTGTTGGGAGAGCCGGTAGTAGCTGCTGGCTGGCCACGCCCCCGAACCGGTTCCCCAGCCGCCATGTTCATCACTGCCATGTTCTTTGCACATGCGCATCCTATTGCCTTGCAAGTTCAATGGAATGTGCATGCGCAAAGAACATGGCGACAACAGCAGATGCTTTTTGGCAGCCTGCGGAGAAAGTGGCTGGCAAAAAAGCCTTTTCGGAGGCTTTCCAGCAGCGGCGGCTGGCTGGAGGCTGCCAAAAACTCAGGTTAGCTTGCCTTCCCAACTCTGGACCAGCCACCGTGGAAGGTAAGCAGCCAAAAAAAGAAGCGGTGGTGGGGAAGGAAGGTAAGCAAGCGGGCCTGGCCACGGGGACCACCGGGAAGGCAGGCAAGCAAGTTGGGGCCGCTCAGCTAGCTGGTTCCCTTCCCCATGGCCCTACCATGTTTGCCTGCCTTCCAGCCCAGCCAGCGGGTGGGCGGGCGGCCCTTTAGGGAGACGGAGCCGCTGTGCTGGAGGTGAGAGGTCCCAGGAGCAGCGGCGGTGCTGGGGGAGGGTGGCTGGATGCCTCTCTCTCTCTCTGTCACACACACACACACACACACACACCCTGCCCTGTTGCCTCCACTGCTGCTTCTTTTGCGTTGGCTTCTCACCTCTCTTAAAGTTGATCGTGAAGAGCTAGAAGACGTTTCCTTAGATCTCTCCCAAGTCATTGTGCAACGTCAGAGATCTGCATTGGCTTCTTTAAGAAAGGTGAGAAGCCAATGCAAAAGAAGCAGCACTGGAGGTGACAGGGCAGGGTGTGTGTGTGTGTGTGTGTGTGTGTGTGTGTGTGTGTGTGTGTTTATCTCTTCGCAGGGACTTGGAGGCAGCCCCTCTGAAGGAAAGAGGAGGCGGCGAAGCTCTGGCTGTCCCCCGGGAGAGGACCGCAGAAGGACAAACAGACACAGACACACACACACAGACACACACACACACACACACAAACCCCTGTTGGCTCCGCTGCCGCTTCTTTTGCATTGGCTTCTCGCCTCTCTTAAAGTTGTAAAGTTTCCTTAGATCTCTGATGCTCCTACAATGACTTGGGGGAGGAAACAGCACCTGGTTCCACTTCCGGGACAGGAGAGGCAAGGAGCAGCAGCTGCTGCAAAATTGGAGGCTCTTGGAAATGTTGGGGGGGAGGGCGAGAGGGAAATGAATCTCTTCTTGGTATTGGGGGAGAAGTTTGTCAAAATTCCACCCTTTTTTATGTGCATCCACGTTAAGAGGGCTTTGTCCCTCTGTCCCCCTTTAATCACTTCCCCACTCTTCGTCCGACCCGTTACTCAGAGACCGAAGCCCTGATCGGAGGAGTTTGTGGTTTGATGAGGCGATTAAAAGAAAGGCTGTTTTTCTAGACATGAAGCATCTCCCCCCACCCCCCATTTCCAGTTTGGGCTGCTAGGCAGGCAGGCTTTTATTTTGTCAGCCCAAGGGTCAGGGAAAGGTACATAGGAAATCGCTCTGTCTCTGCAGCATCGGTCATGTGACTGAGTGGGCGTGGCCAACTTGATGACACTCACAGCAAGGTGCCGCCCCACCTTGCCGTGAGTGACTTCGAGTTGGCCACGCCCATTCAGTCACATGACCACCAAGCCATGCCCACCAAATAAGTCACACCCACAGAACCGGTAGTAAAAAAATTTGGAACCCACCCCTGGTTTTCTTGCTTTCTAACCCCTTGCTATTCATCCTGATTTTATTTTAGAAAATGCTAAGGCATTTAGCTTTACAGAATGAGAGGATCTCAGAGAGTATAATGTAATCAAAATAACATTTTTATGGAAAACATGCAGACGTTGGCTTCTTGAATTCCTTTCAGCCTAGTAAAGACTAGCAACACACATGGGAAGTGTATGTAATTTCTTGTGTGAAAAAAATAACCCCAAATCTTTTTTTAAAACAATCAAATCAACTATTCAGGTCAATCTAATTCAAAGTATCAGACTGAGACTATTTTCCAAATCAAATTTATTATTTACCTAGGGACCAATCCAAACTACCTCATTCCATCTATCTATATATATATCAAGATCATGAGAAGTGATAATGCTGCTTCATACTATATTAGTGAGGCCATACTTGGGATACTCCATACAGCTCTGGTCACCACAATAGAAAAAAGATACTGCACACTATAAAGTGTGCAGAGAAGAGCAACAAAGATGATAAAATGTCTGGAGGCTAAATTGGATAATGAATGGTTGAGGGAGCTAAATATGCCTAGCCTATCAAAGAGAAGGATTTGGGATGAGATGATAAGTGTCAGGGTTCCAAGTAACCCCCCCCCCCCCCCGACTAAGTAAGACTCCAAGACAGGCATTTCTTCAAGGCTCCATATCGAGCCCTATGATTCTATCTTTTATTTGTATATCATCTCTCCTGTCTCCCTAATTTATATAAATGAACATTCTCAATTTTCTACCTATGAGTCAAATTAACATTTAACATTTCCAACATGGCTAATAAAGCAATGCAACATACCAGAATGAATGGAATACCAAATTCTGTCATTCATCTGCATTATAAGACTCTTACACGTATAAACATATTGAGTTGGTTTCACCTTCATCCTGTTGCTTTGCCAAAACAGCTAGGAATGATTTCTATTGTTCACATTTCCAAAGGTGAGACTTTCCTGGAATTGCCTATAATCTGCTTATTCATGATATGTAAAGACAGTTTCCAAGTAACAATTTATTGACATGGGCATTTATAGAATAGCATACACCATTGTTAAATAAGCTCATTTCTTGGATCTGCATTACTTGTCAGCAGCTAAAATGCAAATATTATTTTGTTAAAACTGTCTGAGAAATGTAGATTGAGAGGACTATGTTAATTAGTTATGATGGTCAGTTTATTTTATTAATCAAATTTACACAGCTCTCCATCTTACCAAAAGCAACTCTGGGTAGGGCACAACAATAGAATGTTGTTCAGATTCCATGTTTCTCACTATTATTTAATCTTTCCCAGTTGTTATGGTCTTCATAACAGTTATGGTTGTTATATCTTCAGCTATATATTCTCAGCTATGCAATAAATTCACTTTGTTCTTCTCTATTGTTCCTGCTAACATTTCAATGCATTGTAAAAAATAAATAAATAATAAAGATATGTAAATACTTTATGTTTCCACTCAATCCTACATGTCACCAGGTCTTCTTTTATCTGGAAAAATATTTAACAGAGTAACAGAGGTGGAAGAGACCTTGGAGGTCTTCTAGTTCAACCCTCTGTTCAAACAGAAGACCCTATACCAGGGGCGAAATGCCCCTGGTTCGGACTGGATCACCCAATCCGGTAGCGATGGAAGCAGGTAGTTCGGTGAACCTGTAGCAAAAATCCCTGCCCCCCCCCCCCCCATTGCCCAGCTGAGCTGCGCAATCATCAGAGGCTTTTTTTAATTTTTAAAAGCATTTTTTCTACAACCTCTTCGGCTGAAAAAAAAATGTTGGCCATGCCCACTCAGTCATATTTCCCTCCCCACCAAGCCATGCCCACCAAACCGGTAGTAACAAATTTTACATTTCACCCCTGCCCTATACCAGGGGTGTCAAATCCGATCGTGTTGCAGGCCATATTCACCCCGTGGGCTGCCAGTTTGACAGGTCTGCCCTATACCATGCCAGAAAAATGGTTGTCCAATCTCTTTTTAAAAACTTATAGTGATGGCGCTCCCACAATTGCCGGGGGCAAGCTGTTCCACTGATTAATTGTTCTAATTATCAGGAAATTTCTTCTTAGTTCTAGGTTGCTTCTCTCCTTGATTAGTTTCCATCCATTGCTTCTTGACCTGCCCTCTCCTGCTTTGGAGAATAGATTGACCGACCTCATCTATTTTGTGGCAGCCCCTCTAATATCGGAACACTGCTATCATATCACCCCAGCCCTTAGAATAAAAAATATATATTATTCCATTTCTTAATACCATTACCACTTTGGATGTTCCTGGTGGGCTTGTTTAATGCAGCTGAAATCCAGTTTCAAAAGAAGCAGGGCCTAGTCAATATACACATTTTACAACAAGCAGATTTAATAGGAATTGGAATGGAAGTGTAGCCTAAATATAAGGTAAAAGCTTGACTCACAGAAGCAATTCCACAAAAGGGGAAATCCAGTTAGCAAGAGTTAACAGGGAATCAGGAATTGAATGCACAGGTCTGTTCTTTTCCGTTGCAGGAACAACAACAACAACAACAAACAACAACAACAAATGAGAACTGGAGCCTCAGAACTGAAGACAGATAATTTGTATTCATATTTGTTGAACAAAGCTAGATAAAGATTGAGCAGATATATTTGTTTAACATATGGCTTGTATGAACCATTACCTATTCTTTTATAGCTTAGCATACAGCATGATTGCAATCTTTTGGTTAGTTTATGGATTGGTATTTTGTATCCATTCTGTATTTTGTATCAGTATTTTGTATCAAAGCAGAAACATGGGTTCATTCAATAAGAATTTAGATAATTGTGTAGACACAGTGATGATGTCCCACAGCAATCTCTAACCCATAATAGAGGGTTCTGAAAATCTCACCTGCCAGAGCATTCAAAAGGATAAACATTGAATTATATTCACAGTGTTAAGCAGGTAATAATAATCAAAAAGAGATCATAAAATTATACTACTCTCAATTATGTCTACTGCAAGAAGTGATAAACCTTGGCATCTGTCTCTCTCTCTCTCACACACACACACGCACCCAAAAAAAAAAAAAAAAAAACCTATTGTGTGTGAGAGAAGGGGTGTTATCTGCCTGACCCATAGTGCAGACTTCATTCAGAATGATGTACCATAATATCGTGTAGATATAATTTGTGTTGATTGTATCAGTTTATTTAATAAAATAAATGTATATAATAAAATGTCATTAACCCAAGAAGCCACTTTATGAAGTTAGCTCTGAGGAGATGGCGCAGTGGTTAGAATGCAGTACCGCAGGCTACTTCAGCTGACCGCTAGCTGCAGTTCAGCAGATCGAATCTCACCAAGCTTAAGGTTGACTCAGCCTTCCATCTTTCCAAAGTGGGTAAAATGAGGACCCAGATTGTTGGGGGCGATATGCTGACTCTGTAAACCGCTTAGAGAGGGCTGTTAAAGCACTATGAGGCAGTATATAAGTCTAAGTGCTATTGCTATTGCTATGATGAATGAAGAATTAGATAAATCTTTTTTTAGAAAAATAATAGGAAATATTGTAGCTCAGGTTTTAGATTTTGGCAGTGGTTTGTACACAAATCTTTTTTTTTTTTTTTTTTTTTTTTTTTTTTTTTTTAGTTTTCCAACACAATTTTGAAACTGCCTTCTCCTCAGTAAGACGTGGGTTTCTGGGCAGAGATTTTCCCACTTTGGCTTGAAGTTTCATGCTAGGGATTGAGCCTGGGATCTCCTAAAGTCAAGAGGTATCTGTCAACCCTGAAGCTGGCCTGAGTGTGGCCATTTTCTTTGCTGTAGCTTTTTCTAGCAGTGGTTCTCAACCTGTGGGTCACGACCCCTTGGGGGTCGAACGACCCTTTCACAGGGGTCACCTAAGACCATAGGAAAATACATATACGATGGTTTTATGGTTGGGGGGTCACCACAACATGAGGGTATTAAAGGGTCGCTGCATTAGGAAGGTTGAGAACCACTGTTCTAGAGGGATTTTCTTCACATGGCTTCAGGCTTGACACAACCTAGAGTTTAGGAGCAGGGAGAGGGGTGTAGAGATAACTGGGGTGCTGTAGCCAAAATAAAATTATTTCCCCTGGGAACCAAGGACGTTGCTACGTGTGTTTGGAAGGTGGAGACTGAAGACAACCAACAATAAGACTGTGTGTTGATTGGATCATGTGACCGATGACTCGGGGGGGGGGTTCTTACTTTTACTTTTAATTGGATGCAAAACTGGTGGGAAAGTAGAGCTGGTTTTCTACCAAGACTGTGCCAATATGATATGTCCCAATAAAATGTTTGTTGAGAAATATGTTTGCCTTGGAGTTCTCTTTGTTGGGGATGTGTTACTTGGAACCTTCACATTATCTCTATCGTTGAGCTCTATGACCTAATGAATTTAGATTGAACTAAAGCCCTTTCAACCAATACTGAAACCCAGATTTTTTTTTTTAAAAAAAGTAACTACCCTGTTTCCCAAAAATAAGACCCAACCAGAAGATAAATCCTAGCATGATTTTTCAGGATGCTCGTAATATAAGCCCTACCCTCCCCCCCCAAAAAAATAAGCCCCAGTTAAGATTGTCAGCCAGATGGGTACATTTAGTACCATATTTTCCCTCAAAATAAGACCTAACCAGAAAATAAGCCCTAATGCATTTTTTGGAGCAAAAATTAATATAAGACCCGGTCTTATTTTCAGAGAAACACGGTATTAAAAGGGTTGCTAAGGAAAATCAAATTTAGTGAAATCATGTTGAATGTGATGTCAGCCTTTAGTTTTATTTCTCCCCTTGCCTGATAATCTCCAAAAAGCAAGTGATCAATATCAGTTGCTGCTGTACCCATGGGCAAGTTAAAAATGAATTTTTATTAACTGAATCCCACTGAGCACATGGCTGGTTATTTGTTTTGCTTAGGCTGATTGCTGGCTATGTTGATATGAATTTTTTTATATATAAAAAAAGATGATTCAGAAAAGGGCAATCATTGTTATTTCAATAAATGATTCTGCAGCACAAGTAAGTCCCATTCATTCTTAGACTTTTGCCTTTGACATCCCTACATAAATGCTAGCAGACTCCATCAGGAAATGCTTCAAGATTGGTGGGGGTGGAAATTTTGGGCAGTGCACTTGATCAATGTCAACAGCAGTGTCAAGAGATGGTCATTATTGCCTAGTAGATTTATAGCTGAGGTCCGAGTAAATTACTTTTGCTTTTTACAAAATTGTGCTTCTGTTTTTTGCCTCTCCACCCCTTTGTTTATGCTATTCTTTTTTCAGGTGTGAAGGTTTTAACAGAGCACCAGCTGCCTTTGCAGAAATGCAACTTCTCAGATACTACTCTTGGCATTTTTAATAGTAATTTTAAATGTAGTGTAGGAGAAAAAAGAGGCAGAGTCTGGGGACAGAGTCAAGAGAGGAATCAGCCTGGAGTCCTTATATTCCCACAAGCAACTCAAGTCCAGCCCTCCTTCAATTTAATTAATTATTATCTAGCTCCAATTTAGTGCTGACCCGTTTAGTTGATAGATTCTTGTCTACAGGTGTGACTAATAAGACAGCTTAGCTGGAACTTAATGTGTAATTCTGATTTTTTGTGCCTGACACATAGTAAAAGTTTGAAAGTTTGAAAGTTTATTAGATTTCTATACCGCCCTTCTCCCGAAGGACTCAGGGCGGTGTACAGCCATATTAAAAACACATAGATTTATAAAATTTAAAACCAATTAAAATCAAATATATAAAATTGGCCCTCAATTTAAAAACACACATACACCCATTTAAAATTCATATTAGGCCAGTCCGGCTTGCTGGAACAGAAGGGTCTTAAGAGCGCGGCAAAAAGTACACAGGTCGGGGTTAAGACGAAGCTCTAGGGGCAGCTCATTCCAGAGGGCTGGTGTCCCCAGAGAGAAGGTTCTCCCCCTGGGTGTCACCAGTCGGCATTGTTTGGCTGATGGCACCCTGAGGAGCCCCTCTCTCGGGATCGTATCGGCCGGTGGGAGGTTGTTGATGGCGGTCTCGTATATATCCCAGTCCTAAGCCATGGAGCGCTTTAAAGGTGGTGACTAGCACTTTGAATTGCACCTGGAAGACCACCTGGAGCCAGTGCAGCTTGCACAGGAGGGGTGTTACATGGGTGAGCTGAGTTGCACCCATAGCCACCCGCGCGGCTGCATTCTGGACCAGTTGGAGCCTCCGAGTGCTCTTCAAGGAGAGCCCCATGTAGAGAGTGTTGCAGTAGTCCAGATGGGACGGGATGAGGGCATGAGTGACCATGTGCAGGGCATCCTGGATCAGAAAGGGACGCAACTGGTACATCAGGTGAACCTGATAGAAAGCTCCCCTGGCCATGGCCGTCATGTGATCTTCCAAAGACAGCCGTGCATCCAGGAGAACGCCCAAGTTGTGAGCCCTCTCTGAGGGGGCCAGGATCTCCCCCCCAATAGTCAGTGATGGAACCAGCTGACTATACCGGGACGCCGGAAGCCACAGTCACTTGGTCTTGGAGGGGTTGAGTTTGAGACTGTTTCTCCCCATCCAGATCCGCACGGCCTCCAGGCACTAAGACATCATATCAAGGGCATCATTGGGGTGGTCCGGGGTGGAGATTACTATTTGGGAATAGTAATATTCCCAGATTAAAAACAACAAGAAGAAATATGCCAGCATCTTCCATTCTGATACATATTAATTAATTAATTTATTTTTTTAATTTTTGATTTATATGCCGCCCTTCTCTAGAGACTCAGGGCGGCTTACAATGTGCTAAGTAATAGCCTTCATCCTTTTGTATATTTATACAAAGTCAGCTTATTGCCCCCACAACCGGGTCCTCAATTTACCTACCTTAGAAAGGATGGAAGGCTGAGTCAACCTTGAGCCTTGACGAGATTCGAACCCTGCAGTAATTGCAGGCAGCTGGTCTTAATAACCAGCTTAATAACAGGGTGCCTTAGACCACTGTACTACCAAGGCTCTTGGTATATTAACCTTAACAACAATGTAACAATTTTTGGTCACTTTCATGGCAATGGGTCTGTATGTCATCCCTCTAAATATCCATTATGGCAGGGTTAGGGTTAGGGTTAGGGTTAGTTTTGTTTTGCTGTTCAGTGTATGCTGTTCCTGCCTCATCTTACACCTTCCTGCTTTGAGAGGTTGGACTGCCTCTGAGGCCTCCCTGCATAGCCTGCATCTTGAGTTCTGTCTGGGGTGGTATACCTCTGTTTCTATGGATCTGGTGCTTAGCGACTGTATTTATTTATTTATTTATTTATTAGTTCGATTTATATGCCGCCCTTCTCCGGAGACTCAGGGCGGCTTTAAATGCGTTAAGCAATAGCCTTCATACTTTTGTATATACCTGCTTGGTAGGGCTTTTTGGGCCCCCCTAAGCGGTGTTCTTTTTTATACAAAGTCAGCTTATTGCCCTCACAAACCGGGTCCTCATTTTACCTACCTCGGAAGGATGGAAGACTGAGTCAACCTTGAGCCTGGTGAGAATTGAACTTGCAGTAATTGCAGGCATCTGGCAGCTAAGTGCTACTTTAACAGCAGTTTAGTCCGCTGCTTCACCAAGGCTTTTGTGGCACTATGATCAATTCTTCAGTGCTGTCTTTCAGCCCAGCCCTTTCCAGCAGTACTTTCCAATGTCATTCACCTCAGCTATTTCTCGGTATAAAATATAAGGATGAGAAGTTCTAACATTCGGATACTGGGCTCCGTGAAATGGATAGATTTCTTCAATTTATTGCAGGCTTTGAGTTTTTAGTCTGGTTTTGAATCTCTATCTACTCAGTCCTGTTTGTGATGTTAAATTTAGTTTGCCCTTACTGTCTTTGGATAGCCTCCTTATCTTGAACAGCCACATGGCAAGCCAGTACACTATCGTCCTCTTTATACTGGGAATCTGTTTCTATTAAAATTTGACTGCTGCAAATGGATGAGAATTCCATTCTGTTTGAGGTATGTCTTTGATAAATCACCCTATTTTATTGCATTCTCTTTTCCTTTTGTTTAAAACTTTAGGGGAACTAAGAAAACAAATGCCTTAAAAATAAATTAAAAAATAAAAATAATGGTTTTCTAATAGGAATATTGCAAACAGTACTGTGTTTACTTGCACCATAAATATGTCTTGCTAAATTAATAATTTGTCAATTGTTATGACGTAGGCCACAAAAAGCCAGATCAGATGGTAATATTGAGACGATTCAACAGAAATCACCTATTGAGCATTTAGTTTCAGTAATAAAAAGACTAGTTCAAGTTTTATATTATTTTGTATTATTATTGTTTCAAGTTCTTTATGTACGCATGTATATGTGTACATATCTGTGAGATAGATAGATAGATAGATAGATAGATAGATAGATAGATAGATAGATAGACAGACGACAGACAAACAGACAGACAGACAGAATCAAGCCTATAAATTACTTGGATGGGGGAGCTTAATTTGTCAATATGAACAATATGCAAATTACAACTATTATTTTAACAATGCTTCTATTATATCTGTAATTTAGTGGCTGTGAAGAAAAGACAAAAACAAACAGAAGGGAAGGAAACTTTGTATCTATTGTATGAATGGTGTTTTCGGCAAAACTTGGAAATAAATAAACAATAGATATTTCTAATACATCACTTCCGAGTCAGAAATAAGATCCAGTAATTTTAAAGTTCAAAAAGAAATTCAGATGAGGATAATTTCCAGACCTCTTTAAGGTTATCAGTAAATCCCAATTTGAGGTAATTTAGAAGTTTTTTGCTTAGGCAAAATGTCAGGGGATATTACAACAAAAGTTTTAAAAAGTTTAAGTAAGAGAAAAATCCTTCATTAGAAGGAGCTGTAAATCAGTGGAAAAGCCAATTAGGTAACACTGGAAATATATGCCCCCATTTTTGGGAAAAAAACCATTGTTGTCAGAATAAGCAGTACTGATCTAAAAGGCTTGTTTCAATATAATATAGTATCTTAGAACTTTCTGTTTAGAACAAAACAACAGAATTAAAGTTAGACAATTACCCATGGTTTAAAGTAGATGATCATTTTCAACATGCTAGTACAGAAGATCAATCAAACGCCAATCCTTTAAACAGAGCATAGGTTTTCTACCATGGCTGATAGATAGCAACTTAGCCTTGGGGACAGCTATTCTGTTGTGCAGCATCTTGCAGGTTTCGGTCATTTTTCCTCCCAGCATCTGCCATTTGAGCTATCTATATTATACTGCATTGCTCTGGCCAGCAATCTCTATGCAGTAGTTCTACCTTAAATATTAGGAAGAAAGTTCTAAAAGATTGGATCAGCAGTATGACTCACTGGATGTGTTCCAGCAAATATTGGATTGGGGATTGGTGGTGAATGGGAGTCATTAAGATTCCTGAATGGAACAAGAAGTTAGATTTGATCATCTAAAGTTACTTCAAACCAACAATAGAAGAAGCTTGATCGTCTCCATGACATCCCATTGGAAGAAATAGCATGTGGTGAGTCCCATCAGCCAAGGAGCTTCTTTTGGCAGGAAAAATAATCTTTTTCTACCATGGCAGCAGCCCCCTGAGGTGAGATTGGCTTCAACTTTTCCAGACATCCAAAAGGCTCTCAAAACTTGGATGTGCTGTTGGGCTTGGAGATCCTAAGGAAATACGGAGCCCATTAAATAGTTATATTCTACATAGTTAGAATACACACTAATCTGTCTTTTTAAAATGTGGTTTTTAATTGTTCAATTGTTTTTAATGGTGGAAGACGATGATTTTATTTGTGTTTAACTCTGCATGTGGCTCAAAATTACATACAAATGAGATGACCATCCATATAAATTTAATAAATAAAATAAAGTAAACTTTGTGATCCTATTCAACTGAAGAGAGTTAATTCCTTTACTGTAGTTTCCCTAAACAGAAAAGATGATCCTTTCCAGAGTCTTGAGGTAAGGCTTCTAATTTAAATCATCTTGCATAGGCAGGGAAAGTATGACTTTAAGATTCCACTTTTCTATAATGTTAGCCAAGTTCCAGGTGAAAGCACAAAAATTAGATCCATTTCTAATGTGAGCAAAAAGTAAACTGCCATGAAATGGGCCTGTCAGTTTAACAATAAGCATCTGGGATTAGAAAATCACCATCCACTTGATAATAATGTTATTCATATTCTATGGGCAAGCTGGAATTCTGATGCTAAATACAAAGAGAGTTAATATTCAAGCATTTATATATTGGCAATTATGCAGACATAAAAAAATAACCTACCCACAGTTGAACTTTTCAGTTAGTCTCAGGGAAGGGGGAAAAAAGATTATTGAAATTTCACCAAAAATATAAAGCAATAAATGAGAAGGCATTTTGATTGCATAATAAGATAAATCAAAAGTTAAAGCTGGGAAAGCTTCAATAGGATGGATGGATGGACAGATGGACGGATGGACAGATGGACGGATGGACAGATGGATGGATGGATGGATGGATGGATAGTATCAAGAAATATAACTAGAATATAACTGTCTCTAGAACAACATTATTCAAGTTCTATTACTTATTAAATTTGCTTCTTTTTTTAAGCAGGTGTATTTCTGTGTGGGGATCTCATTCAGCATAGGAGCCTTTAATCATGACTCAGCTTGGGTTTCAGAACTGTATAGAAGCAAAAATATTTAAAAAGATCAGACATACATATTTACTTTGTTATGTTCCAGCATCGTATTCAAGGTTCATGCATGTGACCCACATGAATCTTCTATAATTAGGTTTAAGATTCAGTGAGATTCTCAGATATATGTGCCTTCTAGCAAGATATACTGTCTTAGAAGCTACAAATAAAATATTGTAACTTCATGAGCTATCCATTCAGTCTTCATGGATGGAATTCAAAAGATGAAGGTAGAGGTAAATTACCTTTTCAGCTAGCCATACCCTTACTCAGATTTGAACTTGGGCAGCCTGCATATTAGGCAGTTGTATTAACCTCTGAGCCACAAGTTCTCCTCCCTTTATCAGCTTGAGCCAGGGGAGAGATTAAATGTTTTTCTGTCGAAGCACCTGGTCTACCCCAATATGGGAGAGAGCATACTGTTTCCCTTTCACCTTTCAGCTCCAATCCAGGAGCCCTCAAGCCTAATATGCAGGCAGCTCAAGTTTGAATCCGAGTAAGGGTATGGCTAGCTGATGAGAGCTAAATAGCTTGAAATAGATCTATACTAGTCTACCTTTATTTCTTTATCAGCAAATATAAATTTGGTATAAAAATGGTTTGTCATGAATGTGACTGCTTGAGGGCTCCTGGATTGGAGCTGAAAGGCGAAAGGGAAGCAGTATGCTCCCTCCCATATTGGAGTAGACCAGGCGCTTCAACAGAAAAACTATATATATGCAATACAATGAAATACACTCAGTTCTGAAGTATTGCACTCCACAACTGAATAAACGTTCTGTCCACCTACAACTTCAGGCTCAAGGGACAAAGGACATGAGAGATATACTTCTGAGGTACCTAGAGCCCCACTTATTCATATTATTCCATTCAATCATGTCCATTCCCAGAGACTGCCTAAACAAGTCCCAACAGTTCTCTTGGCAAGGCTTTTCAGAAGTTGTTCTCCCTTACTTGCTTCTTAGGCTTGGGAAACTAACTGATTCAAAGTCACCCAAATGACTTTGTGCCTAAAATGGGTATCCCAGTTTCTACACTGATGCCTTAACCACTATACCAATCTCTATCTGTCTCTTTCTCCCTCTCTCATTTCTCCCTCTCTCTTTGTCACTCTACAAATCTATTATGCTCCCTTTGCTTTGTTGTTTACCCTTCCTGCAACTCCCCTAAAGCACCAGAAAGAGTTCAAACAGAACTTTAGATTAGCTTGCTACAATCTTCAGTGCTAGATCATGAATTTAAAATAATTGCTAGGAGAACTTCTTTCCCATTTCTCTCCCCATTCAGGAGAATTTCCATCCTGAGTTGGACAGGGCAAATCGAGCAGTGCTTGACCTGTGTACCTGCATAAAGATATGCAGAGGAAGGATTTTGTTGTTTCCAAGCCAAGTCCTACAGGTACAGTAGTGGCCAAAATTGTGGAAACCTTTTGGGAAAAGTGTATTTTTTGAGGTTTGATGGCTAAGAACACCACTTTTTTTGGGGGGGAGTTCCAAGATAATCATATTCCACTGCTGGAATGGCCTGGGAATAGCCCAGACCCTTAACCCAATTGAAAAATCTATGGAGTCGACTAAAGAAACTTGTTAGTCAGAAGCAACCCAGCAATAAAACCCAGTTGATAGAAGCAATCATTCAGTCTTGGTTTCACAATATAACAGCTGCAGAACTAAAAGACTTGGTTCACTCCACAGGAAGATGTTCTAAGGCTGTAATTCATGCTAAAGGTTACCCAACTATTAAAAGACATGGTGATAAATTTTTGTATATCTCATTTCACTTTTCTTCTTTATAACTGCTCTTCTAATAGAAAATCCTTCATAAAAGTTATTGCATTGCATTCTTGATTAAATTATCTTTCCATTGATGTTTAGTTTTATGGTACTACTCCCCCCAAAAAAGTGGTGTTATTAGCTAGTTTTAGAAAATACACTTTTCCCAAAAGGTTTCCACAATTTTGGCCACTACTGTAGGTAGATTTCGATAGAATGAGAACATTGAGACTTAAAGGTCATCACAGTGGTGCCATTGAACTGATGTGTGGAGAAATAGAGAAACAATGTCTGTTCCCAAAGATGTCTCAGGTATTTTTCATTTGTTTTCCTTACTCTATATAGAATATGCTTCATGTTTACAGAGTTAGAACATTTCAAAAAATTGTCAGGATAGAGTTATTCTATGGGGTCTTTGAAAACTGATGTTGGCTAAGCCTGGGTGATCCTATTTGATGGTTGAAAGGATGTTTGTATCTGACCAGCTTTATATATATATATATATATATATATATATATATATATATATATATATATATATATATATATATATATATATATATATATATATGGACACTGGCATTTTGGTGGGAGGAAGCGGGGAGAAATGGAATGATCTGTATATGAAGTTTCTGTTCCTGTTTCCTGCATTACTGTGCTAATCTCTATATGAAGTTTCTGTTTCTTGCATTACTGTGTTAATCTCTATATGAACTTTCTGTTTCTGTTTCCCTGCAATGATACAGTGTGGGAAGGGTTTGGTTAACATTGTTTTAAATAGCTGGTTTTAAGTAAGAAGCTTCAGTTCTTGCCTAGATCTCTTGTTATCCCAAACCTTTCAATAAAAGCTCCTTTTGGAACAACTGCAGTTTCAAGAGTCTTGCTTTCTTGGGAAGATTGGAGGGCAAGACCTTACAACTAGTCACTCTCTAAGGAAAAAAGGCAATGACAATTTATTAAATGAATATGCCACCCAACTTACAGTAGCAATGGCAAACTACTTCCAAAAACCTCCCAAGAAAATCACAAGGACTGGTCCAGGCAGTTGCCGAAGGCACCAAAAATAAAACAAAACAAAACAAAAAAAACCTTGGAGGGTAAGGGTAGTATGAGAGAGAGGTAGGAAATGGGTGTGTGTGGGGAGGAGGAGGGGGGATTAAGATATATGTTAAATTTTGATTACAAACCAAAGTTTTAATCTTAGGTCTTTTCTTTCTATATTTCAAATCAATAGACATTAGACCAGTGGTGGAATTCAATTTTTTTTATTACCGGTTCCATGGGCATTTCTTGGTGGGCTTGGTGTGGCTTGGTGGATGTGGCAGGGGAAGGATACTGCAAAATTCCCATTCTTCCCCACTTCTGGGGGAAGGATATTGCAAAATCTCCATCCCCCCCCTACTCTGGGGCCAGCCAGAGGTGGTATTTGCAGGTTCTCTGAACTACTCAAAATTTCTGCTACCAGTTCTTCAGAGCCTGCTGAATTTCATCCCTGCATTAGACCACTCCTTTCCTTGAGTGATCAGGCAATAGGTTCTACATGGCTACATGGCTCCTTCAACACCTTACCCTCCATTCTCCCAAAACAGTTAGAAGCAGATATTTCCTTGACCGAAAACTCCTATCAAGTTGAACACTTCTCCAGGTTATGAAGTTATGATTATAATGGTTATTTCATTACTAATCTGCTTAATATGAGAGCATTCCAGGGGTGGGTTCTAATTTTTTTTACTACTAGTTCTGTGGGTGTGGCTTATTTTTTGGGCGTGGTTTGATGGTCATGTGACAATTATTTAGGATTTAGCAGAGGTACTGGTCTACCAGGCTTTTAACTGCTTGCAGAGCTGTATCGATCTACCCATTTATTTTTGCAGGCACTGGTCTACCCATTTATTTTTGCAGGCACTGGTCTACTCATGTATTTTTGCAGGCACTGGTCTACCCGTTTATTTTTGCAGGCACCGGTCTACTCATTTGTTTTCTTTTAACACTGATCAGATGTAGGGTGGCCCTTTGAAGCCCCGCGGCAAGAGTTTAAACAGTTTTTTTCCCTCTAGCCATCAGCTGGGACTCAGGAGGCAGCAATAGATTGGGGGTGGGGCCAAATAAAAGATAAGAATAACGCAGGGGGTGGGTGGGTGGGGCAGGGGGGCAGAACCGGTAGGGTGACTTCATATCGTCACCGCTACCAGCTCGGTTGAACTGAGCTGGTAGCTGGTAGTAGTGGTGGTAGCTGGTAGTGGTGGTGGTAGCTGGTAGTGGTGGGTTCCTCCCAGAACCGGGAGGAACCCACCACTGGAGCATTCAATGTATTCCTTAAACTAGATAATATAAAGAAAGGTACGTAGGCATACAAACACCTCAATATGCTTTAGCGTCCAAGTTTGTGTCTCTTCACCGTCCATAAATCACCTTCTTAGGTTAGGAAGTTCAGCAAGACTATAACTTTAGAAAAAGCTTAATGAAAAATAAGACCGCTTTCCTCTTTAAATGCATAGATGTGCCTTCAGCGGTACTTCAGAATTGGTTTGGAATTCATTTCTAAGGCTCAAACAGTAACAATACCTCTTATTATTAAATGTGGTTCTACTGCCAAAATAAATCTTCCCATAGCACTGAATGCTCCAGGACTTTCTCTTCGATTTGATTTCAGAGACTTTCCATTTCAAGCCACCACAGGCCTTATACCAAAAGTAACTTGCCCTCCTCACCCCACCTCTCTTTGTTTTCATTCCATCACCTGTCATTTGGTAAATCATTTTTGTCAAGATAAGTGGGGTGTCTAGGGCTTGATATAGAGGTTGAAGTTAAAGGCACATATTTTTCTTTCAGTTTAAATGAACAAATTAATTCTTTCTCCTTTCCAAAGTGTCATCCTGTGTACCGTGTGTGTGTGTGCACTTTTTCCGATGTATTTTCTCTTTGAGCAAACACTGATAAGTACATCTTGCCTTTGATCCGTTGCTAAATTTTAGAAGCGCCAGAGAATAAATGTAATGAAGGAACTAGCAGTCTTCACTGGAACTTTCCCTGTTTTGCTCTGCAGTATTGCATCTGTTTGGAGGTTAGTTCAGATTTCTAAGAATAGAATGACAGAGTTGGAAGGGACCTTGGAGGTCTTCTAGTCCAACCCCCTGCTTAGGCAGGAAACCCTATACCATTTCAGACAAATGGTTATCCAATCTCTTCTTAAAAACTTCCAGTGTTGGAGCATTTACAACTTCTGGAGGCAAGTTGTTCTACTGATTAATTGTATCCTTTCTAAGCTTCTGATCTGGTTGGTTTTATATTTATACCTTGGGTTTTCATTGTAAGCCACACAGAATTTTTTGGGAGTCAGGAAGCCTGAAGATGAAGTAAATAATAGAATAGAATAGAATTTTTATTGGCCAAGTGCGATTGGACACAAAGGAGTTTGTCTTGGTGCATACGCTCTCAGTGTACATAAAAGAAAAGATACGTTCATCAAGAATCATTAAGGTACAACGCTTAATGATAGACATAGGTTACAAATAAGCAATCAGGAAACAATATCAATATAAATCATAAGGATACCAGCAACAAGGTTACATTCATACAGTCATAAGTGGGAGGAGATGAGTGATGGGAACAATGAGAAGATGAGAAGATTAATAGTAGTGCAGACTTAGTAAATAGTTTGACAGTGTTGAGGGAATTATTTGTTTAGCAGAGTGATAGCGTTCGGGGAAAAAACTGTCCTTGTGTCTAGTTTTTCTGGTGTGCAGTGCTCTATAGCATCATTTTGAGGGTAGGAGTTGAAACAGTTTATGTCCAGGATGTGAGGGGTCTGTAAATATTTTCACAGCCCTCTTTTTGACTCGTGCAGTATACAGGTCCTCAATGGAAGGCAGGTTGGTAGCAATTGTTTTTTCTGCAGTTCTAAATAGATAAACAAACAAGTAAATCGATAAATTCACTCACATGGATAGTAGGATCTACTTTACAAGCTATTTCTTTGCAGTGCAATGCAGTACACTGGCAGTAATTGGAGCTTTGTAATTGCAGCTTGACAAAAGTACAATAGGGGACACACCTGGATATCCTAGTATCTGTATGGTATAATATTGTGGGCTTTATCCAAGGAGATGTATTCAGAGAACACCTAGTTGGCAACTTTTATTTTGTTTCATTCATTTTACGTAGCTACCCGTCTCACTCTTGTATAAAACAAACAAACCAAACAAATAAAGTTAGAAAGTATTACCGCAATACATCATAAACATGGCAGCAATCTGGATTTTGAGCACTGCTGTTGGGTTTGTTGTTGTGGTTTGACACTGGTTAACTTCATTGCTGTGCTTTGATTGTTTTTACTCTCTGGTTTTTCAGGGAATTGTTTTTTCTTGTTGTTTTCTTAAATTGTATCTCAAATCCTTGTGACCTCATGAACTGATGCAGTTCTGCTATAAACAGAAGCGTGGACATAATTTGCCATTCATTTTTTTCTGTGTTGTTTTTTTAAAAAAACAACAACCCATTCTAGTCTATTACCTTGGGGTTTTCTTGATGGCTTTACATTCAAACACTAATAAGATCTGAGCCAGCTAAGCTTTTTCAAGGTCAGTCAAGGTCAACCAGTGCTGCTAGGTATTTTGAAGGAGACTTCATTTTACTTTATCTATGGTGGATTGTTTTATTTTCTCTCTCTCTTTCCGCTCTCTCTGCCCCTTCAAGGGAAAGATTGGTATTAAAGTATAATGATACAATTAAGAAACAAGTAATCTGCATACATATGCATCAGTGAAGTGATGCAGTTAAGGACATTATTTACTTGCTCACATTGTTCTAAGAACTTGGTAGCACTGTGGGAAATAGCTGTGATGTTGTGTGTGTGTTTTTGAATAACACCACCAATTTTCTTCCCTTAAAAATTTCTTGTTCCCAGTGCAGCTCAGAGTGCAGTGCATGACTTCTTAGCATCTTTTCTTTTAAACATTTAACATTTGCTGGCCCAGATCATGCTGAGTTAATAGATCTCTCTCTCTCTCTCTCTCTCTCTCTCTCTCTCTTCTTTCCATGTCTCTTCTTAACTACATTTCATACCTTCTGGGTACCCAAGGAGGCACGAGTGCTCCAACCCAGCCGGTATAAAAGCAGGCAGAATCTGTCCCTCAGCTGGATTCTGAAACCACTCTTAGATGTAAAAATAAATAAATAAATAAAGCACTACAACAACGGAACCTGTTCTTAATAATTCATGGAGCTCCAAGGAACTCATCATAAAAGCAGCCAGGCAATATTGAATTTTGAAAAAAAAAAAAAACTTGATAAGAAGACATGCCTATCATGTACTTTATGAAGCAGACTTCAGAGTTATGAGGTAACACCTTCCTGTAAAATTGTACGAGGTCAGCTTTTAATGAGTTGGAGCCAAAGAACGGTCAGCCAAAAGAAAACAGTCTAGAGATGCTGTTGCGCTTTTTTCCCCCTACAAGAATTCGGTGCCGTAGATACAATATACAAGTTCTGAGTAAGTCTAATGTATGTAGTCTGGAACAATTTATGAAACTCTTTTCCATTAGGGAAGAAAGTTTGCATGGTATTTGTACACCGTGCTGCAAAAGTGCAAAACATCCTGCATATGTGCAAATATTTAATTCACTGCAGAATGTTGAGTGATATTGCACACATAAATATGCTGTATGTTGTATGTAACTGCTATGGGGAGGACAGGCCTGTTTACATAAGGGGAGTCTGTGTTGGAATGCAATTCTGCACACACCTGCTTCCTGCACCTATAAACCTATTGGTCACTAATAGCAATAGAAATAAAGATAGTTAATAGGGAGTCTCTGATAGATTCTTTACTTTACTTAGCTAAAAGACTTCATAAATTCCTAAAAAAAAAGAATTAGAATTCAATATGTCTTTCCTAAGTCTGTTTCCAGTATCACTAGACCCAAATTTGTCTTTTCTTAATAACTTGCTGGCACAGTGTTTTGAGGCTGATCAATAAAAAGGCAAACAAATCCATGAAACTATTTTATTTTCATTTATTTATTAAATTTATATACCACCCACTTGTGGGCAATCCTTCAGGATGAACCCGTTCCATTGCTATGGAATCTGTAGCAACTTTGCTGAAATGGAATTTCAGTTGAATGAGGTAGAATCCTACATTGGATTAAGAACTTCTGATTATCTGGGATTCAAAGCAGTTTTATCTCTGCGTGCAGAGACTCCTTCCAATCAGATCCTCCAGTTCAGCCTATAAAGCTAAGGGAGAAGAGATAGAGGATTGCTGGTATGAATAGCAGCCTTGTCTTTGAAAGTGTGAGGAATAATTTCTGAAGTGGAAATTCATTGTCCCTTTTAATTTTTTCCCCTTTTATTCTACATAATTTGGGATTTAAAAAGTGCCTTTAATCTAGTTTAAAGATTAATAAGTTTAATGCTAAACTTATTGATGAACTTGCAACGGTTTAGAAGACATTTGGATACTATGTGGGCTGGCTGTGGTTTTCAAAAGCCTCTTATGATGTCACTGAATATGTATGCAGTGATAATATCTCCCTGAATCCCATTTGCATTATGTGGCATTGCTCATAATCATTGTCCTTTTTAGAATCTAAGAAAAAGCTGGAGGAACAGCCACCAAGAATTCTTGGGGAAATATTCAGTAGTAATCAAACTCCTTCTGAAGAGCTTTCTGGTGGGTTGAAAGAACAGGTTCAGTTAAATAAAAAAAGACAATGAAATATTCACAGTTTGAATTCCTCACTTTCTTCTCAGAGGAGATCTCAGCATACAGTGAAGGGAGAGATTTAATTTTTCATTCTTTTGGGTACAGAGAAGAAAAATGTCATGCATGGAACTGCATTAATGCAGACAAATACGTCCATTGGTTGGAAGCCCCAGCCTTGAACATATGCCCTTGTCATAAATAAGATGTTAAATTGGGATATTTTAAGCTCCCAGCTGACCTTATCTATCTATCTATCTATCTATCTATCTATCTATCTATCTATCTATCTATCATTTATCTATCCATTCATTCATACAATTTATTTGCCACCCATCTCGTACCCAACATAAAAGCATTAAAAAATGTTGACATCATCCATTATAAACAAAGGAAATAAAAGCATTAACTGATTAAAAGGAGACAAGATGACAAAGAAAGGAGCTGGATACAAGGAGCTGTGGGTGGGTGGGGAAGGTGGCATTTATATGTCAGGAGCATTGGACCAATCTCTCCCTCAACAGCAACAAATTTAAATACTTACTGGATAATAACAGTATTTTCTTTTTATATACCTAGGGCACCATAACTCAAAAAGATGGAGAAATGAAAACTAGTTGTCACACTGAATCCAAACTAAAGAAACTATGTGATGAATTTCTGCATCTAAGTTAACTTGGAAAAGTAAAATAACTTCCATCAAAGAAAGTTGGATACAGAGGGCAGCAAAACATTTCTGCTGATACGTGCCAGAATGCAGAATTATCCTGCGTATTAAGGAAAGGCCAAATTGCAATTTTCTCATTCCCCCTCCCCCATATCCATACACGTGCCCACAAACAGTTTATATATTGATATAATTTAGCATAAGGCTTCTCAAATTGTAAGTGGTAACCTCTTGGGATATTAGAGTAGTCAAGAAGAAAGTCACATTTTTCTTTAACTTGATCAAGTTTCACAAAGAATAGACACTGTCGAAACATATTCTGCGTTTTATCTCCCCAACCTAGCTTGTGCAAGCTCTCAAAGTTTGAAAACTCCTGTAATAAACATTAAAATACAATTATTAAAAGGAAATCCTGTATTTATTACTTCCTCAATTCTAAACCCAAAGAAATCATCACTTTCTGTCATAGGGGGCACACAAATTCTGCATGACTATAGGGCAGGGATGTCAAACTCAAGGCCTAGGGACTAGAGCTGTGGGGTGCTTAGTTCCGGCCCATAGAGCCACCTGAAAAGAGCGAAGGATCGGCCCATGGTACCTCTGCCAGAGAAAGCAGGCTCCCAATCTCCGTTTTCAGCTGGGGCGGCCTCCTGCAACCCTCTGCCAGGTTGGGAAGAGGGTTAGGAGCCCGTTTTCACTGGCAGAGCGCTCGGGCTGCCACAGGCACCCCTAACATGAATGACGTCAAGCTGGCCATGCCCACCCTGGCCACGCTCACCCCAGCCCTCTGAGATCGAACACAACCCTGATGCGGCCCTCAATGAAATTGAGT
Organism: Arizona elegans; assembly: GCA_022577455.1. Classification (NCBI taxonomy): domain Eukaryota; kingdom Metazoa; phylum Chordata; class Lepidosauria; order Squamata; family Colubridae; genus Arizona; species Arizona elegans. The sequence continues at coordinate 190,304,936 of JAKOOJ010000002.1, read as the reverse complement.
TTGACACCCCTGCTATAGGGGGTTGCAGTAGTGCAAAGTTTCTTAACAACACTAAGCATCTGTCCTTTCATCAGATGTTTAGAGATAATATTTAAACTTGAAATAAAATCTGTATGTCAAATGTATATAAATTATCTACACTATTCTTTTCATACACTATATTTGCTATAATTTCTCTTTTTGCCTCAAACCAAATATTGTTAAACTTCACCAGAGTTCTAAAATTGTAGTGTTTTTAAAGTTCCAGCTTTCGACTCTAAATTATGAAATGTTACCCAATACTTTAAGATTTAATGATGTATTGGAATATATTGTCCATTTTATATATTAGAATTGTTTGGCTATCAGAGATGTGTTGCCTATTTCCCCTTATTTTGATGATGATGATGATGATGATGATGATGATGATGATGAATATGAAAATGATGATGTCCTCTACTGCCTAATTTTCTATATCCTGCTAAGCATATATTAGTATTAAACCTTTTCTTTTCTCCTTGAAATTTGTAATACCTGGTTTGTAAGAATAAATAAATGGAATTTAAAGGAAAGATACTTCTGAGGATGAGTTGTTAGAATCCCTCTTACCTGGTGGGTGAGAAGCAGGGGCGGGTTCCACTTACCTTTACTACCGGTTTGCAGCAGGAGCACATGCACAGAAGTTTCTGATGTGATGACATCGGGGCAGATGGGCAGAGCCTCCCACCACCATTACTATTGATTCGCAAGAACCAGACTGAACTGGGAGCAACCCGCCACTGGTGAGAAGACACTCTAAAGGCAGATGAGCCAACCCAATTTGCTCAACAGTATAGGACGTGGAAGAAGTTATGACCTTGCCAAATCTTTCAGTCCTATGGTCAACCATGAATCAGAGCAAACCGTGTTGAGACTCATGGTTATCAACAAGAGAAGATACTTGAAGGAATAACTAAAAGAAAGTAGAGATCAATCTGTCCTTGATTTGGTGAACTAATGAACTTTGATTTAGATTTGATCATTTGAAAGTCAAACTTGACAAGCATTTTCACCCTTGAAAAAATATTGGGACTCGCTTAGAATCCAATGCATAATGGTGACTATTAGTGTTGCCCTCTAAGCTTGCAAATGTCTATTTAAAAGTAAAGATCTGCTGAATTGAATGAGGCTTCAATTCTGGTAGTTGGAGATATTAAAGCCGCAAATCCTTGATTAAGCTGAAATCTTAAAGCTGAAAGTTGTTTGAAGGACCAGGTCTTCCTGCTTGATCCGGTCTGTTTAATGAGAGCATGTGTGTGTCGGGGGATGGGGGGTATTCTCTTGGAGCACAGTCTTGAAACATAGTTAAAGACAGGGCTAATGAAGATGTATGGATAGGACCTTACGCATTATAGCATCCAGGGTGTGGAATTGCTTGTTCCATGAAATCAGATTAGCTTCTTCCTTTATGGCTGCAATACCAAAATGTTTTGTTATTGTTGCTTTTAAATTTCATCAAACCTATGGTTTTTAACGAGTTCTTAAACCTTATGGCCAACCATTTTCTGTATTATCTGATTTGTTTTATTCTCATAGGCTTCTCATTATACAATGATGCCATTTAGGCTGCCTTCCTTGAAAAAGGGAGAAATAAATATTTTTTCATATAAAAAGAGTGAGCAAGCTGGATTGAATCACATCCCTCTATCGTGGCCCGCGTACTTTTATTTAATCTTATTATGAATGACTGTTTCTTGTCGTTTTCTTATTTTTCTTACTACAGAAGGGCGCAGTTTCTGATTCAGCAGAACTGCCAAAATAGATTTCTTTCTGCAACAAATAGGACTGTTCTTGCATTGCAGCATTAAAAGGTAAGTTTTCTCTGCCAATGCTTCATTTTTATGACAGTTTGTCCCTTGTGAGGAATTTGTGTCTGAAAACATCTGCCTTCTCTTTGCTGCTCAAAATCAAGTGGTGCAGGAAATTCATTATTCACTGGAAGACAAAAGAACAATTCCCTCAATTCTTTCTCTCCCAAATGTTTTCTCTGTTTAGATGTGCATAGAAATGCTTCCACACTAGTTGTATCTTTGAAATCTTATTGACTTGCATTTCAGTAAATTCACTGAAGATGTTCGTCAAGACCAGTCACACTAATAAAGAGGTACAAGATTAGTACTTAGTATATTAGTATTAGCATCATTAGACGATATTTATCCGTTTCTAATTGTTGCAAAGAACTATGTTAGGTAGATTCTCTAATTCTGGCAATAAAAGAATCCTGAAACATTTCTGGAGCTGATGTAAAATGGTAGCGAAAAACTTTTCTGGCATCTGGTTTTTGTGTTCTCCTTCCTTTATTTCCCCACCTGGCAGTTAGAACTGAAGAAGCTTCTTGGATGAAAAATGAAATATTTTCAAATAAAAAAACCAAGAAAGTTGCCTTTTTGGAAAAAGTACTTTGTAGCAACCATGACCTGGATGATTGAGAATCTCCATAAAACTCTAGTTAGAGGATATGTCTAGTGACATCATAAAGTTATTAAGATGAACGAGACCGCCATTTCTGGCCCTTGCAGAGCCTTAATGCCCTTTTTGAAATGCTCCCTCATCAAAAAAGATTTTGCAAATAATTGAAGGCTTTTAGGGGGCAAAAAAGATACCATAACCCACCTCAGCTGCTCTGACTCAAAAGTATACTTTAAGTGCTCTGTAAATCTATTTCCTAGTAGTCAAAGGAGAGTGTTCCTCTCGAAAGCTAGATATGGATAAACCCTATGTTATTGATCTTAAAATCATTGTTGCAAATCTACATTAATTTTCAATAGTTCTCTCTCAGAGCATTGTACTCTGAAAACTAGCATCCTACTCAGTTTTTTTTTTTTAATTTGATTTATATGCCGCCCTTCTCCGGAGACTCAGGGCAGCTTACAATGCGTTAAGCAATAGCCTTCATACTTTTGTATATTTATACAAAGTCAGCTTATTGCTCCCACAAATTGGGTCCTCAATTTACCTACCTTAGAAAGGATGGAAGACTGAGTCAACCTTGAGCCTGGGGAGATTCGAACTGGTGTAATTGTAGACAGCTGGATGTTAATTACGGTGCTTTAGTCTGCAGAGCTAAACCAGGCTCAGTGGTGAATTCTGAACCGGTTTACTACCAGATCGCTGGCCTCGCATGCGCAGTGCACACCAAACACAAGCTGTGCATGGGCATACACAATGCGCACCAAAAGGAGGCTTGGGAAGGTAAGAAGAACAGCACAGGGGGGTGATCAGCTGTGGCGTGCAATCATGGGAACCTTTTTAAAAACTTTTTAAAAGCATTTTTTATTATTGGCTCAGGCGAATAGGTAGTAAAAAATGCTTTAAATTTTTTTTAAAAAAAGGTTCCCACGGCATAGCTGTGATCGTCGGAGCCTTTTTAAAAAAATTTAAAAGCATTTTTACTAACTATTCACCGGAACTGGTAGTTAAAAATGCTTTAAAAAGTAAAAAAAAAAAAAAAAAAAAAAGTTCCGACGATTGCGCGTTGCTCAGCTGATTGTCGGAACTTTTTTTTTACATTTTTTACTCCCGGTTCAGTGAACCAGTAGCATTTTTTACTCCCGGTTCAGGCGAACTGTCCTGAACAGGTAGCATTTCATCCCTGATCCTACTGAAATACTTGAATTGTACATGAAAAAAATAAAGTCCCCTTCAAGTTGAGTTTGATTCTAATGACTTCATGGATATAGTCCACTTTTGCATATTTTTAAGTTGTTGGCTACCAAGATATTTATTTGACTTCCTTGTCTAACCAAGGATTCTCCAGAAATCACCCATCCAAGTACTAACCAGACCAAATCCTGCTTAGCTTTGGAGTCAACATTTGCCAGTTACTGCCACCTGGGAACTTGATTAATTTTATTTGAACTTCTGTATATGTCAGGGGTGGGCAACTATGGCCCTTTTATGACTTGTGGACTTCAACTCCCAGAATTCCTGAACCAGCCATGTTAGCTTAGGAATTCTGGGAATTGAAGTCCACAAGTCATAAAAGGCCCATAGTTGCCCACCTCTAGTATATGTGATAGTCTCCTCCCCTTCTTCTCTCTTTTCCCATTTTCTTATTTCATAACTTGCATTTCTATTCTATTTTTCTGCCAATACCTGGCACTACCTCAATTGTCATTTGTTTATCTAATTATCTAGGCAATCCTTTTAGACCACTCACTTCCATGGACTAGAGGTTTATAATCAACAAATATCAAAGGAGTAATATTGCAATCCAATTTAATCTGTAATAATATTGTCCTTGTGTCATCAGAACCAATGCACCATCACAAAACACTAAGGTCTTCCAAGGTTTCCATGATGGTCAGCAGATTGGTAATGTTTCCTATTTCAGGAGGTCAAGAATTTTAGAGTGTAGTGGCAGACATTGAAAAGGATCATTTAACCTCTACTCCACATATCTCCTACAGTGTAAGAACTCTTAACATAATCTTCTTCAGAGACCATAGTGGTTATCTTCAAAGGCATCTTGATTTATAACTTGTGGCAGTAGTATTAGTACTTCTAGTAGTAGCAAAATGATAAAGAGGAGTCATTTTTGCCAGAGCTTTCTAGTCCAAGATCTGAACCTGGGTGCATCAACCATGGTTTCCATTTGCTGATTTAATAGGAGCGGTGGATCCAGGGATTCTCTCAAATCATGTTGTTTCTTTGCAGGAGTGTGACCTAATCCAGAGTCCAAAATAGAAGTAGGATCAGGCCAGGTCTTTTACTGAAAAACTCCATCTTTCAGGGATGAAATCCAAATTTGTTTTGAGTCATCCAGGTATGATGCCTAGGTTTTAGTCTGGGCTAGTAATGTACAACTTGCATATAGATGATCTCCCACATTGGTTTTATGTTGATGTTAAAATAGCGCAGGAGAGACAACTAAGTTCTATGAGACTACACATTGGAGGAACTACCACCATGACCACTCTGCTGCCATGTACCAGTTTAAACCATTTGCATAGGAGGGAACCATTTGGCGTGCTTCCTGTCTCTAGCTGTGGCAGATGGTCTAGTGTGACAGTAGTATCAAAGGTTACCAAGAGGTCTAGTGGGACCAATAAGGGCACGCTGTCATCCCTGACAAAGATAATCCATCAGGTTGGCCACTTCCATCTATTGGTGGTCAATATGGGATCCTGTCTGCAAATTGTCTATAAAATCCATATTCTTAAGGGTCTTCCTTAATTAGGGAGCAATTTCTCTAAAATATACTGTAACAAAGGTGGAAGAAGTATCAAAGGAGCCTTGATAGTACAGTGGTCTAAGCACCCTGTTATTAACACAGCTGCCTGCAATTACTGCTGGTTCGAATCTCTCCAAGGCTGAAGGTTGACTCAGCCTTCCATCCTTTCTAAGGTAGGTGAAATGAGGACCCAGTTTGTGGGGGCAATAAACTGACTTTGTATAAATATACAAAAGTATGAAGGCTATTGCTTAACGCATTGTAAGCCGCCCTGAGTCTCCGGAGAAGGGCGGCATATAAATCAAATTTTAAAAAAAAGTTTTATTATCCTGTGGATCTGGTATTTACAAGTGGTATCCTAAGGCCATGGCATACAGCAATTCTATGGGTCAGCCTTGTGCTTGGGTCTGAAGGACCTGATGTAAGGGCTGAACTAATTTGCTGATCATTCTTCTTCTATAATGCCTCATGCAACACCTTTTATCATAATGTGTCAAGAGCCTTGGTGGCGCAGCGGACTAAAACTGCTGTTAAAGTAGCACTTAGCTGCCAGCTGCCTGCAATTACTGCGAATTCAATTCTCACCAGGCTCAAGGTTGACTCAGCCTTCCATCCTTTCGAGGTAGGTAAAATGAGGACCCGGCTTGTGGGGGCAATAAACTGACTTTGTATAAAATAGAACACCGCTTAGGGGGGCCCAAAAAAGCCCTACTAAGCAGGTATATACAAAAGTATGAAGGCTATTGCTAAAGCATTGTAAGCCACTCTGAGTCTTCGGAGAAGGGTGGCATATAAATCGAACTAATAAATAAATAAATAATTTCTATGAAAATATACACTCTTCTTTCTTGCACTACTTGTTCCATTCCTCTCTCATGTTTTCAATTCTTCACCATGGAGAAGCAGTCTGGCAATCAATTGATATTATTGTAAGCCATCCACCGTAAGTGAGAGAGTGGCTTTATAAAAGGAAGGAAGGAAGGAAGGGAGGGAGGGAGGAAGGAAGGAAGGAAGGAAGGAAGGAAGGAAGGAAGGAAGGAAGAACAGAAGAAGGGAATCTATTTTCCAAATGTATCTCCTGACAACTTATTCTCCAGCAACCTATTTTCCTCCCAGACCTTTCTTCTATAAGGGCCTAGAATATACAAGACATTATACCTTCCACAGTTGCTGTCCATCTCCCTTACTGTCATATCTTCTCCCATGACTCAAAATGAACTTTCAACTTTCTCTTTCCAATTTAAGGCTGCCAATCACTTTTAAAAATACAAACATTTACTAGTACTGCTTGATTTTTTTTTTCAACAATTAAACTCTTCCACTCAGCTCCATGGATACCCCTTTTGTTTGTGTAGATGTGTGGGTGTGTGTGCATGTATGTGCATATGTGTGCATTTAGGATATTCCTCAATGTTATCTTGTTGTTATGCTTTTTTATTTTGGGCAAGAAGATCCAACACTATTTCCTTTTTATTTCTTTTCCTAGAGCTTTAGGGAAGAAAAAATACTATTGGAGAACAGGTTAAGCATCCTATTTTAGCAGATTAGGAAGAGTTGGGCTCTTCATTGTGGCTGAAATCAACCTACCATAATTTTTTTTGTTTGTTCATTTTTTAGAGGAGGAGGAGGAGGAGGAGGAGGAGGAGGAGGAGGAGGAGGAGGAGGAGGAGGAGGAGGAGGAGGAGGAAAGTATTGGAAAGACACAATCTGTCAGGAGGAAAAGTGATTCCCCTCCCAGACATGTATAGTCTTCAGTCAGGATATTATCAGCATGAGTCAGCCTTCCAGATTTTTCTTGGGAGGCTTCTTGGCTCTAAATTATGTCAACATTATTCATTTCACTTGGTGAGCTATGGCTGCTGTACAATTGCACCTCCATTCCAAGAACACTGAAGAAAGGCCCATAGATTAGATAAACCTGGGATGACACTTGAAGAAATATATCCAAAACATCAGGGTAACTTATGGTGGAAAAAATAACTTTTAACAGTATTACAAAGTAATAACTCAAAACAGTCTAGAGGCTCTTATAGCAATAAAAGGGAGAATAGAAGCTTCTTAGCCCTTTTTCAGTCAGCCATGAATGGAGAACTGGCTCTGCAGTAAAGACCAATATCTAGCCAGCAAAAGTTGGCATTTCTAAATAGCTTCCTGTAGTTCTCCTTTCTAGATGCCACAATGTCTTCACCTGCAATCTCTAGTTGAAATAATTGGACCTGGTGGAGGGCACAATCCTTTCAGGGAGCAAATCATAGGGGGTGGGGAATCGTGGTATTTTCTCACAGGACATTGTCACGGCATAACTGTTGTGACCTAGGCCCAAGTAGTTATTACCAGACACAATCAGTCCTAAACAAACGTATTTTATTAGAACAGCTGAGAATTACTTCATTCTTAGTCCAAATTAATTCCAAAACAAATCCTTCATAAACAGTCCTTTGGCCTTATCACAAAACTTTGTCTTCTTTGGCACCCTGCCAAAGGCTTTTCTTGGTAAAATCCCATGACGTCCAGAAGCAAGAGATGCTGACAAGAAACAAATGTGGCAACGTTGCTTTCCTACAAAGATCCCAAGAGCCGTTGCTGCTCTTTTAAGCCTTCTGGGAGGGGCCAATCATCTCCTGGCCTTACTCCTGAGTCATCCTTTTTGCTTTAGCTGCTCTTGCCTCTTCACATGTGTGCAGTAGGAACAGGCTCCTCCTGTTCCTTTGCCTCTCTGCTATCCACCTCTGGAGGCTCCACGCATCTCTCCCAGATGGCCCTGGCCCCATCTCTGCCTCCGATGGAGAGCCCTCGTCTGGGCCTTCCCCTGACTCCAGGACTGGCCCATTCTCCTCCCTAGCCTCCTCACTGTCTGACTCCACTACCAGCTCTGCAGGCTGCTGGCAGACCACAACAATAACTAGTCATGCACATTCCAATGGCTCATTGACCAGAGGAGGAGGAGAGAAGTTGCTAAGCAACCAGCTCTCATCTTGGTTGGACAATGTGACTGATTGTTTTGGAAACTTGAGGAAACTGAAACTTATATTGGGGTGAAAAGCCCGGGAACTTTACTATTGGCTTTTTATCAGTAGTGCCAAGATGGTGTACCTGAATAAATTTGTTCTTTGAGGAAAAGCCATGCCTCGGAGTTCAATCTGTGGAGAGTGCATTACTTGTAGCCTGACAGACATACTTTTACACGCTGTACACAGCCAATATTGCACTTCCTGAATGGATCTCTTGCTTCCCAACACAGTAGAGATAACAAGCAGTAACTAATATTCAACTTCCAGCATAGTTTATTTCTATACATGAAATATAAGATGGGGTCCACACCATTTTGATAAGCAGAATCTTGTGTGGCTAATCACACTTGGCTAAATAAAATATTCAGTTCAATTAAATTCAGAGTTGAGTTATGTAGACTCCAAAGATATATCCAAGATGTACAATTAGGATGATATGGTGTGCCTCCCTCCGTCCAACCAGTATCCTACATATAATAATGCTGTCCATTTGGTCCAAAGGAAGAGGAGAATTTAACGAAGGTAATATTTGTCATATTTGTCCTGGCCAAGAGTGAGATTAATAAGTATATTTAAAAATCAGCTTATTTTCCCAACATATAAAACTTTTGCTTTCTGCTGCTAATTCAGCTCAGTGGGACATTGAAAATAAAGAGAATGCAGAGAAAGCCGAATAGAACAATAAACCCCTATTTTATGAATATTGACCATCATCATTGTCTGAACAAGTTAGCCAAATAATCCAGAAACCTAACATTGCAACTCTCTTTATTAGGCTGTTTAATGAAGCTGCTTACAGTTCACCTTTTAAGGCATGCTAATAAATAATAACACCATGATTAACATTGTGATAAATATATTCCAATATAATATTGCATTAAGAAAAATATTTACACAAAGGAGCTGCATGTAGCAAATTTTCTAGAGTATTATATGTCCTGATTTATTAAAAGGTGAACTTTAACTAATAATGATAATAACTATTATTTTTATTGGAAATAATAATTATTAGTCCTTCAGTGGATTCCATTATCAACTATGGGATTTCAGAAGTAGCAATGGCATCAGGACAAAATCATGAAAACAAATCTTAAAATTGAATAAACTTCCAAGATGTATTCTTAGACAAACCAAAGTCTTCTACAATGGATCTACAGTTTAATTACTCTAATAAGTCATTTTTTTATTTCCAATGTTTTATTAAGTTTATCAACTTATATTATTATTAACCCTGATAAATTTACTTTAATAAATCTTGACCAGCTCTAAACTGAAGGGCAAGAACATAAACCAGGAGCTGATAAAAGTAATCCGAACACATCAGTCAGACATCACCCACTCTGATAGTAGTTTTAAATCCAAACTAAATTGATCCAAAGTAAGACTATTGTGAAATGTACACATACCTTACAGCAAAATATATTTATCCGATATTTTAAAATTATGATTACTCCCATAATCATAATCACTCACTGAACCATGGTGGTACAGTGGTTAGAGAGCAGTATTGCAGGATATTTCACAACTCACTGCTCACTGCCAGGAGTTTGGTCCTTACCGGCTCAAGATTGGCTCAATCTTCCATCTTTCCAAGATCACTAAAATGAGAACCCAGATTGTTGAGGGCAATATGCTGACTCTGTAAAAAGCTTAGATATGGCTGTAAAAGCACTATGAAGCAGCATATAAGTCTAAATTCTATTGCTGTAAAATTCTAGGAATTTAAAAAATCAACGTAACATTGATAAGTCACTGTTTTCCATTTGTATTTTGCAGCATTACATCTAGGTTTTGAAAATGCTGCATGAAAATATGATATATGGACCCCACTTGCTTTTATCTGGTCATAAAATATCTTTCAAGTTGAGTCCAAATGACATTCTGACTCTGAATTATTTATTTTTTTACTATCAATAAACTATACCAAAAAAACCAAACAAACTTTGGAGATGAAACTAAAAATGTGAAAAATGAAAATGAAATCCATGTCTAACAAGAAATAGTAATTTGCACAGTGAAAACATTTAGTAATGCCCCTGCCTGAGAAAGTTATTCAGCATCTTTGAAATTCATTTGAAATAAGGGATATAAACAAGAAGCCCTCTTCAAAGATAAATTCTACTGGAGCTAAACTGGTCACATTTAGCTTAAATATTATAAATAAATAATTTAGATACAGGGAACAGTGTACCATCTGTCTATATCTTCACTTTCTGTAAAACATCAGGGACAAATTCAAATTTGCTAATCATGAAAGCCTCTTGTGAGTTAACTCAATATAAACAAAGTTACAACACAGCCTATAATTCCAATTCAATCCATAAGAGTCGTGATGGCGCAGTGGTTAGAGTGCAGTACTGCAGGCTACTTCTGCTGATCATGGGCTAGCAGCAGTTTGGCAGATCGAATCTCACCAGGCCCAAGGTTGACTCAGCTTTCCATCCTTCCGAGGTGGGTAAAACGAGGACCCAGATTGTTGGGGGCAAGATGCTGACTCTGTAAACTGCTTGGAGAGGGCTGTAAAAGCACTGTGAAGCGGTATATAAGTCTAAGTGCTATTGCTATTGCAATAGCATGATGTCAGGTTTAATGATGACTGAGACCTAATGGCTTAAATCTGGTTTCCTTCAATATAAGAGTAATCAAAATGAATACTAGATTTTTGCTGCAGCAAAATTAGATTCAGAATGAACATTTTTAGCTGATCTGATCTGAACTGAAACATATTATCCTCACCTAGCAGAAACTTATACTCCTTTAGTATGATCCCTTTAATGTGTTCAGAGGTTATAATAGCTTAAACAATAAGTAAATTTAAATTTATCTTTAAAAAGAAAAGGATACATGATAGCATAATTTGAACCAAGTGGTAATATTCCACTTGTAATCACATTAATGTAGGATTTAAACCAAAAACATCAATTAGACTATACAATTTTGAGGAAACCCCCAAATCAATCAACAGCTGGTTCAGATATTGTGGAGGAATCATATTAAAAACTACTTCAGTGTCCAAAGAAATAGCAGCTGAATTAAATCAATTCTCAATTAAAAATGTTACATTTTGATGAGATTGTATACATCCAGCTAGAAGTGGTGCACTACAGTTGGAAGAACAAGGTATAATCTAAAGGTTAAGAAAGCTGTTAAAATTATAGCATCCACAACAACAAGGATAAATATAGCTCTATAATTATAACAGATAACAAGATCCTTACCTCTCTTTCAGTCTGTCTCATTAAAACTAAGAGGTAGGAGACTGGAAAAGCTTGATGCATTCAGTACCTCTAATATAATAAAAGATAAAAACTCAGTGTAATTTTTCTACCAATCAGCTAAAAAATCATCACAACAAGATCTCCACTTTCATAGCTTTAATTCAAAGGTACATAATAATAATAACCTTTATCATCACTGCACAACATATGTACAATGAGATTGGTAGAGCTTCCTCAGTGCACCCCTGCCCCAACACAATACAACTCACAGTGGAAACAGAAAATCCCCAACTCAATAAATCATATTAATAAACCCCCCTGTATGCTGTTTTGGCTCTTTGGCTTTGAAACGGAGACAAGCACCACCCCCTAGAGTCGGGAACGACTAGCACATGTGTGCGAGGGGAACCTTTACCTTTAATTTGCTTTGAAGTTGTTTTGAAGAGAGAGATGGGCAGCATATAAATTAATAAATAATCATATGCAACAATTGCAATGTGGACTGAGCAAGAACAAGATAAAAAAAACAACAACCCTGTGCAATTATGACATTTCTGTTTTGTTTCGTAGTATGGGAAATCCACCATCCTCAACCGACGGTCTGTTGCTGTACTTGGACAACTTTACCTTTCCCCCACCAAAAAAAAAAAAAAAAAAAAATCAACAACAAAAGAGCATCAGAAGAACAAACAGTAAAAGTACAAACGGCATCTGAAGTACAAACAGTGCATGCAAGATAAACACTGCAAAATGTCACCCATGACTTCAACATCCCACAGAATGTGAGACTAATGATAATATCCATAGGCACACAAGATGCATGACATTTGGTATAATATGGAAGCTTGATCTTAAGGTGGTGGGGAGTAACCCTTTCTTGTGAGTATATTTTAAAAGTTGTTTTGTACAACACATATGCTCCCTCTCCAAGCACTGAGATAGCCACCTTTTCCAGAAGTCTTGCTTTAAAACTATGCCAGCTTGTTTCCACATTGTACAGACATTAAGAGCCACGGTGGCATAGTGGTTAGAATGCAGTACTGCAGGCTATTTCTGCTGACTGCCAGCTGCCTGCAATTTGGCAGTTCGAATCTCACCAGGCTCAAGGTTGACTCAGCCTTCCATCCTTCCAAGGTGGGTAAAATGAAGACCCAGACTGTTGAGGGCAATACAGGGGTGAAATGCTCCTGGTTCAGACCAGATCGCCCAATCCGGTAGCCATGGTGGCGGGTGGTTTGGAGAACCGGTAGCAAAAATCCCTCCCCCCTCCCATGCCCAGCTGAGCCGCGCAATCATCAGAGGCTTTTTTTTTTTAAAGCATTTTTTCTATAACCTCTTCGGCCGAAAAAATGCTTTTAAAAGTAAAAAAAAAAAAAGCCTTTGATGATTGCGTGGCTCAGCTGAGATCAACAAAGGCTTTTAAAAGCATTTTGTCTACAACCTCTTCAGAGTTGTAAAAAAAAACTGCTTTTAAAAGCCTCTGACGATCCCAGATTAATTGCCTGATCGGCAGAGGCTTTTTGTCTTTTAAATGCCTCCAATGATCCAAGCTAAGTTGCCTGATCGGCAGAGGCTTTTTGTCTTTTAAATGCCTCTGACGATCCAAGCTGAGTTGCCTGATCGGCAGAGGCTTTTAAAAGAAAAAAAGCCTCTGCCGATCAGGCAACTCAGCTGGGATCATCAGAGCCTTTTGAAAGCATTTTTTTACAACCTCTTCGCCGAAGAGGTTGTAGAAAAAATGGTTTTAAAAGTAAAATAAAAAATTGGCCACGCCCACCCAGTCACATTACCCCCCACACCAAGCCATGCCCTCAGAACCGGTAGTTACAAATTTTAGATTTCACCACTGGGGCAATATGCTGACTTTGTAAACCACTTAGAGAGGGCTGTAAAGCACTGTGAAGCAGTATATAAGTCTAAGTGCTATTGCTATTGTTAGTGCTATTTACTTCACTTTGCTGGCCATCTCATAAGGCATTTTCTGTCCCTACAGATGCCCATTCAGAGAAGCCAGGAAGGCCTACAACTTTACAGAGCCTTCTATAAGACATTACTGATTCAGCCCTTGAAAGAATGATGACTTTGTTCTCACCAGCACTGTTTGCAAAGTATCATCTCTAAAAGTGTGCTGAGATAGCACAGTGGTTTTTTAAAAAAAGATTCTCAGTTATACAAGAGCATTTTTAATGAGCTAACCCCCTTTGTGGAGAGTGAATGCTTTGCTCACATACAATATAATAATTGTATAAGTAAAGTGTGCATTCAAAAAAACAAAAACAAAAACAAGGACAGTGTGAATTTGTTACAAAATAGAATAATGAGCAAAGTGATTCCCTTTGGACCTAGGGGAGAATGACTGGGCAGAACTGCTTCTTCAAAGTTTTGGAAGTTCAGGTCTTGAGGAAGCTTCTGCTTCAGAGACTTTTCAGACATGTTTCATAGCCCACTGGCAACAAGAGGAAGAATAGCAACAAAGATGATTAGGGGACTGGAGGCTAAAACATATGAAGAATGGTTGCAGGAAGTGGGTATGTCTAGTTTGATGAAGAGAAGGACTAGGGGAGACATGATAGCAATGTTCCAATATCTCAGGGATTGCCACAAAGAAGGGGGAATCAAACTATTCTCCAAAGCACCTGAGGGTTGAACAAGAAGCAATGGGTGGAATTTAATCAAGGAAAGAAGCAACTTAAAACTAAAGAGAAGTTTCCTGACAGTTAGAACAATTAATCAGTGGAACAACTTGTGTCCAGAAGTTGTGAATGCTCCAACACTGGAAGTTTTTAAGAAGATTTCAATTTCCATTTAATTTCAATTTAATTCAATTTATATGCTGCCCCTCTCCGAAGACTCAGGGTGGCTTAGATGTTGGATAACCATTTGTCTGAAGTGGTGTAGGGTTTCCTGCCTAAACAGGGGGTTGGACTAGAAGACCTCCAAGGTCCCTTCCAACTCTGTTATTCTATATTCTAAGTATTGTTTTGCCAAAGAGAGTACTCTTTGGGAAATGGGGCAGTGTTGTTCAAAAATTGGTTCAGCCTCACATAGAAACCAATCCGAGCCAGACACGAAAAACAGACTTTTGCAAAACCTTTTATTGAAGCACTTCAGCAAAAGAGTCCCAGGACAATTTGGGAGCTGAGACCCTGAACAACAGCATAGCATTATCTTTTATACAGTTGATTTCCGGAAATAGGGAAGTAACATTTCACAAAGCTATTACCTTTTTTTTTTTTTTTTTTTGGAGTTCTACCTTGCTTTTAGCCTATGTGTTTGTCTATGGCAGGGGTCTGCAACCTTAAACATTCAAGGAGCCATTTGGACCAGTTTCCCAGAGAAATGAAAACACCGGGAGCCACAAAACCCTTCCTCTGCTGACTATTTCTTGAGCGGCCACAAAACTAGCATATGTAGTTGAATTAAATGTTTTGTTTTCTTCTGAAACTTTTCTTTTCTTGGATTTATCCATGGTTGGCCTACTGGGGGTTGAAAAGCTCAATAAATCGCGTGCCAGCAGGTGTTGCATATTGGTGGTTGTGACACATATTTTGAGTGACAGGGAGCTGCAGCAGAGGGGTGAAAAAGCCACATGCAGTTCCAGAGCCACAGGTTGCTGACCCTGGTCTATGGAGTTGTGCCTTGTTTAAGCATACGTGCCATTTTTCCCTAGAATTATGCCTTGGTTAAGCTCTACATGTCCTTTTGTCCCTACTTGTGGTTTCTGCTCCTTATTTTCTTGTTGCCAATTTTGTAACTTCCTACCTAATTCTGAGTATGTGTTATTACATTTCCTTCATTTCTAACTGACGCGTTGCACATACATCTTCTAATTTTTTATTCCTTCCCAGGATGGGGTTGCATTGCTTCTGTTGGAAGAAATGTCCATCTGGGTTCAGTTCCAAGTGGGGAAAAAGACACTGGATTCATGGAAGTTGCTTGGAAAGAAGGTTTATTGAGAAAGAGGATCACATGGCTTGAGATCCTGGGCAGAAAAGGGCAGAGATGCTGAGAGTGTCTGGGTTTTATGTCCTCTGTTGGGCTTTGAATTTGAGCTTGTGTTCTGATTGGTTGTCAGACTCCCATGGGGCCATGCAGGGGTAACTTTGTAGGTTGTCTTTTGAGTCCCAGGCTTGGTTGACTCATGCTGGGTGATGATGTAATGAAAGGACTTTGGGCAATTCCTACTATGGCTCTGCCTGAAGGAGGTAGATCTAGCACTGAAGATGTTACTTAATTGGGTAATGAAACATCTGCAAGAAAATAACCAAGCTCAGAGAGCACCAAGAGCACAGTTCAACCCTAAAATAGAAACATTTCCTTCCATTAAAAGGGCTTTCATTACTGTGCTGATACATGCAGATTTCAAACAAACCCCAAAATTTATAAAAATCCATTTTGGCCCTAAAACAAGGTAATTCTGTATTCCAGCAGCAATCATTGGTTTTCTTGCTACCATAAATGAGTGGCAGTTGCCTAGCAATTCTAAGCGGGAAAACTTTTAAAAAGTCCTGGTATGAAAAAATCTAATTTTGTGGTACTACAAAGTTGGCTGGGGTTTGTATTTACAAAAATAAGGGAGAGCAGCTTCTTTTTGGAGAGTCTCTTTCCCCCCAAAAAAAGTATGCTGAAATTGATGCAGAATGAATTCTTTGAGCTCTGACATTTTTCCTGTGATGTTTGAAAGCAGGTTAAATGTTTCCCAACCTTCTCCTATTATTTTATCTCTTTTATACGACTTTTGGATCCCTAATGGATGGAATGGATGACTTTTTTGCACAGAATGACTGTGATATAATGCAATAGGCAGTGCTTAGCAGTTGTGAAGAATTGCTCTCTTGCACATTGGATCAGCCAAATATTGATAAATGTATGTTGAACTTATATGTGACTTGTGGAGTGTGTAGATATTTAAATTTTATAAGGCAGGTAACAAGTTGACTTCTTGTGCATATTCTGGAAAAGATTAGTTGGTAGCTTTAATATTTCAGCAGGAGAATCTATTAATCAGAATTACAACTGGTTCTAAGATCTATTTTTTTTTACGTTTTTTATTATATTTTTATTGTTAAGGAATAACAAAAAGGAAAAAAATCAATACAAAAAATCAATAGTAAGGAAAGAAAAAAAATTTTTTTTCCCCCAACGTGCTATACAAACGGAAAGGAAGTTTTAGGAACTTGAAGTCTTCAATTCTTCCAGAAATCTCTTTGATAAGGTACTGGTGCCGATTCATCCAATCTCCCAAGTGCAAAGTCCACAAATGGTTGTCAAGTGTTCCAAAAAACATTTTCTTTATATATACCACTTCTAATTTTAATATCACAAGTCAATTTATCATTTAATGCAAATTTCCATGTTACATTGTACCATTCTTCTAATTTTAAGTCAACATTTAATTTCCAATATCTAGCAATTATACTTCTCCCCATTATAACCAAAATCCTCACCAATTCTCTTTCTCCAGTTGTTAATGTTGTTTCATTCAATATTAATAATAATATGGTTTCCAATTTCAATTTGACCCTCTTCTTAATTATTTCAAATATTTCATTTTCTATCCTAGACCAAAAAAGTTCAACCCCATTACATTTACACCACATATGAACATATGTCCCGAGTTCCACTTTACATCTCCAATACATTTTATCCACTTTATTATCCATTTGAAAAAGTCTTATTGGGGTCAAATACCACTTCCAAATAACTTTATAATTATGTTCTTTAATCCTTATTGATAATGTCCTCATTATTCTGCTAACCCAATTCATATTCCAATTTTGATCAGAAATTTCAATACCCAGTTCTTTTACCCAATTCTCTTTCATTACCCTTTGTGAATTATTATCAGAGTTAATAATTTTATAAATTTTACTAACAATCCCTTTGGCCCAATTTCATCTTTTATTATTCGAGATGTCAAATTTTCAAATTCCGTTTCCTTTCTGCTCTCATCGTTCCTTTCTTTGCATTTCCTATTCCATTTATTCATTTGAATTCTTTCAAACCAATTAATGTTTAATTTTCCATAAATTTCCTCTTTCCTCATTTCATTTTCTATAAATTTCAACCATTCACTAATTGTTTCCACTTTCTCTTCTATTATAATCCTCTCTCTGTTACTATTTAATTTCATTGGGCAATTCTCTTTCAGTTTACCTAAATACAATGCGTCTGGTATTAATTTTTTTGCTACTCTGTCCCAATTTTTAGTCAAACTATTTAACCAATAATTGCAAATTTTAACCTTACCTTTAAAATTTTCCAAAAACCATTTGTAACCAAACTTCTTTATTTCCTTCATTTCCAAATTACCCCAAAGTTTAACATCTCCTTTTAAAATTTTTACTACTGTTTTTATATTAAATGCTCTATAATAGTTTAATAATTTTGGAATTCCTAAACCATCTTGTTTTTGGTTCTGATACCACATTTTCTTAATCAGTCTTGGTTTTTTATCCCCATACAAAATTTAAAAATTTACAAAATTTAAAAATTTACAAAATTTATCTAATTTTTTTTTGATATACTTCAATGTCCTTCTCGGTTAAAAAAATTGGAAGCATCTCGAATAAAAAGTTAAATTTAGGAAGTAACATCATTTTACATAAAGCTACTCTACCAAACCAAGATAACTTGAGTTTTTTATATTTCCCAATTTTCTCTTCAATTTCTTTTGTTACTATGTCATAATTTAGTTTCTTTAAATTTTTAATTTTAAGTGAAAGTATAATACCTAAATATCTTAAATTATCCTTTATCCTAATTCCAAATTGATTTTGTAATTTTTCTAATTTATTTTCCCTATCAATTTCCATTAATAATTCTGATTTTGCCAATTTACTTTCAAACCAGTCATATCTTCAAATTCTTCCAAATGTATTTGAACTCTTTTTATATCATTTGTAATATTATTTAAAATGACAAGAGTGTCATCTGCATATAAATTAACTTTGATGCCTTTATAACCTATTAATTCTGAATCCTCTTCAATCAAAGTTGTTAAAATTTCCATTGCTAATAAAAATAGGGTTGGAGACAGAGGACAACCCTGTCTTGTCCCTGCTTCCAAATTTATATCTTGTGTAAATATACCATTTACCTCACTCTTGCCGTACCCCTCTGGTACAATTTGGAAATAATATGAATAAATTTATTACCAAATCCTAATGCAGAAATCATTTCTTTTATAGTATCCCATTGTATAGAATCAAAAGCTTTAAAAATATCCAAGGCAAGAATACCTATCTTATCACCATTATTCTCAGCAATATCAATAACATTTAATACTCTTCTAACTAAATCACACATATAACACCCTTTAACAAAACCTACTTGATTATGGTTTATATATTTATCTATAAAATTATTCAATCTATTTGCTACAATTGCAGTAAATATCTTAGCATCTTGGTTAATCAAGGAAATGGGCCGATAGGATTCAATTTTTTCTAGATCTTTACCTGGTTTCGGGATTAAGGATATAATTGTTCTATTCCAGGACATAGGAATATCATCTCCATGTAATATCTTTTAATTTACAATTATCAATTTCTTTTTTAAGATATAATTCTTGAAAAAACTTTTTAACAATTTCACATTTCTCTAATTTTTTATAACATCTCTTACCTTTTTCATCTATTAGGACACCTATTTCTCTTTTTTCTTTTTTATCTTTCGCCATTCTTGCTAATAATTTTGAATTTTTATTACCATATTCAAAAAATTCTCTTTTTAAATAGCTTAAATTTTTTAACTACTTCTGTATCTTCCGCTATTTGTTTATTTTTCAATTTTTTAAGTTCCTCCCATAATTTCCTATCCTTAGTCTCTAGAAATCTATTTTCCAGTTCTTTTATCAATTTCTTCTTTTCCTCTATTTTTACTTTATAATTCTTATATTTCCTACTTGATAATTTAATACTTTCTCCTCTAAAAATTGCTTTCATTGTGTCCCAAACTGTTCCATAATTAACTTCCCCATTATCATTCCAATCCCAATTTTCTTCCCATTTCTTAAGAATATGATTCTTATCTTCCTCGTTTTTATATAATTTTTCATCATATCTCCAATAATTTCCTTTTTTCTCCAAAAACATATCTAATTCTAATAACAATTCTGCGTGGTCAGAGTCTTTAAATATTCCAACATCCATATTGTCCACGTTATCTATCAGATTCTTGGATACAAAAATATAGTCAATTCTTGAATATGAATTAAATACCTTTGAATGAAAAGTATACATTCTTTCGTTACCTTTAATTTCCCTCCAAACATCTACTACACCATTTTGCAACATCCAATTATCAAGTATCCCCATTTTCCTTATTCCACCATATCGGGTAGGATTGGTACTATCCATCTGGTTTCTAATTAAATTAAAATCACCAGCAATAATTACTTTCCCTACCGTTTCAGTTTGCAACAAATCAGTAATCTTATTCAAAAAATCTTTTTGATTCACATTTGGTGCGTATAAATTAACTAATGTTATTTTTTCCTCGTTAATACATCCTGTTATTATCAAATATCGTCCATCAATATCTGCTATTACTTTGTTTTTTTTCAAATTGGACTCTATTTGATATTAATGTTGCAATACCTCTAGATTTTGAGGACCCAAAAGCTTTTTCATAAACCTGCATCCCTTTTAAATACATCCTGTTTATATCTTCAGATTTCTGATGAGTTTCTTGCATAAAAAGTATGTCAGGAGAATCTCTTTTAATCTTAAATTCTAAACGTCTTCTCTTAATCTGATTCCCAGTACCTTTAACATTCCAAGTCATTACCTTAATTATCCCCATTAATATTTTTAATTTTAACTATTCCCTCTTTTTCCTTTCCGTGACCCAAAACCCAAACAAATATATATAGACAACACATAACATAGAAAAAATAATAAAAATAATAATAATAATATAAAACATACAAACAACATAAAACAAAAACTAACATGACACACAACCACATAAAATCTTCATCCCCCCCCGTCTTCATTAAGACACGCCTCGTTTCCAAGAGTGGGGGAGAGGGGACCCCGTCCATCAGCTGGGTCGTCTCTTCATTGGCATAATTCTGGTTTCAATTGAACAACTACAGGTTCTTCATCCCCGCACTCGGGCTCATCTTCCCTTTTATGTTCAGAGTCCAATGTAATCATCCTTTCCACTCCTTCACCAGTAAGATCTTGACTTTTCTTCTGTACCTCCGCCAAAGATGGAGAAATATCTTTCGTTGGTTTTCTTTTCCTCTTTGGTTTTGGACCTAAACCTCCGACCGCCCCTCCTTCTTCCTGGTTCTAAGTTCTGACTGTCAATCTATTGCCCTTATGCTGTTTGGAAAGCTAATCAAGGATTATTTTTTGAAACATTTCTATTTATATCGGAATGCTCTTTATTTTCACGTAGCCTTCCATTTTGACGTACAAAATTAGATTCAAATTTGCTCACGCTTAAACCAATATTATTGAACTCTGTGAGAATTTAACTATGATTAATTTC
Organism: Arizona elegans; assembly: GCA_022577455.1. NCBI lineage: Eukaryota > Metazoa > Chordata > Lepidosauria > Squamata > Colubridae > Arizona > Arizona elegans. Next base: position 190,284,015 of record JAKOOJ010000002.1, on the reverse strand, counting down.
AAGCCCATTGATTTCTATAGGTCTACTTTATGGGGACATAAAGCATATTTTCACATGCTTTGTGAAAATAGGCTGAAGGAACATGGAATATTCAGTCTGGAGAAAAGATAATAGTCATGTTCAGATATATAAAGGACGGCTACAGGTAAAATGATTAAGAACTATTTTTCATCATCACAGAACTATAAATAATAGGTCTCAGTTATAATTACCTAGATTTTTTTCTACACACACACACACACAGACACACACACACACACAATCCTGGAAGGGTTTATCTGTGGAAGTTGTAGGTTCCCCATCACTGAAGGATTTTAAAAAGAATCTGGATAGTTATTTCTCATTGATGGTTTAATGGGTTTCTTCAAAGGTGGTATTCAGATGGTTTGTACCAGTTCAGGAGAACCGGTAGTGGCCCACCCACCTGCCCTGACGTAATGCTGTCCTGTTTAGCTATGTTTTTGAGACTGGGCGCGTGCAACGGAAGGCGCGCAAGAGAGCAAAGCGAACCAGTGGTAAGAATATTGGAAACCCACCGCTGGTGTTTCTTGCATGTTGCAAAATGTGGGATTAGATTATCCTTCTGGTCTTTCAGATCTACAGTTCTTTGATTCTATAGGTCCGTGATGGCGAACCTATAGTACATGGAGCTATATCTGTGGGCACGTGAGTGTTGCCCTAGCACAGCTCCAGAGAAACATGTGCGTGCTGGCCAGCTGATTTTAGGGCCTTCAGGGACCACCTGAAGTCAGGAAATGGACCGTTTCTGACCTCCAGAGGGCCTCGAGGAAGAGAGGCCATTTTTGCCCTCCCCAGGCCCCAAGAAAGCTTCTGGAGCCTGAGGAGGGCAAAAAAATGGGCCTACTGGGCCCACCAGTAACCTTTTTGCCATCATGTGCCAAAAGTGGGGGGGAGGGGGGCCATTGAATTATGGGTGTGGGCACATGCACGTGTGACCGCCTGTTCTCTCCCTGCTTTTGGCACGTGATAGCAAAAAGGTTAGCCATCACTGCTATAGGTCATGGGCTCAACCTTCTCTCCATGTTCCTTTAAAGCTGTAATGGATTGTGTAAATAGGAACAGCAGATAGAACAGCAGCCAAGACTATGTTTAGATGAGAGAAATCTGAGTCCAAAGCAGAAATGTAATTTAAGAAAACAACTCGGACTTGACCCTCCCTAATTCTCTCCCCCTAGGATAAAGGCAGGTGGTGGGGAGATTCATTTAGTAGTGTGAACTTATTTATCTTTGGTTTCCTTGTCCAGTCTACCTTAAAGGACTGACAAAGCCTCACTGCAGAAGTCATCTTTTTCACTCAAAAGTACAATCTATTGTTCATATGTGAGCCATATTTCCCCTTTCTTTTGGGGCCGTGGGAGTCTTGTAAGAAGACACGGTCAAAATTAAGTGATATATCATCAAATAAATACTACCAGAATCATTTCCCCAATTTTCACTGGGAATTGAATAATATGTGCTTTAAGACGCCAACTGGTTTAATGGACCTATTACTACAAAAAAGAAGCCAAATTACCCCAAATGAGGGGGTGGGGAGAATTAAAAAAAATATTGCACTATGCCTCCTATTGATACACTCTGACATTGCTACAGCCCTGGATCCTTCTTCACTCTCCACCATAAAAACCTTCAGAAATACTCCTTTCTACCCCCTGGAAAGGAAGTATGTTTCAACAGTGCCGTCCTTAATACGGAGACATTAGGGAAGGTACTAATGAAATCTATAAGATCTGTTGTACCTTCCTACTGTAGCTTTCTAGTACAGTGCTTAAATCAAGAGGACCAACCTACCCTCTGTAATTAAAGCACTGTACTTCAAACAAGCACCATGGTGAAGTTGCTATGATATATAGAGCCAGTTTGGTAGTGGTTAAAGAACCAAGCTATAAACCAGGAGTTTCTGGGTTCTAGTCCCATTGCAGGAATGAAAGCCAGCTGTGTAATTTTGGGCCAGTCATTCTCTCTCTGTCCAATTCACCTTGTCTATTGCGGGAAAAATAAGAGAAGGAAGGAGTATTATGTATTTGCCACTTTGAATTATTTATAAAATAATAAATGCAGGATAAAAAAAATCTAATAAATAAATACAAAAAAATGAGAGTACAAAATTGTGTCCCTTCCATTAGAATGCAGAGCTTGTACTTATTTACAAAGCCCAATTGCAAAACTGATTTGCCTGCCTTATCTTCATTGGCATCATTCTCCAAACACTCTTCAAAGGAAGCCCATCACAAAACACTCAGGTGCTGATGAGTCCACTGAAGCCAGGTGTTCTCTGTCCAGCTTAAACTAGGAAACCCACACCTCATTATGCTCAATCCAATAGCATCCCTAAATTGATTCTTCAGAGGAAAAATTCAGGAGAGATTGTGGCAACCCAATTTTTGTTGTCACTTAGACAAGAATGACAGCAATGATTCATGGACCCTTGCCTATAATTTAATGACGGCAATCTCAAGCAATACCCTGCTACTACCTTAGCCCTAAGCTACATTTTCACAGGAAACTGTTTGTGCTTTCTGCCACAAATCGTCAAGAGTGGAAGAATCAAGCTATCAGACATAAGATATGTGTCAGCCGCTTTGGATTGTCACAGAAAGACCTCCACTCCTTTGAAATTATAAAGAAAAGGATTTCAAAAGAAGAAAAGAAAGAATGTTTACTAGCTAAAGTAAAGCTTTAACACTATCACCTACCAGAGGATCTGTGAATAGTAAAGAAAGGAAGCCTTATTTAGAAGAAGAAATGCTAAACAAAACCACTTGAGCTGCTGTTAATAAACCAAACCAAGAATAATATGTATGTTGATGATAAATCACCTCACAGTTGAGACAGCAGGTTTCAGCTAGCATTTTCATACCACACAGCAGCATCTTTGCAACTGTCACTTCCTAGCCAACTTCCATAACTTGGCTACTATATCAGCACGGAAAATATCACTACGATTTTTTTTCTCCTTTGAAATATTTTTTAAAAAATTCCACTCAAATTGAATAACCTCCATTATAACACAAAATGGAGGATGACAGAAGATGGAAGAGACAGCAGAATAACAGAGTTACAAGGGACCTTGGAGGACTTCTAGTTCAACCTCCTGCTCAAGCAGGATACCCTATACCAGGGGTGTCAAACTGGCAGCCCGTGGGTCGGATGCGTCATGCGCAGGCCACGCCCACCCCAGCTCCACAAAGGCAAAAAATGTCATGATTCTTCATGATACATCACATGATGCAATCAGGTTTGACACCTGTGCCCTATACTATTTCAGAGAAATGATTGTCAAGTCTCTTCATAAAATCTTCAGTGATGGAGCATCCACAATTTCTGAAGGCAAGCCATTCCACTGGCAAATTGTTCTGTCAGGAAATTTCTCCTCAGTTCTAAGTTGGTTCTCTCCTTGATTAGTTTCCATCCATTGCTTCTTGTCCTGCCTTCAGGTGCTCTGGAGAATAGGTTGACCTCAGTGGTGAAAGCCAAATTTTTTACTACAGTTCTGTGGGCGTGGCTTGGTGGGCATGGCTTGGTGGGCGTGGCAGGGGAAGGATACTTGAAACCCCCAAAACTTTAACCTTAAACTGTCTACTGTTGACCTCACCCCATTCCTAAGAGGATTGTAAGGGAGTGTGCATAAGCGCACCAGTGTGCCTAACGTCCCTGTCCTAATATTCCTTTTTACTTACTGTTTTCATGTATTCAAATTATGTTTATACTTTTACCTGTTATCTTATATATGCTTGACAAATAAATAAATAAATAAATAAAAAATATAAATAAATAAAAAATATAAATTAAAAAAAATGTCCTAGCAATTGGGCAACAATCCCCTACTTTTTGTTAATGTAATTTACAACATAAAGCCAATTAAGGTACAAAATTGCTATGTGGTTGTGAAGAGGTGTCAAAACAATAAGGGTCAATGGGAAAAATGACCAAACAGTGTAAGGTATCATCTCCATAATGCTGGGCTGAAGTGGGCCAAAATGCATGGTCCTAAATGGTGAAGAAGGCTGTGAAGTTAAACACTCCATTTTGATTCAACTCTAGGTTGTAGTCTAATTCTGGAAGAAGCAGGCAGACAAGGCATCAGATCAGCCCCAGCTAGAACTAAGAAAATAACATGGCAGGTTTTCTACTACATGAATTAGATATTTAAATTCAAGAAGGGATCACCGTTTGATATGTCTGTAATACCGTCACTTAATTTATCACTTTGGTATAAGCAAAAAAAAAAAAAAAAAAAAAAAGATTTGGAAGCATTGATGTCATTTTCTTTAAATCCTTCCCAAGATGAACAGGAATAATTGGTGTTGACAGTAAGTGCAAATGAAATGTCAACTCCACATCACACTCATTTTTCCATATGCAAAACCCCTACATCTCAGTCTCTTTTTGTACTAGCACAAGAGCTCATGAATATTGTTCATATTTGTTAGATCGGCGCAGGAATGGAAGATGTGACCAGCTCGTTACATAAGTAACTTTTATTAGGAACAGAAACAGTAGCAAGACTGCCGGTGTGCTGCCGGAGCTCTCCTTATATTCGCTCCCGGCAGACGCACCGCCCCTTGCCAGGGATTCAAATCTCCCGCCCGATGGCTAGCAGCCAATCAGGGCGGATGTCCTTATAAGGACATAACACTCCTCCCCCCTTAGTCCGAACTGTCAATCTCATTCACAAAAGTCACGTAATCGCGCAGGTACGTAGGACGCCTCGGCACCCTAGCTGACCTGCGCAGTCCCACTTCTCTGTCTCCGGCCTGGACAGACGGGGCTCTTTCGTCTCCTGGTTCCTTCTCCAGAACCAGGCTTGGTTCGGCTGTCGAGTGAGCGGGGTCACCCCCAGCGCCTCCGGCCGGACCGCAAACCTTGGATGGCTGGTTCTGATGGTCTTCCTCCTGGCCTGTGGATCTATTGCCTCGTCTCGGTTGCTCGGTTCCGACCCGGGAAGAGCGTCTGAACCTCAGTAAGTCCATTGCTTGCTCTTCCCTGGTTCCCCGGGCACTGTGGTTCAGTCGCGGTCCGGCTTGCTGCCGTTCGGGTGGTGGTTCCGTTTGGTGCCCTCGGGCCCGGTCCGCCGTCTGCGGGTGGTGCTGGCTTGTGTTGTGCTGTCCGACCTCACAGGGGTGGCGTTGGTCCCCTTGGTTGGGCTGGCGTAGGTCTCCCCCGTCTGGTTGGCTGTGGTCGACCTGGTCGGGATGTTGTTGAGGGGCTACCTCTGCGGGGCGGCGGAGGTCTCCCCTGCCGGGGTGGTGTAGGTCTGCCTCGCCAGGTTGTTGTCGGCTTTCCCTTCCCCCTAGACCCTGGTCTACCGTCAGGTGGTGCCTGGGGTCCTCCTGGTTGGGTTGTTGTTTCCAGGTTGTCTTTTGCGATGGGCGGAGGTCCCTCTCGCCGGGGAGTCGTGTGCCACCCTCGCCCATGGGCAGTGGGGTGCCCGTCTTGGCTGGGTCCCGGTCTACTCGCCTGGAACTGCGGTCTCCCGGGCTGGGCTGGTGATGGCTGCCGTCACTGGTTGGGTGCGCTGCTCCTCCTCTGGGCAGGTCCCGGTCTACTTGCGGGCTGGGTTGGTGTTCCCTGGCCCTGTTGTGCCGGGTGCCCACCTGGCTGGGTTGGTGTTGCCATCCCCCGTGCGGTTGGCCCCGTCTACCTCGCTGGACTGCCGACGTGACAGTACCTGGTAGTGGGCTGGGCCGACCTCGTCGGGATGGCGCTGTTCTGCCTCGCAGGGGTGTGGTAGGCCTACCTCGTCGGGGTGTCGTAGGCCTACCTCGCCGGGGTGTTGTAGGCCTACCTCCTCTGGGTGTGGTAGGCCTACCTCGCCGGGGTGTTGGAGGCCTACCTCGTCGGGGTGTTGGAGGCCTACCTCGTCAGGCTGGTTTTCGTGTGCCCCCCCCACCTTTTTCGGAGTTGGTCGATGTGCCGTCTACAGACCTGTCCATCTTCCAACTCGACGGTGTAGGATTTGGGGCCGGTTGTGCTGGCAATCTTCCCCTTCAGCCACTTGGGAGAGCCGTTGAAATTCAGCGCGAAAACTGAATCTCCGTTGCTGAAGGCGCGAAGCGGGCGGCTGGCGGTTGCGGTCAGTTCCGGGCTGTATTGGGGGTGCAGCCGGTCCAAGGGTGACCTCAACCTTCTGCCCATTAGCAGTTCGACCGGGCTCTTGTGGGTGGTGGCATGTGGCGTGATGTGCTGGGTGAGGAGGAAGTTGTCTATGCGTTCTTGCCAGTCTCCCGGGCCCATCTTGGTGAGGGCTTCTTTGGTCAGTCTGACCATGCGTTCTGCTTGTCCGTTTCCGGCCGGCCTGTAGGGGGCGGACAGGGCGTGGCGGATGCCCAGTCCTGCCAGGAAGGACTCCATGGTCAGGGATGTGAGCTGGGGGCCGTTGTCCGAGACCAGCACGTCCGGTAGTCCATGTGTGGCGAACAGACGGCGCAGGGCTCGGATCGTCGCTTCAGTTGTGGTAGATGCCATGGGCACCACCTCGAGCCACTTGGAGAAGGCATCTACCATGATGAGGAGGTGTCGCCCTTTCATCGGGCCCGCAAAGTCGATGTGTATCCTCGACCAGGGGTCGCTGGGGGTCTCCCACTTCGCGACTTCGGATTGCGGCGGTGCTGGGCGAACTTCTTGGCACGGGTCGCATCTGGAGACCCATTGCTCAATGTTTTTGTCCATGGAGGGCCACCAGATGTAACTCCGTGCCAGGTCCTTCATGCGGACGATGCCCGGATGCCCTTTGTGCAGCGTTTCTAGCGTCCGCCGTTGCAGAGTGCTTGGGATCAGCACCCTGTCTCCCCATAGCAGACAGCCCTTTATGGTGGACAGCTCCTTCTGTTTCCTGGCGAACGGGCTGAATTTCTCCTCTGGCTTTTCCGATGGCCACCCTCTGAGGATCCAGGACTTCACTTGGCGGAGTGTGGGGTCCTTTTGGGTGTGGATGGCCACATCTGCGGATGACACAGGACAGCTGGCGTCGTCATCTATATGGAGTAGATGGAGCGTGGGGGCTGGGTCTTCGACTGGATTCTTTGACGGGCATCTGCTGAGTGCGTCGGCGTTTCCTATGGCTGTGCCTGGCTGGTGCACGAGCCTATAGGAGTAGCCGGCTAGGAAGATGGCCCATCTCGTCATCCGTGGGGACATGAAGGTCGGGGTGGGTTGGTCGCCTGCGAGGAGTCCCAGGATTGGCTTGTGGTCGGTGACTACGGTGAAGCGTCTTCCGTAGAGGTATTCGTGGAAGCGCTTCACTCCAGCCACAATGGCCAGGGCTTCTTTGTCCAGCTGGCTGTAGTTGCGCTCCGCGCCGGACATCGTCTTAGAGAAGTAGGCAATTGGGGCTTCCGTGCCGTTGGGCAGTTCATGGCTGAGGACTGCCCCCACCCCGTATGGAGACGCATCACAAGTCAGCTTGATGGGCAGCGTCTCGCTGTATTGGATGAGGACGCTTTTGGACGTCAATAGTCCTTTGATGGCCCGGAACGCTGCTTCCTCTTCCTGGCCCCACTTCCAGGAAGCCGATTTCCCCAGCAGGCGGTGGAGCGGCTCAGCAACTGTGGCTTTCTGTTTTAAGAAAATGGCGTAGAAGTTGAGCAACCCAAGGAAAGCCTGAAGCTCCATTTTGTTTTTTGGGCTTGGAGCTTCATGGATTGCTTCCACTTTTGATTTGGTGGGGTGGTTGCCTGTGCTATCGATGAGGTAGCCCAGGAACTCGACTTCCTGTACTCCTGTGATGCACTTGTCCCGCCTGACCCTCAAGCCCTTGGCCTTGAATCGCTTCAGGACAAGCCTGAGCCTTTCAAGGAGTTGAGCTCTTGAGTCACCGGAGATGAGCACATCATCGAAGTAAGGCACCACCCCTGGAACGCCTTGGAGAAGGCGTTCCATCATGGATTGGAAGATGCCGGGGACAGCGCTGACTCCAAATTGGAGGCGGTTACATTTGAATGCCCCCCTGTGCGTGACAATTGTTTGAGCCTCTGCCGTTTTTTTCGTCTACTGGCAGTTGCTGGTAAGCCTGGGCCAGGTCCAGTTTCGCGAAAATTGATCCAGATCCCAGGGAATGCAGCAGGTGTTGCACCACTGGGACTGGGTATGCGCTCTGTGCCAACGCCTTGTTGATGGTACAACGGTAGTCGGCGCAGATGCGCACAGACCCATCATGCTTCAGTGGGGTCACAATGGGGGTCTCCCATGAAGCATGATCGATCGGTTCCAGGACGCCCTGGGCGATCAGCTTATCCAGCTGCTCGTCTACTTTGGGCCGCAGGGCAAACGGAACTCGGCGGGGCTTGAGCCTAATTGGGGTGATTCCCTTGTCCAGGTTGAAAGAGATTGGCCTCCCCACAAATTTCCCCAGCTTACCATCGAAGACTTCCTTGAACTCTTCGATGAGGTTGTTGAGTTCGTCCCTGCGAATTTGGTTGATGCCTTCGATTGAAAGCCCCAGTGGCTTGAACCACTCCACTCCTAGCAGGTTCGGTCGGCTGTCCTTCACGACGGTGATGGGGAGCTTGCCTTCGAACTCTTTGTAGGTGACTCGGATGTAGGCTCTTCCTAACACTCCGATGGGGTTTCCCCCAAAGTCGACGAGCTTGGAGTGTAATGGCTTCAGCTCTCGCTTGGTGATGCTGGGATGCAGGCGCTTCAGCTGCTGCCAATCCATGATGGAGTAGACCGAGCCCGAGTCTACCTCCATGTTGCAGGGTGCTCCTTCCACGTGGATGGTCACGTGGAACGTGGTGGCGTTGTCCGAAGTCTTGTGTGCGATGGTCGTCTGGTGGACCGCTCTGCTCCGGGGAAACTCGTCGTCTCTGCGTCTGGAAGGGCCAGAGGACCGTTTGGATGATCTCTGGTACTCCTTCCGATTCTCGCGGGGACGGTGGCTGGAGGGCTCTGGGGCTGGTTCCTCGGCTCTGCAAGCTTCGGCGATGTGACCCCTTCTGTTGCAGCGTCGGCAGGTCACATCTCTCCACTTGCAGGTCGCCCTGGCATGGTCCCCTCTGCAGCTGGCGCAGCGCTCCCCCTTGTAGCTCCGTTGGGCGGTTTCCCGCCTTGGGGGTCTGGATACTTTGTGTACGGTGGACTCCCCCTCCGACTCGGATCCAGCTGTGGAATCCTCTGTTGATGATTGCGCTGTGGAGCGAATCTTGTGGATTCCCTTTGCTCTGCTTACTGCGGCAGCTGCTTTCTCCGAGATTTCGGATGCGGTGGCTTCCTCCACCACATCCTTTAGCACGAGTTTCTTCCTGCTCAGGAATTTCTTCTGCAGGCCTCTGTTCCTCATGCCGAAAACCACGCGGTCAGCGATGGCATTGTCCACGTGGTCGAACTCACAGCTGGCTGCGATCTGGCGTAGGGCGGCCATGAATTCCTTGATAGTCTCACCTTCCATCTGGTCCCTCTGATGGAAGGTGAAACGGTTCGCCACCGGTGTTCCTGTTGGGGCATAGTGGTCTTCCAGGATTTGCAGCAGGTCTGCCCATGGCACTTCTTCGATGTCTCGTGGTGCTACGAGATCGATTGCCATGTCAAGGACCTCGGAGCCGCAGTTGGCCAGGAAAATGCCCTTTTTCCGGTCATCATCGGCATCCCTGATGTTGTTGCCTCTCAGGTATTGCCGGAATTTCACTACGTAGGATTTCCACTTGTCCTTCCCTGGGCGGAAGGGAGCAAGGGCTGGCAAAGTGACTTCAGCGGATGCCATGCCTTTGGAATGCCTACTGTAGTTTCAGGTGCCGGAGTCTTGGTCTTGTTGGCTTGGTGCCGTGAGGTTCGTTTCTTCTCTCTAGTCCTTCGTCGCCAGTGTTAGATCGGCGCAGGAATGGAAGACGTGACCAGCTCGTTACATAAGTAACTTTTATTAGGAACAGAAACAGTAGCAAGACTGCCGGTGTGCTGCCGGAGCTCTCCTTATATTCGCTCCCGGCAGACGCACCGCCCCTTGCCAGGGATTCAAATCTCCCGCCCGGTGGCTAGCAGCCAATCAGGGCGGATGTCCTTATAAGGACATAACACTATTGTGTGAAAGTGGCTATATAAACAGTTGATCTCAGACCCAGTGTGATAAATAGATTGTGCCTGAAAAAGTTTAGGGTCAGATCTATTTTCAAGCAGTGGAAACTCAGAGGGGTGATTTTAGCTGTTCTTCTCACCAGATTTTTGCTGTGGGGAAAATGGATGGAGGAAACATTATGTGTGGTATTTTGATTTTCTGATCAAAACCAGAAATATGAGGTTAACAATTAAATAAAATCTGCACATTCAGCCATCCTGTCAGCTAACATTCAACATGGGTAACTGTTATATGCAGAGGTTGTGTTTTCATGACATGCCTGACTAGAACGAGTCACAACAGACCCAACACACTAAGCTTAGGGTTATTTCTGATCATGTTTTGTTGCCTAGTATATTATGAGAACCTGACTACATTTAGGCAAAAAAAGCAAAAGGCACAGTTACAGTATGGGGGTGGGAGTACCTCACTCAATAGTCTTAACTATGAGAGGGATCTTGGAGTCCTAATTGGACAATCACTTAAATATGAGCCAGCAGTGTGCAGCAGTTGCCAAAAAAGCCAACACAGTTCTAGGCTGCATTAACAGAGGAATAGAATCAAGATCATGTGAAGTTTTTAATATTACTTTATAATGACTTGGTAAGGCCACACTTTGAATACTGCACTCAGTTTTGGTCACCATGATGTAAAACAGATGTTGAGACTCTAGAAAGAGTATAGAGAAGAGCAACAAAGATGATTAGGGGACTGGAGGCTAAAACATATGAAGAACGGCTGCAGGAACTGAGTATGTCTAGTTTAATGAAAAGAAGGACTAGGGGTGACATGATAGCAGTGTTCTGATATCTCAGGGGCTGCCACAAAGAAGAAGGAGTCAAACTATTCTCCAAAGCACCTGAGGGCAGGATAAGAAGCAATGGATGGAAACTAATAAAGGAGAGAAGCAACCTAGAACTAAGGACAAATTTCCTTAAATTAATCAATGGAACGACTTGCCTCCAGAAGTTGTGAATGCTTGAACACTGGAAGTTTTTAAGAAGAGATTGGACAACCATTTGTCTGAAATGGTATAGGGTTTCCTGCCTAAGCAGGGGATTGAACTAGAAGTCCTCCATGGTCCCTTTCAAGTCTGTTACTCTATTCTATTCTAATACATGTCTAAAGCTGGCCCTTGACTTATGACTGGTTGCTTAGTGATTGTTCAAGTTCTAATGCATCAGCAAAAGTACTTGGCCAAAGGCCAGTTCCCCATGGTCATGTGACTATATTTCAGGTGCTTAGCAACCAATCCACATTTACTGGCTGTAAATATGCTTGCAGCATTCATGTAACCATGATTCACCTTTTTGCTGAAATAGATCCACTTAATGACTGAAATGATTCGCTTAACAATTGCTGCAAAAAAAAAGTTGTAAAATCAGGTCGGTCAGCCACTTTATGACCGTCATAACTTACCAACATCTATTTAGGCAATCACCTATAATTTTTGCTTCAGTATATAGTACAAGCCCAAAAGATAAGTCAACTAGCTTAAGCATGTTCTAAAACAACTGTCAGATTTTTTTATTGTCCTCTTTAGCTTTTGAGCATCACAAGTAATTATCATAAATAAATTAGTGTTGTATGACTGTTTCCAGGCCCTGGGCCTCTTTACATTTCAATGTCATGTAAACAACTCTGCTTCCAAACAGGCAGGCAAAAAATTAATAGGATCAAAATAAAAACCAAAGAGACTCAAAATGTAATTAAAATTTAATTCAGTTAAGATTAAATAAATTACATGGAGTTAATATGTTTATTCCTCTTGACTTCTTTTTTCATATAAAAAAAATAATAGATGGTAAATTATAGAAGCCTCTGTTAATATTTTGGTGATACTGGGTGGCCCTAGAGCAGGGGTCAGCAACCTGCGGCTCTAGAGCCACATGTGGCTCTTTCATCCCTCTTCTGCAGCTCCCTGTTGTTGGTCGGCTCCACAATTGATAGGGCTTTCGGTTAGGACAGGTAGAGGAAAAAGGATGCCATGCTAGGAGGAGACTCTATGGTGGGGGAACCAGATTCTGGTTAGCAGAGGAAAAAGGATGCCACGCTAGGATGAGACTATGATGGGGGAGTAGGACTTCCGGTCAGCTCCAGAATTGAATGGGGGCTTCCGGTTAGGACCTTTGTGGCTCTTTGAGTGTTTAAGGTTGCTGACCCCTGCCCTAGAGCCTTAAACTGTACACACCTGCACAACATACAGTTGTGAGGAGTACAACAGAAGTACACAGAAACTTTTAAACATCTGGCATCTTCCATTCCATATAAGTCTCTAGCCTACATTGGACGAACATAAGCATTATTTGTTAGCATATAAAGTTAAGAACACTGTGCAATAGTTTACATACTCTGTTAACAGACTCCTTTCTTGATATCGATATAAAGACTGGCCTTTTCCAATCAATTGGTTGCAGTTTCACTCCCCAGATTTACTGGCATAGTTGAATTAGACCATTGACTAATTCTCTCTCTCTTTTTTGACACATTTCTGTAGATATTCATCAATTACCAAAGCCTTCTGACTTGGTAATGATAAATTTTAGCTACAGTTCCAGAGTTTCTTGTAAATAAGGGATATATAATAAGTCATGGGTTGGCAACCTTAAACATTCAAAGAGCCACAAAGGTCCTAACCGGAAGTCTCCGTTCAATTCTGGAGCCGATCTGGAAGTCCGGTTCCCCCATCATAGTCTCCTCCTAGTGCGGTGTCCTTTTTCCTCTGCTGACCGGAAGTCAGTTCCCCCACCATAGAGTCTCCTCCTAACATGGCATCCTTTTTCCTCTACCTCTCCTAACCAAAAGCCCTATCAATTGTGGAGCCGACCAGCAACAGGGAGAGGCAGCAGAGGGATGAAAGAGCCACATGCAGCTCCAGAGCTGCAGGTTGCTGACCCCTGTACTAAGTTATAAGGGAGGTTGATATTCCTTCTGAACAGAATTTCAGTATCCACCTTTGCTTGATTTTTAAATCAGCTTCTCTCTGTCCTTTAGCATAACAAGGTTGAAACTCCTGAGTTCAGAAATCTTTTGGAAGTCTTTCCTGTTTTTCTGTGTCTGATTCCTTTTTTGGTGTCTTTGCGGATTTTTAATACTCTACTGCTTAATGTCTCTTCTAACAGCTCTCAAAGTTCTTTTCTGAAACCTTTCTTGTCTTTAGGTTCTCTTCTCTTCTTGGGAATTTTTACTGTCTGTTTTGACATTCAGTTTGCTTTCTTCAGGTTTTTTTTTTTTTTTTTTTTTTTTGGTCTTTGGCAATCTCTTTCCACATTCATCCTTAATAACCTCTTTGATTTGTTTCCACAGTTTCTCTGACTTTCTATCAATGAGGTCTATGACTTCAAAGCAATTGTAAGGAGCTCCTGGCCATAGTTTTACTGTTATAACTAGTCTCTGCCTCCACCTGATATCAATAATATAGTCAGTTTGATTTCTGTGTACTCTGATGTGTATATATATCAGGTATTCTGGTTGTTTGAAGACTATATCAGCAATGAAGAAAAAAAAATGGACTGGCAAAAATAGGTGAGTTGTTCTTCCTGTTTCATTACTCCGAAGTTATACAATCCTAGATTGTATATTGTACACTGTTCCTCTTTCAATTTCCAACTTCTGCATTCCAGCCTCTAATCACATCTTGCTTGTATATACTGTCTATTGCATATATTGTTGAGATATAATCTCTCTCTCTCTTTCTTTCTCTTATCGATCTATCTATCATCTATCTGTCATTATCTATTGTCTGTCTGTCTGTGTATCATCTATCTATCTATCTATCTATCTATCTATCTATCTATCTATCTTCTATCTACACACACACACACGCACGCACGCACGCACACACACACATACTTGAGATATAATTGTAGTATTCTTTGCTCATCCTTTCCAGACATATTTTCCTGCCATGATGAGGCAGCATAGCTGGACTTAAAGGTTTCTAATGGAGGAGTCTCAGTTACAATACCATACATCAACCTACAGCCCAAGCATTTGAGAGTAAATATATTGCAGCTGAACTATGGAAGGGCATAATTATTATTGGTAGTTTCCACATTCATAAATACACTTCTTTTTTTTTTTTAAGATTTCTGTTAGTTTGATCTAATAATAGGGGCAGAAGTCAATTTCTCAGTCAATGCCCTATTAGGTTTGATTCTACTGGATGTAGGAGTGCCCTTGGAGAGCATTTGGATATTTCAATTGGTGTACAGTGTGACTGCACTGCCCAGAGTCACTGTATCAGTGAGTTGGACAGCATAGAAATTTAAATATATAAATAATAAAGGGTGTCAGATGTTTGGCACATCTGACAGTTTGCCACTGCTTTTTGAGCTGCATTGGTTCCCAGTGTGTTTCTGGGTGCAATTCAAAGTTATGGTTATCACCTTTAAAGCCCTTCAGGGCTTGGGGATGGGTTATCTAAGGGACCATCTTCTCCCAGTTGTGTCTACCTGATCTAATCTACCTGGTCAAGCAGATTCGGCATGTTACAGGTCTGTCAGCCAAGGAATGTTATTAGCAGGATCCAGGAGACATTCTTTCTTTCCATAACTGATACCCTCTGGAATATTCACTATTCAAATATTGTGATGATTCCCCCAGATACTTCCTCAGATACCTCTCCAGATGTCAGTTCAGAGGACAATAAACCAGTTCCAGGCATGTCTAGAAGGCAGTTGGTTAATGGTTCTGAGCAACTGTCTGAGAGGGATTTGGCTGAAACACAGCCCTGAGGCTTCAGATGGGGAAATCATGCAGCTGCAGCAAATCAGTGATGATGAACTGCCTTCTGCATCTGATCGGAGAACACATAGGGCAGAGAAAAGGTAGGAACAGCGAAGGTCAGCCTTATTGCTCATGAGGAGGCAGCCTTGCCCTTTTTGATGGGCTACACCACAAGCTGGCTATTTAGCACAGCAGACAGATGGGGGCCATGCTGGGAATAACATGTTCATTTTCTAGCTGTGGTTTTCCTGGTAGTTGTGATTCCTGCCTTGCTTTGGATTGACTTAGATCATGCCTTGTGAACCTACTCTTGTGTTGTAGATTTAACTTTGCCTTTAGGGGGCCACGGTGGCACATATGGTAAGACGCTGAGCTTGCGCTCTGCTGAGGTCGGCAGCTCAGCGGTTCAATTCCCGTGAGCGAATAAACCATGTAGAGACAGGAAAGAAGCCTCCCCCGAATGCCTACTGGCATTCAGGTATCCCACAGGTAAAATAACACTGTCCAAAAAAATTCCTTTCACAGAGGCAGCCAGCCACTTCAATGATCCCTGGCTAACACATGCCATATGCTAAATAAATAAATGAACTTTGCCCTGTGAGTTTATCTTGTTTGAGAAACTTATGGACTCATTGGCCATTGCTCTATGAGTCCATAAGACATTGGACTCATTGGCCATTGCTCTATGGATTAGCATTGGTCTACTTTAATTGGGACAGTTTTGGGGGTTTGGTGAAGGAAACTGCTAGAGAATACTAATAAACCTACTCAATCACTATTACGTGGTGCATCTGTGAGTGGGACAGCAGAGATATCAGGATAATCCCTGTTGGGTTTTTATAAGGCTGTGTGCCCAGCCTGAAGTATGTAAAGATATTCATTTTGTACTATTTTAATTGTTTTTGTCTTATGATGTATACATGCAGCCTAGAGTCACTTGAGATGACTGCTATAGAAACCAAATAAAATAAAAATTCAAAGAAAGCAAGAGCTGTGTCATTTCTTCCTGAGAAGAAAACACCCCCTCTGTTTTTGTTATAGGAAAAGCTTTTAATTATTTTATTGGTTATGGACATAATAAGGAGGATAAACTGCCATAGTAATTAACTGCAGTTCCTTGGCTTCTGCCCATCTGGGTGTTGGGCAGAAGCTGAGTGTCAGCAGGTATTTGATAATTACCTCTGATGGCAGACTGTTTGACTTTCTAACCTTTGCTCCTGTCAGTGAAAATGTAAAGACTAGCCCTGAAGTCCAGAAAAAAAGAGGACTTCAAAAGCTCCTAAACTTTGAAGTGAACTTCTTTTGCATTGCTCTGCATTTTTCCAAGAGCTCTCTATTTTAAAATTCTACAACACCAACCACGATTAAGAGTTGCAAGCTCAAGAATTTCTTAACATTATTTGGTTCTCATATCTTGGGAAGAAGGTTATGGCTGATCTTCTGAGCTTTGCCTCATTTAAGGAGTGATTCCACTCTTAAATGAATGAGAACAAGAGATCTCCTAAAGGCATGCAAATTAGATCCTATCTGGTACATTGTGGCATTAAACTGCAGAAAAAAACAATTACTACCAACCTGCCTTCCATTGAGGACCTGTATACTGCACAAGTCAAAAAGAGGGCTGTGAAAATATTTATAGACCTCTCGCATCCTGGACATAAATTGTTTCAACTCCTACCCTCAAAACGACACTATAGAGCACTGGACACCAAAACAACTAGACACAAAAACAGTTTTTTCCCAAATGCCATCACTCTGCTAAACAAATAATTCCCTCAACACTGTCAAACTATTCACTAAGGCTGCATTACTATTACTATTAATCTTCTCATTGTTCCTATCACCCATCTCCTCTCACTCATGACAGCATGACTGTAACTTTGTTGCTTGTATCCTTACAATTTACATTGATATTGATTGTTTCCTAGTATGATTTGATTGCTTATTTGTAGCCTTTGACTATCATTAAGTGTTGTACCTTATGATTCTTGATGAATGTATCTTGTCTTTTTATGTACACTGAGAGCGTATGCACCAAGACAAATTCCTTGTGTGTCCAATCATACTTGGCCAATAAAAAATTCTATTCTATTCCATTCTAAACGGAGCTGTGTTCCTGCAGAAATGCAGAGATGAAGACATAGCAATAGCACTTAGACTTATATAACACTCCGTAGTGCTTTACAGGACTCTCTAAATCAGGTGTGTCAAACTGGCAGCCCACAGGCTGAATGTTTCCCACACAGGCCATGCCCACCCTAGTGCCGTGAAGGGGGAACACAAATTTGACACTTGTGCTCTAAATGTTTTACAGAGTCAGCATATTGCCCCCAACAATATGGTTCCTTATATTACCAACTTCGGAAGGATGGAAGACTCTGTCAACCTCAAGTCCTGTCAGGATCAAACTCCAGACTGTGGGCAGAGTTAGCCTGCTGTACTCCATTCTAAACACTGCACCACCAGGTCTTATATAAGTGTTGGATTTTTGTTGAAGTCCAGCTTTTTTATAAATACCCTTTCTGTTAATTGACTGGTAGAATAAAAGAACATGTGTGAACAAGGCAGTCCATAGCTAAAGTGAGGAACTTTTCTTAGCTACCTAAAGATTTGTGTGGCATGCTAAAAGTAGATTCTAAAAGTAGGCAGAGACCCTTTTCTTAACTTTAATCTTATCTTTTTACCTCCCTTTTTATTTTATTAAAATAAAATAAACCTTTATATGTAAAGGTTTACATAACTAAATAACCTGCTTTTGCTTATTATATTTGTTGTATAAAATTCATGGGAGATTCTGATTGATATGAAAAAAAAAATTAAAAAGTTAGCATGGCTTCACTCATTTGAAATACTTTATAGTTTTCTTTTATCCATTCACAGACTGGTTGGCTTTGAATTTAGATGAAGATAACCTTGCTACCAGCTATAAATATTTCTTAAAAAGAATGCCTTTCAGAAGGGAAAAAAAACCTTGCCACCTGTTTTTACTCCTACACTTTTAAACGCATGGGGGAAAAAAATAGCTTGAAATGTATTCCATGCTAAATACGGTTAAGTGATCAATTAAGGTTTCCTGTTTTTTTAAAAGCTAAGCTAAAAATGTCCTGTAAAAACATGATGCAAAGAACCTACTTATTCAACTCATGTGAATTGCTTCTTTCCCAGCAATTATTGGTCAAGGCATAGCCAGGGAAATGTCTGATGTTGGAACCAAATGCTCTACTATCATTAATATTTCATAGAGCTATTATTAATAACTCAGAACGGATTTGTGAAAAATCTTTATTAAATATCTGATGCTCAGTTAGCTATACCCTCCAGTGAAATGCTTCACAGATCAAAGGCTGCAGTGTTTCCTCTTGGGAAAACAGATAGTCAAATGCTAACGTATTTCTGGCAATGTACAGGAATTTGCAGTTTTGTTTTGTTTTTCCCTCCAAGCTTCACTGCTTAATTATTTTCAGAATAAAACTTTTCCATCAACCACCATATCATGAGGGAGGTTTTTTTGGTCCCAAGTGGAATCTACTTCTTTCTTTTTAAAACAACAATGAAATCAAGGTACTTCAAAATTTCAACACTTGATTGTGATGTAAATATTAATGGTGATTGTAAGTTTCAAGTGAAGTCTGTTTAAGAAGACCATACATGTGGACTAAAGTTACACAACCTTTTCAAATGGGAAATCTCATTGTGGAATAGAAATAGCAATAGCACTTAGACTTATATACCACTTCACAGTGCTTTACAACCCTCTCAAAGCAGTATACAGAGTCAGCATATTGCCCTCAACAATCTGGGTCCTCATTTTACCCACCTTAGAAGGATGGAAGGATGAGTCAATCTTGAGCCTGGTAAGATTCGATCTGCCAAATTGCAGTCAGCTGGCAGTCAGCAGTACTACACTCTAACCACTGTGCCACCGCAGCTCTCAATCCCAATATTTCTTAGGCAGATGAAGGCTTTTAAAATGTATTGCCATGTGTTAGAAAGCAGAGGGCAAATGGATTGCAAGGAACATCCTTCAGATCATCATTAAAAACTGTGAGTAGTGCCATTCTCATTATTTCTACTGTCTGAGAATTAAATGCAAATAACATAATTAAGTTGCCCAAATACAGCAAGTCAGTTAAGTTATTGTGGAACCACTTCAGATACAAAAATAAAAATAAAAATACATAAATGGCAAAGCAAGTAGCTAACCATTTCATGCTGTTGTTTGTCACCAAAACATGTCTTGCCAGCCACTTCAATCTGTTTCATAATTGAGCCAAGCTTGGCTGCACTTCTGTTTATAGTCCAAAGATGTCAGTAAAACAGTCATGAGGAGTTAATTGCATAGTATTTCATAGGGACACACCAATCAGTCAAGACACAGTTTGTATTTGAGATGGGAAAGTGAGAAGATGTTATCTGAATTTGAGATTCAAGGCTTAGAAGCCAAAAGATCTGATTCAAGCTTCCATCAGATAAAATACTTGACCATGTCAAAAGGTCTGGATTGCTTCCTGAGGGGATGGGATCTTTCAAAGAACATTAACCTGAGCTCTGCAAAGTTTCATGGATTCCACCACAATAAATGCATGAAATATTTCTCTTGCACATTTTTGGGACAGAGATAGAAAGCATGATGAAAAGACTGCAAAGATGTTTCTCAAACTGCCCAGCAGAGGTAGTATGGAGGAGAGATGTTGAACCAGTGCCCAAGTCTTTTACCTTTCCTTGTGCCAAGCTAAACATTAAAATTTTACAAACTATTTCAAAAAAAGCCTCTACTATATATGAAAGAGTTCATCATCTAGAAAATAAACTAGCCAAGTGGCAAATTACTAATCTGGGGCCAGTAAGGGAAGATTCCAGAGGTGGTATTCAGCCGGTTTGTACCGGTTCGCGTGAACCGGTAGCAGAGATCGTGGGTGGCCCCCTCACCCGCCCACCTGCCCTGGCTCTATGACATCCTATTTAGGCACATTTTGGAGGCTGGGTGCATGTGCGAAAGGTGTGCGAGTGAGAAGATGTTTATATGTTAACACTTTGGATACTTAGAAAACACACTGTTCAACATAGAAATGGAATATGTGATACAAAACAATAAAAAAAAATATTTATATAACAAAAGAATATTGGAAACCCACTGCTGGAAGATTCTACCCTAATTTCAGCATTAAATTTATCTATGGGGGTCAAGGGCTAGAAAATTCACACAATTTGCTTTGTTGTCTAGACTCCTTCTTGTGAACCTTTGCTCCACTGCTCTTATCTTGTTCATCTGGCTCAATGAGTAAGAGAGAATAATCAATAACAAAATCAAGGAAAGGGAGACCATTTGCTGCTTTATCCTATATCTATAGAAATGATGGGCATTAAGGAATCTTGTCTTGCATTCCTCCAGCTGGTACTGGTTAATGGACAGCCTTTGCACCCAGAATAAAGGACTTATTAAATAGGAAACATGAAGATGCACCAGATATTCATGTATGTATGTCTATATTGGTATGCAGTAATTAAAAGAAGAGGATAAAAATCCCACAGGGGCTTCTCTCCTATATTAACCAAAATTAAAGTTACATTATATATTTCTGATGTATATAATAAAATCATGAATATTTAAGTCAGTTTACATAATCGGAAGAAATAAAAATGAAATTAAACATGTAGACTAATATATGCAGTCCAAATTTCTAAAACTGCCTTTCAATTGACACTTTCAGTAATAAACACATGTTGAAATATGGCAAATTTCCTTCAGCCAACTGTATAATTGATGGAGAATGGACACCTTTATAAAACCCATTGCAAATGTATCAGACAGCAGGGTTGCCATGCCTGGCTAGTAAAATCTAGCAATCTTACTCCCTTCTGACAAATAGCAAAAGCATCCTTGACAGTTTTGTTGATTCAAAGCCTATTTGATATAGAAGATTTAAACTCAAACAAAGAAACAGTGCTGGACTGGAATAATTTTTTTTTATTTGGCTAGGCCACTGACTGGAAATAAAAACAGAAGCCAAGAAGCATAGGGTATTGCCATCCTGATGACACAAAGATACTTAAAAGTTAAAAGTATTTAAAAGGGCAGGGGGGTTCATATTATAGAAGTTACCATTGGATAGGTCTAATCTATCTATTGTGTGCTGTTGTATTGTTTTGGTTGAAGCTGAAGTATTCATTTGCTGGTAAGACATTGTAGCAGATGATTTTATGTACAATGCTTAGGTCAGACCAAAGACGGCGAAGTTCTAAGTTGTCTAAGCCCAAAATTTCAAGTCTGGTGGCATAAGGTATTTTGTTGTGAGTAGAGGAGTGGAGGACTCTTCTTGTGAAATATCTCTGGATGTACATGAGTTTGGACACTGCAGGAGACAGTGGAAGATGGGGGGAAGGGGCTGGCATGCTATGGCCCATGGGGTCACAAAGAGTCAGACATACGTTAGTGATTGAACAACAAAAACAACATTTTACTAGAGGCAGTTTACCACGAAAAATTCCCAAAATTTATCAGCTGCATGGACTTTGATGACATACGTTTCCTTGTAAGGCCATATTTTCAAAACATTGTGCCCAGATGTTGTTTCATCCTTCCCTCTTTCTCTCCCCCAATGAAATAAGAGAGTTATTTTGTCTAAAGAGAACTTGGAGTCCATACTTGTCAAGTTGCATTACCTATTATGCCCCCCCCCCCCATCGTTTGTAACCAGTGGAGAGAAGCATCAGCTCTTACGCCCAAGCAGCTTTGACATTCTATCCAATATTTGCTATGTATACATAAAGGTATCACAGAAGAAACTCTAAATTGAAACTGGCACACGAGGCAGCAAAACCGTAAAACTAAAAGCTCCCTAACTGTAAGAAATAAGTGGGATTTTCCACTTCATCACATAGGGAGAAATCTCTTTGTTTCTCTCACTTCCGCATTTAAATTTTTAATATCTCCAATTCTTTCCACCCTGTTTATAAAGTCCTTTGAGGACTTTGTCAGTTCTTATTCTAAAATCAATACATTTAGATGGGAGAGGGGGTTAGTTCACAGTTTGAGAAAATGTCCCCAAAGAGAAGCTTCAGGTTTTAGAAAGAAACTAAGAGGGATTCTTCTTCTTAATACAGTAAAGCATTTTCCCCTTATCTGCTGCCAGGCAGGGATGTCCAACCCTGGCAACTTAAGACTTATGGACTTCAGCTCCCAGAATTCCCGAGCCAGAATTCCCCAACCAGCCATCGTAGAACAAGGGTGTCCATTCTTGGCACCTTAAGACTTATGGACTTCAGCTCCCAGAATTCCCCAGCCAGAACTCTCCAACCAGCTACCGTAGAACAGGGGTGTCTAATCCTGGTGCCTTAAGACATGTGGACTTCAACTTCCAGAATTCCCCAGCCAACATGGGGAAGGGGTACTTGCCTCTTGCAGTCCAGATTCAGTAAAAGCTTTTGTTACTTGCTTTGAGATCCACAATTAAAAATGCCTCCATTATACTGTTTCACTGCATCGAAACAATACCCATATACTTCTGTGAACATTGATTACATTGATTATATTATACCTAAGAATATAGATATATACTTTTATAATACATTTTGTAAATAATTTTATCCACAATAGATATTTAACTCAGAATGATTTTCCATCCATCCGTGCCTGAGGGGCTTATTCAAAAAATACACACACTTTCTCTGTCCCCACCTCCAGTACTCAGGAAGGCTCTTTAAACAAGTGGTAGATTTTAAAACCACAGATTGCTGCAGGTTGGTTATCTCTTTCCTATCTCCTATCACAATCCCTGCTGCCTAGCAAAAATGCTGTATTTTTTCCCATCACCAATGATAAACTCCCGTGTCCAGTGTGCCCAATGGCTGATAAATTTATACACACAGGCTCTGCAAACTTCTATTAATCAACAACTCAGCCACATGAATATTGCACAGATATATCATGGAGAATGCAGTCGAAGATATCCTTGTTGTGATTACAGAATCACTGGCAGGCAAAACTTTTTGCAGTGTAGAAAGGAATAAGAGCTACAAAAGTCTCATCATTTCCTTTCTCATCCTTAGGACTTTGCTTGATTATTCGTGTAAATCCACCTCTATAGTATGGTCCAAATCCATTGTCAGCACTTTCCTGGACCTCCCTCAACCATCACCCACCCAAAATTCCTTGTTTATTTCGTCTCAATCCTCCCCACCAGCCAAGCTCCCCTTTATGAATGGAACCTGGGAATCTACATCACCAGGTCATATGGTAGAAAATGTTAATTCTCTTTAAAAATTAGGGTTGCCAGGTGTCCACTATTTGAGCGGACAGTCTGCTTTTTTCACATTATTTTCACTATTTTTTTTCACAAAATAGTGGACATTTTTTTTATTCAAAAGCTTTATGATGAAATGGTACGTAATCTAAACCTGTACAGTCTAAGAGAATAAGGATAGGAGAATCACGTTTTGTATTTTTTTTCATAAGTTAGAATGAGACAAAGATCGAATATCCATTGAACTCGATTCTCTGAAAAAAATAATGATGAGATTAAAATAAAAATATATTATAAAATTATGTACAGTTCACATTTTAAAAATGTATTGTAGCTTGTGTCGACTGTCCTAAAATGGCGTGTTAAAATGTTTGTAAGAAAATATATAATTTAATTGTATTTTTTTTTACTACTTAACACCCCACCCCACCCCCGCTTGTCTGCTATTTTTTGGAAGCAGACCTGACAACCCTATTACCTCTAGCTCATGAATACTTTGTCTATTTCTTCTACATCAGTGTTGTTGTTTTTCAAATTTGGTAATGTGTGGACTTCAACTCCCAGCATGTTGCTTTGGGACTTCTGAGAGTTGTAGTCCACCCAATTTAAAGTTGTCAGTTTGCAAAACACCGTTCTACATGGAATGCTTTGACTCTTAGGTCATTTTCTTTTCTTAAACTACCTAACTTGTAAAATATTTCTCTCAATGTAAAGTTTGGGCCTTTTCTCTTGTACTGTTCAATGATCCAATAGAAGTGTAACAGTATAGCAATAGTAAATAATAGAGTAGTAGTATAGTAAACAGTATAATAATCCAACAGAATACTTCTTTGAACTCTTCAATAGGAGTGGGATAGTAGCTCACTAAGAGAGCTAGTTTTGTCTAGTAGTTAAATCACCAGGTGTTCTGCCCCAACTATGGACCCCAAAGAACGCAGCACACACAAAGTCTGTACAAACCTTAGTTTATTAAATTAAATAAGTTTTTTTCCCAAACAAAGGCTGTTAATTTACTTTCTTAACAGCTTACAAAAATCCAAAGAATAAATAATCTTAATCTTACTATGATTGACAGAAAGCCCAGAAGCAATTTGCAAAGAACTAAGATCAAGGCACGAAGGAGAGTGAGCAAGTTGTTCCCTGCAAATTGCTTCAGTCGGCGTTCCTCCTTAAATAGGCTAAGGGAGTGGCCAATTAGCCCCAAGTCTTACTCTCGAGGAGACCTCCTCCTGAGGAGACATTCCTGCCTTTTGGCAGCTCTGCGCGCCCGTGCATCGAGAAGAGGCTCCTCCTCTTCGCCCTCTTCACTTAAGGGAGCTTCTGGAGGTTCTGAAGGCCCTGGCTGAATCCCTGCCTCTGGCACCACATCTTCTCCAGCCTCATTGTCCGACTCGAGTGCTAGCTGCACAGGCTGCTGGCACAGCATTACACCAGCCTCCTCGCTGTCCAAATCAGCCACCAGGTGCACAGGCCACGTACGGGCCACAACACCAGGCTAGAAGACTCAGAGATCTAATCCTCCTTAGCCATGAAAACTAATTTCTGTATTTTGATGCTGTATAAAATAATGAGCAGTGGTGGCTTATCAGTGGTTAGAATATAGTATTGCGGGCTAATTCTGCTGACTGCCAATTCTCACTTGCTCAAGGTTGACTCAGCCTTCCATCCTTCCAAGGTTGGTAAAATGAGGACCCAGATTGTCGGGGGTTAATATGCTGCCTCTGTAAACCGCTTAGAGAGGCTTCTAAAGCACTGTGAAGCGGTATATCACTCTAAGTGCTATTGCTAAAAACCATGTGGGTAACCTTGGGCCAGTCACTATCTCTCAGCCCAATTCACTTACAAGATTGTTGTTGGGGAAATAGGAGGAAGAAGGTTTGTTGGATATGTTTGCCACCTTGAGTTATTTGTAAAAGTAAAAAGATGGGATACAAATAAACAAAAAAATGGTGAACTATTGTCTTTTCTTCTTTTCACCATTACTTCCAAACTTTGCCACTTCATGTCAAGGTTGCTGCACAAATAGGACCCTTGAGATTCATGCAACTATAATGGGGGATGTGGGGATGTTGCGCTAACAGCTCCACACTTTATATCCTGTTTATAGAGCTCTGTTTTGTTTCTTCCTCTCAACTCTAAGAGCGAGCTCTCCCTCTTAGGAAGGTTCTGAGTTATTATTTATACGAGTTATGAGTTATTATATCCTTGCAGGCCCCATGTTAGTAAGAATCTCTTTTGTTTTATCCTGTGATCTTCTCCACTGTTTTGCCTTACATTCTTTGTTCCACCTCATGTTAATTATAAACTCTGATCACTCAAATTCCTAACACCCATGATTTCCTTGCTTCTCATGCCAAATCCTCACCATTTGTACCAGTTTCATTCATTTCCTGAATTGCAGTCTCCTTGGTAACATAAATCAAAGATACTTTTGTACTAACCAAATTAAAAAAAAAAAAGAGCAACTGTTTTCAGCCACAGGGGGGGAAAAATACTCTGCTTACTTTGCGGGATTATGGAAGAAGAGTGTGTCAGAAAAACATGGCAGGCCTAATTCATCATCACAAATAGGGTTGCATTTAAGTATGTAGGACTTTAAAGAACTGTGAGTTCAAAATTCCTGAGCTGGTTTTGCTTTGTCTATATTAGTTTCTATAAATTTCCAGTTCTTACTATTTTCTTTAAGAAGGCCTTGATATTTATTTTTCTTAAAAACAGAGCAAAAACTCAGACGTGTATATTTACGTGTATGTGATAGCACCAGAGTTGGGTTTCTGACCAGTTCTGGAGAACCGGTAGTGGAAATTTTGAGTAGTTCAGAGAACCAGTAAATACCACTTCTGACTGGCCCCGCCCCCATCTATTCTCTGCCTCCCGAGTCTCAGATGATTGGGAGGAAATGGGGATTTTGCAGTAACCTTCCCCTGGAGTGGGGTGAGAATGGAGATTTTACAGTATCCTTCCCCTGCCACGCCCACCAAGCCACACCCACAGAACCAGTAGTAAAAGAAATTGAAACCCACCACTGGATAGCACTATTGTATGGAAAGAAAAATCAGTCTTGCAAACATGGTGCAATGTTTGTCTTCAACTGTGCTTGGTCGACTATACAGATAATCCTCAACCTATGATTGTTCATTCAACTACCATCAAAAGTACAATGGTGCTGAATGAAGGGAAATATGACCCATCCTTGAAGTTCCAACTGTTGCAGTGCCCCTATAGTCATGTGACAAAAAATTGGGCCCTTAGCAACATGCCCCCCCTTACGATTGTGGAATGCTGAAAGGGTCCCCCCCACACACAATAGACTAAGAGGCCTTAGCTGGCTAGGGATGGTGGTGTTTGGACTTTCCCCCATCCCACCATTCTGGGAAAGCTTTGGTCTTCTTTCTGCCAAACTTTATGGACCTACTCATCTCCCTTTTCTGTGCAGCTGCTGGCAAGTACACCCAGTCAATGCAAAGTGCAGCTACTACAGAAGGTGTAGCTAGCACAATGTTTCCAAAAATAGAAAGAGTGAGCCCCAGAACATCAGAAGGGCTAACATTCATCTCACAATACTAATCTTTGGAAACATTGTGAGTGCTGACCAGTGGTGGGATTCAGCCAGTTCTCACCTATTCGGGAGAACCAGTTGTTAACTTTCTAAACAGTTCGGAGAACTGGTTGTTGGAAGAAACTTTTTTTTTTTGCACTTTACAGGACTAATCCTGTAAGGAAGGCAGGAAGGAAACATTCTGGTGTTGTTTCTAGCCTAATCTTTATTGCCCTGCTTACAGAAACTGCCTCTTTAGTTAACCCTTATTACATTGTAACAGCTAAGGCAAAGTGCCCATCGACGTGAGTGATCTTGAGTTGGCCACACATGGTCACATGACCACCAAGCCACGCCCATCCAGTTGATCATTAAGGCAGAGAACTGGTTAAATTATTAGAATCCCGCCACTGGTGCTGGTGCTCATCTTGCAATGTTCTGAGGCTCTTTCAGTCTGTAGAAACTTTCTGTTCCTTCATTAAAAATTCCTTCTTTTCTGTGTTTTTCCCCTCCCTCTTCTTTCCTTCCTACACACACACACAACCCCCCCCCCCAGAAAATTCCCTCTCTTCCTCCTTTCCTCCCTTCCCTTTTTTTCCCCTGCCCTTCCCAGTAGGCAGGGATTGCACGAGTGGCTGGGAAACTGTCATAGAATGTTGAAAATGAGGATCATTTGATCACCATAGCAAATCAGCAGTGCTGAAGCAGCACTGAAACAGCCACAAGTTCCCAAAATTTCTTTCCACTAGGTGTAATGGGTCCCAAAATTTTATAAGTTAGCCAATCTTGTTGATAAAGTTTTGCCTTGTGAATCACTGTTTTGCCTAGTTAAAGGTTACAAACAGGAGAGTTTTACTAGTGTATAGATGACCTTCCCTTTAGCCTTAAATAAGGTGAAATCAGCATAGATTTTACTTGGTCTCTTGCTCTCAGTGCCTCTTGCTCTTAATGTTACAAGGATTAATTGGAGGATTGAAAACATTAAAAAAAATGTTCATGAGGACTGTATGCTTGCAGAAGCCCCTATATATTCCTTAGAATGTGCTTGTATTAAAATCTTTGTCAGACTAGAGCCACTGTAGGTTATCTTTATCAAAATGTACAGGAAATTGATTTATTTATTTATCCAGTTTGTATGGCCACCCATCTCAGCAAGTGACTGACCAGCTTCCTAGCAATTCAGCCATGTCATGTGTACCATGTAGAGGACTGGACTTGATCCTTATATGGGCTTCCAATTCTACTTTTCTATGATTCTCTGATTAATTTCCACTGTGGTTGAGCCAAGATTTGTGCAACAATATTTGCAGGATTGTGGCCAGCTTTCCTAATTCCTCTTTAATCATTTGACCAGTGGATAAAGAACAACAGAGAAAAACACAATTGAAAATGTAAGTCAAAAAGAAAGGATGCTGGCTAAAATATAACTGATTGATGCATTGATTGGTTAGTTGATTAATAATCAACTATTTAAAGAAGATATTTAAGGGCATAGAGAAAAGATATAAATAATAGAACCGGAACAAATTCTGGAACAAATATTTGATAGCATTTGATAAGATTTTCTATGCACTTTGTTATCATCTGCCAAAAAGATTTTGCTGAAGGGCCACTGGGTTACCTATTATCAATATTTACTAACAATTGGTATAGGCACAGTGGTTCAATAGCTTAAAAGATGCTGGAGAAAGTCTGTGCTCCTGCGGTTCAAGTCCTATCACTGCCTGATGAAATGAGCTCCTATCACTTGCCTCAGCTCCAATCAACCTAGCAATTCAAAAGCATTTAAATGCAAGTAAATAAATAGGTACCACTTCAGTGGAAAGGTAACACTACTCTATTTTTCTCCTGCATGCTCTGCACTGCAGCATAATGTCATACTGGCCACATAAGCACAGAAACATCTTCGGACAGTCTAGCTCAATGGCCTAGAAACAGAGATGAGCACCATCCCCCTAAAGCCAGCTTCTTCTTCTTCTTCTTCTTCTTCTTCTTCTTCTTCTTCTTCTTCTTCTTCTTCTTCTTCTTCTTCTTCTTCTTCTTCTTCTTCTTCTTCTTCTTCTCCCTCCTCTTCCTCCTCCTCCTCCACCTCTTCTTCTTCTTCTTCTTCTTCTTCTTCTTCTTCTTCTTCTTCTTCTTCTTCTTCTTCTTCTTCTTCTTCTTCTTCTTCTTCTCCCTCCTCCTCCTCCTCCTCCTCCTCCTCCTCCTCCTCCTCCTCCTCCTCCTCCTCTTCCTCTTTATATCCATCATCAGATGTTGGTAATCATGTTGGTGATCCTATTTTTCTATTTCCTATTTCAACAGCCACACGAAAAAGTGCTGCTGAGTTTTGTTCAAACAAGTCCCTTAGATTTTGAAGCCATGATCTTCTTCTGCCTGGACCTGAACAGCTATGACTAGCATAATAAAATCTGCATGAACTCCTTTACCTTTTACCTTACTAACAATTGGTAATTAGGGATGAATATATGAAAAGATACATCCGCACCCCTAGACTCATGAATCAGGAGTCTGTTAGCATCTTTTCAGACTAACAAATTTACTAAAAGACATGAACTTCTTTCAAATGATGCCCAAGAGAAGCTACACATCACGAGAAACGGAGCTTGTATTGAGGGAGATCTTACCCTAACTACAGTATGGAGATTTTAACACCTTTCTAAGGTGGGCAGGGAGGAAGATGTGTATTTTTGATATTGTTAAGTAATTGGGATTCAGAAGCTCCTGATGATTGTACCAGGTTCCCCATTTACTGCTTTTTCATTTCTAATGTAAAATTCCAATAATTTATTTTTTCATTGGTAGATAATGGATACTCTGAAGGTTTTGCAGTGCTAAATTATTTCTGGCTCTGCAAAATTTAGAGAGAACTTTAAAGAAGAAAAGAACAGACTCAGTAACAGTAAATAGGCCTTGTGGTATATGATTGTGTGGGTCTGTATTCTTGATCAGGGGTGGGTTCTAATTTTTTTTACTACCGGTTCTGTGGGCGTGGCTTATTTTGTGGGCGTGGCTTGATGGTCATGTGACAATTCTTTGGGATTTAGCAGAGGTACTGGTCTACCAGGCTTTTAACTGCTTGCAGAGCTGTACCGATCTACCCATTTATTTTTGCAGGCACTCGTCTACTCATTTGTTTTCTTTTAACACTGATCAGCTGTAGGGTGGCCCTTTGAAGCCCCACCGCAAGAGTTTAAACAGTTTTTTTCCCTCTAGCCATAGCTGGGACTCAGGAGGCAGCAATAGATTGGGGGTGGGGCCAAATAAAAGGTAAGAATAATGGGGGGGTGGGGGGTGGGGGGCGTCAGAACCAGTTCTGTGACATTATATCATCACCGCTACTGGCTCGGGGAACAAGGTCGAACCGGGAGGAACCCACCACTGTTCTTGATGCATTGCTAAATGGAAGAAATTCTAGTGATTTGTATTATGAATCTTACACTGATTGAGTAACAGATGCACCTATCATAGAACTATTTTCAAAGAGGTATACTGTAGATTCTTAACTAACACAGATCATATAAATGAACAAGAAGAGGTAGAAAAGATATTAGATGTCAATGTACTATAAACCCTTTTTCCTCATGACTGGTCATCACTAAATATAATAAAAACTGTCACAGGGAAGGGAAAAATCTTATAAAAAGGCTGATAAGGTGCGAAAGATCAACAAAGATGAACTTTGCATTGTTACATCACATGAAGGTAACTATCCATTTCTAGATATACAACTTCAGGTTTTATAGATTCCCATTGCATTGAATTTTCTTTTTCTTTATAATGAATTCATCTCTGTATTTGAATTTCTCACCACTCATTGCATCACTTGCTTACAGACTCCAAAAGGAAAGTGGATCAGAAGCATGAGCCTTCTACGAAGAGCCTGAGTGGCGTAGGAGGCTAATGCCTCCTACTAAGGCAGCATTTAACATCCAGCTGCCTGCAATTACTGTGAGTTCAATTCTCACCAGGCTCAAGGTCGACTCAGCCTTCCATCCTTTCTAAGGTGGGTAAAATGAGGACCCGGTTTGTGGGGGCAATAAGCTGACTTTGTATAAAATATACAAAAGTATGAAGGCTATTGCTTAACGCATTGTAAGCCGCCCTGAATCTCCGGAGAAGGGCGGCATATAAAAATAAATAAATAAATAAAATAAAATAAAATTAAATTAAATAAATAAATAAATAAATAAATAAATAAATAAATAAATAAATAAATAAATAAATAAATAAATAAATGTGTTTTGAGAGGTTATATGGATGCTTAGAAGTCACAAACTTGTCCTCATCTTGTGTTATCAGCCATCTCTCCATTTAGCTAATTCTCCATTTTTTAAAAGTTATTCTTTCAAAGGAGAACCTGTGATGAAATCATGATATAGTAGTTGGAATAAGGTTCAGGAGAAGATCCTTTCTGCAGTGATGTGCTAATAGAAAGGAGAAGCCAGAGCAGACATTAATTCTCGAGACAGTACTTGAGCCAAACCTTTCTTTGAATTCCTTCCAAAACACTTCCCAACCTTGGCAATTAGCTCCCTCCATTCTTGCAATTTCCAGCATCTGTCTCTCCAAAATTCTCACACCAAACAGCTGAATCCACTTCTAATATAAATCAAAACTGAACACAGAAGACTTTTCAAAACGAGCCATCAAATTTGTGGACAAAAACATTGGGAAGATGGTTGCTGTAAGGAATATATAATATAATAGCAGAGTTGGAAGGGACCTTGGAGGTCTTCTAGTTCAACCTCCTGCTTAGGCAGGAAACCCAACACCACTTCAGACAAATGGTTATCCAATATCTTCTTAAAAACTTCCAGTGTTGGAGCATTCACAACTTCTGGAAGCAAGTTGTTCCACTGATTAATTGTTCTAACTGTCAGGAAATTTCTCCTCAGTTCTAAGTTGCTTCTCTCCTTGATTAGTTTCCATCCATTGCTTCTTGTTCTGCCCTCAGGTGCTTTGGAGAATAGCTTGACTTCCTCTTCTTTGTGGCAACCCCTGAGATATTGGAACATTGCTATCATGTCTCCCCTAATCCTTCTTTTCATTAAACTAGACATACCCACTTCCTGCAACCGTTCTTCATATGTTTTAGCCTCCAGTCCCCTAATCATCTTTGTTGCTCTTCTCTGTACTCTCAACATCCTTTTTACATCGTGAAGACCAAAACTGGACGTAGTATTCCAAGTATGGCCTTATACACACACACACACACACAGTATAAATAATATATATATATATATATATATATATATATATATATATATATATATATATATATATATATATATATATATATATGTAGGTCTTTGGTTATTCGGGTCTTCTCCCACGTAAAATTGGAAGTGTCTTGGCGACGTTTCGACGAAGCCGAGAACACCAGCCTGAAGATGACAAATGAGACTTCATCGAAATGTCGCCAAGACACTTCCAATTTTACGTGGGAGAAGACCCGAATAACCAAAGACCTACATACAAACACCCGCGAAAACCTGAGAATATATATATATATATATATATATATATATATATATATATATATATATATATATATATATATATATATATGGCAGAATAATCAGAGAGGCCATTGAAATAGAGAAAAGACAATATTGTATGAATAAACGTGATGACACCTTCCATCTGCCTACTATTTGGAAACCTGCTCTCATAGACAGACGAATCTTAACACAAAATATAAACCATAGATCAAAGATTCATCATAATGCCTGTGTTGCCACCATTTCCAGCATAACTTACCCAGTAACCCACAATCAAACAACATCGCTTCCACCCAATCAAAATACAGCTACGTTGTCGGCCAATCAGAGTGCAACAACACTGTCGACCAATCAGAGTACACCTTTGCCTCTTTTCATAGAAAAACGTCAGTTACAATCACACAGTTTGCCCATAAGAACCAAACCAAGAACTTCAGCCAGAAGATGACAAATGTGATTTTGTCGAAATGTCGCTGCTACCCTTCTAGGGATATGTTTGCCATTACACGGGAAGAAACCTGAGATATTAACTGTACACACACACACACACACACACATATATCTTTTCATAGGTTTTATGTGTGTTTTTCTTTTAGCCAAGTTTTTCCTACGTAACCAAGATTTTTCTACAGCCCTAGCTCAGTGGAGTCACATCTACTCGATTCTGGCCTTTTTTCTTCTGGCAGCCAGCAGGCCCTATGCTGCCCTATGCTGCCTAGTGACATCATCAGTAAGCCACACCCACATCTCATGTATCCTCCCTGTAAAGGTACAATATCTATTTTACTTTTCGTAGGTTTTATGTGTTTAATTGCACCTACGATAATTTCCTTACTACAAAACTGTTTGAGAATTATCTTCCTTTTCTCTCATTGTTTCCTAATTTTTTGTGATGCATTGTACAGGGGTCAAGTGATAAATTAGTTACATAAAAGGCTACTTACACCCACAAAATAATTTTCAGAAAAGTGAAAAACAGAAGGATAATTATTTTCTGATTTGGCATTAGTTCAGGAGGTTAGGTTGGTTCCTATTGAAATGCGAGCCAAACAAAGTTCTCCCCCATTCCTAGTTCATCAATTTGAACATCATTTCTTAAAAAAGAGACAGAAACAATTGCTCTGTAACTCTTGAAAAAAATGTACCTTGCTTAACAATGTGTGTTAATTGCTTTTGGTTAACTAGCTATACCATTCCATCTGCCAGCAATATGTTATTCATTAATGCTGTGTATATACATGACTGTGTAAAGAGAGGAAATGGAAAGAGATATTGAAAAAGAGATGGCTAGCTGAGTTAAATGAGATATAATTGTCATGGATAATCATAGAGAGAACAAACAAAATGAACAATTATTTCTTCAGTAACGAAGGATGGAATCAGATGCTGGAGGCAAATACAGCTCAAGTTACTGCAGCTGCTGGCTCACCAAGGAGGACATTTGGACAATTTAAAGGAACATTATTCTCCCAGCACCTGTAAAATCAACAAATGATGGAAATTTGCTCCAATTTCATTTCGTAACATGCCAGAGTCAGGGTTGAAATTCTTCACTAGAATACCAGATTGGCAATAGTTTATTTGATAAAACAAGTTATGTACTGATGCAAAAGTAACATATGATCTTTTTGAGAAACTCAATTCTCTGATTTCCCAGTATCTGTGAAAAATTGAGTATAAAGCTGAATATACCTTGAATCAAATTCAATTAATGGTGTCTATCCTCTCAATTCCTGGCAAATAGTGGGGAAGAAATGGAGGTAGTGACAGATTTTATTTTCCTGGGCTCCAAGATCACTGCACATGGGGACTACTGCCAAGAAATTAAAAGATGCTTGCTCCTGGGAAGGAAAGCTATGGCAAAGTTAGACAGCATATTAAAAAGCAGAGACATCACCCTGCCAACAAAAGTGCGTATAGTCAAGGCTATGGTTTTCCCTGTTGTAATGTATGGCTGTGAAATTTGGACCATAAGAAAAGCTGAGCGACAAAGAATGGAGGCCTTTGAACTATGGTGCTGGAGAAGACTCCTGTGATTCCCTTGGTCTGCAAGGCAATCAATCCAGTCAGTCCTAGAGGAGATCAACCCTGACTGCTCTTTAGAAGTCCAGATCCTGAAGATAAAACTAAAATACTTTGGCACTTAATGAGAAGGAAGGACTCACTGGAGAAGAGCCTAATGCTAGGAAAGATTGAGGGCAAAAGAAGAAGAGGATGACAGAGAACGAGGTGGCTGGATGGAGTTACTGAAGTAGTAGGTGTGAGCTTAAATGGTATCCGGGGGATGGTACAGGACAGGAAGGCTTGGAGGAAAGTTGTCCATGGAATCAAGATGGGTCGGACACGACTTCACAACTAACAACAAATATTCATGCAGCTTTTTAAGCAACATGATTCCTAGCCAATCTTTGATGATCTCAGAAGCTTAATAAGATCAGACCATGTGAGAAGCTGTTGGTTATTTTTAAAAAAGGTAATTCCAAACAGGAGGATTACTCCTTATATAAGTCTGCTCCAAAGTAATTACAGAATAACTTACTTACAGGTAAGTGCATATAACAGGAGCCTGTAGTACAGTGGACTAAAGCACTGTTATTAACATCTGCTGCTTGCAATTACTGCAAGTTCAAATCTCACCAGGCTCAAGGTTGACTCAGCCTTCCATCCTTTCAAAGGTAGGCAAAATGAGGACCCAGATTGTAGGGGCAATAAGCTGATTTTGTATAAATATACAAAAGTATGAAGGCTATTGCTTAATGCATTGTAAACCGCCCTGAGTCTCTGGAGAAGGGTGGCATATAAATTAAAGAAAAAAAAAAACAGTGGCCTGATGTTATCCAGATATTTTGGACTTAAGCACCTGTCAGCTCCAGGCAACCTCATCAAAGGCAAAAAGAAAAAAAGAAAGAATTGCAAGTCAAATCTTATAGAAGATATCTTTGGATTACAAAAGCATTATTGACCAAAACACAACTTGAAATTAGTGATTTACAATTGCTATATAACTAGTAGATCATTTCTGGGTTTGGAAATGGTATTGTAGACCATTTAGAACTCGGGTGGAAAATCAGCAGGGAAGTGTAGGGCTATAATCATACATTCTGGAAGAAGACGTTGGCAAACCGTTTACATTCTGTAACAAAGAAAATTGTACAAATGTGTCCAAGGGGCCATAGCCGAATTGCAATTCTTTCTTCCTTTTTCATAGCCAAAGATTAGTTCAGATGAGGATGTTATTCAAAACATAAATGTTGTGTTGATTTAGTTGTCTCATTTGCTGACTTTAAATATGCCCCGCCTTAAACACTACTTGGAAGATTCAACTGGTTCAAAATGCAGCAGCATGTGAACTCTCTGGTCCATCTGCTGAACTGTTTACCAGTCTGCTTCTGGATGTGAATCAAAGTTTGAAAGCAGATTAACAGATTAAAAGAGTTGGAAGGTACCTTGTAGGTCATTTAGTCCAACCCTCCCACCCCACTCAATCAGGAGACCCTATACCATTTCTGACAAATGGCTGTCTAGTCTCTTCTCGAAAGTCTCAAGTGATGAAGCTCCCACAACTTCCAAAGGCAACTTCTGTTCCATTGGTTGATTTTTCTCACTGTCAGAAAGTTCCTCCTTATTTATAGGTTGAATCTCTCCTTGCTCAGTTTCCGTCCATTATTCCTTGTCTGGCTTTCAGGTGCTTTGGAAAACAGCTTGAGCCTTTCCTCTCTGTGGCAGCCCCTGAGAGATTGGAACACTTCTATCATGTCTCCCCTGGTCCTTCTCTTCACTAGACTAGCCAGACCCAGTTCCTGTAACCATTCTTCATATGTTTTAGTCTCCAGTCCCCTAATCATCCTGGTTGCTCTCCTCTGCACTTTTTCTAGAGTCTCAACATCTTTTTTTATAGTGTGGTGACCAAAACTGGATGCAGTACTCTAGGTGTGGTCTTACTAGGGCTTTATAGAGTGGTATTAGTACCTCACTTGGTGAGGTGCTGGTTATGATCTATAAATCCCTACATGGCATAGTCCTTCCTGCCTATCTCTCATGGAATCTGCCCAGCCAATTCAAGATGACAGAGTTGGCATTCTTTGGGTTCCTTCAATTAAACAGTATCATCTTCCAGGAGCCAGGAGATGCACCTTCTCTGTCACAGTACCTGACCTCTGGAATGACGTTGTCTCTGAAATCTGGGTGGCTTCCATCCTGGTAACATTCTGTAGAGCCCTGAAGACCTGGCTGTTCTCCCAGGCCTTAGATTAGGGTGTTGGGAGCCCTTGTGAGTGTTGTTGTTGGCCAGATTCACCATCTTATGTGCTTTTTAATCTGTTTTTAATATCAAGAGCCACGGTGGCGCAGTGATTAGAGTGCAGTACTGTAGGCTACTTCTGTGGATCACCGGCTGCCAGCAGTTTGGCAGATCAAATCTCACCGGCTCCAGGTTGACTCAGCCTTCCATCCTTCTGAGGTGGGTAAAATGAGGGCCCAGATTGTTGGGGGCGATATGCTGACTCTGTAAACCGCTTAGAGATGGCTATAAAGCACTGTGAAGCAGTATATAAGTGCTATTGCTATTGCTATCTTTTGGTTGATTGTTTTTGAATTGTGTTGCATTTTACTCTGTTGTTGAGTTGAAAGCCTTCCAGACTCATGAGCCTGGTGACACCTAAATCTAATAAATTAAATTAACCATTGGAGCCTCTGGGCCATACTGTTTAATGCATGTTTCAATTCTCTATATTGCCAAAGGAATATTGTAGATAAATCAAACTCAACATGCAATATCTCAAAACAATTAGTAATTCACCAATTTAAAATATTTATTTGTTATTTAGCCCATATTCCAACAAGGCATCTTCCCCTTTATTTTCAAAATTGGATTATTTCTCAACATCAATTTATGTGATTTGAGATTAAAATGTAAGCACTTAATTGTTAATTACCAAATATTGAAAGTTTTTGAAGCCTGAACTGAAGAACTTTGCTGAATATACCTTGATCCTAAATTGGACAAAATGTCCAAAGCATTACACTTGGTCTTGAAATAGGCCCAAAGTGAAGAATAATCACAGTCTCATTCCAAAATAAATAATATAATAAATGTTAGGAATGTTTATTACCTTGAGTGATATATAGGAAAGGTGGAATAAAAATGTAATAATAATAAAATGCAATAATATAGTTGAAAATCTGGTAGGCTGAAGCTACCACCAACTTTCAATCCTCTTAGTCACGGGGCTACCCTAGAGGAGTATCCTGAAGTTACACCTGGTACAGAATGCAGCAGAGTGCATTATGGGTTGTACATGTAACTCCACTGCTATGTGAGCCACATTGGATGCCAGTCAGTTTTTTACTACCAGTTCTGTGGGTGTGGCTTGTTGGGCATAGCGTGGCTTGTTGGGTGTGGCAGGGGAAGGATACTGTAAAATCTCCATTCCCTTCCCAATCAGCTGGGACTTGGGAGGCAGAGAATAGATGGGGCCGGGGCCAGTCAGAGGTGGCATTTACCTGTTCTCTGAACAACTCAAAATTTTCGCTACCGATTCTCCGAACTACTCAAAGTTTCCACTACCGTTTCTCCAGAACTGGTCAGAACCTGCTGAAACCCACCTCTGATGCCAGTGTACTTCCAGGTCCAATTCAAGGTGTTCGTTATCACCTTTATGGCCTTTTATGGCATGGGACCAGGTTACCTTAGGAACCATTTTGTCCCTATTTCATCAACCCATCCTTCCCTGTCAGGCAGAGAGGCTATATTGTGGACCTTGAAGGTCAAAAAACCTTTACAAACAGGCTCAAACTTTGTCCCCCCTATGGAACATCTTGCCTTCAGAGACAAGGCAGACCCTTAGTCTCTTGGCCTTCCAGATGAGTGTCAAGATTTAGCTTTGCCAACAGGCATGGGGGTGGGGGTCTAAGAGTGGCATGCAACTCTGGGGGTGGCTAGTGAAGCTGCTCACTTTCCCTTTTTCCCTTTTTTATTGTTCCATTTTTAATTTGGTTTTAATTCTAGTTTTTTTTTTACATTGCTTTTTAACTATATTGTTTTATATGATTATATGGTTTTATGCGATAACCCACCCTGAGTCGCACAGGTAAAATGGGGTGTGCAGAAATTTGATAAATAAATAAATAATAAAATGCATTTGAACAAAAATATTAGAGGAGGTTTAACCTGCCATAAAACAAATCCCCCTTAATATATTTAGTGTGTAAAGTATTCAATGGGGAATT
This sequence comes from Arizona elegans, assembly GCA_022577455.1. Taxonomy (NCBI): domain Eukaryota; kingdom Metazoa; phylum Chordata; class Lepidosauria; order Squamata; family Colubridae; genus Arizona; species Arizona elegans. The sequence continues at coordinate 190,245,708 of JAKOOJ010000002.1, read as the reverse complement.
AACATTGGAAGGCCTCTTAGAATACACATTAATCTCAATGCAACATTCATTTGTGTAACATTAATCTTGTCCCAAAAACTAAATTGAGGATTTAACCATTGAATTATATCTCCCTGGAAATGCATCTAAGCACTTAGACACATTTAATTCAACACAGTTTGGTAAATTTTGAGAATGAGTGAAACCCAAGAATTTTCTAGTTTTTACAAACTGTAAATCCCAGACTCTTATAGATGTCTGTTGGGTTAGATAAAAAAGGCAGCAAATTAGATTTGTTCCAGTTATATATCAGGGGTATAAACTACATTTCTACAGTATATGATTTCAATAAGCTTTGGTAAAGCATTACATAATCAGCTGCATGGTACTACTTTCATTATTCCCAATGTTAAAGTAGCTATGCCCCCCACCTGCTATGTCATCCTTTCTCCTCACAATAGGAACTGCAAAAATTCAGATAACTAGTACAAGGTAGTAAAAAGATACAGGAAAAAAATCTAACTCTTGAAGATACAGACTATTGTGGATCAGATCCTTCGAGTCCTTCGACAATAATTCCCCACTGATCTTGGAAAGAAAGGTGAAACAGTAGCAGTAGGTTTTATACCTGCAGTCATAACTATCACCATTGCTACAATTAGTATTAAATAAATAAAATCTCAGTTACAAGCAAGATGCATTTGTTTGGTTCCATCTGGTGGTCATCCAAATGTTTATAGCCAATATTTAGTAGTCTTACACCATTTTTTTTAAAAAAAAAACCTTTTGTTTTCCTCCTAGAGCAGGGGTGTCAAACTGGCGGCCCATGGGCTAAATGTGTCACGCACAGGCCACACCCACCCCAGCTCCGCAAAGGCAAAAAAGTCACGATACATCGATACGTCAAGTGACGCAATCAAGTTTGATACCTGTGTCCTAGAGAAATGGTTGGTTCAGCACCAAAAAATAGAAGACAAAGAAGTAGGCACAATTTGCAAACTTTCCATTAGAGATGCTTACCTAGTTTTGCACATTTTCAAAGATTGGTTCCATCCTAGAAAGTAACACATGATTCCTAATGTTAAGCATAATAATTACAGCCATCCCCAAAGTTAATTGGTGAGCATGAGCAAGTTACAACATTGTTGCAAATATATAATGGACATTAAAAAAGAAGGACTTTGCTTACTTAGTCTTGACGTGACCAACAACTCCCCTTCCTTCTATAAAACATAGCTCATATTAACTTGCTCACTTCAGCCCAATTAAATGCACATAAAAATGGTCTGTTAGGAGAAAATGAGACTATTGTTAAAAATATCACCTTAAATATATTTCATTAAGAAAAAAATACCAAAACGTACATAGTGTGTTTAATATTGATTAGGAAATGGGATGATCCAAATTGAAGATCGAGAATCTAAGGAAACTCAAAGAAACCCAAACTGCTAGATTATTTTATCTCGACTTCATTTTGTGGCTGGGATAATGCTTAAAAGAATTAGTTTGTTTTTCCCCTAAATTTGACTGACCCTCCCTTTTGTCAGAATAGCTTGATGTGGAGGCAGAGAAAAACAGAATAACATTTTTTAGCTGAATTTCATTGGCATAATAAATAATTGCAATTCAATAAGGTAGAGTAAGATGATGGATGGACTGATAGCAGAAACCCTCTTCTGATAAACAATATAGCTGTGTTTGGTTATTCTAAACATATCCATAATCATTTGTGCAGCTTTGTTGCCATAAACAGATCTGTTGTCTGAACAGTGTTCAACCACATTAGATGGCAATATGTTACTTCAAAAGGAACACATTAAAAAAAAAACAACCCATAGTTTAATGATGATTTGCAGAAACTCACAATCCACTATTCAGGCTAGCAACTGAGATGTAATAATGAAAATTACCTCACCACTCAGAAAGTGCCACTTGAGGAAAGAAGTATTGACAATAACACAGCAACTAGATATATAGAAGAGAGTTCCACAGCTGGATATCCGAACACTGAAGGAGAGAAGGAGAGAAACTGAGTCAATATAGTTACTTCTTTCCTTTTTAAATTAACATTTCAAAAGCATCTCTATGGCTGCTGATCTCAAAGTCTACAACCCATAGTCTCAGGGTCAGATGTAACCCCAAAGCTCCAGGGGTGGGCTTCAGATCCTTTAGCAACAGGTTCGCTGCCCCGTTGCTGGGTGGGCGTGGCCATGGTGACCGTGGCCTAGTTGGCTGCCTGCACCACAGCAGAGGGGGGCATCTTTGCCCTCCCCAGGCTCTGGAGGCTTTCCTCGAGCCTCCAGGAAGGAAAAAGCAGCTTCCCTTGGACTCTGGAGGACCTCCAGAGGCCAGAAACAGCCCATTTCCAAACTTTCAGAACCTCTGGTTGGCCCATTTTTTGCCCTCCCAGACCCTCTGCACAGCCACAGCCCCTACACTTACCTGGAATGATGAACGGGCTGCGTGGAGACTTCTGGGAGGGGAGGGGGGAGGGGTGGGGCAGGGTGGGTGTGGCCAGTCAGGGATGGCCCCAGTGATCCTTGGCTAGAGGATCACCCAAACCCTGCCAAACCCCCAGGAGCCCACGCCTGCAAAGCTCTCTTTTTTGTGTAGCCTGCAAATTGCCCTGTATTTAACTCGCTTTTTCATCAACATGTTTGTCAAAATTCAGCAATTAGCTTCATGACATGATGAGATAGCAAAGTCATGAAAATTGTAGTTCTATTGAGATTCAATAACCCTTAGAAGAGATACAGCCCTTCAGGTTGGAAACTCTTAATCCTGTTCATCTGCATGGTGTGGCTGCCAATTTTGTCTCATTGTTGCAACCACCAGGATCAATGTCCCACTCCCCTAGCTACTAGAAAGTTAACCATCTCTGCTGGAGAAGGAGCTAGAAAGGGAATGAGTAGTGAAAGTTGATAGATAAGTGAAAACTTGCAGCATTTGTGGGCTCAGAATGATGAAAGCATCACAGGTTGCATTGTAAACTTCATCCCTTTGGGCATATATGTGACATCACGAAACAGGTGAAAAGGAGCAGGGCTTGCATCACACCATTGTAACACTGCTAGCATCAATGTGACCTTTTTCCTCCTTCTTCCATCTGTGAATATTTCTGGCAACACTGATGGAAGGGAATAATTAAGCCACGGATGAGCCACGGTGGTGCAGTGGTTAGAATGCAGTACTGCAGGCTACTTCTGCTGACTGCCGGCTGACTGCAATCTGGCAGTTCAAATCTCACCAGGGTCAAGGTTGACTCAGCCTTCCATCCTTCTGAGGTGGGTAAAAGGAGGATCCAAATTGTTGGGGGCAATATGATGACTCTGTAAACTGCTTAGAGAGGGCTGTAAAGCACTGTACAGCAATATATAAGTCTAAGTGCTATTGTTATTAAGAACTGAGATACATTTAGTGCTGCTAACTTCCTTTTTTAAGTCAATAGATGTAATGGGTTTTTTTTTTTTAATTTAATTTGTATACCGCCCTTCTCCCAGAAGGGACTCAGGGCGGTGAACAGCCAAAATTAAAAAACATACAAATACAAAAGTTAAGATAATTAAAAAAATTAAATAATTGGCTACCCAATTTAAAACCCCAAATCCATAAAATTTAAAATCCCAGTTAAAAACCATTTAGGCTAGGCCGGTTTGATGAAATAAAAACGTCTTCAGGGCTTTATGGAAGGTCCGGGTTTCATTGTGTTTAAGGAAATTGTCTTAAACCGAAACTCTGTCAGAATCCATAGCTATCCAGCCAGCACACAAGTAAATAATTCAGCAGGAATTATTTAGATACAAGCTTCTTTATATACAATAATATAAAACATAATGCATGCATACAATACCCAAGCAGCTCTTGCAACGTGGTAGAGAGAAGAAGTAGTAGCAAGGACAAAGACAAGAAGTAGAAGCAGAAGCAAGGAGTAAAGACAAACGATCTCTTATATACACAGTTAAGCTAATCCATGCCCAGGTTCTGAGCCATCTCACACAGCTCACAACAAATCCTGTGTCTCAGTCACCAAACAGTTTCCATTGGCTGACTTGTTGTTATGGCTATTCCAGTTCATAAATTCTTATACACTAACAAACCCCACCCCTTAAGCCACTCTAGAAGTACCTGCTATAGTATATGACTGAGTTTTGAGATAGGAAGGAAGGAAGGAAGGAAGGAAGGAAGGAAGGAAGGAAGGAAGGAAGGTAGATAGGTAATGGATAGATCGATGATGATAGATAGATAGATAGATAGATAGATAGATAGATAGATAGATAGATAGATATCCAGTGGTGTACCTAGTGGTGTAATTCATTGGGTCCTGGATACATGGATTTAGTTACATTAACTAAGTAATTTGTCTATCCTGAGCTGGAACTCCATTCTTCCATTAGTGATGTAACAATGACCAACTGAGAAGTTGTGTCCCTTCTGAGACAGACAAATATTGTTCAACAAATCTATTAAGTTAACAACGCATGTATGGAATTAGAAGGAGTGATCCATGTTGAATGTGCAGCTTTTTTTGTGATTTGTAAGGATGGACATATGCGAAATAGCTAGGTACACTTTTGTATATGTTATTGTTGCTAAAGAACTAACCAGTGTTAATTCTTTTCCTATTTATGTTTGCTCTGGGCAAACATAGGGTCAATTTCTAATCAAAGAGACTTACTACATGTAAATATTACTTGAGGTGTTGATTCAATTAATGTAGCTTATGTTTTTGTAACTGATTAGATTGTCTTGGTTCCAATAGGGAGATAAGGAAAAAATAAAATAACAAATTGTGGATTAAATATGGAAGACAAAAATTTGATGTATGATTGGTAAGAACTCAAAATTAGAGGTTCTAGATACTGTATATATGGAAAATAAAATCTAGTATATAACTCCACATTTAGAGCCTGATATCCTCCCAAGAGCCATGTGAAGTGATCTTTTCCAATTTTATTCTCAAGTAAGTAGAATTTGAAAGTAAGTTTACCTGTAGAAGTGATTGGCTCAAAGTCAACCAGTGAACTCCATGGTTGATTGAAAATTAAATCCTGAACTTCTCAGTTCAGCTCCAGCAACTTAATTATGCCACAATAGCTTGCTTGGAGCATTCATACAAAAGAGTCACATAATAGGTGATGCTACAAATACTTTATGCCACGTTAAATTGTTAAGTGACATAAGCTATGCAGGTGTGAAATCAGAAGCCTTGCCAGCTAGACAAATCGAGATTACACCTGATAAATAAGTATGATAAGTATGCAAATGGGTTCAAATCTCCATTGAACAGAATCACAACATTATTCAGTGTAAATTAAGGTGACCAGACGTCCCGCTTTTGGCGGGACAGTCCCGCTTTTGAGCAATTTGTCCCGCGTCCCGCGGCGTTTTAAAAAAGTCCCGATTTTTCATTCTGCCTCCTGAATCCCCGCTGATTGCTAGAGGGAAAAAAAACTCTTTAAACTCTTGCCGCGGGGCTTCAAAGGGCCGACCTACAGCTGATCAGTGTTAAAAAAAAAGTGAATAGACCCATGCCTGCAAAAATAGAAAAAACAGCCCCTGTTAACAGCTTCCGCTAGGTTAATTAGCTGCAAAAAGCTGCAAAAAGTTCCTGGAGCAGATTCCCCCCCCCCCACCAGCTATACTGAAAACAAAGGCGAAAGCGAAACTAAACCTGCAACATGACAAAATGAGGCAGAGAGAAATTTCTTTCTTTTTCTTTTTCTTTTTCCTCACCAAAAAAGGTAGGTACAAAACTGCAAACAATGGGAAATTTTGGGCAAAAGAGGAGAGTTCAAGATTTTAAAACACAAAAGAAAAAAAGCTCTATTTAACTAGGGAATTGTAATAATTGAGATACTATTAATAATTGTATATTGTGTTGAAAGCAGAAATGGTTAAGTTGTGGTTTGGAGGAATATATGGGGGAAATTATTTGGTTTATTATTATTGGTAAATATAATTAATTGATTTGTAAGAAATTGGATTGCATGGAAATAATTGGAATATTCATGTTCATATTGATTAATATACAAAAAAGATAGTTATATAACTAATTGATTTATATTAAAATGTTGATTTTGTATTAAACAACTGTATTACATAATTACATAATAACCAATGTGAGGATGGATATAAAAATAGATGACAATGGGAAGGGGTATAATATAGAATAGAAGGGAAAAATTGAATTTGATTAAGATTAGAGATGAGGATGAAGGGTAATATTGTTTTTTTAAAAAAATAGATGAGGAATAAATATGGCAAAAAGGAAATATAGAAATTGTAAATTTAATTGAAATGATTAAATGCTGTTTAAATTTGTGAACCAGCCAAATATTCTGTTCAAAGAAAATACATTGCATGTTTGTATGTGTGTTTCTAATTATTGCTATTTATTCATATTTGTTCTCTTTTATTCTTTAAAGTTTAACAATTCATTCTTAATCTTAATATCTTTATATTTGCTTGGGGTTGGCTTTCTTCCCTTTCATCTTTTTTATTGTACAGCAATCTTTCTCCTCAAACCTACCACCACTCTCTTTTCTTTCCTTCTTACTTTCTCTTCCCCCCACCCTCTTTTTCTCCTCCCTACTTCCTCTTCCTTTCTCCTTCTCCTCCTCTCTTCCTCCCTCTCTTACCCTCACTCCTACTCTAATTTCCATTCCTTCATCCCTCTCTATTGCTGTATCCTTTAATGCATATGGACTACTCAGAGGGCTGAAAAAGTTATTTTTGACTGGTCCTCACACTTTTGACCAGTCCTCGAATTTATGACTGTCCTCACATTTTACGTTTTTGCCCTATCTTGTCACCATGGTGAAGAGAAGCAGTTGTGAAATGAGTGACATGGTTGTTAAGAATACTGCACGGGCATAAATGTGAGGATGGTCATAAGTGTGAGGACCAGTCAAAAGTGTGAGGACCTGTCAGAAATGACTTTTCAGCCCTCTGAGTAGTCCCTATACACATAGCCATGCCACCCGGTCACATGACCAGCTAGCCACGCCCACCCAATAAGTCACGCCCACAATGGTGTCCTTCTTACCAATGTTAAAATCTGTTCACCTTACCCTATACGCATAGCCATGGCCACCCGGTCACATGACCAGCTAGCCACACCCACCCAGTCACATGACCAGCTAGCCACGCCCACCCAGTCACATGACCAGCTAGCCATGCCCACAAAATAAGCCACACCCACAATGTCCCTCTTTACCAATGTTAAAATCTGGTCACCTTAGTGTAAATGGTTGATCCAACTAGGGAATTGAATTCAGTTAAAAGATTCATTCAAATCACCTTTGAACTTAATCTCCCAAATGAAGTATCCATGGCCCTGATAGATTCAGGTTTGATTAACAAGTAATTTTGTTTGTTTGTTCAGAGGCTATATTGATTAAAGCTTCAAATTTCATACACAGAATGAGATCTGAATTTTATAACTTAACATGAGTCTTATTCTGATTTCTCTACAGAGGGAAGAAATATGGGATTTTCTATATAAGCGAAGATTCATTTTCTAACCCCTAAGATATTCACTTTATTATAACTTGTTTTAGTTTATTAAATTCACAAGAGGAATAAATAAAATCAATTAACAAATACTCCACTCATAGCAAAATAAAAATATAAATGTCAAGCTTGATGTTTTTTTAATATTATCAAACTGTGTGAGTTAAATAAACAAAATATGGTTTGGTATTTCATAAAAGAGCCTCCTCATTCATCAAACGGTTTTTTGATTGTGTCATTTAAATGATGGGTAAAATAACAGATCATTTCAAAGTGTATAAGCTATTCAACTGTCTGTTTCTCTAATTGTTAATTAATGACATCATTTACATGAAGTAGATGGAGTTGAGATTGCTCTTCAAATCTGTTCCAGTATAAACAACATTTATTTGGTATTGGCATCAACTGTACATTTATTTAGGTCCTAGATGCCAGATTTTTTTAATCACTGTTATTATATGCCACACGTTAAATTGTTAAGTGTCATAAGCTATGCAGGTGTGAAATCAGAAGCCTTGCCAGCTAGACAAATTGAGATTCTGAAGTCAGAAGAAAAACAATTACTAATGAACTTTGTAAAATAATAGTCAAAACTGACAGCAAACAGTTTATAGTAGTACAGTAGTTAGCATGCAGTATTGTAGGCTAATTCTGCTGACTGCCAGTAATTCGATTCTCACTGGCTCAAGGTTGACTCAGTCTTCCATCCTTCTGAGGTCTGTAAGCAGTGCTGAGATTCTGCCAGTTCTAGGGGGTTTGGCCGAACCCTTTGTTAAATTGCTGGCTCACCCCGCCCTTTGCCCCACCCCTCCGCACCACTATTTATTGCCAATAAATAGTGGTGGGCGAGGGGCGGGCGAGCCAGCAATTTAACAAACGGTTTGGTGTTTTTTTGTAATTTTATTGGCCCACGGAGCTTCAGCATAAGCTAATTAGCCCCTTGATTTTATCGGTCTCCTGACTCTCAGCTGATTTGTTCTCAGCTGTTTTGCTCAGGGCTCTGCTGCTTGCTTGCAAAGAGTGCAGATATTTTTCCCCCTATCTATGCTGAAAAACAAAACTGAAAGTAAAGCAGGCTGTTGGCTTTGCTGTTGCTGCAACGTTGGAAAACTAGGCAGGCAGATTTATGTTCTTTTTCCTCACCAAAAAAGGTAGGTGCAAACTACCTTTAGTGGAAAGGTAGTTTTCCCTAAAGAGGTAGTTCCTCTTTAGGGAAAAAGAAGAGAGTTCAAGATTTTAAAACACAAAAGAAAAAAAGCTCTATTTAAATAGGGAATTGTAATAATTGAGATATTATTAATTGTATATTGTGTTGAAAGCAGAAATGGTTAAATTGTGGTTTGGTGGAATATATGGGGGAAATTATTTGGTTTATTATTATTGGTAAATATAATTAATTGATTTGTAAGAAATTGGATTGCATGGAAATAATTGGAATATTCATGTTCATATTGATTAATATACAAAAAAGATAGTTATATAAGTAATTGATTTATATTAAAAAGTTGAATTTATATTAAACAACTGTAATATTACATAATTAATCAATGTGAGGATGGATATAAAAATAGATGACAATGAGAAGGGGTATAATATAGAATAGAAGGGAAAAATTGAATTTGATTAAGATTAGAGATGAGGATGAAGGGTAATATTGTTTTTTTAAAAAAAATAGATAAGGAATAAATATGGCAAAAAGGAAATATAGAAATTGTAAATTTAATTGAAATGACTAAACACTGTTTAGATTTGTGAACTGGCCAAATACTGTGTTCAAAGAAAATACATTGTATGTCTGTATGTGTGTTTCTAATTACTGCTATTTATTCATATTTATTCTCTTTTATTCTTTAAAGTTTAACAATTCATTCTTTATCTTAATATCTTTATATTTGTTTGGGGTTGCCTTTCTTCCATTTCATCTTTTTTACTGTACAGCAATCTTTCTCCTCAAACCTACCACCTCTCTCTTTTTTTTCCTTCTTACTTTCTCTCCCCACCCTATTCTTCTCTTCCTCTCTTCCTCCCTCTCTTACCCTCACTCCTACTCTAATTTCCCTTCCCTTCCTCCCTTCTCTTCCTTCCCTGTCTCTCCTTCTTTCTTCTATCTCTCTTCTCCTTCCTTCATCCCTCTCTATTGCTGTATTCTTTTGTGCATATGGATTACTCAGAGAGCTGAAAAAGTTATTTTTGACTGGTCCTCGCACTTTTGACCACCCCTCGAATTTACGACTGTCCTTACATTTTATGTTTTGCGCCCTATCTAGTCACCATGGTGAAGAGAAGCAGTTGTGAAATGAGTGATACAGTTAAGAATGTTACAATGGGCATAAGTGATGACCAGTCATAAGGGTGAGGACCGGTCAAAAGTGCGAAGACCTGTCAGAAATCACTTTTTTCAGCCCTCTGAATAGTTCCTATGTGCATAGGGACTAGTCAGAAGGCTGAAAAAGTTATTTTTGACCGGTCCTCGCACTTTTGACCAGTCCTCGCACTTACGACTGTACTCACATTTTATGTTTTGCACCCTATCTTGTCACTGTGGTGAAGACAAGTAGCGGTGAAATAACTGACATAGTTGTTAAGAATGCCGCAATGGGCATAAATGTGAGGAAGGTCATAAGTGCGAGGACTGGTCAAAAATGTGAGGGCCAGTCAGAAATGACTTTTTTCAGCCCTCTGAATAGTCCCTATGTGCAAATGGACTAGTCAGAATGCTGAAAAAGTTATTTTTGACCAGTCCTTGCACTTTTGACCAGTCCTTGAACTTATGACGAAGGAAGTAGTGGTGAAATGACTGACACGTTTGTTAAGAATGCTGCAATGGGCATAAATGTGAGGATGGTCCTAAGTGCGAGGACCAGTCAGAAATGACTTTTTTCAGCCCTCTGAGTAGTCCCTATGCACATAGCCACGCCCATCCGGTCACATGACCAGCTAGCTACGCCCGCCCGGTCACATGACCACCAAGCCACACACCCCCAACTAAGCCACGCCCACAGAACCGGTTGTTAAAAATATTGAATCCCACCACTGTCTGTAAGACTAGGTTGGGGGCAATATGATGACTCTGTAAACCACTTAGAGAGGACTGTAAAGCATTGTGAAGTGGTATATATTGTAAGTCTAAGTGCAATTGCTATTGCTATTATTCTTCTGGCATTAATTGGGAATTTCAGTTGATTCCATTATTCTTCTCCTGTAATTGTCTACATCTTGATAGAGCCTCCTTGGCTTTGTGCCTGTTGAGTCACCATGATTCAGAGGCCCCATAAGAAAAGAAAAGAAAAAAAGAAAGAAAAGAAAAGAAAAGAAAGGAAAGGAAAGGAAAAGAAAAGAAAAGAAAAGAAAAGAAAAGAAAAGAAAAGAAAAGAAAAGAAAAGAAAAGAGCCTGTCATCCCAAAAGATGCCAAATGTATATTTTTATCAGCTTAGAAAATCATTTATGTGAATATTGCTTATGATCTTACTACCCCAACTCAATCAGATACAACTTTTGGTGTTAAAATAGTCACCTCTAAATGAGGACCTAGCTTTAACACAGCACAGGAAAAAAACCCTAGATCCAGATTAGGAAACCTTAGTTGTACTGTCTTCCCATGTCAAAGTTTGTTCACATTTTTTTTTTTTTTTTACATTGCTCAATGATATTCCCAATTTCTCATTTGGACGAATGCAGCCAAGTGGTCTAAATCTGAATTCTTTTGAAATGAAGATATTCTACTTGTAAAAACGTATGTAATTGCATAATTGAACCTTTATGGATTTTTGGAACTTTCTATGATTTATATAGAATAGAATAGAATAGAATAGAATAGAATAGAATAACAGAGTTGGAAGGGACCTTGGAGGTTTTCTAGTCCAACCCCCTGCTTAGGCAGGAAACCCTATACAACTACAGACAAATGGTTATCCAACCATATGATTATTGGACCTTTATGTGATCATTGCTAACAACATTGTTATTTTTTAATCAGTTTAGTAGATTTGTTATTATTTGTTATTATTTATTTATTAATTCAATTTGTATGCCACCCCTCTCCGAAGACTCAGGGAGGCTCACAATGCATTTAAAATCAGTATAAAAAACATTTAAAAATTAAAAACATTAAAAACATTAAAACTCATTCACACCATTCATGGCCGGATCTCGGATATTATCCAGTTAGTATCTGCAAATATAAAATAATTGGTTTGGTAAACCTGTTGCAGTTTTTAAAAATTAATAAAAATCAATAATTGTTTGGAAAGGTTTATCTCCTAGAGTGATAAAGCAGATTAAATATTAATCAGTTTGTTAGCAGTATTAATTTGCATTTTTTAAAAATGCTGGGTAAAAAGCAAAACCTTGACCTATATGAATAAGATGAGCCATGGGTTTTGTTTGTTTGTTGTTGTTGTAATATCTGATTTCAGGTACTATTATACATATTAAAATGATTTAGAAAAAGTATTTGCAAACTTTTGACTTATCAGGAATTCATTATTAGTCAAAATGGAGATCAAGCTGAGCGAAAATAGGGCTGGTGTAGTTTAGTAGCATTGTTGTGGTCCGCCAGCAGCCTGAAGAGCTGGCAGCAGAGTCAGACAGTGAGGAGGCTGGGGAGGAACATGGGCCAGTTCTGGAGTCTGGAGAAGGGTCGGACAACAGCTCTGCATCGGAGGCAAAGATGGGGCCAGGGCCTTCTGGGAGTTATGTGCGGACTCCGGTGCCTCCAGAGTCAGACATCAGAGAAGCAGAGAAACAGGGGGAGCCTGTTCCTAGTGCGTGCATGCACAGAGCAAGAACAGTTAAAACAAAAGGGACAACTCGGGAGTAAGGCTTGGAGATGATTGGCCCCTCCCATAAGACATAAAGGAAGAGCAAAGGGATGTGGGCCTTTGCAGGAAGCAACATTGTAGATGGTGTCTGTTTGTACTTTGAAGCTCCATTTTTGACTCTGTGTTTCCATGTGGCCTTGCCAAGATAATTGCAAATTAGGTCTTTGGCAGTGTGTCATAAAAGATAAAGGAAGCCTACATCAGAACAGGCATCTGCATTCTAATACTGATTTTTGGTGGAATGTGGAAATCGTATTCAGATATGCAAACTGAAGAGCAGAAATTGGATTAACGCTAACTGCTATCCTAAAGCTTGCTGGGAAGAAGCAAGTTGGAAAACCAGCCACATTATTTCTCATCCACCACTTTTTCTTTCCTGACAGAATGTTCTTAAACCCACTGCCCAAAACAATTTTATAAAGATAGGCCCTAGTTAGAAGAATTATGAAATATGGATCTTTGCCTGGAGCAAAAAGTCTAGTGAGAGGAAGGACTGGGGTGACATGATAGCAATCTTCCAATATTTGAAGGGTTACCACAAAGAAGAGGGGGGGGGATCAATCTATTCTCCAAAGTTTATGAAGGTAGGACAAGAAGCAATGGATAGAAACTAATCAAGGAGAGATCCAACATAGAACTAAGGAAAAAATTCTTGACAGTTAGAACAATCCATGAAATAGCTTGTCTCCAGAAGTTGTGGGTGGTCCAACACTGGAGGTTTTTAAGAAGAGATTGAACAACCATCTGTCTGAAATAATGTAGGGCTTCTTGCTTGAGCAGGATGTTGTACAAGAAGACCTCCAAGGTCCCTTCCAACTCTGTTATTCTGAAATTGAAATAGATTTTTTTTTTTAAATTGGCCAAGTGTGATTGGACACACAAGGAATTTGTCTCGGTGCATATGCTCTCAGTGTACATAAAAGAAAAGATACGTTCATCAAGAATCATAAGGTACAACACTTAATAATAGTCATAGGGTACAAATAAGCAATCAGGAAACAATATCAATATAAATCATAAGGATACAAGCAATGAAATTACAGTCATACAGTCATAAGTGTAAGGAGATGGGTGGTGGGAACAATGAGAAGATTAATAGTAGTGCAGATTTAGTAAATAGTTTGACAGTGTTGAGGGAATTATTTGTTTAGCAGAGTGATGGCGTTCAGGAAAAAAACTTTTCTTGTTGGATTTTTGCCTTTTGTTATCCCACTATGGCTAATTTTACTTTTTTATATATAGGGCTATTTTTACTTTTTAATACAGTGGGATTATTTCTAACTGGATAAAAATTACCTTGTACCTTATTAAAAAGTGCTTTTCATTCTTTCTAATTCCTATTTTTGTTCATCAGTTATTCATAAACTATACCTGCCCTATTATCCCCATTGCTAACTGTTGCTAATCAGTGGAGAAACACTGATTCATAACATTTAGAATGAGTGTTCATCCTTGTTTAATCAAAAATACAGAGTTTTGAAGAGCACACAAGCTGGGCTGCTCATTTATGAATTCCCAGCTATATCTTCTTCTGCTTAGTACCTACCAGGAAAAACTTTTCTAAAGCACACAATGAATCCCTGTTTTTTTTTTAAAACTGCTGTAGAATCAATCATTCAGAATAGTAATCCTCAAATATTCTGCCTGCAGGGAAACATTTCCATATCAGAATGCCTGGTGAAGAAATGATTCACATCTGCTCCAGCACTCTGTGCTAGAAATTATCTCCTTGTAGAAAGAAAAGTATTGATCATCATCATCATCATCATCAATAATATAATATAATAATTTAAACTTTATTTCTTCTTTATATAATATATATCTTACCTGACCCAACAAACTTTGGCTGATTTATATGATGAATAACATAAACATAATTAAAAAATATTTATTATTATTTATTATTATTTATTAGTTTGATTTATATGCCACCCTTCTCTGGAGACTCAGGGCAGCTTACAATGCTTTTAAGCAATAGCCTTCATACTTTTGTATATACCTGCTTAGTAGGGCTTTTGGGCCCCCCAAGCAGTGTTCTATTTTTATACAAAGTCAGCTTATTGCCCCCACAAACCGGGTCCTCATTTTACCTACTTCGGAAGAATGGAAGGCTGAGTCAACCTTGAGCCTGGTGAGAATTGAACTTGCAGTAATTGCAGGCAGCTGGCAGCTAAATGCTACTTTTAACAGTAGTTTAGTCCACTGTGCCACCAGGCTCTTAGGCACCACCAGGCTCTTATTTCAAAGCATCAACAAAAACAACAAAGTAATCGGCCCTTTGTTCTCCAAAAGCCTGATCAAATATTAGGAATTTTTCTACTTGCTTGCATTCTAAAAGCGTGAGGGCTGTTCAAATCTTGGAAGGGGTGAAGAAATATATGTTTTAGAACAGTGTTTCACAACCTTGGTGACTTTAAGATGAGTGGACGTCAACTCCCAGAATTCCCCAGCCAGCATGTCTGCTTGGAGAAAGCAATTCTATTGCCTGATAGATGATATTTATACATCACATTTCTGGTGTAGGGGGTTAATGGATCATGCTAGAAACAGGGAGATCATGCGTTCTAGTCTCTCCTGGGACACAAAGCCAGCTGGGTGACTTTGTGACCCAGCTGGCTGACTCCTTGGGTCAGTCACTTTACCTCAACCCTACATGGCATGGGCCCGGGGTACTTGCAGGACCACCTCCTACCGGCCTCCCACTGCCCTGTGCAGTCACATAGGGCTGCCCTCCTCCAAGTACCATCGGCCAGACAATGTCAGCTGGTGGTCCCCAGGATGAGAGCATTCTCAGTGGCCGCACCGACCCTCTGGAATGAGTTACCCATTGGGCTCCGGACGGCCCCTGACCTCCGCACTTTCTGCACCGACCTGAAAACATGGCTGTTTCAGCAATTTCCCTGATCTGCTACGAGATTTTATTCTGTTTGGGGTTTTATATTGGCTGTTTTTTGGATTTTTATTGTTATATGTTTTTAATTCTGTGCGCCGCCCCGAATCCTATGGGAGAAGGGCGGCATATAAATTTAATAAAAATAAATAAATAAATAAATAAATAAATAAACCCTAGGAAGGAAGCAATGGCATATTACTTCAGAAAAATCTTTCCAAGAAAACTACAGGTATTGGTCCAGGCAGTCTCTAAGAATTAGACATGAGAGAAGGGAAGGGAAAAAAATTATCCCACTCCACTCAGCCGCTTACAATATGAAAGCAAAAATTAAAATTAAAAATACAAATTTAAAGAATAAGGGATAGAATCAAGGGATAGAATCAAGATCACGTGAAGTGTTAATACCACTTTATAATGCCTTGGTAAGGCCACACTTGGAATATTGCATTCAGTTTTGGTTGCTACGATGTAAAAAAGATGTTGAGACTCTAGAAAGAGTGCAGAGAAGAGCAACAAAGATGATTAGGAGGCGAAAGCATATGAAGAACAGCTTCAGGAATTGGGTATGTCTAGTTTAATGAAAAGAAGGACTAGGGGAGACATGATAGCAGTCTTCCAATATCTCAGGGGCTGCCACAAAGAAGAGGGAGTCAAACTATTCTCAAGGGCACCTGAGGGCAGAACAAGAAGCAATGGGTGGAAACTAATCAAGGAGAGAAGCAACTTAGAACTAAGGAGAAATTTCCTGACAGTTAGAACAATTAATCAGTGGAACAACTTGCCTGCAGAAGTTGTGAATGCTCCAACACTGGAAATTGTTGGATAACCATTTGTCTGAAGTGGTGTAGGGTTTCCTGCCTGGGCAGGGGGTTGGACTAGAAGACCTCCAAGGTCCCTTCCAACTCTGTTTTCTATTCTATTCTATTCTATTCTATTCTATTCTATTCTATTCTATTCTATTCTATTCTATTCTATTCTATTCTATTCTAAGTCAACAATCCCAAAAGGAAAAATATACATTTTAGATAGCATCTGACATCACCCACAAATTCTCTTCAGTAAATTCCATTTTCAGAAACTTTCAGAAGGCATCTAAAGTTGGGACTAAATGTATTTCTCACAGGAAGCAAAGCAGAATGGAAAAATACAGATCACAGCCTCCCCTTGTCCCTCCATCCCTCCCCGAGAAAACAATCCACTGTTTCTCCTGGAAAGTTCAAAGTGGTCAGGCAGATTTCGGTGGAGAGTTGCAATCCTGAAGGCCCTTTTGCCCTAAGCCATGCAAGGCTTTATAGGTTAAAATCAGCACTTTAAATTGCATCCAGAAACAGAAGCCAATGCATAAGATGACATAGAGATAAGCCATCTTGGGTTTTATAGTTTAAAAACATCCGTGTGAATTGTACTTAAAAATACACTGGCTTCCAGTGAGGCACTAAATCTAAATGCCCACATTGCCAAAACTTCTCTTGCCCATCAACATATGGGCAGCCATATCCTGTACCAGCTGAAGTTTCCTGATTGAAAGGCAGCCCCAAAATGTGAACATTGTGCTCAGTCTCTAGATAATAAGAACATGAGTGATTTGTCACCAGGATATCCTGATCCAACCAGAGCTATTACTGATGCACCAGGCAAAGCTGCACCTGCTGATCATATAGAAGCCACGGAATCCAGGAGGACCTGGGAAAGTGTGTGTTTGTGTGTCTGTGTCTGTGTCTGTCTGTCTCTCTCCCTCTCTCCCTCTCTCTCTCTCTCTCTCTCTCTGTGTGTGTGTGTGTGTGTGTGTGTGTGTGTGTGTGTGAGAGAGAGAGAGAGAGAGAGAGAGAGAGAGAGAGAGAGAGAGAGAGAGAGAGAGAGAGACTGAAAGACCATCACACTAAGCAATGAAAAAACAAACAAAAAACAAAAAAAAAAACAAAAAAAATGAGGCAGGGAGAGTGGAGGGAGGGAAGGAAGAGAGGGAGGGAGGGAGGGAGGGAGGAAAATGTTAAATGAAGTCATAAAATCTCCTTAGGTAGCCTTCAATAAAATTAAAATGTCATTAAAACAATCAAACGTAACTTATTCACCATTCTTTCTTAATGTTTCTGGTCCATATCTGTTTAACTCATCAAGACAAAGAATATCTTTTGTCTTGGTTATGGGGTCTAACCCAGCCTATATTTTGTTATTTCCAAGGTTTGTTTTATGAAAAAAAAAAAAAAAAACACAAAACATCAGCTAAAATTGGAAACATGCATCCCATTCTCCTTCTCTCTCTCTCCCTCCCTCCCTCCCTCCCTCTCTCTCTCTCTCTCTCTCTCTCTCTCTCTCTCGTTTTATTTTTTCCCACTTGGTTTTAAACTATCTCAGCAATTTGAAGAATTCTATAGGCAGTTCTTGACCCACTTGAGCTGACACTGAAGTATTAACCAGGCGCAACTGCAGATGTGACTGGTTGGCTTGCCTTTAGGAGCAAGGGAGCAAGCAGCCTCAAATATTAATCAGAAATTGTATTATCTGCTATTAGGCTCCCCAAATAAGAGACAATTTTTTTTTTCTAAAAAGACTTCAATATTTGCCAGAGGGTTCCCCCCCACAAATAATGTAAATAGTATTTGATCTCTGAAAAAAATAACCATAAATTGCTACTTCTGGAACAGAAATAAAAATGCATTAAAATGTATATCAGAATCTGCCAGTCTTTAACTTTCACAACTTCAGTAAAAATATATGGAGACAAATTGAGGTTTTGTTCGGGAGATGGTACACTTAATTTTCTTTGTAGATTTTTTTTTTAAAAATGTTTTTGGTCTGTTTTGGGAGGAAGGGGAAGCCATATACATCTAAATAATAGATAAGCTCTCCTCCCTTTATTCTTTAAAATAAAAAAAAATCTTCCCATCATTTTTATGTACTTAGTATCTTTTCAATAGCACTAATCCACTGTTTCTTTTTAAGTTTTTATTTTTATTTAATAATTTTGGCATTTTAATAATTTGGAGACTGCCGCTTACTTAAGGTGGCTTACAATTTTGAAAAAAGAGGGGAAAAAACCCTCCCAAAAATATCCTAGGTGGCCTGAAGGAAGAGACATACAGTAGTAGCCAAAATTGTGGAAACCTTTTGGGAAAAGTGTATTTTTGAGATTTGATGGCTAATAACCTTTTTTTGGGGGGCGGGGGGCGGGGGGGAGTTTCAAGAAAATCCTATTCCACTGCTGGAATGGCCTGGGAATAGCCCAGACCTTAACCCAAATGAAAATCTATGGAGCCAACTAAAGAAACTTGTTAGTCAGAAGCGACCCAGCAATAAAACCCAGTTAATAGAAGCAATCATTCAATCTTGGTTTCACATTATAACAGCTGCAGAACTAAAAGACTTAGTTCACTCCATGGGAAGACATTGTAAGGCCGTAATTCATGCTAAAGGTTACCCAACTAAGTATTAACTGACATGGTGATGATTTTTGTATATCTCATTTTTTTCTATGGTGATAATTTTTGTAGATCTCATTTTTTTCTACGTGTTTCACTTTTCTTCTTTATACTGTAACTGCTATTCTAATAGCAAATCCTTCATAGAAGTTACGGCATTACATTCCTGATTAAATTTTCTTTCCATTGATATATATATATATATATATATATATATATATAAACAAAAAGTGGTATTATTAGCTAGGTTTAGAAAATACACTTTTCCCAAAAGGTTTCCACAATTTTGATCACTACTGTAAACTAACTAACTAACTAACAAAACCCCATCCAAAGGGGATTCTACCCTCCTTGAACCCAAGGCCTGAGAGAGCAGCCATACCTTGTTTAGCTTCCTGAACATCATTGGAGTGGAAGCCAGCTGGATCTTGGGGAAGGGGAGCATTGTTGCAGTGAGCAGATACACTTCCTGGCTCCCATTAGAAGACACTGCTTATTTGATAGGAGTCTGAACAAGTCCATTCTGCTTGATTCTCACTGGACAGAGAGAAACAGTTGAAGACAACTCAAAGACCAGGTCCTGAACTATGAAAGGTGACCTAAAGGTGGAATTAACAAACCTTGATTGCACCTGAAAATATAATTTTAAAAAAATTAGATTGTGTGGTTAACATTAAAGATAAAGGATAAAGAAGATACAGAATATTTTTCAACATGGGATTTGTTTTACCAATGGTTAGTTAATAGAGGTAGAAATTAGAAGTTGGGAGAATACCACTATGTGCAAGTAAATAATATTATTATTACTATTTGTCAGGGTTTCAAGTAGCACCCCTAATGAAAGAAGACTCTGAGGCTTGAATTTCCTCAAAGTTCCATTTTATTAGAGATGTCATATTGGCACATCTGGGAAAACCTGAATCTGAAAGTTTCCAGGTTTTCCCCACCCAAAAGAAAGTTCCTGCCCAGCACACACATGTCCATCACAGGATCCAATCAGGCACCATCCAAAACTGGAAATGCCTCCCAGTCACCCCATCACTGCTGCAGGGCAAGGTGGTCTTGACTCTCTGAGAAAAGAATGTTATTTTGACTACATATCACCCATACTCTATGCAATTCCCCCTCCCATTTTCCCACATGTGGCAATGTGGCAGGCCTGAAGGCCCAAATGTAAAAGATGGCTTCTAGGTCTGATACTATTATTATGTATAACTAAATTGACATAGACAGTACACTGTTTACTAAGCACTTATGTATGTTAAAGAAAAATGTATCTATACATTTATTTATTTTTTTAAAAAGAACCTTGATTGCACTTTTGGGCCTACTGCTAGCCAGTGTGGCTTGAAAATCATACTGGATCACATAATGATGCTACCACTGGCCACCTAACCCCATTTTGGAGCAGTTGTATCTTGAGCGGTCTTCAAAGACAGGCCCAGACAGAGTGTATTACAATAATCCAGGGGTCCCTAACTTTATTTATTTTATTAAATTTGTGTGCAGTCCATCTTGTCACTTTTTTGCCATCACACAGTGTAATGGTAATGTACAAATTTCCCTTAAATATAAAAAAATCCCTGAATGAACATAAATGATCAATTGAAACAATACAAAGAAAGTGTAAGAAATATGGTTTTCATCTAACAATGTAACTTAAAAAGTTACTATCCCTGAACTCTGTCTGGTCCTCCTCAAGGGAGGTTCACAGTTTCGGAAACTCTGCATTTGTCCATTTATTATTTAATCCTGGATTATTGTACAAAGTTTTAACAATGAAAGTCATTTCAGAATTGGTTTTTAGTAAAAAAAAAAAAAATGGGCTTAGATTTACAAAACTATAAGGAAATACAGAAATTCTTAGAAATTTTGACAGACCTACGTTTTCTTAACTGTACTTAAGTTTTCCTCAAATTATCTTCATTTATTTAAGTGACAACTATAATGACTAGAACCCTCTTGTATAAAGAAGTGATAATTAGACTTCCAGAATTACCTTTCTCAATTGTACAATAAGCCCGTCAGGCAGATATACAGTCCAGAATATAGATAATTAATACAAGTACACTTCGAATAAAAATACTTTAAAAATAGGATAAGGATTGCAGTTTTGTTTTGATCATTTGGATTTGGTCTAGTCTATTTTAGTTGGAATTTAGCAAAGTCTTTTATAAGAAAGTGAAATTGAGGTTAACTTTACTCGTGTGTGAAAAATACTAAATATGAAAGCAAGCCAACCTGACAGGTCCACCTATCCCTAAGGACAATATAGGAAGAACCAAAAATAATTGATTGAGAAATTTTTTTAAAAAAATAATTTATATCTGTAGACATAAGTATTGAATCTTATTTTTATACCTGTGTCTAATCTCCACAGATAACATTTCTAGAGCTAATAAAAACTGGAACACATTTAGCTATAGCACTAAGCAATAGCAATAGAGCAAATATATATTATTGTTAGAAGACAAGCAAGAATTGTATAGTTATAATTTACACACTTTATGTAGCAGTGCATCTTGGCTATATGCATAAGTACATGACAAGGAATAGGCAGCAAAGATATATGCTAATGTTAATGTCTTTGTACATTTGTACTTTAGGTAGCTTTCAACAAATTCTTGAGTATCACTGTTGAATTTAAATTTGTATCGTGAATTTGCACTCTTACTAAAAATATTCATAAATCAAAGGCTCTATTTAGATCTCTGTTTCAACTTACAATTTTTACTTATGGATGCCACCACCTTCAAATCTTGTTCATGATTTGGTTTTGAAAGGTATGTAGCAACCACTCCCGAGTTCTTTTCGGCATCACATTTATGCTGTCTGTATAATTCTGCAAGTCCTTAAAGTATAAGCCACAATGGTGGTATGGATTCTACTCCCACAATATTTCAAGGGTTTTTGCTAATAATGAATTTCCCCAAAGGTGCTTTTTAGTGTTTTTTCTCGAGGACGTTTCTTCTCATCCAAGAAGCTTCTTCAACTCTGACTGAATATTGGAGAATGGAAGGATTCATATTCCTTGCAATCATCTGGTCATCAGCACTCTTTCAGAGAGTCTTGAGGCCCATTTGGAGGATTATCTATGCCCTTAAGGTTACCTGAACAGTGCAAATGGGTGAAAGCTTTTTGGAACTGCTAAAAAGAACACAGTCCTTTACAGCAATACTTTCAGTGGTTCTAAGAAGGTTCCATCCCCATTTGTACTATTCAGGTGACCCTGAGGGCACAGATAAACCTTGAAGTGGCCTCTGAAAGGGTGCTAACAATCAGATGACTGCAAAGAATATAAATCCTTCCATCATACACATTCAGTCAGAGCTGAAGAAGCTTCCTGGATGAGAAGTGAAACATCTTCGAGGAAAAAAACAAAGTCCAGTTGCTTTTTGAAAAAGCACTTTTGGGACAACCATGACCTGGATGTCTGATGATCTCCATAAACATTTTTGTTGTTGTTAGTTGCGAAATCTTGTCTGACCTATCACAATGTTCCTCCAGGCCTTCCTGTCCTCTGCCATCCTCTGGAGTCCATTTAAGTTCACGCCGACTGCTTCAGTGACTCCATCCAGCCACCTCATTCTCTGTTGTCCCCTTCTTCTTTTGCCCTCAGACTTTCCCAGTATTAGGCTCTTCTCCAGTGAGTCCTTCCTTCTCATCCATAGACATTTAATTATGAATTATTTTGACAAAGCAATGCAAAGAAAATCAAATCAATGAGAGAGAGAGAGAAAATGATAATATTCAAAATGAAGGCTATCCCGTAAGATAAAGGTACGCTTCAAATTAAGCTGGAATCTGATTACTACAGTACATGGTAATACAGTTTTATTGGTATCAATAGGGGGCAACTTTATCATAGCCTGTTTCTATAATTTTTTTCTGCCTGTTTAGAGTTTATTGATGATTTTTTTACCCAGTCACTTACCAAGCCAGTTTGTTTTTAGCTTCTCATCTCAAAATAAGTTGGCTGGATGCTGGCTCAAATAAGAGCTGGAATTATTAAACTAGGAACAGCCATGGGATCTTAAGGGGAGAAGCTAGAAGTGAGCTTGCCAGCAAGCTAAGCTAACATGACATGCCTTTGAACATTAAAATTACAGAGCTCTTGTCAAGCTAGAGTGGAAATTGTACTTGGAAGACTCTTTATGCACATATTTTTTAACTTTAACTCAAGATTGATGAGTGGCAGTCCAGCTTAACTAATAAAATTGTGCTGACATTTTCCAATTCAGGAGCTTCAATTTTTCTATTTGCCATAAAACTCCAGTGATGGTTTTGAATATTCTGCCCAATCGTTCAGTGCTCATCACTTCCATTCCAATGTCATTTTTCTCAAGTGTGGAATTCATCCAAGCAGCTGCCAAGCCCTTCCTTAAAATCATATGCCTATTACCTAAGAGTACTGGGGGGGAAATGCTGCTTTCCAGATGCTGCTTTGTCTGACTCTGAAGGGAGAACAGACAAATCAAAGGCATACTGCATTTCTACATCCACTGAATATTGAAGCAATAAATGCATCTGTATTTATAATATTAGCTTCTG
The DNA here is from genome assembly GCA_022577455.1 of Arizona elegans. Taxonomy (NCBI): domain Eukaryota; kingdom Metazoa; phylum Chordata; class Lepidosauria; order Squamata; family Colubridae; genus Arizona; species Arizona elegans. The sequence continues at coordinate 190,222,533 of JAKOOJ010000002.1, read as the reverse complement.
AGCCAGCAGTTAACATCATATCCTAACTGTAACCAATTGCCATTATGGGGGCATTAAGAGGAACTTTCTTTGCAAATTGAAGGAAATTGTAAAGTTACATTAACCCATAACCACAGACCTGTGGTCAGAGTGACCGCACAGTTTTCCAAAATGTTTGGAATACCTCTATTTTTAGAAATGGACCATTCTGGTTGCAAATAGCTTTTGTTTCCCCACCAATAGAAGTGTATGCAGCATCACATTTACATAAGTTATTTGGTGTTTTCTGTAGTGGCATTTGAATTTGAATTGCGGTCATTTTGACTGCAGATCTTTGTTAACGTATATATTTTTTATAATGTTGGGGCCAGGGGTGGGTTGTACTTACTTTTACTACCGGTTTGCAATGGGACCATGCACATGCGCTCGCTTCGCTCGTGCATGCGCAGAAGCTTCTGTGCATGCACAGATCGCTTCTGATGATGTCAGGATCAGTGGGCGGAGCCTCACGCCAGTTTTACTACCAGTTCTATAGAACTGATCCAAACCGGGGGCAGCCCACCACTGGTCGGGGCCACATTTTCCGCCAAAAAGAGTGCGATTTGGTGACCCAACCTTCAAAGAAACTGTTCTAACATGGTATGAAGAAACAGAGAGTGATCTGAGTGAAGTGGAATCAGATTGCAATTAAAATTTTGTAATGGATGATGAGGAACCCACAGCTGCCGCCAATTCTGACATCAGCGATGATGAAGCTCCTGATGAAATTGATGACCAGTTACGCTGTGCAATCATTTATATGGCAAGAACAAATTCAAATGGTCTTCTGCACCTTTTGGAAGCAATAGATCCAGAATCACTAGTCGCATTATTGTAGTGCAATTACCTGGATTACAGCCAGCAGCTAGATCGGTCATTATGACCTCATGTCTGTAATAGCGTAGCCGAAATAGTATGTCTGTGGTTAACGGTTAACACACCCATCAACCATGCTATGACTGATGTACAATTGTTAAAAGTGACAGAGAACCCGTAGGCCTATTGATATATGTCCATCAACCAGTTCCCATGCAAGAATGTGTCCTTGCAGATTGCCTGGGGAAAAGATACAATTGGCCAACAGACACAAAGTCTAAACCTACAAAATCCCAGATGACCTGGATGGCAGTAAAAAGTTACCATATGACAGGTGGAATCTGACAGCATAATAGGCAGTCAGTTGGATGAGGTCACCCTTTATCAGGATGCTGATAAAGAGACATTGGAAATAGAAGCTTTACAATTGGAAGCAACCAGAAAATTCCCTACAGAATTTCTACTTGTAGGGAGAGTAATTTCTACTCATAGGTAGGACTTTGCACTTTTAAGAAATACTATAAGAGCCGAGGTGATTAGAGTGCCGAGGTGGTTAGAGTGCAGCACTGCAGGCTACTTCAGCTGACTGCTAGCTGTAGTTCGGCAGTTCAAATCTCACTGGCTCAAGGTTGACTCAGCCTTCCATCCTTCTGAGGTGGTTCAAATGAGGACCCAGATTGTTGGGGGCAATAGGCTGACTCTGTAAACCACTTAGAGAGGGCTGCAAAAGCACTGTAAAGAGGTATGTATGTCTAAGTGCTATTGCTATTCTTCTACAGCTAATCAGTAATGGCCTCTGTGCCCTGTGACAATACTACTTTCTTAGAAAGGTGATCTTCTCAGATGTCTCCTTTGCCTTTCACATCTTCCTTTGGAAAATGAATTTTTAAGAAAAATCTTAAAACTGGAGGGAACCAAGGTTCCATTTCACATTGAAAGCAAGTGAACTTTTCTTAATCACTGATCGTGCAACAGGCAAGAGACATGGATAGTTCAGGATTAGAAGCAAGACAGAACCTTGGTTCACTCATTCGCACATAAATCACCCAACTATTTCTCCCCTTATGAAGAAAGTGTAATTGTCATGCAGATGTTAGACATGAAAATGTTGAAATGGTTTTATTTTTAGAAGGTGGAGAATTTTAAAATAGTGTTTTATGAATTTATTTATTCTTGTGCTACTGTTTTATTGCATTTGTGGAAGGTGAGCAAGGAGGTTTTGCAAAACTCTCTGGGATTATACACTGAAATATGGGCATGCATTTTAGAAACATAAAATAACAATTGAATAGACTTACGTACTGCCTCTTTTGCAGCTGAGAAGTAGGTGCTCAGATATCAAAAATTAATTTCAATCAAACAAAACTTTGGCTTATGGATGTGTTACACTTACTGGACTATTTTGTTACAATCATTAATTGTTTTGCATATTTCAGAGCTTTTTCTTTTGCAACCTTGGTTTAACCCAAGTAATATACAGTACAATAAAAGACATTGCAGCTGAAAATCAAATTATGAAGCCACTCTAAAACTTGAATTAGTTTAAAATGGCACAATGTTCATTTAAAAAAAAATGAATCAGAGAAACATTTCTCTGAAAATACAATGTTTTAATATATTTCAGGTGGAGATTCCATTAGGTAAAGGTAAAGCTTCCTCTTGCACATATGTGCTAGTCGTTCCTGACTCTAGGGGGTGGTGCTCATCTCTGTTTCAAACCTGAAGAGCAAGCGCTGTCCGAAGATGTCTCCATGGTCATGTGGCCAGCATGACCAAATGCCAAAGGCGCACGGAGCACTGTTACCTTCACACCAAAGGTGGTCCCTATTTTTCTACTTGCATTTTTTACGTACTTTCGAACTGCTAGGTTGGCAGAAGCTGGGGCAAGTAAAGGGAGCTCACCCCATTACACGGCACTAGGAATTCAAACCATTGAACTGCTGACCTTTCAATCAACAAGCTCAGCATCTTAGCCACTGAGCCACCACGTCCCTTAGGTAAGTGTTATTGCAAAGAATTTCCCCTCTCTATTGCCTGAACACGTCTCTGATCTTAGCAACAAGCAAGATGTTTCTTACAGCAAGTGTATGTAGATGCATTAGACGTGCATTTTACTCTTAATGTTGCAAAAATATATCATTTTTTTTTTTAAATTTGATTTATATGCCGCCCTTCTCCGGAGACTCAGGGCAGCTTACAATGTGCTAAGCAATAGCCTCCATCCTTTTTTTGTATATTTATACAAAGTAGCTTATTGCCCCCACAACTGGGTCCTCAATTTACCTACCTTAGAAAGGATGGAAGGCTGAGTCAACCTTGAGCCTGGCGAGATTCGAACCTGCAGTAATTGCAGGCAGCTGGTCTTAATATCAGGGTGCTTTAAACCACTGTACTACCAAGGCTCCTTTCTTGTGTGTGTGTGTGGATGGGTGGCAAGTGACATCACATGTGTCAGTTCCAGCTGGGGAATTCTGAGACTTGAAGTCCTCACATCTTAAAGTTGCTAAGATTGGGAAATGCTGATATAGATAATGCAAATTATATACTGTATATTATTCGCATCAAGAGACCATTGATATAAATGTCATAAATCACACCATACAACACCATTGATTTTGTGGCCTTAGTGGCCTCTCCCAGATTCCTCTGCTTCTTACTCAGAATATTTTTTTTTTCCTGAAAGGCCTACTTTTGTGCCACTTTAAAATAATTTTTCTGATGCGCTCAGCAGGCTACGAGAATAAGAGCTGTTTTTTTTTTAAATCTATCTCCAACTCTTAGACATTTGAACCAGTTAAACTAACATAATTAGCATATTCCTTGGGCTACAGATCAGCAAAAAGCACAAATGTTGATGCATGTTTCTCCCTAGAGCTTTAAGCTATACATTTGCAAGCCAGCTCCTCCTAGTCCTTTGGCAGAGACCTTTCACGTTTCTTCCAAACAGAAGAGAGACCATTAATCCTTGCTTGTCAACAACAGTCAGGCAGAGAGTGCAAGGGAGAAACTCAATAGCCTATTCCAGAAAAATATTCAGAATATGTGGTATTTTGAAGTGGCATTCCAGCATGTCTGCTGGTGGCGCAGCAGACTAATAGCCTGTTATTAACATTCAGCTGCCTGCAATTACTGCAAGTTCGAATCTCCCCAGGCTCAAGGTTGACTCGGCCTTCCATCCTTTCTAAGGTAGGTAAATTGAGGACCCAGTTTGTGGGGGAAATAAGCTGACTTTGTATAAATATACAAAAAGTATGAAGGCTATTGCTTAGCGCATTGTAAGCCGCCCTGAGTCTCCGGAGAAGGGCGGCATATAAATCAAATATAAATAAATAAATAAATAAATAAATAAATAAATAAATAAATAAATAAATAAATAAATAAATGTTTTCTGTTGATCTGCAGCCCAAAGAGCAGGTTTCTCATAGATGTTCACTGGCTTAACAATGTTAGGTTTAGTGGTAAATATTTACAAATAGTTTGACAAAATGCTATCAACGTTAAGCAGCCCTTTTGGACTGTTTTTTTTTTTTTGTTTTTTTTATTGCAAAAGTTTTACAATTACATTTTCACCCCTTTTCCCCCCCCTCAACCCACCCCAAACTTCCCAACCTCCCTAGCCCACCCTAACCCCCCCCTCCCCCCGGACTTCCACACAATATACTCATATCAAATAAAAGGAAAAACCCTCCTTTGTGTAAAACTTATATAAAACTTGAACCCCTCCCTCCCCCTTATAAATTTTCATCTTCATTACATTAAAATATTTCTATCTTAATATAACATTTTCAAATAAATTTTCATCTTCATTATATTAAAATATTTCTATCTTAATATGACGTTTTCAAATAAAAGCTATTTGATACTTCCTAGTTTGATATTTGTTCTGAACATAATCTATCCACTTTTTCCATTCCCATTCATAAGTCTCTTGTGAACAATCTTTTAAATATGCTGAAATCTTCACCATCTCTGCAAAACTGGCCATCTTCAAAGTCCATTCCTCGATCGTGGGCAAAGCTTCATTTTTCCAGTATTTACCTATCAACAATCTTGCTGCTGTTATCATATACAATATCAATTTTGTTTCACCCAATGTAAAACCCTTAACTATACCCAATAAAAACAATTGTGGAGAAAATTGAATTTTTTTCTTCGAAACATTCTGCATGACCCACCAAATTTTTATCCAAAAAGCCTTGACTTTCCTACAGGTCCACCAAACATGATAATATGTAGCATCTGAACAATCACATCTCCAACATTTAGGCTGAACATTAGGGTACATACACGACAATTTTTTGGGGTCTAAATGCCATCTATAAAACATTTTATAAAAATTTTCCCTCAAATTCTGCGACTGTGTAAATTTAACGTTCTGAACCCAAATTTTTTCCCATGTTTCCAACATCATTGGTTCCTCAAAATTTTGCGCCCACTTAATCATACAATCTTTAACTAATTCAGTTTCTGAATCCCTTTCTAACAAAACATTATAAAGCCTTTTAATATGCATTGGACCTTTCTCTTTTATATGTCTAACCAATTCTTCCTCATGCAACATAATACCAGTTTTTTGGTCCTCTTTCCATCTCAATTGCAATTGATTATATTGTAACCAAGTTAAATTAATCCCTTCAGCCAACAATGTCTGTAATGTCTTCAGCTGCCATCTGCCCGCATCTGTAAAAAGAACCTCTTTGTATAAAAACCCCCCGAGTAACATTATATTTGTATTCCACAAAGTATGACCAAGATCCAGCCATAGCGGTATTTTATAATCCCATTTGAGTCAGTGCTTCTTCCAAACTCTCATCAAAGAATCTCTAAGTATATGGCTTTTAAATACTTTATCCACTTTGTTGTCATAAAATAAGTAGGCATGCCATCCAAATTCCAAATCAAAACTTTCTGCGTTCAATATTCCAGTCTTTTTCCCTCCAAACCAATCACTTGTTAAAGTCAAAGCTGCTGCATCATAATATAACTGTAGGTTTGGAAGTTTAAGACCTCCCCTTTCTGGAACATCTTGCATAATTTTCATTTTCACTCTCGGCTTTTTCTCGTTCCAGACAAACTTATTCACTCCAGTTTGCCACAATTTCAATTGTTTATCACTATTAAGCACCGGAATCATTTGAAACAAAAAAAGAAATCTTGGTAAAATATTCTTTTGGACTGTTGAAGCAAAGGTAGCAAATGTACTCCCTGATTTTAAAATAGCAATTTCAATTAAAACAGAAATGCAAAGACATTTGTTGATGGTTCTAGTAAGTGTAAATAGGAGACAAATGTCCTCATTAAAAAAAACTATTATGTCACATCCTGGACATAAACTGTTTCAACTCCTACCCTCAAAACGACGCTATAGAGCACTGCACTCCAGAACAACTAGACACAAGAACAGATTTTTCCCTAATGCCATCACTCTGCTAAACAAATAATTCCCTCAACACTGTCAAACTATTTACTATGTCTGCACTACTATTAATCTTCTCATCGTTCCCATCACCCATCTCCTTCCACTTATGACTGTATGACTGTAACTTTGTTGCTTGTATCCTTACAATTTATATCGACTGTTTCCTAATATGATTTGATTGCTTATTTGTACCCTATGACTATCATTAAATGTTGTACCTTATGATTCTTGATGAACATATCTTTTCTTTTAGGTACACTGAGAGCATATGCACCAAGACAAATTCCTTATGTGTCTAATCACACTTGGCCAATAAAAAAAAATCTATTCTATTCTACTATAAAAGTTGCAGAAATGTGATAGATCTGGGGAAATGTGTCAGAAGCATTCAATGGGCATCCATTTCAAGAGTTCAAAACAGAAAAGTTCAAACAGAAGGCAAGAATAAGGATGCAGAAATGGAGCAGAAATTAGTAGCCATAGCTGAAGCTGAGGTCAAAGCGTTTGTATCTAAAACTATCCTTTTCCTACCTCAGCAAAAGTGTTTAAGTGTCTGAACAAGCTAGAATTTAGTCTACATTGAAACTGAGCATTCCCACTTCATAGTTATAGTAGGCTGTTTCCAAATGAAAATTCTTTTGCTTAGATCAGAATGGCTCGCTGTGATGCTGATATACTTAAGGTTGCAATGTCTTGTTTTGGGATTAGATTGGGGAAATCAGAGCATTTTGATCTGGAAATGTATCACACACCTGTAGAATACAGGATGACTAGATACTGGTCTAGCAGCCCCTGATGGCCATCACCAAAACAAGAAGGTTAACATACAAGGGTGGAATGGAGAACTTCAAGTAATGCAGTTCCTTCCTTCATTATTATAAGAAAATGCATACTTGCTCCACTAATTAAAGGGTACAGTCTCAAAGAGATGCCAACTCTTGTGAATAAATGCTTGCTTATTGCAACTCAAAATGAGCCAAACAGCCTGTTACCACTTTCTCATATGTCAAGACGAACAAACTACCTTTCTTGAATAAAAAGGGAAGGCAGGTCAATTGGTGGTAAGCATTGGATTTACATCAGAGGTGGTATTCAGATGGTTCAGACCGGTTCGTCCAAATCGGTAGTGGAAATTATGGCCACCCACCAGCCCTGGCTCTATTTAGACACATTTTTGAGGCCGGGTGCATGTGCAGAAGGCATGTGCACAAAGCGTATGCGTGGAAGGCTGGGTGCATGTGCAGAAGGCAGGCGCACACATGAACTGGATGTGTGCACGTAAAAAGCGAGCATGCACGGCGAACCGGTAGTAACATAATGTGAAATCCACTGCTGATTTACACTGAAGCAGTCATAATTCGATGGCATATCTATGACTAGAATATCAGAGAACCACAACCTATCTCAAAATGTTGGGATAAAATGGTTCAGTGGTCTGACTCATAAGACAGCAGCTTATTTTATTCTTAATACCTAATAAAGAAAAGTTGGGTGGGTTGCCTTCATTAGACCTAAAAGACTACATTTCCACAGATCTGGATTGAAGTGTTGGTTTCTTTGATTACTTAAAAATAGAAATAACAGAGCTAGATAGTTCTTTCCTTTCTTTCCTTGAGCAAGTGCTTGAGTTAATGAAACTGAGTTAATTCATTCTTTCAATTAAGTAAGTAAGCTCAATCGAGTTAAGTATATCTGTTGAGCCGCGTCCACAGCTCATCACATGAGCAACAAAACAAAAAAGAAAAGCTGAAAATGCAGAAGCCGGGTGGGCGTGAGGGCAAGCAATGGAAGACCGTCCGAGGGGGTGGGGGAACTGCAACGAAGATAGGACACATATGGTGGTAGTGGCACACGGTGATAAGAAACTAAACTTACAGCCCTGGCAAATGACACTAGGAAGCGTGAATAGGCGGATCGCTTCACCCCGACTGCAAAGCAGCTGAGAAGGCTGAAAGAGCAGCAGCCACGTGCCTAAGGCAATTGGAGAGCAATTAGAGGGGCGGGGCCTTGCCTTGAAAGCCGGTGCTGAAAGGCAGAGGCTCTCAGCACTGATTTTCTATTGTTAGAGGTTGCTTCCGAAGAACTCTCCATTATCACCAGTAGTAATTTTGGAAAAGTTCCCAGGGAATTTGAAGAATAAAGTGAATGAAATTTTAAAAGAGAAAAATAAAATGAAATTAAGGGAATGGTTAGGAGGAATGAGGACACGTGGGGAATTGGAAGAGGTTCTAGGAGGAAAACGGTTATCTTGGTTAAATTACAGTATAGCCAAGTGGAACAATGGACTAAAAATTGGATAAGAGAAAATGGAGAGTGTAGAGAGTTAACGAGGTTTGAGGAATTAATTGAAAAAAATTAAACTGTAAAGGAAGAAAATAAAGGGATAAAAGGCTTAATGAGCGGAATCCATAAAATATTGTTGGAGGAAGAGGAGAGGGGAAATTTAGGAAAGATGGTATGGGAAACTGATTTGAAGATACAAATAAGGCAACAGAGTTGGGACAGAATTTGGCAACAACGAGTGTTGAGAAATATGTCAGTAAGAATAAAAGAGAATTACTACAAAATGATATGGAGGTGGTACTTAACTCCGGTTAGATTAAGCAATATGAATCAGCACTGTTCAGATAACTATTGGAGAGGTTGTGGGGGAAAAGGAATGTATTTACATATGTGGTGGGATAGTAAATTTGTGCAAAAATTGTGGAAGATGGTGTTTAAGGAGATAGAAGAAATTGTAGGAATAAAGGTAGAAGAGGCACCAAAGGTAGCATTACTCTCACTATTGGAAGATATAAAATGTAAAATAGAGACTAAAGAATTGATAATAAATTTGTTGACCGCAGCAAGGCTAATGATTTCTAGGACCTGGAAGATACAAGGTGTTTATAATTTGGAAGAATGGTATAAGGAGGTATGGGATATTGCCATAAATGATAAATTGACTTGTAATATTAAAGTAAGGAGGGGCATAATGAAAGTAAATGAATTCAATGGAATCTGGAAACAGTTCCTAACATATGTGTTTTCTGGAGGAAGAGGGATACCACCACCAGAAGAAGCTTTAAGATTCTGGAAGCAGGAATGATCCCGAGGGGTGGGGGAGCACTTGTTGATTGTTTGTATTCTGTATATTGTTATATATTATATATTATGATTCATGTATGTTATGTATGTTAATTTCTTTTTTATATATATGTTAATAATAAAAAAAATATGGAAAAAAAAAGAACTCAGCGTTACTTCTAGACGGCTTGTAGCTGGAATAAACCCACTTCTGGCAAGCATTTCATGCATGTTTCAGTTTAATTCAAGGGTTCAGCACAAGTGTGGCCAGGCGAGCTGAGAATATCTGTACAACTGTTGTCCATTTCATAAACCACAATGCACCTCTATTATCCTGGCATTTGTCTGGTCTTATATAAAATACACAATCAGCACACAAGTGGCGGCTACTTAGTAATGTCTGATGGTTCCTTTTTTGAAAGTCTAATTATACTGAAATTTCATGAAGGCATCCACTTATCAGTCTTGGTTTAAATTCAATTTCAATCTACTCAGTTTACAATCATAGACCAAATGCTTGGTTACTTTTTCTCCAATTAATTTTGCATGTACATGTTTGTGTTTGCGTGTATGCCATTTTCCTTTTTAGTTTTCTTCTGAAGCTATAAATGTACCACAGTACCATTTATATAAACTATGCGTATAAAATACCCCCTTGAAAAATGTTACTGAATGAGAGTTTTTGTATGTTATTTTAAAAACCTATTAATGAGATATGTAAATTCACTTAGTGTTTCTGCCTTGGAGTGATTTCTTAAAGCGTTTTTTTTATTTTCATATTTGAAACAAGTCTTAATGTTCCTCTTTTTTTAAAAAAAAAAAATGTTTTGAGCTGCTCTGGCCAAGCTAGACAATAAATTTCTTGCATAAATGCAATTAAAGTACATGGTTTTCTATTATGTCAATAGCAGCCTGAGGGGAATGTGAGCTGCCAAGCAAACCCACAAGTCTTGGAATTCCTACAAAAATGGTCCTCTCAATGATCTGAAGTACCTTTCAGTTTGTGTTAACGGGGAAGCTTCCTTTGAAATACAAACACCAACTTGGGCCAAAAATTAAATTGCTCCTTCCCATCCAAACTGGTTCTGAAACTGCCCGTTTAATTATTTAAACTATTTAATTATTTAAATTAAATAATTAATTGTTAAATTATTTAAATTATTTAAAATTATTTAAACATTTATTGCATTTGTATGATTAATTTCAAATCTGATTTGACTCCCCCCAAATGAATATATACAAAGTAAAAGGTGAATGTTTCTCCTACTCAGTCATGCCCAACTCTAGGGGGCAGTGCTCATCTCTGTTTCTTAGCCAAGAGAGCCAACGTTCTCCAAAGATGTTGCACAGTCATGTGGCCAGCATGATATCACTTTATTTATTTATTTACTGTTTGTTTGTTTTGTCAATTATTAATACATGAAATGGATACAAATAAAAGGGAACATTAGGACAGGGACGGTAGGCACATTGGTGCGCTTATGCACGCCCCTTACAGACCACTTAGGAATGGGGTGAGGTCGACAGTAGACAGTCTAAGGTTAAAGATTTGGGGGTTTGGGGAAGAAATCACAGAGTCGGGTAATGTGTTCCAGGCATTGATCACTCTGTTGCTGAAATCATATTTCCTGCAAGCAAGTTTGGTGTGATTTACCTTAAGTTTGTATCTATTGTGTGCTTGTGTATTGTTGCAGTTGAAGCTGAAGTAGTCATTGACAGGTAGGACATTGCAATAGATAATTTTATGTACTACGCTTAGGTGAGACCAAAGATGGCATAGTTCTCTGTGAAACACACAACCCTGTTATCTTCCAACCAAAGTGATACCTATTTAAATGATACCTACCACTCTATAAAGCCTTAGTAAGACCACACCTAAAGTACTGTATCCAGTTTTGGTCACCACACTATAAAAAAGATGTTGAGACTCTAGAAAAAGTGCTGAGAAGAGCAACCAGGATGATAAGGGGACTGGAGGCTAAAACATACGATGAACGATTGCAGAAACTGGGCATGGCTAGTCTAGTGAAGAGAAGGACCTGGGGAGACAGGATAGCTGTCTTCCAATACTTGAGGGGCTGCCACAAAGAGAATGGGTTAAGCTATTTTCTGAAGCACCTAATGGATGGAAATTGAACAAATAGAGATTCAACCTGGAAATAAGAATAAAGTTTCTGACAGTGAGAGCAATCAACCAATGGAACAGCTTGCCTTCAGAAGTTGTGGGAGCTTCATCACTGGAAGCTTTCAAGAAGAGACTGGACCACTGTCTCCTGCTTGGGCGAGGGGTTGGATTAGATGAACTACCAGGTCCTTTCAAACTCTGTTAATCTATTTATCTACCTGCATTTTCATGCTTTCAAACTGCTAGGAGCTGGAGCAAGAACGGGAGCTAATCCTGTCACATGGCATTTGGGTCTCGAACCTGGGCTATCCAGCTGACAAGTTTTGCTTCTTAACCACTGAACCATCGTACCCTCCAATATTATACACAAGTTTGTCCAGTAGCAGTTCCCAATTTTAAGAATAGATTGGACAATATTGTGCACAATTTGTCAAGAGAGCTCCACATGTGTGTGCAGGAGCATAAAAAATATGCTGTGCTTTAGGATCTGGCAAGCACTTTCAAAATGATTCATTTCCATCTACATTGGGCACAGCATAGGTAACTGGAAGTTTCAAAATCCACACATAATGTTACCTTCTTCTCTCTGACCTCAGTATATGCATAATAATAGATTTTCCTGCCTAAATCCAAATCCCAGTGGACTTGAAACATTTGTTCATTACATTGAAGCTTAATGAAGATAAATATTACCATCAGGTGTTACAGGATGAAATGTGGAGTTTGTGTTTGTTGCGTTATTGTTTCAACCATTTTAGATATTCAGGGCAGATATGATAAAGTAAAGCTAGCATTTTTTACCTGAATGAAAAATGACTCTGAATTTAAGACAATCCCCCTAGAAGTAGTAGTAAACTGCTTTTTTAAAAATAATGAACACAGGCATAAGCCTATGCAATACACTATTTCCTAATTAACCCAATAATGTTAAAACCATTCCTAGTGATTATCACCACATTCAGTAAAAGTGTCCTTCTGATATGCTTGTGTATACATGTATTCACACATGTAAGTATGGGTGTATACACATCCGTAGATATAGACACTTGCCAGAAGCCACACAAACACAATCCCAAGCCACACACACACACAATCTCACAAAAGGAAAAAGGCAGCAGTTTTTTGAGGTCTGTTGTGGCCCGCCGGCAGCCAGCAGAACTGGCAACAGAGTCGGACAGCAAGGAGGTTGGGAAGGAACTTGGGCCAGTCCTGGGGGCTGGGGAAAGCTCCGACAAAGGCTGTGCATTGGAGGCAGAGAGGGAGTTAGACAGCAGAGAGGCAGAGGAACAGCTGGAGCCCATTCCCAGTGTGCGCATGTGCAGAGCTGCCAGAAGACAAGAATAACTCAGAAAGCAGGGTCAACTCAGGAGTAAAAGCCACACCTTGGAGGTGATTGGCCCCTCCCATAGGAAATAAGGCCCCCAGGGGGAGAGCCTTCTCTGTGGGGGCACCTACCATCTGGAACGAGCTCCCCCCGGAGATATGGAGGATCCTGGACCTGCGCATGTTTCGTCGTGCTCTCAAAACTTTTTTATTTCTGCAGGCTGGCCTGGCCTAACTCTCCTCTTTTAAATTTTTAATTCGTTTGATCTTATAAATTGGGTGTTTTAATCTGTGTTTCGGCCAAAATATTTAATAATTTTAAGGGACTTTTAATATTTGTATTATCTGTATTTTATCTTGGCTGTTCACCGCCCTGAGTCCTTCGGGAGTAGGGCGGTATAGAAATTTGATTAATAAATAAATAATAAATAAATAAATAAAAGAGGAGCGAACAGGGAACAGTGGGCTTTTGCAGGAAACAATTCATTCATTCCGTGACTCTGAGAGACTCTGTTCCAAGTTTTGTCTTGTACTGCTGTTGGAAACAAGTTACATGGCAGCTTGCCAAACAAGATAAGGTGTGTTGAGAAATATTCCTTTGAAAAACTGTTTGGACAAACTTTGCTGACTGTGAATGAACGTAATTCACAGTCATGTAAATAAAAGAGGTTTTGCCAGTAATTCCTGCCTCCTGGTTGTTAAGGGAGCCTAGGTCAGAACAATTCAATAGTGTACGAAATGTTATTACAAAATGAATTCATCCCTATCTACCCCCACCTATTATTCTTTTCCTCTCCCTGACAAGCACCAGCAAATAAATATAGATTGTCCTCCACTTACGACTACAATTCGGATCAGTATTTCCATTGTCAAGCAAAGTGGTTCTTAAGTGAGTCACACCCAATATTACAACCTTTTCTCTCATGTTTGTTAAAGAAATCTCAGAAGTTGTAAAGTGAATCGCAGAGTTATTAAGCAACTCTGGTTTCCCTCATCCACTTTCCTTGTCAAAAGCCATCTGGGAAGGTCACAAATGTCAATCACATGACCCTGAGAGGTTCCAATGTTCATAAATTATTATTTTTTTTAAAAAAATATTCTTTATTTACATTTGTCATTAAATGTTCATAAATTATATGCCTGTTACCAAGTGCCCAAATTCTGATCACATTGTAACTTTGAGTGGTTGCTATAAGTGGATGGTTGTAAGTCAAGGACTACCTGAACACAACTATAAACATGTAGAGAATGTAGTCTTTTCTCTCTTTCTAGCAGAAACAATGCAAAATAAGGAAAAACTGGGATTAAGGAAAAAAAGGTAGCTGGATAGAGAAAAGGGTAAGCAAAACTTTGGTGAAGATGACACAAAGAGAAAGAAGTGAACAGGGAAGGAAAAAAGGAAGAAATTTGGGTTATCCCAAAGGTGCTTTTTTCCAAGAGGCAACTGGACTTTCTGTTTTTCTTTGAAGACATTTCATTTCTCATCCAAATGTCAGGGTTCCAAGTAACACCCCCAATGAAAGAAGACTCTGAGGCTAGAAGTTCCTCAAAGTTCCACTTTATTAGATATGTCATATTGGCACATCTGGGAAAACCCGAATCTGAAAGCTTCCTGGATTTCCCCACACAAAAGAAAATCAAAGTCCTTTCCTCTGCACCCACATGTACATCACATACTCCAATCAATCCACTGTCCCAACTGGAGATGCCACCTAGTCACGCCACTCCAGGTGCATCCTTGATTCCCATAGAAAAGAATGTTGTTATGGCTAGATATCTCTACAACTCCATGCAATTCCCCCTCTCAGTTTCCCACAGAACTAAGTGCAGCAGCCCTGAAGATCCAAAATAAAAGATGGCCTCCAGGGCTGACACCAAGATTTATATTCCTTGCAGACAGCTGGTCATTTGCATTCTTTTAATGAGTCATTTAAGCCACCTGGGGGTTTATCTGTCAGAGTCGCCTGAGTAGTGCAAATGGCTGTGGAGCCTTCTTGGAACTGTTGAAAGGACTGTGTTGTAGACTGGAGATAAATGATGTGGCCTCAACAACTCGCTAAAAGAATGCAAATGACCAGTTGTCTGTGAGGAGTATAAATCCTTCCATTCCCCATCATCCAGTCAGCTGAAGAAGCTTCTCCAGCTCTGAAGAAAAAAACATCTTCAAAGAAAAACCAGAAAGTCCAGTTGCCTCTTGAAAAAAGCACCTTTGGGACAATCGTGACCTGGATGACTGAGACTCTCCATAGAAAATGAAACCCAGGTTAGTTATTACACAAAGGGTTATTTTAGAAGATAACTTGATTCTCCACAGTCTCAGCTAATTTTTGATGAATTTTTAAAAACACTTTTCAGCAGTTTTATATTTTTTGCTCATCCCTTTCCTTTAAAAACTTTTCTTTCTATCTGAATAAGATGACCCCTCTCCCAATTATCATTTGAGGAGTGTAAAAAAACATGTTGTGATCAGGTAAAAACAATGTAGTATAATTAATACAGAATGATCTAAAGTTACTCAGCGTGGGTTACACCTTTGATTTTCTTGTGTGTTTTCCTGTATGATTAAGTAAAAAAAAAAAAGGATAAGTAAACTAATGAGGGATCAAAGTAAAATATTAGTCTACCATGAAGCTGCCCCCACAAGAAACTGCACAAGAACTATAAGTGACAACTTTTCACTGAAGCAACTTCAATTGACCTCATTCAAGCTTTTCTTAGGTCTTTCCAGATAAGAAAACACATAAAGATGTTCATTACTTCAAAGGGATCTTGAACAAGGATTGGTGTTCCTGTGTTTCTGGCTATTTTTGGACTTCCAGCAGAATCTTCAATCACCAGGTATTGTTGTCCGTGGTCCAGCAATAACAGAGCAATAATGTTATTGAGTCCATCTACCTTTCCTCTATCTTTCCTCTACCTCTTCCTTTCCTCCAGATGGACATCGTGGCTCAGTGGCTAAGATGCTGAGCTTGCCGATCGAAAGGTTGGCAGTTCAGCGGTTCGAATCCCTGGTGCTGCGTAACAGGGTGAGCTCCCGTAACTTGTCCCGGCTTCCGCCAACCTAGCAGTTCGAAAGCATGTAAAAAATGCAAGTAGAAAAATAGGAACCACCTTTGATGGGAAGGTAATAGCGTTCCGTGCACCTTTGGCCTTTAGTCATGCCGGCCACATGACCATGGAGACGTTTTCGGACAGCGCTGGCTCTTTGGCTTTGAAATGGAGATGAGCACCACCCCCTAGAGTTGGGAACGACTAGCACATTTGTGCGAGGGGAACCTTTACTTTTACCTTTACCTTACCTTTCCTCTTGCCATCTTCTTCCTTTCTTTTCTTCCATCTTTCCCAGCATTAGAGTTTTAATACATCCAAGATATGGGAGTTTTGAGCCTACTCATTTGCTCTTTGATAAGAACTCTGAGTTGATTTTTTTGATGATCCATTTATTTATTTTCTTTTCTATTTATGGTATTCTCAGGAGTCTTCTCCAAGACCAACATCTGAAATCACTAATATTCATTCTATCCTGTTTCTTCAGAAACCAACTTTCACTTCCATTGAGTGTCACAGGAAAAACTATTGCTGTACAATAAGAATAAATAAGTGTCAAAAATAAGCACTGCAAAACATCAAAATAAATTATATACTTGAATATTTTGTTCAATTTCAATGGCATAATCAAAAATGTATTTGATGAAGAACTGTTCAAATAAATTTTAAAAAGGGAGGAAAGGAGACACGCAGAATTGTTACTGACTTATTTTCTTCAGGATCATATATTTACAAAGAAATAAAGCATGTTTATCCTTTAGAAATAGTCCTTCAAACTGTAGAGCTATTATATTTCCAGAATACATACAGTAATGGCCAAAATTGTGGAAACCTTTTGGGAAAAATGAATTTTCTAAAACTAGCTAACTTTTTTTGGGAGAGGAGTAGTACCATTAAAATTATATATCAATGGAAAGATAATTTAATCAAGAATATAGTGCAATAACCTTTATGAAGGATTTGCTATTAGAATAGAAGTTACAGTATAAAGAAGAAAAGTGAAACACGTAGAAAAAAACGAGATATACTAAATTATTACATCAGTTAATACTTAGTTGGGTAACCTTTAGCACGAATTACGGCCTTACAAGGTCTTCCCATGGAGTGAACCAAGTCTTTTAGTTCTGCAGCTGTTATAATGTGAAACCAAGATTGAATGATTGCTTCTATTCACTGGGTTTTATTGCTGGGTCGCTTCTGACTAATAAGTTTCTTTAGTTGTCTCCATAGATTTTTCAATTGGATTAAGGTCTGGGCTATTTCCAGGCCATTCCAGCAATGGAATAGGATTATTTTGAAACTCAAAAAAAAAAAAAAAAAAAAAAAAGTGGTGTTATTAGCCATGAAACCTCAAAAATACACTTTTCCCAAAAGGTTTCCACAATTTTGGCCACTACTGTCTAAGTGGTCCTCAACTGAGGCCAGAACTTCCATTGCTAAGGGATGTGATTAAGTGTATCAGGCCCAATTTTACAACTTTTTTCCCCACAGTCATTTTTTTTTCAACACTGTCATAACTTTTAAGAATTGTTAAACAGTCATAAATCAAGGATTATTTATGGTTTATATTGCTGTTGGGATTGTGGTGTTAATGTTTGTGTCAACTCTGAAGTTTGCCTGGCCGAAGCCATTTTGTCCATTTCAGTGTTGCCACACTGGAGCTGAGGGACAGGGAGGAGGGACTTTAGATAGAGGGAATTTTGTAGCCAAAACAAAATACTTTCTCTTGGGAACCAAGGACATTCTCACACCTTGTCATCATATTTGGGACTCCAACGAAGCGGATCAGCTCCTAACATGATGCCACTCTATTGTCAGACTGTACGGAGATTGGACCATGTGACTGATTGTTTCAAGAAAGTAGAAAAACTTTTACTTTTAATAAGGTGAAAACCACGGGAGTTTTCCGAGTCGGTTTTCACCAGATATGTGCCAATATGATATTTCCAATAAAAGTATCCTTTGAGGGATTCAATCACATCGGAGTCTTGCTTGCAATGGATTTATTACTTAGAACCATAACTCTCTCTCTCTCTCTCTCTCTCTCTCTCTCTGTGTGTGTGTGTGTATTTAAAGGTGCTTTTTTCTATGTATTCCATCCAGTTTTAACTAGCAACACTTTTCAAGATATTTTGATATCTTTCATGCTGAGACAATATTGTTCTAAGCTTCAAAAATGCCCTACAATGTGATTGCACTAACAAGGCATGCTGAACCAGAAAGTCTAGCTCACATCAGGTCATGATGCAACACTGAATGATGCCCCACGAAATATGGTCTACGTGTTGCTTGCTTCATGTCAGGTCATATGCCCTCTATATTGCATGCTCATCCAGTTTCCGGGTCCAATAGTGTTGGCTTGCATGAGCCCTGCAGCATCTTCTTCAGACCCCTCTCAGCTTTTGGAATCCTTTTCAGCTTCCTAAAGCACTAAGCAGCATCTTCTTATTGGAGAAGCAGCAAGAGAAGATGCCAATAATCTATTGATTTTAGTCATTCTCTCTTTGGTTTAATCCATAGGTTCTCCACAGCACTGCTAAATTTGTTACCTGGATTTCTCCCTCACTTTTTACATATATCCCATCTTCTATTTTCTTTCTTCAGTTATTGCTTCAGTTATTGCTTCAGTTCCTTTTTGGAACAGATCTTACTTTCACTCACTGTTATGTCTATTGAATTGTAGTTGTCTTTCTGTAGTGAGAGTTCAAGCTTTTCTAACTTATTTCCCATATCTGAGCAAGGTCAAAGACTATGAACTTTATAAATGAAACAGGGGTGGGTTGCTGGGGGTTCACAGGGGTTCAGGAGAATCTCTAGCTAAGATTCTGTGCTGGCCCCGCTCACCATGCCCCTCCCCTCCCAGGAGTCCCCATGCGACCCATTTTGGATGCAAGGCGCACGCATGGAGGCTCGGGGAGGGTGAAAAAATGGGCCTACTGGAAGTTTGGGAAGCCTCCAGAGGGCCTCCTGAGCCCGGGAAGGCAGTTTTTGCCCTCCTGGAGGCTCGAGGAAAGCCTCCAGAGCCCAGGGAGTGCAAAAACACACCCACACCTGCCATGGTGCAGGAGGCTGACTAAACCACGCCCACCATGGCCATGCCCACCCAGCAACCGGGCAGAGAATCCTTTGCTAAAATTTTTGAAACCCACGCCTGAAATGAACATAAAATATTTTTGATTTTTACTTGAGTGCTTTAATATGACCCATTATGGCAACATTTCCCTTATCTTTCTACAAACCGCAAGGCCTTATCTGAACACCTATTTCAGGTCTTTTGCTTTCAACCTCTTGAATTTCAATTTAAAGTCCTCATATACTTTCAATAGTCTTTGTGATGTGCGATTTATTCTGTGCCAGTAGCCCATCATCCAGATAACTCAGACCATGATCCCCAAACCCAAATCTCTCTCTTTCTGTTCAAGGACTGTATGACTGTCTAAGGAGTGCACTTGAACCCTAGGATCTTGAGCTTCTTTCTGTTCTTCAAATTTGATTGTAATAAATTAACAATGTCCACAGCATATAAGGAAAATCAATATAAGATGTTTTATAGATGGCATATGCCACCGGAGAAGTTAGCAAAAATGTTTAAAGATAAATCAGCTAAATGCTGGAAATGTCATCAAACAACAGGATCTTATTACCATATGTGGTGGACTTGTCCCGAAGCAAAAAAATTATTGGTACAAGTTTAAAATCTGGCTGGAAGAAATGATACAACAACGTATTGAATTTAAACCAGAGTTGTTCCTACTGGGTATCTTTCCAGAAAAAATTAGTAAGGAAAATGTATGTTTGATTATACACGTAATAACAGCTGCAAGAATTGTGTATGCTCAAAATTGGAAATCAGAAAAATTACCTTTGGAAGAAGAAGTAATGAAAAAAAATTTAGACTGTGCAGAAATGAATAGATTAACTTTGATGATTAAAGATAAGGAGGAATCAGAATATTTTAAAACATGGAACTATTTTTATAGTTGGTTGGAAAGAGAAACAAATGATTGATACTATAATTATGTACAAATGTTGATTATAATATTGAATTTAGAAATGAACTGTTAGAACGGTTTGGATGAATATGAAGATAGAAGAAACTTATGGAAGATGGAAAAGAAGCCTAGAAGATAACACCAAGGTGTCACAGGGAAGGGAGGATTGATGTATTAAATGTTTGTCTGTCTTAAAAAAATTATATATATATATATATATATATATATATATATATATATATATATATATATATATATATATATATATATATATATATATATATATGTTTTCTCAGGTTTTTGCGGGTGTTTGTATGTAGGTCTTTGGTTATTCGGGTCTTCTCCCACGTAAAATTGGAAGTGTCTTGGCGACGTTTCGACGAAGTCTCATTCGTCATCTTCAGGCTGGTGTTCTCGGCTTCGTGCTTCCAGGAGCAATGTGAGATCGCAGCTGTCTCTTCCTTTTAACTGCTAGTGGGGGTGTGAGCTGATTGGGTGGGAACTTGGCTGTGTTCTGATTGGGTGGAGGTGTGTTCTGATTGGTTAGGGGCTCGGCTGTGCTCTGATTGGATGGGGGGTTGGTTGTGCTCTGATTGGCTGGGGGTGTGTTCTGTTTGGGTGGGGGCTTGGTTGTGCTCAGCTTAGTCTGAGTTGCAGGGGGATTTGAGCTGGTGAGCTGCGTTGTTGTTGTTTGGCTTCGTGTTTGTGGCCGTGCGAGCTCTTCATGGTGGGTGTCAGTCTGCTTCATGTATGGATTGGAGAGGTTTAAAGTGGCTAATGATGCAGCTGCAGTCTGGCTTCTGGTCCTTGGTCGTGGCTCATTATCAGTGTGGGTTTGAGTCTGCTTTCTGCGTGGATGTGTGGTGGTGACATCCTGTGTGGCTCTCGTGAGTGTGGGTCTGGTGTCATTCGTCGTGTTAGGGACCCGTTTGTCAATAAGGGCGGGTTTCCAAATGGCTGGTAGGCGGGAGGTATCGTCTCGTTTGTTCATGCTGTGTGGGCGTTTTTCTATCTCGATGGCTTCTCTGATTATTCTGTTGTTAAAGTGTTCAGTTTTGGCGATAGTTCTGGTCTTTTTAAAGTCAATATCATGTCCTGTGGCTTTAAGGTGTTGGACCAGGGAAGAAGTTGGTTCTTCTTTTCTGACTGAGTTCTTGTGTTCTTCTATGCGTGCACTTATTCGTCTGTTGGTTTGTCCGATGTATGTGGTGGGGCAGGCGGTGCATGGGATTTCATATACTCCTTGATTTTCTAACTCAATTTTGTCTTTGGGGTTCCTTAGGATGGTGGATATTTTTCAGTTTGTGCAGAATGCTGTCTTGATGTTATGTTTGTGGAGGATTTTGCTTATTCTGTCTGTGGTGCCTTTTATGTATGGGAGGAGGGCTTTGCCATTTTCTTGTTCTGTGTCTTGGATTTTAGTGGGGGTTTCTTTTTGGATTAGGTTGGTGATCTTATTTCTTTGGAATCCATTGGATGTTAGTACGTTAGTGAGGGTGTGTAGTTCGGTTTTTAGGTGTTGTTCGTCAGCTAAGCGTTTTGTTCTGGAAATGAGTGTCTTGGCTACAGAGTTGATCTCCTCACACTTTACCTCAAACTCAGCAACAAGATCCACCCCGCACTTTGGGACAAATCCAAACAACTTGCCGTCTGGAGAGCCGAAACACAGACCACCCTCAAGACAGACACACACACTAACAAATTCCGAAGACTACAAGAACGCCAGAAACAATCCCCTCCACCCTCACAGCCACACATGAAACAAACAGTGCATAACATCTCAGATAGGATCCTCACCAAAGCCGAAACCAATGTCCTTTCCAAAGGATTCAACTTTGCAATCGCTCCCAAAAGCATCCCCACTGAAACCATTATATGCGGAGTTGAAACCAGCCTGACCAAAATCAACCCCGACGATGCAAACAGAATCAGACTCGAAATCACCAACATCCTCTGCACCAGCAAGCCACCCAAAAGTAACTTACCCAAAGAGGAACAGACAGCACTACTTAACCTGAAAGAAGACACCAGCATAATAATCCTACCAGCAGACAAGGGCAATGCCACGGTGGTTATGAACTCATCTGACTACCAAACCAAATTAAACAACCTACTCCAAGACTCCATATACAAACCCCTAAACACAGACCCCACCACCTACCTGGAAAAAACCACCAGATCCAAAATAAAAGCCTCCCCCATCAGCGAAGAGATTCAGCAAAGAATCATACCCAGAGAGAAATCATCCAGATGCCCTAAGCTTTATGGTCTCCCCAAGATACACAAAGAAGGAACCCCACTTAGACCCATAGTCAGCTCCATAGGCTCACCTCTACAAAACCTAGCCAAATTTCTCGCCAAACAACTACAGCCCTATGCAGAATCCATCACCTCATACGTAAAAAACTCATTCCAGTTCATAGACATCATAAAGCAACAAAACTTACAGCCCAGTGACCTACTCGTGAGCTTTGATGTCATATCCCTCTTCACCCAAGTACCAATCAAAGAAGCCTTGACAGTTATCCAAAACAAATATAACCCCCCCAAGCACGTCTTAGATCTGACCAACCACTGCCTATCCAACACATACTTCATCTATAATGGACAGAAATACAAACAAACAGAAGGAGCACCCATGGGATCACCCCTCTCACCTGTCATTGCCAACCTCTATATGGAATACTTTGAAACCCAAGCTCTAGAAAAATCTGATCATAAACCCAAACTCTGGCTCAGATATGTGGACGACACCTTCATAATCTGGCCACATGGGAAAGAAAAACTGGACAACTTCCTCACACACCTCAACAGCCTACACCCCAAAATACAGTTCACCATGGAAACAGAAGCGAACAACCAACTTCCCTTCCTGGATGTCTTAGTCTACAGAAAATCCAATGGCTCCCTAGGACACACTATCTACCAGAAGAAAACACACACAAACCGCTATCTGCACGCACTCTCACACCACCACCCTGCCCAGATCAACTCTGTAGCCAAGACACTCATTTCCAGAACAAAACGCTTAGCTGACGAACAACACCTAAAAACCGAACTACACACCCTCACTAACGTACTAACATCCAATGGATTCCAAAGAAATAAGATCACCAACCTAATCCAAAAAGAAACCCCCACTAAAATCCAAGACACAGAACAAGAAAACGGCAAAGCCCTCCTCCCATACATAAAAGGCACCACAGACAGAATAAGCAAAATCCTCCACAAACATAACATCAAGACAGCATTCTGCACAAACCGAAAAATATCCACCATCCTAAGGAACCCCAAAGACAAAATTGAGTTAGAAAATCAAGGAGTATATGAAATCCCATGCACCGCCTGCCCCACCACATACATCGGACAAACCAACAGACGAATAAGTGCACGCATAGAAGAACACAAGAACTCAGTCAGAAAAGAAGAACCAACTTCTTCCCTGGTCCAACACCTTAAAGCCACAGGACATGATATTGACTTTAAAAAGACCAGAACTATCGCCAAAACTGAACACTTTAACAACAGAATAATCAGAGAAGCCATCGAGATAGAAAAACGCCCACACAGCATGAACAAACGAGACGATACCTCCCGCCTACCAGCCATTTGGAAACCCGCCCTTATTGACAAACGGGTCCCTAACACGACGAATGACACCAGACCCACACTCACGAGAGCCACACAGGATGTCACCACCACACATCCACGCAGAAAGCAGACTCAAACCCATACTGATAATGAGCCACGACCAAGGACCAGAAGCCAGACTGCAGCTGCATCATTAGCCACTTTAAACCTCTCCAATCCATACATGAAGCAGACTGACACCCACCATGAAGAGCTCGCACGGCCACAAACACGAAGCCAAACAACAACAACGCAGCTCACCAGCTCAAATCCCCCTGCAACTCAGACTAAGCTGAGCACAACCAAGCCCCCACCCAAACAGAACACACCCCCAGCCAATCAGAGCACAACCAACCCCCCATCCAATCAGAGCACAGCCGAGCCCCTAACCAATCAGAACACACCTCCACCCAATCAGAACACAGCCAAGTTCCCACCCAATCAGCTCACACCCCCACTAGCAGTTAAAAGGAAGAGACAGCTGCGATCTCACATTGCTCCTGGAAGCACGAAGCCGAGAACACCAGCCTGAAGATGACGAATGAGACTTCGTCGAAACGTCGCCAAGACACTTCCAATTTTACGTGGGAGAAGACCCGAATAACCAAAGACCTACATATATATATATATATATATATATGCATATTCTTTCTAGCCAGGTTTTACCTACGTAAGCTAGGTTGTTCTGCAGCTCTGACTGTGTGAAATCTCATTCACCAACCTCAGAGCTCCTCCTCTGCTGACAAACTGCAACTCTGCGTTGCTCTCTGGGAGACGCAGAGAGTTGCAGTTTGTCAGCAGAGGAGGAGCTCTGAGGTTGGTGAATGAGATTTCACACAGTCAGAGCTGCAGAACAACCTAGCTTACGTAGGTAAAACCTGGCTAGAAAGAATATGCACATAAAAGCCTACGAAAAACAGAAAAAGACACACACACACACACACATATATATATATATATATATATATATATATATATATATATATATATATATATATATATATATATATATATATATATATATATGTCTTTTTCTTTTTCGTAGGCTTTTATGTGCATATTCTTTCTAGCCAGGTTTTACCTACGTAAACTAAGTTGTTCTGCAGCTCTGGTTGTGTGAAATCTCATTCACAAGCTTCAGAGCTTTTTTTCTGTTGACAAACTGCAACTGCAACTCTCCCAGAGAGCAACACAGAGTTGCAGTTTGTCAACAGAAAAAAGCTCTGAAGCTTGTGAATGAGATTTCACACAACCAGAGCTGCAGAACAAGTTAGTTTACGTAGGTAAAACCTGGCTAGAAAGAATATGCATATATATATATATATATATATATATATATATATATATATATATATATATATATATATCTTTAAAAAATGATTGTAATTCAGTTGCATCTGTATTTGTCACCACATGGATTAGCAGAAAGGGATAATGGTCAGTAGACTTTATAAATAACAGAAGTTGTTGCCCCAAAGGTGCTTTTTCATAAGGCAGCTGGACTTTCTTTGTTTTTCCTTGAAGAGATTTGCCTTCTCATCTAAGAAACTTCTTCAATTCTGAAGAAGCTTCTTGGATGAGAAGCATAACATCTTCAAGGAAAAACAAAACAAACAAAAATCCAGCTGCCTTTTGAAAAAAAGCATCTTTGGGACAACCATGACCTGGATGATTGACAGTCTCCATAGACAAACAGAAGCAGTTCTTTCAGATTACTGCTCTTTAGATTTGATAGGCATCGCACTTCATGAGCTAATGAATCTGGTCACCATAGATTTATTCTAGCTCTTTATAGCAGGCTGTGGCTTTTCTACTTGCACTTTTAAAGATGCTAATATATCTCCCCTAAGTTTCAGGAATCCATCATCCTATGTCCTATTCCATCATTTCTCTTTTTCCTCATCTTGCTTTTTTTCCACAACAGCCTCAAACACATTTTAGAGTTTCTGAGTTCCAGCCATTCAGAATATCTTCTACATTTCTAACTTGTAGTCGTTGCTTTCATTCATTCTCTTTGGGTCTCTAAAGTTGCTTTTTTTGGCAGTTTCTGTTCAGGTGTCTCCTTTCTTTGATCAGATCAATCCTCATTCTCTTATCAAATAGTAAGATCACTACTACTCCAATACTTGCACTGTGTCATGAAGGATACTTGTTGCAAATATATATCTGTTGGTTTTCAAGGAGAAAGACAACTGCTGAGACCTCTTTGTTCATTTTCATTTTATTTCCTAATACTAGTTAGATACCCGTGCTTCACTAAGAAACTATGCGATGGGGCTTTATAAATTGACACTTACAGCTTGAAAATTAATGAGTAGTTACGATCGGCCTCTCCTCTCCCCTACTCTCCCTCAGCCTTGCCCCACAGAAACATCTCCTATCCTCTCCCCTACTCTCCCTCAGCCTTGCCCCACAGAAGCCTCCCCTATCCTATCTCCTCTCCTTCAGGCTTGCCCCACAAAAGGCTTCCCTATCCTATCTCCTTCTCTCCCTCAGGCTTGCCCCACAGAAAGCTCCTGTATCCTATCCCCTTCTCTCCCTCAGGCTTGCCCCACAGAAGCCTATCCTATCCCCCTTCTCTCCCTCAGGCTTGCCCCACAGAAGCCTCCCTTATTTATTTTACTTTCACAGCAGCAACAAAATCCCCTGGTTGCTGCTGTGAAAGTAAAACTGAACTCCTCTCCTCTGCTTGTGTTGCTTGTGTTTTGCATTTGGAACAGATTTCTTTTCAGGTGGGGGAGGGGGAGTAGAACTCCTTAGCATCAGAGCCTGTTAATCGTAATATAGGAAATACTAATGCTCTGATGGTCATTTCAAAAAATCCCTTTCTTAGTGAGCACCTAGAAGCCAAGAGGAACATACGTGGCAAATTTCAAGTTTGTAGGCTTTACGGTTCTGGTGATTTCATGATTACGGCATGAGTGGTTTTCACTTTTATATATATAGATTTCAGCAATAGAGGGCTTAGGTGATAATGATTGTTTTGCATACCAGCCAAATGGCATAATTTGGCTGGTATACCAGCCATATAATTCAATAATTATATGATTTACAGTATAATTAAAGCAAGCCTACATGAAACCCACATAACAGAAATGTAGAATGAAAACCAATGTATGTTTTATTGACCTGATATTCAGGTCATATTTTTTTTTTTTATAGTGAGACAGTGACACAAAGTCAGAATTGACCCTGGGTAAAGACTGGACCTGGAATGCTATATTTATAAGAGTACATCAACAATACAAATGACATAATAAGTATTTGAAATGTAGGAAAGAAATCCTTGGCATAACAATCTTGTCAAAGTCTAGAAACTTTTAATCAAGGAGAATGTATTTTTCTCATTGTATTCCTAGTAAGTAAATCATAGACTCAGTTCATGAAAAGTGCTCACTCCAGAAAATTAGGTTCTTCTTTAATCCATCCTGGGGAATCATTCATCAAAGGTATTGTTGTGTGGATGGATTTGAGCAAATGTATTATAATCTGTTTCATAAGATACTTAACAAAGTCTGAATGAAGCAATTCATTCAGCCAAAACCACATTTTTTTTCCTAACAAAGGAATTTCTCCATAATAAAATTGAACAGAAATTGCATCCGAACTTTAAAAGAGGTCCACATCTGGTTCAGCTGTTTGAAAAATTAGAGTATCTGTGAGGCTGCATATCCTCTAGCAACATCAATTACTTTTTTCTTTCCCAAATGAATTCTTTTGTCTTTTTACCTGAAAAGCAGCAGACACGTAGATGGATTCTTGTCTTATTCAGAAATCAATTAATTTTATCTCTTCAACACCCAACTGTCCTAGGCAGTCCAAAAGATCAATGGTATTGAATGCTTCTGAAAGATCCAAAAGAACCATGATACTCCACCATCCACAAAACTGTGCAAATTATGTCCCATGCTCACACCTGAACCCTGACTGAAAAATGTCTAGATAATCTATTTCATGTTGGGTAGTGGCTACGTGACTAAGATGCTGAGCTTGTTGATCGAAAGGTTGGCAGCTCAGCGGTTCGAATCCCTAGTGCTGCATACTGGGATGAGCTCCTTGTCCCAGCTTCTGCCAACCTAGCAGTTTAAAAGCATGTAAAAAAATGCTAATAGAAAAATAGGGACCACCTTTGGTGGGAAGGTACAGTGTTCCATGTGCCTTTGGTGTTTAGTCATGCTGGCCACATGACCACAGAGATGTCTTTGGACATGGCTGGGTCTTCAGCTTCGAAATGGAGATGAGCACCACCCCCTAGAGTCGGGAAAGACTAGCAAATATGTGTGAGGGGAACCTTTACCTTTACCTTTACTCTTCAGATATTGTGCCAGCACTTTCTCCACAATCATCTGCATGAATGATCAGTGAGATGATAATTAACTATTATACTTGGTTCTAAGGGGGATGGCTTCAGAGAGAGCAAATAAGCACTCTCCCAACAATTTATTTGATTGTTAATTGATTGATCATGCCCCCACCAGATTCCTGAAGGACTTGGCAGGCAAACTGATCACATGTGATGGAGCTATCAACATCCAATCCATATATCAAGAGGGAAATAATCCCAAATTTCTATGTCGGTCACCATACAATTCAGATCTGGAATCCAGATCTAAGCCAATTTCAATGACTATCAGAAAAAAGTGTTGCCTAAATAAGTCACAAAGGCCTATAGCAATACTTTTGGTATCTCTTTTCCCAACAGAGAGGTTTTTTGTGGTCTAATGACTGTCCTTCTTAAAGTAGAATTCCTAATAGAAAGGATTTGGACACAACAAGTAATTTTTGTGTCAAGATTAAACTTGCGGGACAAAATAAAACAAGAGAGATAATAATAATAATAATAATAATAATAATAATAATAATAATAATAATAATAATAATAATAATTTTATTTCTATACCGCCCTTCTCCCGAAGGACTCAGGGCGGTGTACAGCCTATTTAAAAACACAGACAAAACAACAGTATAAAATTTAAAATAATTAAATAGGTGGCTCAAATTTAAAACCCCAATAAATTTAAATACCCAATTTAAAACTATTGTGTTGATAGTCCGGCTTGGCGGAACAACAGGGTCTTCAATGCGCAGCGAAACGCCCGGAGGTCGGAGATCTTACGAATTTCCGGGGGCAGTTCATTCCATAGGGCTGGGGCTCCCACAGAGAAGGCCCTCCCCCTGGGTGTCGCCAGCCGACATAACTTGGCTGATGGCACCCTGAGGAGACCCTCTCTGTGGGAACGGACTGGTCGGTGGGAGGCTATTGGTGGCAGAAGACGGTCTCGGAGGTACCCGGGTCCTATGCCATGGAGCGCTTTACAGGTGGTAACCAACACCTTGAATCGCACCCGGAAGACCACTGGGAGCCAGTGCAGCTCGCGCAGGAGGGGTGTCACATGGGCACAGCGGGACGCGCCCATAACCACCCGCGCGGCCGCATTCTGGACCAGTTGGAGCCTCCGAGTGCTCTTCAAGGGGAGCCCCATGTAGAGAGCATTGCAATAGTCCAACCGGGAGGTGACAAGGGCGTGAGTGACCGTGCGCAAGGCGTCCCGATCCAGAAAGGGCTGCAACTGGCGAATCAGGTGAACCTGATAAAAGGCCCCCCTGGCCACGGCCGTCATGTGCTCTTCTAAAGACAGCCGTGTGTCCAGGAGGACACCCAGATTGCGAGCCCTCTCTGTGGGGGGCAAAGATTCACCCCCAATAGTCAGCGATGGCACCTGCTGACTATATCGGGGCGCCGGAAGCCACAGCCACTCGGTCTTGGAGGGGTTGAGTCTGAGCCTGTTCCTCCCCATCCAGGCCCGCACGGCCTCCAGGCAGCGGGACATCACATCAAGGGCATCGTTGGGGTGGTCTGGGGTGGAGATGTACAGCTGAGTATCATCAGCGTACAGATGGCACTTCACCCCAAAACCACGGATGATCTCACCCAGCGGCTTCACATAAATGTTGAACAGGAGAGGCGAGAGGACCGACCCTTGTGGCACTCCCCATGCGAGATGCCTTGAGGTCGACCTCTGCCCCCCTGCCAACACAAACTGCGAGCGGTCGGAGAGGAAGGAAGAGAACCACCGCAGAACGGTGCCCCCTATTCCTAACCCCCTCAACCGCTGCAGCATGATACCATGGTCGATGGTATCAAAAGCCGCTGAGAGGTCTAATAGGACTAGGACAGAGGAACAACCCCTGTCCCGAGCCCTCCAGAGATCATCCACCAACGCGACCAATGCCGTTTCTGTGCTGTACCCCTGCCTGAAGCCCGACTGGTACGGGTCTAGATAGATAGCTTCATCCAGGTGCCGGGGAAGTTGTCGTGCCACCACGCTCTCAACAACCTTCGCCACAAAACGAAGGTTGGAGACTGGGCGATAGTTGGCTAATTCAGCCGGGTCCAGGGAAGGCCTCTTGAGGAGGGGCCTCACTACTGCCTCTTTCAAGGCGGCAGGAAAGGCACCCTCACTCAAAGAAGCACCTATAATCCCCTGGAGCCAGCCTCGTGTAACCTCCCGGGAGGCCAGTACCAACCAGGAGGGACACGGGTCCAATAAACACGTGGCGGCACTAATCTTACCCAGAACCCTGTCCACATCCTCGGGAGCCACAGGATCAAACTCCTCCCAGATAACATTCTCAAGACCTGCCCCGGTCTCCTCCCGTGGACTCATCCAATCGGAGTCCAAGCCATCCCGAATCCGAGCGACTTTATCGTGCAGGAATTGCACAAAGTCCTCAGCACGACCCTGCAAGGGATCTTCCCGCACTCCCCCCCGAAGAAGGGAGTGGGTCACCCTAAACAGGGCGGCTGGGCGGTTCTCTGCAGATGCGATAAGAGCGGAAAAATGGTTAGACTTTGCCGCTTTTATCGCCACTAGGTAGGTCTTGATATAAGACCTCACCTGTGTCCGGTCGGAGTCGGATTGGCTAGTCCTCCAAATGCTCTTTAGGCGTCTTTTCCGACGCTTCATCTCCCTCAGCTCCTCAGAGAACCAAGGAGCTAATTGAGATCGGCATCGGGTCAGAGGCCGCAAAGGCACGACACGGTCCAAAGCTCCAGCAGCCGCCCTTTCCCAGGCGGCCACCAGCTCTTCAGTCGAGTCGTGTGTTAGAGTCTCAGGAAACGGCCCAAGCTCCGTCAGGAACCTTTCAGGATCCATCAGGCGCCTGGGACGGAACCATCTAGTCGGTTCCGTCTCCCTGCGGTGGGGGCAGGTGGTAGGAAAGTCTAGTTGAAGGAGTGAATGATCTGTCCATGACAAGGGTTTAATATCTAGGTCCCCTCTACCAAGATCATTCAACCACTGACCAGAGATAAAAATCAGGTCTAGAGTGTGACCCCCTATGTGAGTGGGGCCTTGAACTAACTGGGTCAGGTCCAAGGCCATCATGGAAGCCATGAACTCCCGAGCCACTTCTGACGCCTCACCTGCAGATGGAAGGTTGAAATCCCCCATGACAATAAGTCTGGGGGTATCGACCGCCACCCCGGCAATGACGTCGAGTAGCTCGGGCAGGGTCGCTGCCACGTGGCAGGGAGCCAGGTACGTAGTCAGCAAACCCATCTGCACCCCACAGCCCCACTTCACACAAAGGGACTCACATCCGGCTATCTGAGGAACAGTGGTCTCCCTCGGACAAAGACTCTCCCTAATGATCACCGCCACTCCCCCACCCCTCCCCTGGGCCCTTGGCTGATGAAATGCACGGAAACCTGGCGGGCACATCTCTACGAGGGGGACCCCCCCCTCTTGGCCCAACCAGGTCTCCGTAATACCTGCCAGGTCTGCACCCCCCTCCAAAATAAGATCACAGATGAGGGGGGCCTTGTTAACCACCGACCTGGCATTACATAACATCAGCCGTGGACCCTGGGCCTGAGGCTCTACACAACCCAGGACACGAGTTACGCATTGGGGGCCGGAGTGCGCAATCGCTCGGAGACAGCGCGTGCGCACCCCCAACACTTGATATGACCCCCTGCACCCGTCATACCTGCCCCTCCCACTCAAGATTTCAATTACACAGCCCTTTCTATCGTCCCCCTGCCCCCCGGTTAAATTTCCTTTCGCGACCCCTCTGCTGCAGCTAATCAACCCATCATCCCGCACAGTCGCTATCTGGACCCCCCCAGGTCCACTTTTACAACCCCCACCCGTCCTCCCGGGTCCCTTTAAAATTTTCCTTAAAATTTTTGCTAAAAAACCCCTCAGCCCCCTCTTTGCTGCATGCCATCTCTCGGGGTCCCAAAGCCCGTCATCAAGATAGGCCCTCGATAACGTGGAGGGCCAGGCCTGCGAGAGGGGGGAGTCTCGCAGCACAAGAAGGTCAATTTTTTGGAGCATCAATCGAACCAAAGATGGGAAAAGAAAGCCAGTCCAGGAATCTGTCATGGTCCAAGGGATAACTGAGCATAAAGGTCACAAAATATCCATTTATAGGGCTGGACTCCACTGTCCTCTCACGACAGGGAGAAGGTCCAATGTTCTTTTTCTCCAATGGAGGCTGATGGCCAACCATCCTCTCACGACGGCCGGTCCCGTTACAAAGTTAACAGGAGCAATGTTCTATCCTCTCCGTTGGGATGCGGAAAATCCCTCAGCTCTCTCAGGTGGTGCTCAGTCTCTCCAACCAGCAAGGGCATGAGTGGAGCATAATAAGGGGTCCAAAGTGTCCAAAGTGTAGATGTTAATAACGATGGTAATAATAAAGATGTTAATAAAGATAATAATAGACCCACGGGCACAAGATCTTCCTTGAGGTGAGAGTAGGAGTAGTGAGACAGGAAGCCCAATCCAGGGGTGGTTGGCCGTTAAGGCTAACACCTGCCCATACCTGGGGGAGAGCGGGGGGAGGGGAGGCCATCCGAGGCGACCAACAAACCAAACCATGGTCAGCCTCCCGCCTCTCCAACCCCAATTTCCGACCCCCAGTCACAGCTTTGTTCTAAAACACCCCATCACAGTAAAAATCTACTGTGAGCCAGATGGTAGTCCTAGGGGTGAGGCTGTCTGCTTCTCCCCCATCAACCTGCTGCCTGGCTGTCTCCCTGGTCGGCCGGTCCATGTCAGCCATTGCCTCTGCCGCCGCCGCCGCCGTCGTCGCCAGCCCGCAACCAGGCACCCCAAGTTCCCAAGGCACACCGGAGCCCCCGAAAACGCCGGACAAGAGCGCCCCAGGGATCCAGAGGGCTATAGGGAGCGAGGAGGGGCCACTTCCAAGCCGCCGCCGCACAAACGCCGCCCGCCGCCGAGTGCCTTGGCCTCCGCTTCCCTCCGACCCCGGAAACAGCTGCTGCAGCCAGGCCCATCGCCCCATCTCACGCGGTGCCGTCCAGCCCTGCTCTGACGTTCTGGAGGGTGAAAAAACCCTCACCAGGCAGGGCGGATGCTCCCCTCACTGGGACTGGAGCCGAAGATGAGCAAAAAGGCTCCTGAAGACCCTGGCGACCGGCAGCTCTCCCATCCCCGAAACGGAGCTCATTTGGTCGCCGCCATCTTGGAGCATGGGCAGATCTTGGAGTCTTAGTGGTCAACCAACTAAATATGAGCCAGCAGTGTGCAGCAGCAGCCAAAAGATCCAACTCAATCCTAAATTGCATTAACAGAGGGATACAATCAAAATCAAGTGAGGTACTAATACCACTCTATAAAGCCTTAATAAGACCACACCTAGAGTACTGCATCCAGTTTTGGTCACCACACTATAAAAAAGATGTTTAGACTCTAGAAAAAAATGCAGAAAAGTGCAACTAGGATGATTAGGGGACTGGAGACTAAAACATATGAAGAACGGTTACAGGAACTGGGCATGGGTAGTCCAGTGAAGAGAAGGACCAGGGGATACATGATAGCAGTTTTCCAATGTTTGAGGGGCTGCCACAGACAGGAAGGGGTTAACCTATTTTCTAAAGCACCTATAGGTCAGACAAGGAATAATGGAAACTGAACCAGGACAGATTTAACCTGGAAATAAGAAGACATTTTCTGACAGTGAGAACAATCAACCAGTGGAATAGCTTGCCTTTGGAAGTTGTGGGAGCTTCATCACTTGAGACTTTCAAGAAGAGATTGGACTGCCATTTGTCAGAAATAGTGTAGGGTCTCCTGTTTGGGCTAGAAGTTGGAGTAGATGACGTATAAGATCCCTTCCAACTCTGTTAATCTGTAAATACAGCCAGAAGTAAGCTTATCCAGCATCCACCAGATATTAGAACAAGTTTTTCCAGAAGCTTAAACCTTTTAAAATGCTTCAACAATAAACTTTCATGAAGGAAAGTCATACTTAGCCTAACAACTAGTAAATGAAATATCTTATGGATTGACACAATGGACATTCTTTTGACAAGTTGCAGAATATATTGATTACAAAAATCAGTCAAAGATGGTTGTTGCTCTGCTGCTGCTGCTGCTGCTGTTGTTATTGTTTTTAACGTTTCCAGGAAGTATAAGGTATCACAATTGAGAGTATTGCATGCTTTAGAGATAATACATTTTTCTTTTAAAATGTAGAAAAGCAAGAAAGATTAACTACCAAAAAGAAGTCTCCTGGGTTTCTTGAAATAGCAAAACAAAAAACAAAAAAGTTAACTCGCATTTCATATGAAAAGATCTTTGAGTTTCAGGGAAGAGAATATCAGCTACTACTTTAAAATAAGAATTAGAGCTGATGAATTTCTACCAAAGAAATAACTTCAAATATAAAATCCATGATCAGATCTTCCCATTCCCCCACAAAAAGCAATAAATGCTTTGAGTTCTAATTTAGAAGCACTTAGCTCAATATTATTGTTCTTCTTCAAGATTAAAGGGGGAAAAAAAAAACTACCAAGAAAATTATTTAAAGATGTTTCAATTGGCCAATAATGATTGAGATAATTTAAACACCTCCAATACCCATGGGGAGAGAGTAGAAAAAAGGAAATAACTTACTCAATATTAAAAGAGTTTCCCAATTAAATGTTTGTAATGTTCAGTTTTTAATATAAATTGAAGAAGCCTAACAGTGGAAGCTAAGGGCAGACTTTACCTACAAATGCTTTTGAGCAGGATTCAGGAGAATATAGTCATTTGTGAATCTGTCTAATTCCTTTTGTCAGGGTTCCAAGTAATAGAGCTAAGGGATACCCCCTCTCCGAAGTCCCATGGCCCTGTTAAGACAGCATCCGCCGGTCTGGTGACAATACTCCTCCTTCCTCTGGCCAGATGTGAGAACGTCCTTGGTTCCCAAGAGAAAGTAATTTATTTTGACTACATGGCCCCAACTAGCTCTAATCCCCCTTCCCTGTCCCTCAGCTCTAGTGTGGCAGCACTGAAGCTCCAAGATAGCTTCAGCCAGGCCAGCTTCAGGGTTGATGCCTTTTTTTAGAGAAAGAGGGGGGGATAACTATTTGGAGGCAGTAAGGGATGGTCCTAGACCAGTGATGATGAAGATGTGACATGCACAACACAGGTAACCCACCCTGTGATTTTTAGCAAAACACTAGGCCTCTGGAATTCATCCAAGATGGCCCTGCTGTTATGCAGTCTCTGGAGCCACCAAAATCGTGCAAGCATTATTGTGAGATTTTCAGAGGCTTCAGCGACTGTGTGGAAGCAGAGCCCTCTCATATGACATGTAGAAGCTTTGAAAGTCCTGCTCTTGCAGCTCTGGAGTCTACAAAAAGTGCACGAGAACAGGTTGTATTTTCCCACTTTTCTTGGAGACTGCAGGGCCATACAACAGTTTTCTCCAAAGTTTCTAGGTCTTGTGCGATCCGGAGCTGGCTCAGATATGCATTTTTTGGGAAAAATATTATAATTATATAAGTATTATTTATTAAATAATACATTTAAATAATTTAATTGATTATTCTTTGTTATGAATCTCTTGAAAAATCAAAACTGCACCTGGGCATGCTTCATGAACCTCAGTTGTCACTGATTTCATGGGTGACAAAGGTGATGAATTTATTTTATTTATTTATTTTATTAAATTTATATGCCACCCTTTTCCCATAGGACTCGGGGCAGTGCACAGAATAAAAACATGTAACAATAAGAAATCCTAAAATCAGCCAATATAAAACCCCAAACAGAATAAAATCTTGAAGAACACAGTTGCATAATTGCAGTTAATGCACCAGTTCTGAGGTGCTTGGGTTTGGGCAGCTTTTCTTGAATATTACTAAATGTCCTACAAAATGCTAACCATAAAAAATGTCCAAAAGTTTCAGTTGCAAAACATAGTAGTTAACCTATTAAAAAGTCCAAGAGGTTGAGGATATGTGATGTCTTCTTCACTGAGACATTTACACTGATTGCCACCTGCTTTATAGGCATGATTTAAGGTATTGATATCAACTTTTCAAAATTACGGCTTTTTTGAAGACTGATTTCCCCATTACAAACTTGTCTCACCATTAAGATTTGTAGGAACAACTTTTTTGAAGATGTTCCTTCAGTTGTATGATCATAATCAATGAGACAATTAATTATGTGCTGTCAAATTGTTTTTGACTTCTAGCAACCACATTGATAGATTTTCTCCATAAGGATTTAGATCTAACCTGTTCTTTCAAGTCTTCCCAACGGGGCACCCATCACCAATGTAACTGAGCTGATTCACCTTCATCCTCTTCTTTCTCTTTCTTTCCACCTTTCCCAGCATTATAGCTTTTTCCCCCCAAAAAAGCTGAGTTTTCACATATATCCAAAGTAAGATAGTTTGAGCCTGGTCATTCGTACTTCAGTGGAGAACTCTTGATTGATTTGTTCAGTGATCCATCAGTTATTTTCCTGGCTATCTGCAGTATTCGCATGAGTCTTCTCCAGCTCTAAAGTTCAAGGGCATTAATATTTTTCCTATCCTGCTTCTTTAAAGTCCAACTTTCACTTCCATAGAGTGAGATAGGGAATACCATGGCTTATCGGATTCCAATTTTGTAAGTGGTAAATCATATTATGAAACACCTTGTTGAGGTGAAATACAGTCACTTCACATGAACCTAATCATAGTCAATTCAGATCTGTTTTCTGTCACTGAGGAGTATAGGTATTCTTTTTAAATTAATTTATATCTTTAATTTTCGTATTTTTGAACTAAAGAACATAACCCATTGCTTTGCTCTCTCTTTCTCCTAGGAGAATTTTGCTAATTTTTAGAGATTTATGGTGGCCACTCTTGCTTGAAAATAAAGAACTTCTATTCTTCTGTATCATATAACTACTAAACATATTTTCAAAACCAGATTCTCTTTTTATTCTTTAAATTCTTCCTGGCTTCAAAGCAAGTAAGACAGCTTGTAACTCACCATCTGTTAGAAATTTGAAGGGATGGTGACCAGTGCTTGAAAACTGCAGGAAATTGCTGCCAACAGATGGGGATGTTGTCATTTTTAGCCAGAAAACATCTGTCCTTCCCACTTTCCCTGCCAACCACTTTGCCTCTAAAGAGAAACAAAGGAAACATGTAACGCTGACAGCTTTCATTTTTCAAAGGCATTTGTATGTTAGTTTTCAGAAAAGAGACAGGAGGTCTGCTTGCAATGGAGTCCTGGAAAACCATCAAGAACAGAAAAAAGAAAATAGTTTTTTAAAAAAAAAAAATTCAGAGCTGAATATTACATCCTGTAGCAGCTCTACAAGCATAATCAGAAATTAGTTCCCAGGAAATAGAACAGCTGCTTTGATAACTTTCCAATCACCCCACCTACACTCCACCTTGCCATTTTAATAAAAGCAATTTGCTCACCGCTGAGGAACACTTTAAACATTTTTTTTTTACTAAAGAATGAAGATTGTATGGTTATGTCAAAATCTAAAAGAGGTGCAGATATACCAATTCTCCTGTGTTTACTAGAAAAGCAAAAATAAGATTTACTTCGTACTTTAGTAATCAAAGATGCAACTTTATTATCAAGAGGGTAACAAAAGAGCAGAAAACAACGTAAGCTGTGGAACCTAATTTAGGCTCAGGAGAGGTGGAGGTGGAGACAGGGGTGAAATCCAGGTTCTGACAGGTTCTGGAGAACCGGTAGCAGAAATTTTGAGAAGTTCGGAGAACCTGAAAATACCACCTCTGGTTGGCCCCAGAGTGGGGTGGGAATGGAGATTTTGCAGAATCCTTCCTCTGCTGTGCCCACCAAGCCATACCATGTCCACCAAGCCATGCCCACAGAACCGGTAGTAAAAAAAAAATGGATTTCACCACTGGGTGGAGACTGTCGATCACATGCTCCATAGATGTTCCTTTTATACGGAGATTAGGAAAAAATCATATTCTGCCAATAACTGCTAGGTATCCTGGCCGTTCCGACACTACCTATCTTCAGTGGCTGCTTAAGGATGAACAGTCTACAAGTACAGCACAGGTGGCCAGATTCTGCGCAGCGGCACTGGGGATTCATTGCAAACACGTGTCTTCTCCACCATAGCAATGTTATATAACAATTGCGGCAAACCCTTTGCACTGCTTAGTCATTTCTCTTCTAGCGTTGAACCTACAATGGGCCACACAGTTTAGGGATTGCAATTATCGTATAGTCAGACAATTTATAATTGACACTGGATTTTATTATAGATTTTAGTTGTTATTTATTATTTTATACTAGAAGTTTTAAGTCTATATATACTGAGTGCTTTTATTTGTTCTGGTCTAAGACTGTAATAATAAATTGAAATTGAAACCTAAGCAAATATTGCACGATATTATATTTTTTTCTAAGTTTCGTAACTATTATCTATTCTTGAAAGTCAGCATGATTGGCTGTAAGAAACCTTTTAGTGGCTGACAATTTTGAATATGGACACAAATACTCTACAGAATGTAGCTTGACCATTTGCACTGTGGCGGCTGAGAAGGCTTTTTTTGACATTTTAACCGTCTATTGGACAGGTATATCTTTCTAATATCTTTAAGAACAAACAAAATGCTTTTCACTTTAAAAAGAAAAACCATAAACAGTAATCTGTTCTGGGATTTTCATTATACCTGTAATCTTACATCAGCAATAAGTGCCATTGGACATACGGAACTCATTTCTGAGAAGACGTACAAATATAGGATTAATCTGCAGGCAGGAATATTAGAGAAATCCATTACTAATTTCTTTTCTGGCAAAATTGTGCAAAAAGAAAATGAGAAAGAACTCAAGGAAATCTCAGTTTGCAATTCTTAAAGAAAGCCACTCTAGAGAAAAGAACTGCAGCATGGGCACATAGCTTCATAGAGCTGGAGAAATAAAAAGGAGATTAATTCTAGAGAAGAAGGCTATGACAAGCATGGATGAAATCAGAGTGAATAAGGTTATTTCAATGACAATAAAAAAACAGAATAGTTAAAGCAGTGGCCTTTCCGTCTTTATGGGCATGAAAGCTGGACACAGAGAAAGAGTGAGAAAAAGGTCGATGCCTCCAGATGATGGATCTGGAGATGATTACTGTTAAATATACAACAAACCTATCTATCTTTTGGTAAGGGTCAAGAAAATAGATGAGAAAAACATCAGATATGGATGTGAGTGGGTTCAAAGTAATTACAAGGATGCAGAAGAGTTAGGAATTATTGTTGAAGACAAAGCATGAAGGTGAATATTTAAATAGAAGAGGATCTATGTAGCTCAGGGTGGAGTACTTACTTGATTAGGTAATAAACATCTGCAAGAAAACAGTTAAGCTCAGTTAACCAAGGACCCCATGGACAAGGACTCAGGCATGATGATTGTGACTGTGAGAGGGATCTCAGAGTCCTAGTGAACAATCACTTAAATATGAGCCAGCAGTGTGCAGCAGCTGCCAAAAAAGCCAACACAGTTCTAAGCTGCATAAACACAGGGGTAGAATCAAGATCATATGAAGTGTTAATACCACTTTATAATGCCTTGGTAAGGCCACACTTGGAATACTACATCCAGTTTTGGTCACCACAATGTAAAAAAGATGTGGAGACTAGGGAAAGAGTGCAGAGAAGAGCAACAAAGATGATTAAGGGACTGTAGGCTAAAACATATAAAGAATGGTTGTTAGAATTGGGTATGTCGAGTTTAATGAAAAGAAGGACTAGGGGTGACATGATAGCAGTGTTCCGATATCTCAGGAGCCGCCACAAAGAAGAGGGAGTCAAGCTATTCTCCAAACCACCTGAGGGCAAGACAACAAGCAATGGGCGGAAACTAATCAAGGACAGAAGCAACTTAGAACTACGGAGAAATTTCCTGACAGTTGGAACAATTAATCAGTGGAATAACTTGCCTCCAGAAGTTGTAAATTCTCCAACACTGGAAGTTTTTAAGAAAAGATTGGATAACCATTTGTCTGAAGTAGTGTAAGATTTCCTGCCTAAGCAGGGGGTTGGACTAGAACAGGGGTGAGCAATTGTGGCCCTTTTATAATCTGTGGACTTCAAATCCCAGAATTCCTGAGACAGCCAAGCTGGCTCAGGAATTCTGGGAGTTGAAGTCCACAGGTCATAAAGGGGCCATATTTGCCCACCCCTGGACCAGAAGACTTCCAAGGTCCCTTCCAACTCTGTTATTCTATTCTGTTCTATGACTTCAAACTACTGCATTAATTAACTAATATCTACTTTCCTTCCACATATGTGGATGTGATTCAAGTATAATTCAATTTTCCACTAAATCAATGGGACAAATTAATCAGGGGTCAATTCTATTGTATTCAGTGGAAAAAAGAGATTCCACTTAGCTTTGTTCAAATGTACATAATAATAACATACGGCAGGCAGAAAATGGAGAGGATATGGTTTGGATCATGATCCTTGTGTTAAAAATTGGCATTCAGTTATAGATAATTCATTGGTCAGGGGAATAATACATATTTTGCTTGTAGAAAAGTCATGTTTAAATATTCTATAGCAATTCTGGGAGTTTAAATTGTAGTACAACTAGAGAGTGTCACAAAATCTGCTACAGAAAACAGTTGTAGAAAAATAATAAAGAACCAGAACAAATGCATCTCCAGATAACTTTGCAAAGGAACCAGCCAGGATCGATTCATTTTACATAGCACTGTTCATTTCTACAGCTAGCAATATATACATTTTGCTTTTGAGGTCCCTCTAATTTTATTTTTCTGCTTAATAGTTCTATTCCAGCATTTGAGGTCAATTCACAGCCATAAAATGGCAAATCTTATAATTACAATTCTGGAGATTGTAAAGCGAATAACATACAGCAGAATGCCGGTACCTTCTTCATAATGTGTATTAGCAAGCAAACAGATGCATTTCTTAACATTTATGTTCGGAACATACCCTGAATCTTGAATAGATGGATAATTTGCCTGCAGAAGGAAAGTGCATTTGAGAATGAGGCATTTAGTTAAGAAATTTTGTATCAAGAAATGTGTCTTTCCTTAAACATGGCATTTACTAATGCCTAAACATTGAACGCAGTTAAGATGAGAAATTATTTTTCCCCTGAAAGCACTACAAAGATTGTACAAATTAGAAATATGTTGGTAGTGCGTAAAAAAAAAAAACCTCAAATATTTTTATTCTGTTTTTTCTTTTCCTTCATATTTTCCATTTTAAATAGCCAGATGAAAATCATTTCCCTTAAATTCTAGCTTTTCAAGCATAAAAGTGCTATGCTTAATGTATGAGGAATGATTTTGTGGCTGGTTGTCAGGCTGGTTCAGCCTTTCTTATGTACTATTTAGGAACAAAAGAAATAGGTTGTAATTGTACAACCTTTTTCCTATGTCTCATTTCACTGAGATGGAGTATTAGAAATAATATTTCAGGGGAATTTCTTGTTCCTTTTTTTTTTCAGGCTTGTGTAATTGAGGCATTAGCATACTTAATGCAAACTGGTTTTGTTCTGTGTGAACAGAGCCTTCACAATTTATGATCATTGTTTTCCCTTCAGATGGGTCCTTATGCAATCAATGTAGAGTGGAGTGCAAAGAGTCTTTTGAAATTTCCAAATAAAGTCAAAGATGTTGGGTGGACAATTTCTTCAATTTTTCCCAGTGAAAGGACAGATTCTCCATTCATTTTAAGGATGGGATTTCCCCTGGATGCCTGATAAACAAAAATCCACAATAAAATGCATAAACAAATACCAATATAGAAAAGGAAATAAAGATGATGGAAAATCTGGATAACCAATTCCAAAACATAGGCAATATATGTCAAACACATCTAATGTTTTTATGATTGTAAGTCACCCACAGTCACTTAGCTGAGTTGGGCAACTATAGAATTTGAATCAGTAAATGAGTAAATAAAAAGAGATCCCATCCACGCTAATCCACAATATGGAGAACAGTCATCTTTAAGGCCTTCCGGAATACCATCAGGGTAGTGGTGAGATTCAGCCAGTTTGGGCCGGCTCAGGTGAACCAGTAGTGAAATTGCTGGATGGCCCCGCCCCTCCCCTTCCAGAAGTCCCCATGTGCCCCATTTTGGCTCCCAGGTAAGTGGAGGGAGGCCTCCTATGCCCAAAATGGGGTGCGGCCCACAGGGTGCCCCCTGTGGCCCATTTTTACTTCCAGGAGGGTTCAGGGAGGCTACTAGACGCAAAACAGGGCATGGAGGGTGGCATGCCCCTCCCCCGTAGCCTATTTTTGCTCCCAGGAGGCTGCAGGGAGGCCTACTAGGCCCAAAACGGGGTGCAGGGGGTACAGCGCCCCCCATGGCCCATTTTAGCTCCTAGGAGGAGGCCTAC
Source organism: Arizona elegans (assembly GCA_022577455.1). NCBI lineage: Eukaryota > Metazoa > Chordata > Lepidosauria > Squamata > Colubridae > Arizona > Arizona elegans. Next base: position 190,180,432 of record JAKOOJ010000002.1, on the reverse strand, counting down.
TAGGCCCAAAATGGGGCATGGGGCGCAGCGCATCCCCCGGTGGCCTGTTTTTGCTCCCAGGGGGATGCAGGAAGCAGAGTGCTGCCTGTCACACCTCCTGGCCACACCCACCATGGCCACGCCCACCCACCCAGCCATTAGGGCATTGGTTGTTAAATTATTTGAATCCCACCATGCATCAGGGTGGGAGCCATTCACATTTCAGGGAGTGTACTTCTGAGCACTAGGCAATGGTCGGATAAAAGACAATTGAGCCTAGGAAGGAATGAGAACATGGCAAATGTCTCAGTAGGGACATTTTCTAGTTTCTTGAACTGTAAAGATCTGATGGAAGAGATGTATTTTCAGATTTGCAAGATTCTATTAATATAGCATTATAATAAAGATAGAGCTAATACTTCTCTGGGTATCCTTCTTGTCTGGACTACCTCACAGGGCTGACATCAATCTTGCAAGTTTGGCCCCATTCCTGTCTCGGTTGCCTAGTCTATAACTTTTCAATTGGTTACCTTACCAGGTGGCTTCTGACAAGCAAACTAAATTGGGGAAGCCAGATTCACTTACCAGCCCATTTACTTTTACTGTGGTAAAAAATGGTCACAAAATTGTGTCCAGTCATGTGAAATTATGGTTCCAATTGTGGTTGTTAGTCCAGGAGAAAAATAAGGGGTTGCAACTTAAATAATAAAAGGCCTGGAGAAAAAAAACATATGAAGAATGGTTGCAAGAATTGAGTGTGACTTGTCTAGAGAAAAGAAGGACTAGGGATGACACAATAACAGTATTCCAGTATTTGAGGGACCACCACAAAGAAGAGGTTGGGGGGGTCAACCTATTTTGCAAAGCAACAGGAGGCAAGGCAAGAAACAATGGATGGAAACTAATCAAGGAGAGAAACAACCTGGAATTTTTCAGGAGAAACAGAACAAGGCTTAAAGAGAGAAAACAAACCACAGATCTAATCCATTTCAGAGACTTTTCTGTAAGCTTCAGTGAAATTAACTACCTGATTTATGCTAATGGAAAATAGCCTGTCTACTGTGTTGTACTTCATAATATAAAAGACGAGTGTAAAATTATCTACCATAATTTCAATTTAGGAAAGGTTTCAGACAAGTCCATTGATACTTCAACATGCTTAAAATGCAAAAATCAAAGAAAGTAGTTTAGGAATCAGGTAAAAGTTGACAAGCCTATTCTGTAAAAAGAGGTCTTTTAGGATTGTTTTTTCCCCGCTCCTCCTCCATAACTTGCAAACTCAAAAGAGTGTCACTGGAGACTTCTAAAGAACCTGCAAAACTGATTGATTTTCCTTCAACCCATAGTATTTTAACAACTGGAATTCAAAGTTGTATTATTTTTCCCCCAGGTTATTTGAATTTCTGTAGAAATATTTTTTCATACCACTGATAACTGGCTAAATTGGGTGGGATCATTCAACAGGTGAGTGGAGGTTCAAAGCACTGTAAATTTCAGGATGCAATTATTTAACATTTGGATACCATTTAAATTCTTTAATATCTATTCATTGAGTGGGTTAACATATAGCACATGACTCAATTTAATCAGTTTAAATAAAACATAACAATAGTAATAACTTTATTGTCATTGTACGTGTATATACAGTAAACCCATACAATGAAATTCACTTAACACCCAAAGCCCAGGTCCAACAGACATAACAATCCTCAAACACACTCCCACCCACCAAAATTCCCCACCCCTAAACCACCCAAACATCCACACAACAGTCCAAGTAATGCTGTTCAACAACTCACTGATGGTGGCCCTTTAGTTCATTGTTGAGTACAATTATAGCTCTGGGATAAAAACTATTCAGAAAACGTATGGTCCGTAAGCACGATGGGAAGAGTCTCTGAGAATGTTATGCAACTGGCTCAGAACAACCAGAATAAACTTTAATTTATGAATACAAGCACTGGCTTTTCATCTGTGAAGACAAAACCAAGTCACATCTGGCTTGGGGTTTCCAGATGATGTTTGCCCACCCAATCCAGATGTTCAGAGCATTTGCTTCTGTTGTATTGTCCCTCACAACAGAAGACGATCTTCACAACAGAAGACGATTGTCTTCTGTTGTGAGGGACAACAGGGAAACACATGATTGCCATCACAATCTGTGAGGTATTTCTCCTCTGAAATGAAGAGGAAATTGTCCACACTCACCCTAGGCAAGAATTTTTCTACTTTCTTCTTGAAGCTCATTTAACTTGGTTTCTTTTTGAAGGTTTGTAGATATTGAGTAGTGCGGACTTACTGATAGAAGAAATGGTCTTTTTATTCAATCAATTGTTATTGTGTATTATATTTAATATTATTTAATTCTGCTTACTACGCATTGCCTAGAGGCCTAATAGATTGAGATGGAAAATAAATCCATAAATTGTGCTTTCGTGCAATTTGTGTACCAAGTAATTAATTATTCTTATTAAATGAGACCAAATTCCAACAAGCTCATTGTGCTTCAGTCTAATCCACCTCCCTGAATTATTGTATATAGAAAATTGGTCAAGAAAATATGGTCAAGAGAATCTATCTTGAAGTTTATGAAGAAAATGCAAAAAAATAATAATAATGCCTTAATGCAAGCAGTGCTTAGTTTATAATTGCAATTGGGACTGGAAATCTGGTCATATGTCATTACAGTTGTAAGTTCAGGCACCTATGTCACTGGAAGTAATTTTACAACCTATTTCATGGTGGTTGATAAGCAAAAGTTGCAGTCGTTAAACAAACCTGATCATTTTTTATCTGAAACTGGCAAAAAACATTGCGAATCTCAGTCATATGACTATGGCATGTTGTGAAGCTGGCCCATGTGACCTGTGGAGCAAGCTGACCATCTACACGCCCTAAAATACTCATAACTGTTTGAAGTTATGACAGCAAAGGAATAAAATATAGGTCATAAATCAGTGGTGGGATTCAAAAAATTTTACTATTGGTTCTGTGGGTGTGATGTGGCTTGGTGGGCGTGGCTTGGTGGATGTGACAGGGGAAGGATACTGTAAAATCTCCATTCCCACCCCATTCCAGTGGAAGGATACTGTAAAATTTCCATTCCCACTCCACTCCTGAGAGAAGGTTACTGCAAGATTCCCATTCCCTCCCCACCCCACTAACCTGCTTTCCAGCTCCGTTCTCCTGTTCAGGACAACAAAAGAAGACCAAGCTGATCAGCTGGGACTCAGGAGGCAGCAAATAGATGAGGGCAGGGCCAGTCTGAGGTGGTATTTGCCAGTCAGGGGTGGGTTCTACTTACCTTTACTACCAGTTCACAGTGGGTCATGCACAGAAGCATTTTGATGATGTCGGGGTCAGTGGGTGGAGCCTCCCGCCGGTTTACTACCGGTTCTATAGAACCGGTGCAAACCGGGGGCAACCCACCACTGTTGCCAGTTGTCTGAACTACTCAAAATTTCCGCTACCGGTTCTCCAGGACCGATCAGGACCTGCTGAATACCAGGTCCTGTCATAAATTGAGAACAATCTATAGATGTATGTAAACAAAAATGTGCCAGTGTTTCCTCAACATACATTAATCTCCATGAGTTTGGAGGTAAACAAGAATGTATGTGTACACAAGTGTTTCTCAAACATGGCCATTTTAAGATGCATGAGCTTTAACTTCCAGAATTCCTTCAGCCAATCATGCTTATCTTAAAACATGCACATATTAAAGTGGCCATTATTAAAAAGTGTCAGGCTTTCATTCCAGAATGCTATATATGGAACAGTGGGTTGGACTCACAAGAAGACAGATATTAGCTAAATGTTAGATAAAAAGAAAACCTTCCCAACAGTAAAAGAAACATTTGAGAACCAACTACCCAGAGAGATGGTTGCTTACCTTCACATGGAAATCCTAGACAGCTTCAATACTTGGCATGCTTCAATTTAGATTCTTACAATAACCAGAGACTTGCATTAATGCTCCCTTTGAACTCCATGGTTCTATATTCAATGTGCAGAGCAAAGGGCTTGAGAAGGCCTTTGGATGAGACAACAATAGTTGCTATAGCCCAAAGTCTTTGTTTCACTTCCTGGCTTTCTTAGCATCCCTTTAGGAGCCCGACACAGTTCTTAGGCCAAGCAATATTAAAGGGAGGATTTGTTGCTGCAATTCCCAACAGCAAGGCAGCAGGAGATAGCAGAGAAAAAGGCAAAAGCAGGAAAACCTGAATTACTTGCAGATAAGACCTTTGCTAGACAAATGGTGAGTTCTTGGTCAAACAGTCCAAGGTCAGGCCAAAGATTTACAAAGCCAAGTCGAGGGAAAAATGAAGCCCAAGTCAATTAACCAGCCAGGGTGATAAATAACTGGGTTCCAGGTAAGAGTCACTGAATGTGAAGCTAGATGTTCAAGTTTGCTTCTAGCGAGGGAAAACAGTTGCTGTGAAGTTTAAATTTCCTCCCTACAAAATATGCATGCCAATCTTTCCTTAAGCTTTGCTATTCAGTTCAGTGCAGTGGTGGGATTCAACAATTTTTATTACCGGTTCTGTGGGCATGGCTTGGTGGGTGTGGCATGGCTTGGTGGGAATGGCAGGGGAAGGATACTGTAAAATCACCATTCCCTCCCCACTCCAGGAGAAGGTTACTGCAAAATCTCCATTTCCTCCCAATCAGCTCGGGAGGCAGAGAATAGATGGGGGCGGGGCCAGTCAGAAGTGGTATTTACCGGTTCTCCAAACTACTCAAAATTTCCACTACCGGTTCTCCAGAATTGGTCAGAACCTGCTGAAACCCACCTCTGGTTCAGTGTCTTGCTGCTTGCTTACAAGTCACACACTTTGGCAGATGCAAAGATCCCAGGAGGAGTTGGGGGTGGGGGTGGGGGAGAGTAGCGAGGGCATGAAGCAGCCTGACTCCCAGGACATGACATTTTGTCTTTTAATTGTAATATTGTGTTGTTTTTAATGCATGAACTCTTTCCTCATATATGGAGCTCACTGGATGACTTTAGATCTTGTTCAACATACCTCATAAGGTTGTTGTGAAAATGTAATAAGCCAATAACTCCTTGAGGACTTCCTTGAACTCAAGAGAGAACTACTGAATAAACAAAACTTGGGTGTGTTAAATTTGTCTCAACCATTTTTTTTTTCTGTTTCTACTTTTAAATAAAAATATTTGTGCACATACACATCTGGAGAAACACCATTTCCTAATTATATCTGCACACATATTTTATTAACTGGCTCACATAACTTTTGCAGACAGGTCTAGTACCGCTTTATAAAGCCTTAGTAAGAAAGACTACACTTGGAATATTGCATCCAGTTTTGATCACCATATTATTAAAATATAATAATTCAGAAAGAGTTTGGAAAGAGTGCAGAAAAGAGCAGCAAAGATGATTAGGGAGCTGGAGGCTAAAACATATTGAGAATGGCTGCAGGAACTGGGTATGTCTAGTCTAGTGAAAAGAAGGAGTAGGGGTGACATAGCACTGATCCAATATTTGAAGGGCTGCCACAAAGAAGAGGGAGGTCAATCTATTTTCCAAAGCAGCAGAAGGCAAAACAAGAAACAATGGATGGAAACTAATCAAGCAGACAAACCACTTAGAAGTGAGGAGAAATTTCTTAAGAGTGAGAACAATTAACCAGTGGAGCGGTTTGCCTTCAGAAATTGTGGGTGCTCCATCACTGGAGGCTTTTAAGAAGAGACTGGACAGCCACTTGTCTAAAATGGTATAGGACAGGGCTGTCAAACTCCCAGCCCGCAGGCTGGATGCGTCACATGCTGGCCACGCCCACACCCAGTTTAGCAAAGGGGGAAATTGTTCCAATACGTCACGTGATGCCGCAGTAATGATGTGAGTTTGATACCCCTGGTATAGGGTCTCCTGCTTGAGTGGGGGTGGGGGTTGGACTAGAAGATCTTTAAAGTCTCTTCCAACGCTGTTATTCTTTTATCTGTTACCTCCTAAGACCTGCTTAACATAATGATTGAATGAGTAGAAAGGAAGACTAGGCATGAGCAAATCAGTGGAAAATATAATTGTTGTTGTTGTTGTTATTGTTGTTGTTGTTATTATTATTATTATTATTATTATTATTTAATCTTTAGTGAGATTCACAGCCTTTGAGGCTGGTTAATAGCTCAGCAGCTCGAGTCCTAACCAAGGACCTAGGAACTGTTAAGGTATCGTCGGAGGATGTAAGCTGTTCCGAGTAAGGTGGTTTTTTGTAGAGTCAAAATGTTCAAATCCGGCAATTTTAGAATTTCTAAATAGCGGGGTAGCCCTTTGGGTATTGCTCCAAGGGCTCCAATTACAATCGGGACAACACACAATTTCTTTTTCCACAATTGCTCAACTTCAATTTGTAAGTCCCGGTACTTTGTGATTTTTTTCTTGCTGCTTATCTTCAATTCGTGCATCACCAGGTATTGCAATGTCAATGAACCATACTTTTTTCTTTTCAAGTATTGTTATGTCAGGTGTGTTGTGGACCAAGTGCCTGTCAGTCTGAATCCTAAAGTCCCACAAGATCTTGAGTTTCTCATTCTCTAAAACTTTCTCAACCTGATGTTCCCAGTGGTTTTTGCTGTACTCAAATCCAAACTTCTGGCACAATTTCCAGTGAATGATCTTAGCAACACGGTCATGGCGTTGTAGGTAGTCAGTTTGTGAAATTTTGCTGCACGCACTGATCAGGTGGTTGACTGTCTCATCTTTCTCATTGCAGAGGCGGCATTTGCTGTTGATGGTAACATGTTGAATTTTTGCCTTCATGCAGTTTGTGGCTAGGGCTTGATCTTGAGCTGCCAAAATAAAGCTTTCTGTTTCTTTTTTCAGTACTCCTGATCTTAACCAGTTCCAAGTTAGTTTCTGGTCAACTTTGCCTTCAATATTTTTCAAGTATTGGCCATGCAGAGCTTTGTGTTTCCAATTTTCAGCTCGCTGCTCAATTACTTCTTTCTTATATTCTGCTTTTGTTTTAGTTGTCTTTAAAAGGCCTCCTTTATTTACTTCCTTAATCATTGGTTCTTCACTTTTCTGGATGTAATCATTCAAGCTGCATTTTTCTTCTTCCACAGTCTGCTTTACTTGTAGGAGTCCTCGACCACCCTCTGCTCTTGGTAAATATAATCGGTCAACATCACTTTTACGGTGCAAGGCATGATTCATTGTCATAAGCTTCCTTGTTTTTCTATCCAAATTGTCTAACTCCATCTGGGTCCAGTCAATTATTCCTGCAGAGTATCTAATCACAGGTATAGCCCAGGTATTTATGGCTTTTATGATGTTTCCTCCACTCAATTTGGACATTAATATCTTACGAATTCGCCGAATGTACTTGGCTGAAGTTAATTCCTTGACTTTATCATGCATTAAGTCAGAGGCTTCTAAAATCCCCAAGTACTTGTAGCCTTCTTCTGATTTTACTGCCTTTATCATTTCTTCATTCTCTAGTTCTATTCCATCCTCTTCTATGATCTTGCCTGCTTTGGTTGCTATTGTTGCACATTTGTCAATTCCAAACTGCATACCAATGTCTTGGCTGAATTCTTTTGTGTTTTCAATTAATAAATTCAGTTCAGTTTTTGTTTTACCAAACAGCTTCAAACAGCTTCAAACAGTTTCAAACAGCTTTACCAAACAGCTTTATTATTATTATTATTATTATTATTATTATTATTATTATTATTATTATTATTATTATTATTATTATTTAAAAAAGGAATATATTGTGAAACTGAGGGAGAGAGAAAAAGGAAAGACTGGGAAATGAAAAGAATGGAAAGCTGACTAACCAAACCATCTGAAAGAGGATCCAGAAAAAAAGAAAAAGAAGAAGAAGAAGAAGAAGAAGAAGAAGAAGAAGAAGAAGAAGAAGAAGAAGAAGAAGAAGAAAACAGTTTTTCTTTGAAAGAAAAAGTGCCTCTTCCCAGAGGCAGCTTGGGCAATCAGTAACAGTAACACAGCTGGAAGGGACTTTGGAGGTCATCTAGTCCAACCCCCTGCTCACGCAGGAGACCTGTACTAGGAATTCGAACCGCTGAACTGCCGACCTTTCTGATCAACATGCTCAGTGTCTTAGCCACTGAAGTGTTGTTGTAATTATAGTGATTATATACATATTTCCTTTAGTTCATCCTCCACAGCCCCAACACCAAGCTTTAATTGGGTACATTTGTGCCCAGATATTTGTGAAGTTTTTGAATTTGAGAGAGGGCATGCTGCATGTCTTCATCTCTGACTGTACTTAACATCCATTTCCCTGCTAATTTTAGGTTGTATATTGAAACAGAGCATAACCCTAACATTTGGTGTGCAAGCAGTTATAACAAATATATATTATTGTGTGGATATGCATTCCATTGTGGGAATAGATACAGCAAATATATATTTCTGTGAACTGAAAAAAAAAATGACCTTTTCCCCATCCTTAATTGATTATATTCCTTCCTAACTAGAAATTGGGCATTAGTTGTAACTGAACGCGAATATATTTTTGAAGGGATTGCAACTGTTTGCTATCAAAATGCAAATATTTTCAAAGATTTAAGCACATAGCGACAAAGCCAACTCAAATCTTGAACAAGAATCCAAGAAATTATTATAACTGCAAGTTATGTATGTATGTATGTGTATGTATGTATGTATGTATGTATGTATGTATGTATGTATGTATTTCTCTTTAGCCAGGTTCTTCCTACGTAAACCAAGATTTTTATGCAGCCCTAGTTCAGTGAAATCACACTCCACTAATTTCTAGGCTTTTTTTCTGGCAGCCAGAGTGTTTGCTGGCTGCCAGAAAAAAAGCCTAGAAACTAGTGGATTGTGATTTCACTGAACTAGGGCTGCATATAAATCTTGGTTTATGTAGGAAGAACCTGGCTAAAGAGAAATACACATAAAGCCTACGAAAAGGAAAGAAAACATGTGTGTGTGTGTGTGTGTGTGTAGTTAATATTTCGGGTTTCTTCCCGTGTAATTGTAGATATATCCCTAAAAGGGTATAAGCGACGTTTCGACAGAATCTCATCTGCCATCATCAGGCTTATGTGAGGGGTCTTACTGCAAAAGACCCCTCACATAAGCCTGATGATGACAGATGAGATTCTGTCAAAACATCGCTTATACCCTTTTAGGGATATATCCACAATTACACGGGAAGAAACCCGAAATATTAACTATACACACATATATACCCGTGAAAACTTACATAGATAGATAGATAGATAGATAGATAGATAGATAGATAGATAGATAGATAGACAGACAGACATCAATATAAGCTTTGATCCAGCGTATTATATAATCTTGATATATAGATCCAAACAATAATCTCCAACTAATAAAAACGTGAAATATATAATCATTGAATTCCTGTTTTGGGCTTGCTCAAGCAAGTATGATGACAATTTCTGTTACTTTCTTCCAATATACTTTCAAACACAGATTCACTCGAAGACGTCATGCTGTCTTGGATGTACAATGATTGTTCTTTCAAAAGGTACAATTGTATATGGTACATTACTCACACACCAAGTATTGCGCATGTTTGCAGAGTTGCTAGTGTGAGATGGATGGCTTTATAAATCGGAAAAATAAATAAATAAACCAATCAACCATTGTCAGTAATCCCAGGAAAGCAGAACTACACAGTCTTGATATTCATTTCAAAATTTTCTCCCTGTAATCATCCTATATTGGAAAATCTCTTTAAAAACAAGGGTTAAATAATGAATTCTCAATCAGGAACTTTATAAAGCTGAATGAAGCCCAGCAGCTGAATAGGGTGTCAATTGTTATGATTTCTGTCTGAATTCATTTCCCAAAATTAAATAAGAAGCCTGCCTTCTTTATTTTTGCAGGACGGAAGTAATTTAGATTCTGACAATAAATCTGGGGCAGGAAAGAATAGATTCAACCCTTTGCAACATGCTCAGGCAGTGATCCTGTTGTTGAGCCTCATTAATTCCTGCTTATAATACCTGTTGCAAGGTAAGCTCCTATGGGTAAGACCTGAAGTGCTAATTCCTCTTTGCTGAAATCAGAGGAAGAGGATTTGTAAGCTACTTCCACTTCTGTAACCTTCCAGTCAAACACTGGTTGTTTCTGTCACTCTCTTCGAGACTGTTTTCACAAGCCATGTCAGAAGAATAAATACTGCCTTTTTTATATGGGAATATATATTTTAAGAGCAGCAGGACTCAGTCAATGTGAGCTTTTACCTTAGATGACTTGCATAATATAACAAGTTCTTCAACTGTTTCACTGGAAATTTACATTTTCTTTTATGACAATTGAAATTGCCCAAAAGGCCCAGGCTACCACAGTTTAAATATGGAAAGAATATTCACAAATGCTGTCATATCAAAAAAAAAAAAAAAAAGATAATGTGAGTTAACTTCAGCTTTTTTACATTTGCTAGAGCAAAACATGCTCAATTGGTTGAACTTGACATTAACATTTTCCAAACAGCTCTTTTATTACATAGCTCAGCCTTCTGTTACCTCTTTTACTTTTCATGTTCTCTGTCTCAGATTATTTATTATTACTGTTATTATTTTTACAGCCCTGCATGTTCCATTCCTTTCATTTACATTCTTGGCTTTCTTCTCATTGTAGCTAAGGAGCACATAGTTAACTCTTTGGTGATTCTGAGCAGATACACACTTCCTAAACAACTCAGAAGATTCATCTTTCAGTTTCATCTGCTGTGGCACAATCAGTAAATTCATAATTTTAAATCGCATGGACCACTAAAATGATCTGCCTAATTACCGGCTGGGTTGTCATGTGACTGGGTGGGCGTGGCCAACTCTATGTCACTCACATCAAGGGGCACCTCGCTAGCCTCTACTCACCCCTCACCTCCCAGCCACTCCTCGCCTCCCCGCCCGGGCTCCTTAGGGCCCCAACAGGAAGCAGTTGTTGGAGCTAAGCAGCCTCCATGAAAAAGAGTGGGCAAAACAGTTCAGTTCAAATTGGATCTGACCGAGAAAGAGGCTCAGTAGAAGCACCTCACTGAGGACTACGAACATAGGCTTTCCAAGCAGAAGGAAGACCTGTGGGAGTGCAAGGCCAGGTACAGGGCCTGGAGGCTCAGCGGGCTGAGATGGTCAGCCAGTTCCAGGCCATGATGCAGTCCCACTGGAACAAGGTTCTCTGGCTCTTCGCCACCAGCAGCACTTCCCTCCAGCCTTCGCCCAAAGCCCTGCACCAGGAGGCTGAAGCAGACCCCAAGTTGGAATTTCTGTCCCCCTCCAATCCACACAAAAAGACCCCGAAAAGGGAGACTCTCTGCAGCAACACAAACATTCATTGCACGTATCTGTGCCAGGGGCCATAGCTTGAGGACCCCTGATTTAGTGCAATATAAAAAATGCAAATAATTTTTCTGTGGACCACCAAAATTTTCTCACGGACCACCAGTGGTCCATGGACCACCAGTTAGTGACCACTGTGCTGTGGAGTTCAATGGAATAGTTGCAGTGGTGGGTTGCCCCTGGTTCGCACCGGTTCTATAGAACCGGTAGTAAAACCGGCGGGACGCTCCTCCCACCGACCCCGAGGTCATCAGAATGCTTCTGCACATGTGCAGAAGAGTGTGCACGAGCGAAGCAAGCATGCGCACGGCCCCGTTGTGAACTGGTAGTAAAGGTAAGTAGAACCCACCCCTGAATAGTTGTGAACTAAAGCAGAGTCTTTCTCTGTCCACACATTGCTCCTTTACACACACCCTCCTGAAAACACAATCTGAGTTTGTAAATCACGTTTCACTCAAAAGATATGTAAATAAAGTAAATTTTATCTCAGTCCTTTGTGCTGAATAATTTAGAGCCGTGTTGTGCTGAGCATACATCCTATCTGGAGATTTCAGCACAAATCCTTTTCTTAAATTCAGTTCATTTGCTCCTAGTATCATTTCCGTGAGGAGCAAACAGAGGAGGAGAACAAAGAAGCTGGAATCATTTAGCAAGCCTTGTCTTTACTCTAATTTGAACACTCTTTGGAGCTTACATATGTAAATAAATTTCTGCAGTGATATATACAGTATTTCCATCCACTATGTGAATGCTGATTTTCAGGAACAAATCCACAAGATGGTTCATCAATTTTTGCCCTCACTCTTCCTGGGTTTTGTTGTTTATAAGGCACATTATTATATATTTAACTTTTTTGGTGATAGTCATTAAGAAAATCCATGTATTCCTATGTATTCTGTGTATATGTATTCTATGAAGAACAGTAACAGGAATTGGGCATGGCTAGTCTAGTGAAGAGAAGGACCAGGGGAGACATGACAGCAGTGTTCCAATATTTGAGGGGCTGCCACAGAAAGGAAGGGACCAAGCTATTTTCCGAAGCACCTGAAGACCAGACAAGGAATAATGGATGGAAACTGATCCAGGACAGATTCAACCTAGAAATAAGGAGAAATGTTCTGACAGTGAGAACAATCAACCAGTGGAACAGCTTACCTTCAGACGTTGTGGGAGATTCATCACTGGAGGCTTTCAAGAAGAGATTGGACTTCCATTTGTTAGAAATGGTGTAGGGTCTCCTGCTTGAGTGGGGGGTTGGACTAGCTGACCTATAAAGTCCCTTCCAACTCTGTTAATCTCATTTTATCTCATCTCATCTCACCTCATCATCTATTTTTGTAAGGAAATCAGCCATAAATGCTGGAAACTGGCAAGGAAAATCATAAATCGTGATCATGTAACCACAAGAATGCTGCAGTCAGCTGTAAAGGTGAACCAGCTGCCAAGCTCCTAAAATGTGGCTGTTTGACTGCAGAACCGTAAGAACTCCAAAACTTTTTTGCAGGCATAAGAACTCCAGAACTGCATCATAAAGTGAGATGGGTGTCATACAAGTCTAATAAATACATAATAAATTAATAAATAATAGCTTTTGCGGGGAGGAGGTCCACCATAACTTCGAATTGTCATTAACTGACCAGTCATTAACTGAAGAATACCTGTATGCTTTATCTGCACATAGCTAAAATCTTCATGTATGTTATGCCTGTTTTTTCTCTTCTGCTCACTAACACAATGCCTGTGTTAGTTTTAAGGGTTTTTTTTTTTAGCTCCTTCTGTCTTTGGTTGCCCTCCCAGCTAAGAAATGTGGAGAAGTGTAGTTTTTCGATCCCTGTCCCATCCTTCAGCTGCCTTTGGTTTGGCTGTCTAAGGCTGGAGTTTTTGAGGTTCTCCAAAATTCCGAATTGCTACTGGGATCATAGCACCCTCTCATCTTTTCTCTTAGAGGGTTTGGGGGTGGGCACAGGGGTGAGCTTGAAAAATTTTACCAAGGGGTTCTCTGCCCAGTTGCTGGGTGGGCGTGGCCATGGTAGGCATGGCCTATTCGGCCTCCTGCAGTATGGCGGGGGGCATTTTTGGCCTTCCTGGGCTCCGGAGGCTTTCCTTGAACCTCCAGGAGGGCGAAAATGGCCTCTCCAGGCTCTGGAGGCTCTCTGGTGGCTCTTTCCGAACTTCCGGTAGGCCTGTTTTTCGCCCTCCCTGAGCCTCCACATGCGCCCTGCACTTACCTGTATCCAAAACAGGCTGCATGGGACTCCTGGGAGGGATGGGGTGGGTTGGGCCAGCCAGGAGTGGGATTTGGGGGTTCTCCAAACTGCACAGAATCTCAGCTAGAGGTTCTCCTGAACCCCTGCAAACCCCCTCAGCCCACGCCTGGGTGGACAGGCAGAGATCATGTTCATCACCAGCATGGGTTACCTGTAGCTTCTGTTAGATTTAAAATGCTGCTACTGCTCATGGTTTGGCAATTGCTTACATTCCTGAAGATGCCCCTATTGTGATCTCCTGTCCAAGTCCTGCCATTTCAGTGTTCCTAACTCTTTTAAGGGGTCCTTGGTGCTCTCTGAGCTTGCTTACAAGTAAGCAACTTAGCTCAGAGACCACCAAGAACTCCTCATTTCAACCCTGAGCTACAAATATTCTCCTTTATTGGTAACTCATTAAGGTCAGCAGCTCCCATCCTCCATACTCATCAGATGCCAAGGTTCTTCCACTGCATAGTAACTCTTTCCGACTGCACATCCATATCCATGTGTCTACAAGAGCAATTTTTGTATGATAGATTGGAGGCTAGAGTCTTTAGCTTGTGGCTAGACTAACGACTCAGAGTTGCAAACTAGGGAGGGAATACTAGTGCTTAAAATGTGGAAATATTACATTTAAATTTTTGCTTTAAAATTCATATAAAAAAGCACGGAAATGTATGTTAATTAAAATGCTTCCATGATACATTTCATTAACAACTATATACAGTAAAGGAACCATATGAAAGCTAGATGTTCATGAATTAAAATGAAGGTAGATTGTTGTACCTTTTTAAATTTGCAAAAGAAACAATACCTTAAGGGATCAGACTTTAAACTAATTTGGACTGTAAGATGCATAGAACATTAAAACTAATTTGTCTATCTCTAACAGCAAAACATATAGCAATGGTGTTTCGCAAATAAACCCGAGGGCAATTTTGTGCAATATGGTAAATCAGATCAGGAGATGATTTCAAGCATATTGCAAAGAAGGAATATGGTTGCATGCATGAATTGTTTCTTTTTCCCATCAGAGATGAGAGCAAAGATGATCTTTAATCAGCAGATCCTTCTTGTGCCTTGCTCCATTTGTTTCCTGTCATCCTAATCATTGGGCTTCATGATGTAAAATAACTTTGATGTTAATCGCACAATATTTTCTCCTTGACTTATTTCCTCAGGTCCTGATAAAGATCGCCATGTGACAATTAAGGGATGTGTCATCTTAGTTTATTTCAGTTGTGTCAAAAAACCAACAACTCTGGAGTGCCTTACTTCAGGCTTAGCAGTCCAACAAGAACTTCTTATTAATTGGGGAAATGATAACCTTTATAAGAGCAAACAAAACCATAACATAATATGCACACAATATGGGAAAATAAAGAAAATCCAGAGTGCTTTTCAAGAGTAGATTAAAATATTTCCACTGAATAAAAGTTAGGTGTTATCACAGTCTTCTACAAGCTGGTGTCCTTCAACTATATTCTGTAATTATAACTCTAATACCACGTAGGAGGAAATTAGAAATTGCTGTCTATTTGTTTTCAAAAGAGACAATAAGTTTGTTTTCAAAATGAATTTTCACCAAAACATAATAGTTCTTGTCTCCATTTTTCTAGAAATTGGTATTAAAAATGTAATATAATAAGAGCATTACTGAATTAGTGTTTTGACCTAGGCCTCCCAAGATCATGAAGCAGACTCCTCATCTCGATAAAACCTCTTTTATTAGGTTAAAGGGAATTCCTCTCCAGCAAAGTCCTGTCAAACAGTCTTTCATGAGATTTCACAACTACAAACCTTTATTGGGCTTAGAGAGTTGCCAGGCTGATATCTTGCAAACTCCATGCTGTAGCAGCAATTACATGGCAAGAAGTCAGGAACAGATCTTCACCCTAATGAACTGAACTAATTGCCTCCTGCAAACTCCCCTCCCCTTCACTCTTCTTTATTCCCTATGGGAGGGGCCATTCACCATCCACCTGTGCCTTTACTCCCGAGTTGGCCCTTGTTCCTTAACTGTTCCCTTCTCCTGGCAGCTCTGCACATGGGCAAATTGGGAACAGGATCCAGCTGTTCTTCTGCCCCACTGATACCCAACTCCGAAGGCAGCTGATAACTGTTGGATGCCCTGGCCCCTTCTCTGCCTCCGATGCAGAACACTCATCAGAGCCTTCTCCAACTCCAGGACTGGCCCATGTTCCTCCCAACCTCCTCACTGTCTGAGTCTGCCACCAGCTTTGCTGGCCATATGTGGGCCACAACAATTACCATATTTTTCGGAGTATAAGATGCACCTTTTTCCCCCAAAAAAGAGGGTGAAAATCTGGGTGCGTCTTATACTCCGAATGTAGCCCCGCACAGCTTCTCAAACGAAGGTTTCAGAGTCTGAAAAAAGCATCAGAAATAAAGCTTCAGAAAAGAAGCCCCCAAACAGAGTTTTAGAGGCTTTTTTTCTGAAGCTCTGTTTCAGAGGTTTTCAGAGGCAGAAAAGAAAGGTTTTTTTGAAACAGAATTTCAGAAGTTTCAGAGGCAGAAAAAAAGCAAAAAAAAAAAAAAAAAAAAGCAAGGCACAGAGCTCAAAACCAGGGAACCTGTTGCTAAAATTCACCTCTGGGAACAGCTGATTGGGGGTATTCCAGGAGGCCGATCCATCTGCCAATCAGCTTTTTTCTTATTTTCCTCCCCAAAAACTAAGGTGTGTCTTATACTCCGGTGCATCTTATACTCCAAAAAATACGGTAGATCCCTGATGTATCTAGTCCAGTCCAACCAACTGCATAAGTCTCCCAGCAGATGGCCTTCAAAGGAAGTCATACTACCATCGAGGCTAATAGCTTTTAATCCTTATGACTTCCTTGAGTTGATCCAACTTTCTTTTGAAGCCTGACTGGTGCCAAACCACAAAGTTGATGAATTGTGCAGGAGAAAAAAAAATCCTTTTGTCTTTCCTGATTCTTCCAGGATTTAATTTCATTGATGACTTCCAGTTCTAGTATTTTTGGAAAGGGAAAATAATAGCAACAGCACTTAGACTTATATACCACTTTACACTGCTTTACAGCCCTCTCTAAGTGGTTTACAGAGTCAGCATATTGCCCCCAACAATTTGGGTCCTCATTTTACCCACTTCGGAAGGATGGAAGGCTGAGTCAACATTGAGCCTGGTGAGATTCAAACTGTCAAATTGTAGGCAGCCTGCAGTCAGCAGAAGTAGCCTGCAGTACCTCTAACCACTGCGCCACTATGGCTCAAAATAATAATTCTTGTCTCTTCTTGTCAATCATCTCCTTTCTCTGCTGCATATTGTGATCATCTCAGCTACCTACTTCTCAGCTATCTCCTGTCTAGATTAAAAAGCCCCAAAAGTCACAACCTTTCCTTGGAGAGAAGCTGATCCAGCCCTTTGATCATCTTACTTCTCATAAAATGTTTTATGACATCACATCATCGATTTATATAAGGGTTTTCAGATGTAGGCTCATCCTATTCTAATTACAAATGCAGGGGGATTGGGTTTTTTTTTTCCTGTCTTGAATATGAGATGCATATTCAATTGTGAAAATGAGAAGTTTCTTTGTAGAAAGCTCTTCCTTGTCAGAACATGTTGCTCGGAAACATTTATCTCAACTCCAGACCTGTATTCTTGTTGCTCTTATTTTATTTTATTTTTTGCTTTATCTGGTGTCCTATTCTCTGTCTAAAATTGAAAACAACTAAAAACAACTCTCCATTTCCTGGTTTTGCTTGAGGTTACCTAGTGTCCCCTCTCCCCATTCACAACTCCAGTGCCTTCAAACAAACAAACAGCTCTTCCCACACAAAACCTGACCCTTTTTACTTTTTATTGTCACTCAGGGACAAGGTGCCTTGTCTCTAGACACATAAGGTTGGTTTGTTATTTAAAGGTCCAGCTGCTCCCTATCACAAGTAGGGAGTATGGGTTTATTTTACTTACACACACGTCAACCCACATACACTCCATATATTCACTAACCTAGCAACATAATATAATGAGTTTGGAAAGGAATAAGAAATAGTCAGCTAAAGAAACTAAAGCCATTGGATAAGAGAAATAAAAGAAAGTGTGGCTAAAATTAACATAGCTAAAACTAGTTAACACCAACACCATTTAGATACTTTCCTTGTTTCCACCATACTTATATAACTGCTTTGTATATTGCCATTTTTTTATTCTTTACATATCATTTCCTGCTTTAAAAAAGAAATCTCAATGCAGTTTATAATAAATATATGCCTTTTGACAATTTGCAACTGTTAATAAAACAGGCATCCGAACATTAAATACGTAGAACAAAGAGTAAACTAATTGAATGATTAGTTCGATTACATGTCCGAGTCATTGATTAATAGGGAAAGGCAATGCTGTGAATATAAAAATAACTGTAGCAAACCAAAATGGAGACTGCTCCCTTTTTCCACTCTGTCTTTGGAGGTGACCAGGGCCAAACCGAGCTCCTCTCTCTGCCTGCTTCTATCAGACCCAAGTTCATCACACCTGCCTGCAGACAAAGCTCCCAGCAAGCCGATCTAAGCCAAAGAATAGGAATCTTACTCACCCGCTCTCAGTTCAACCTGAAGACACCCTAAATGTCAACTCACAAAGCATCCCTGGCCTGCTCTCGAATTGCCATAGACCGTGTGTGTGTGGGAAAACCGGTGAAGCAGCATGGCAGCCAAAAACAAAAGCACATTCCAGACATATCTCTCTCAAGGCTATCTCCCAGGGTTACCCACAGTGGCCGGAGGGGAGTGATCTCTACAACCCACAAAATTGTTCTGTTGACGAATGTGACTAATGACACACCCTGGGGGGAGGGGGGAAACAGGGTTATGCCTGGGTCGTAAATTATGTGGGGTCAGAGTTGGCTTCACTTGGAACATGCCGACATGAAGCTCCTAATAAATAACTGGATTTCTTTTGAAGCTTGGCTTGAGGCTCATGATTTAATTAGGGCATCCTTCGGAACCCTGACACTAAGTGTGAGAAGTAGCACAGTAAAAAGCTGAGAATCCACAGTGCTCCATTCTTAATCAAAGATATACAGGTAGTCATCCATTAATAACCCTTTCTTTAGTGATGGTTGGAAGTTACAACAGCACTGAAAAAAGTTACTTATGATCATTTTTCACATTTACGGTCCATTGCAGCATCCCCATGGTCATGTGATCAAAATTCGGGCACTTGGCAACCGGCATGTATTTATGTTGGCTGCAGTGTCTTGGGGGTCATGTGATTTCCACAATCTTCTGACAAGGAAAAGTAATGGAGAATCCAGATTCACTTAACAACCATGTTGCTAACTTAACAGCTAAAGTGATTGACTTAACAATTGTTGCAAGAAAGGTTGTAGAATGGGCCAAAAGTCACTTCAAGGTCTCAAAAGTGTCTAAACATACACACACCTTTCTTCTTCTTCTTCTTCTTCTTCTTCTTCTTCTTCTTCTTCTTCTTCTTCTTCTTCTTCTTCTTCTTCTTCTTCTTCTTCTTCTTCTTCTTCGTCTTCTTCGTCTTCTTCGTCTTCTTCTTCTTCTGGACAACAGGACTGTTTTTCCTTGAGGAAGAAGAACAAAATAGTTCATTTCTTATCCAGGAAACTTCATCAGTTGTAAGAGGGGGGGGGTGTCTGACCAGATGATCTATCCCTTCATCCACCACCATCCAGTCTTAACTGCCAGTACCTATATTCCCACTTCCCCCATCACAACTGATGAAGTTTTTTAGGTGAGAAATGAAATATCTTCTTTTTCCTCGAGGAAAAACAGTCCAGTTGCCTTTTGAAGAAAAAAAAGAAGAAAGGCACTTTTGAGACAACTATGACCTGGATAACTGAGAATCTCCACAGTCATTTCACTGTCTCACTTAGCAGTGGAAATTTTGGGCTTAATGGTAATCATTCCTTGAGGATTACCTGTATTTCTGATTACTTCAATGTTCCACCTCCATAACAAAGGAGCTCATCCAGCTCTGAATGCCTGGCTTTTGTCTAACAACATAGATATCCTCATTGTCAAGGACCTTCCTAGCTTTCCCAAAAGTTACATGGAAATCAAACCCTCTGATTTTGCCTCTTGACTTCTATAAAAACCTTTGTCTTCCTATTGTTTGGAGTTCCTTTTTCTTGGAAAGCTGGAACCCAACAATTGTCAAATAAATGATTGATTCTTTCCCTTCACTGTTATATGCCTTTGTTCTGAAGTTTCAATGCAGTATATGTTCTAAGGCAGCGGTCAACTACTGGTGGTCCATGAGAAAATTTTGATGGTCTGCAGAAAAATTATTTGCATTTTTTATATTGTACTAAATCAGGGGTCCTCAAACTACGCCCCCTGGGCTGGATACATGCAATGAACATTTGTGTTGCTGCAGAGAGTCTCCTCCTTTGGGGTCTTCTTGTGTGGGTTGGACTGGGGAAGAAATTCCAACTTGGGGTCTGCTTCAGCTTCCTGGTGCAGGGATTTGGGCGAAGGCTAGAGGGAAGTGCCGCTTGTGGCGAAGAGCCAGAGAACCTTGTTCCAGTGGGACTGCATCATGGCCTGGAACTGGCTGACCATCTCAGCCCTCTGAGCCTCCAGGCACCGGTACCTGGCCTTGCACTCCCGCAGGTCTTCCCTCTGCTTGGAAAGCCTATGCTTGTAGTCCTCAGTGAAGTGCTTCTGCTGAGTCTTCTTCTCAGTCAGATTCAATTTGAACTGAGCTGTTTTGCCAACTCTTTCTCATGGTGGCTGCTTAGCTCCAACAGCTGCTTCCTGGAGCCTGGGTGGGAAGGTGAAGAGTGGCTGGGAGGGGAGGGTCGAGTAGAGGCCAGTGAGGCGCCCCTTAATGTGAGTGACATCAAGTTGACCACACCACCCAGTCCCATGACCACCTAGCCACGCCCACCCAGCAGGTCATTAGGCAGATCATATTAATGGTCCGTGGGATTTAAAATTATAGATTTAGTGGTCCCTGAGGTTCGAAAGGTTGGTGACCCCTGCTCTAAGGTATACTTATCCTTATTTCATGCTCTAGAATTGAACTTTGTTAGTAAAATAGATTTTGGATTCAATTCTTGGTGTGTCTTCCCTCAGATGTGTAACATGTAAGCTAACGTGTAAACTGGCAGAAGCTGCATTATATTATACTAAAGCCACATATTTGCTTTAAGTAAGTAAGTAAGTAAGTAAGTAAGTAAGTAAGTAAGTAAGTAAGGAAGGAAGGAAGGAAGGCAGGCAGGCAGGCAGGCAGGCAGGAAGGAAGGAAGGAAGGAAGGAAGGAAGGAAGGAAGGAAGGAAGGAAGGAAGGAAGGAAATCAGTGACAGCTGTCACCCATCTATTCCTACAAATACTGTAGAAAGTTCTATTGAATGACATATTTTAGGAAAGTTGTCAGTATTTTACTGAATGTGGAAAGCTAGCATGCTCTGGGGTTCCCTGTATCCCTTCACTGGAAATTAATAGGTTGTTCAATAGCAACTACAATAATAAAGTGGAAGTGCCAATATTGGTAGATTTAGAAAGGATATTAGACTTGACCGTTGCATTGCTTTAAGCTCCGTAGGGTTCATGGTTACTACTCTAGCAAAGTGACTAAATTCCAGGATGCTTGATAAGCACTGCTTTTAATTTTTTAAGTCTGAATTTCGTATCCCTTTGGCTGCAGTGCCCAGGCAAGTTCTCAAAATTAAGTCATAGCTATGCTAGACCTATGATTAGGGTCCTGAATAGCAATACAAGGATAGGTGAACTCCAAGTCTCCTCAATAAAATGTTTACACCTTGTGGAACCAAGGACCTGTGCCTTCTCTGTGATAGTCCCTGTCCTCTGAAACTGCAGTCCTGCAGACATATGTATGTCATCTTCTGGAGTTCCAGGCAGCGGTGGAATCCTTCCGGTTTAACAACCGGTTCAGTGATTGCGTGCTTCTCTACGCATGTGCGCAGTTCAACGAAAAATCACCGTCGGCGTTAGTGCTAAGGAATTAAAGCAGCTGAGGTGCAGCAATCTGCTATGCTATGCTAATCAGCTATAAAGATAAAGATAAGTAAAATGCAGGGGTGGGGGGCCCGGCCCAGTTGGTCATTGGAGCGAACCGGTTCACTCCCAACTGGTTGTCAGCGCTACCGATTCTCCCGAACCGGCCGGAAACGGTAGAATCCCACCCCTGGTTCCAGGGGATTTTTAAGATCTAGCTCTGTTTTCAGGCCTGGGGCTTGGGGCTGATGTATTTGTGCCACTCTTGTGTTTATTATTTTTGCTATTTTATTGTTATTTATTGGGCTTTCAGATTTTGTTTCATGCTTCTAACTATCTTAATTGTATATTTGAATATCGTAAGTCATCAGAGTCTTTTAGAGTGAGTAACCATCATAAATTTAAATAAAAGGAAAAACCTAGAAGCAACTCTTTAAAAAAAAAAACCAATTTAAATGTTGACAAACAAATCCGTATCAGCAGTCAGTTTCTCCAAATTTTTTTTATTTTTTATTTTTATTTTTATTAGATTTCTATACCGCCCTTCTCCCGAAAGACTCAGGGCGGTGAACAGCCAAAAGATAAAACACGGAAATACAAAATTTAAAATAGATTAAAACAGATTAAACAATTTGGCTCAATTTTAAAAATATCCCATAATTAAACAAATTAAAATTAGTGATTAAAATTAAAATTTTAAAATTTTAAAAGGGAGAAGATTTAGGCCAGGCCAGCTTGATGAAATAAAAACATTTTAAGCGCGCGGCAGAAGGTGCGCAGATCCGGGATCCTCCGTATCTCCGGGGGGAGCTCGTTCCAGATCGTAGGTGCCCCCCCAGAGAAGGCTCTCCCCCTAGGGGCCTCCAGTTGACATTGTTTGGCCGACGGCACCCGGAGGAGCCCCTCTCTATGGGAGCGTACTGGCCGGTGGGAGGCTATTGGTGGTAGCAGGCGATCCCGTAGATAACCAGGTCCTAAGCCATGGAGCGCTTTAAAGGTGGTAACCAGAACCTTGAAGCGCACTCGGAAGACCACCGGGAGCCAGTGCAGCTCGCGCAGGAGAGGTGTTACATGGGAGCTCCACGTTGCTCCCATAACCACCCACGCGGCCGCACTCTGCGCCAGTTGGAGCCTCCGAGTGCACCTCAAGGGGAGCCCCATGT
The DNA here is from genome assembly GCA_022577455.1 of Arizona elegans. Taxonomy (NCBI): domain Eukaryota; kingdom Metazoa; phylum Chordata; class Lepidosauria; order Squamata; family Colubridae; genus Arizona; species Arizona elegans. The sequence goes on along the minus strand of JAKOOJ010000002.1, from coordinate 190,157,738 downwards.
AGAGAGCGTTACAATAGTCCAGACGAGAGGTGACGAGGGCATGAGTGACCGTGTGTAGGAAGTCCTGATCTAGAAAGGGACGCAACTGGCGAATCAGGCAAACCTGATGAAAAATCCTCCCGGTCACAGCCGTCAAGTGCTCTTCTAGAGACAGCCGTGAATCCAGGAGGACGCCCAAGTTGAGAGCCCTTTCTGTTGGGGCCAATGATTCACCCCCAATAGTCAGCGATGGCGCCAGCTGACTATATCGGGACGTCGGAAACCACAGCCACTCAGTCTTGGATGGGTTGAGCCTGAGCCTGTTCCTCCCCATCCAGATCTGTACGGCCTCCAGGCACCAGGACATCACTTCAAGGGCATCGTTGGGGTGGTCCGGGGTGGAGATGTATAGCTGGGTGTCGTCAGCGTACTGGTGGTACTTCACCCCGAAACCACGGATGATCTCGCCCAGCGGCTTTACATAAATGTTGAACAAAAGGGGCGAGAGGACCAACCCCTGTGGCACCCCACATATGAGGGGCCTCGGGGTCGATCTCTGCCCCCCCTGTCAACACAGACTGCAACCGGTCGGAGAGAAAGCAGGAGAACCACCGTAATACGGTGCCTCCCACCCCCAACTCTTCCAACCGGTGCAGCATGATACCATGGTCGATGGTATCAAAAGCCGCTGAGAGATCTAACAGGACCAAGACAGAGGAGCAATCCCTGTCCCGAGCCCTCCAGAGATCATCAACCAACGCGACCAATGCCGTTTCCGTGCTGTACCCAGGCCTGAAACCCGTCTGGAACGGATCTAGATACGAGATAATGAGATGCAGATTTATTTTTCCAGTGTTGTTTAACAATTCTTTTGGCCATTCAATTTGGAAAAAAGCAAACAGTTCTGGGGATATAGCCAAGAAGAACATATGTATCGTTTGAGTTTTAGCCATCCATTTAAATTTATATTAAAAATCCTGTCAGTTTCAGACAAAACCCAGACTGTACATGTTAGTTTCCAATTGCTGAATTTTATCATCAGTAGTAATATGAGTGTGACCAGTCTTTATTAAACATTCACTGAGGTTCCCAAAAGCATGAAACAATTTTTTTATTTAACTTTCCATTCATTTGCAAACAAAATAGAGCATCCAAATTTGTTCCTCCAGTTGCTATATAAATAAATATCAATATCAATTTCATCATTTTCTATCTCTTTTTATAACAAGCCTTACTTCCTTCTTTTTGGAACTGACTTCATGTGCCAGAGACTCCTGATTTATTTTCCGTCACCTCAAGTGATAGGAGCCGTGGTGGCGCAGTGGTTAGAATGCAGTACTGCAGGCTAACTCACTGCTCACCCCTGTCAACTCTGAAGCAAACCTGGCTGAAGCCATCTTGTGCTGCCTCATAGTTGCCATTAAGCCTGAGAGAGGGAAGGGAGTGAGGAAGTAGATAGCCCAGCTAATAGCCAAAATAAAAAGGTTTTCCTGTGGGAACCAAGATCATCGTAACAGGTGGCTTGTGAAGGAGGAGAGGAGTCTGCCAGCTGTATTTGTTGGACAATGTGACTGATGACACCTAGGAGGGGGGAAGTTTTACTCTTTTAATTAGGTGAAACCATGGGAACTTTCAGAATTGGTTTTCACCAGCTGTGCCGATATGATGTATCCAATAAACATGTTATTTGAGGAATCTACCTGCCTTGGAGTTCTGCTTTTAATGGGTGTGTTACTCGGAACACTGACAACTCCAGGAGTTCGATTCTCACTGGCTCAAGGTTGACTCAGCCTTCCAACATTCCAAAGTCAGTAAAATGAGGATCCAGATTATTGGGGACAATATGCTGATCTGTAAACCACTTAGAGAGGGCTGTAAAGCATTATGAAGCTGTATATAACTCTAAGTGTTATTGTTATGATATTGAAGATGGTGGTGATGATAGGAAATAGCTCAGATCTGATATTAACTGGAGAAACCTTCACTATTTTTGCAATGTAACTAGCAGCTTCAGGGAAATTGGCTATTTTTCTAATAGAAATCCATTGGGATGATCGTTGGGATGTTGTCTGCACTTGAAGGGATCTGCATAAGGGACTGCATTAGAAGTATACAATAGCAAGTTTAATAGCAAGAGCAGTAGCACTTGGAATTATATTACCTGTCCCATAGTGCACTTGCTGGGCAGTTTACAATGTCAGCATATGTTGTGGCCCGCCAGCTGCCAGTGGAGCTGGCTGCAGACTCGGTCAAGGAGGAGGTTGGGGAAGAACCTGGGCCAGATCTGGAGCCTGGGGAAGGCTCTGATGAATGCTCAGTGTTGGACACAGAGATAGAACCAGGGACATCTGGCATTTTCCAACCAGAGAGGCAGCTGCCTTTGGAGTCAGAGATGAGTGAGGAGGAGGAACAGCTGGGGCCTGTTCCAGATGCATGTATGCACAGAGCAGATAGGAGAGGTGAACAACAGAGAACAATGAGTCAGCTCGGGAAGCAAAACAAACATGGATGCTGAATGGCCCCTCCCTGGCTGGGAAATAAATAGGAGGAAAAGGGAGGGGTAGTTGTAGCAGACAACCATTCACATTTCTAGAAAGTTCACTCCTTGTGTGTTTTGTGTGACAAAGACTGCCTTGCCAGAATTGAGATTTGTCTATTTCTCTGATTTAATTTGCAGCCTTCCGGCTGGGAGCTCACAACCTTGCAATTATCGTAACAAGCTGATAAGGCCTATTGCTTCAGTTAACTCCTTGCAGGACTCTTACCTGGACTTTCTGTTGGTGAATGCTCTTAATTCCCAATGTGTAATTAAATAGGGGTTTTTCTTTGTGAGGAATCTGTTTCTTGCTGTTGCAAAGGCCGGGTCAGACCAGCATATTGCCCCCAACAATCCAGGGTCTTATTTTACGGACCTTGGAAAATGGAAAATAGAATGTTTAATATGCATAGAAGGTATTTATAAAAGGTGTGCTCTTTCCCATATGTTAGATAACAACTAAGATAACAGTGTGTGAATCAGGGGCAACCCACAACTGGTATACAACATCTGCCCCCCCCAAAAAAACATAAATACCCTCACAACTTTAAAAGGTGCCTAACACTCAGCCCATTACAGCACAGCCAACAGAAACTATGAAAAGATAGCACAACTATACATCAAAAACATTTAGAAAGAACCAACAGACTATAACAATCACATGCATTTCCACAGCACACAAAACAACTAAAGCAATGGTGGGTTGCTCCCAATTCAGTCCTGTTCTTGAGAACTGATAGTAACGGTGGTGTGAGGCTCTACCCACCCGCCCGGACGTCATCATGAACGATTTGCGCATGCGAAAAAGCTTCTGTGCATGCGTGCACGTGCTTCCATTGTGAATTGGTAGTAAACCGGTAGCGGAGGAACTAAAGGTTTCCAAAACATCTTAAATAAACTAAGTAAACTGAAGTGGTTTGGGAATAAAAAGAGGCACAAGCAAGCAAGTGACAACAGCTCTTTGATATACAGTGAGACTTCAGCAAAAACTCAGGGGCTGCAGCCCTCCTTATATACAATTCCGGAGAGGCTGTCAACCAATCAGAAACTTAGGCAGGTTTGAAACTCCCGCTGAAAAGTATCAATACATAACACCCCTCCCTTCCCAGAAGGCACTAACATTCAAATATTTACATAAGTACACACAAAATCTCGCAGGTGCCCTGGCCGAGTTCTCGTTCTAGTTGACCTGCACAGTTCAGTGTTTGGTGGGGCGTCGAGCTGGTCGGAGGGACTTTCTGTCTCTCCCGGCTCTGCCAATGGAACCTCCTGGATTTTGTCCAGGGCGTGGTTATCCCCGGCTGGGAGTGGCGACTCGCTGGGGCAGCGCTGGAACCAGGGCTTGTCAGCTAAGTATTCTCTCAAACCCGGGCTTGAGTTAGCTGTTTTGGGAAAGTTGTTGTAGTTAGGTTCGGAGATGTCTAAATTGATGTTTGCCTCGCTGACTATTCTTTTCCTTAGTTGGTCTATGTGGTATTTCCAGAGTCTGTCTACTCCCATGTCCACTGTGTATGATTTTGGGCCTGTTATGCCCACTATGGTTCCTGCAACCCATAGAGGTCCGCTAGCATAATTGCGAGCGAACACCGGGGACCCAACCTGGAACTGCCTTAGTCCGGTGGTCTCTCCCTTAAAACTCTCATGTGTGTAATTGGGGTGAAGCCTGTCTAACACGCACCGAAGCTTCCTGCCCATGAGGAGTTCGGCTGGGCTTCTCCCTGTGGCTGTGCATGGTGTGGCATGCTGGACAGCTAGAAATTGGTCTATCCTGGCCTGCCAGTCCCCGTTATCTAGCCTGGACAATGCTTCTTTGGCCATTCTTACGAAACGTTCAGCCAAGCCATTAGAAACCGGATGGAACAGGGCCGATAGGGCATGGTGGATGCCCAGTCCGGCCAGGTAGCCCTCAAACAGGGTTGCTGTGAAATGAGGGCCATTGTCAGATACCAGAGTATCCGGTAGGCCATGGGTGGCAAATAGTTTGCAAAGGACTTTGATGACTGCTTCGGCTGTGGTTGAGGGCATGAGTATTATTTCGAGCCATTTTGAAAAGGCATCGACTACGATTAAAAATGTTTGCCCGTGGAAGGGGCCAGCAAAGTCAGTATGGATCCTCCCCCATGGCCCTTTTGGTTTCTCCCACTCTCGGATGGGCGCTATCGGGGGATCGGGGCGAGACTCCTGACAGGGTCTGCACTTCCCCACCCACTCAGATATGACTTGGTCCATGTTGGGCCACCAAACGTAACTGCGGGCTAAACATTTCATTCAGACAATCCCTGGGTGCCCCTCGTGCAGTAACTCCAAGACCCTCGTTCTCAGTTTCGTTGGTATTACCACCCTATCACCCCACAACAAGCAACCCCCTTGCATAAATAATTCTTTACGTTTGTTAACATAACCCTGGTACTCCCCACTGACCGCCTTGACCGGCCACCCCTTAAGGACCCAACCTATTACAGTATGAATTACAGGGTCCCTTGCAGAGGCTTTTGCCACCTCGCAAGAGGAGATAGGTCCCAAAGTCATAGTGTCGATCAGCAGAACGGGGGTCTCCGGCGTGGGGTTGACCAGCAAATTGGGGAGGGGGCAGCGGCTGAGGACGTCCACGTGGCCCAAGGTCCGTCCGGGTCGATGGACAAGCTGGTATGAATAGGCCGATAGGAAAATGGCCCACCTGGTCAACCGTGGGGACAGGGCAGCGGGGGTGGGCTTGTCACCGGCCAAAAGTCCCAGCAAGGGCCGGTGGTCAGTCACAAGTTTGAATTGACGGCCATAGAGGTATTCATGGAACTTTTTAACCCCCGCAATTGCAGCCAGAGCCTCTCTGTCCAACTGACTATAGTTCCGCTCTGCGCTTGACAGGGTGCGAGAGTAAAACGCAATGGGCGCCTCTAGGCCGTTTGGTAGTCTATGGCCTAGGACGGCACCAACTCCTACGGGGGAGGCATCACAAACCAATACAAGCAGTAGCGCTGCGTTGTATTGGATTAGGAAACTGTCTTCAGATAGAAGTCTCTTTACAGCCTCAAAAGCGGCTGCCTGTGCTTTTCCCCAAACCCATGGTACATTTTTCCCTAAGAGTTTGTGTAGGGGATCTGCGACTGTAGCCTTATCTTTTAAAAACATTGAATAGAAGTTGAGCAGTCCAAGGAAGGCTTGGAGCTCCGCTTTGGTTTTGGGGGCTGGTGCGTTTTTGATAGCTCTCACTTTGCTTTCGGTGGGATGGATGCCTGTACCATCCATCCTGTACCCCAAAAATTCGACAGAGGGGACAGCGATCATGCACTTATTTTTCTTTAATTTAAGTCCCGCTTCCCTAAATCTGGAAAGGACATTCCTCACTCTGTCCCCTAGTTGACGTTCATCCTGAGCGCTGATTAAAACGTCATCAAAATAAGGCACCACCCCCGGGAGCCCTTGCAAAAGGCGCTCCATGGTGCTTTGAAATAGGCCGGGTGTGACGCTCACCCCAAACTGGAGCCTGGTGCATTTGAATGCACCCCTATGAGTTACAATTGTCTGTGCCTCTGCCGTGGCGTCATCGACTGGCAATTGTTGGTAGGCCTGAGCTAGGTCTAATTTGGCAAAAATTTTGCCGGGCCCCAGGGAGTGTAGTAGATGATGCACGATCGGCACCGGATAGGCGCTCGGCTGCAAAGCGTTGTTGATCGTGCACTTGTAGTCGGCGCAAATCCTGATTGAGCCATCAGATTTAACTGGGGTCACTATGGGGGTCTCCCATTTTGCATGGTCAACGGGGACCAACACCCCTTGTTTAATTAATTTGTCCAGTTCCGCATCGATCTTTGGTTTCAATGCGAAAGGCACCCGTCTGGCTTTAAGTCTTATTTGGGCTTCGTTGGGGTCTAGGTTTAGGGAGATAGGGGTCCCCACATACTTGCCCAACGTGTCCCTGAAGACGTCTTGGAACTCGTTCAGGAGGCTGTCCATCAGTGACGGCTCGGACATTTGGTGGACGCCGGTGAAACCCATGCCAAGGGCTCGGAACCACCCCATGCCCAGAAGGCTTGGCAGCTGCTTTGAAACAATGGTTAGCGGCAGGTCTTTTTCGAAGTCTCCGTAGGTGACTCGGAACGTGCCTACTCCTTCAAAGGGGACCCGGTTCCCCTGGTAGTCTAGGATGCGCAGTCTCTGCTTCAACAGCTGGTCCTTCCGGAATGACGGCAGGATGGTCTTCAGGGTCGCCCATGACATTATGGAGAGGGCTGATCCAGTGTCGATCTCCATCGAGCATGGCTTGCCGTTGATTTCGACCACCGTGCTGACTTTGTCCTCGATCGTCGTGCTGGCCTGGTCGATGTGTATGCTGCGGCCATCTCGCGGTTCAAATTTGCGCCGTTTCTTCGCGCCGCCTTCTCTCATTGGATGCTTCTGGTGCGTTGGTTCTGGTTGGCTGCGGCGCTCACGTGGTTGGTGTTTTCTGGGCAGAATGGCTCTACAGACTCGTGCCAAGTGCCCTTTTTTCTCGCAACGCCTGCAAATAGCCTCTCTGTATTTGCAGGACAGTCTATCATGATGCCCGCCACAGCTGGGGCAGTTGCGCCAGGGGCTGCCTGCGTCTTTTCTGTGGTGCTCTGTTTGGAAGATGTCCTAATCAGACTCGGACTCCGAGCTGGATCCGGCATCTTCCCTGTGCACTGGTGTGGACTTGCGACTGTCTTTGCTGGTCAGCGGACGCTGCAGCGTTTCTGCGGCTTTTGTAGAAGCTTCATGAGCCCTGGCCTCGTCTAGGGCTCCAGCAAGCGTCAGATCAGGCTTAGCGAGTAGTCGCCTTTGCAGTCTTATATCTCGAACACCACAGATTAGCTGCTCAAGCAGCGCATCGTCCAAGTCTCTATAGTCGCAATGTGTTGCAGCTTTATGCAGGCTCGCCATGTAAGCGCTGACCGGTTCTCCCTCCCGTTGCACGCGCTGTCTGAGTTGGTATCATTGCACGAACCTGGAGGGTACGGGAGCGTAGTAAGCCTGAAGAGTTGCCATCAGGGTGTCCCAGGAAACGGTCTAGGCAGGCGTTGGCTGACACAGTGACTCCGCCATCTCAAACACGTCCGGTCCGCAGTGGCTTAGGAAGAGGGCTCTCTTTCAATTAGCGGAGAGTCCCTGCATGTTGCTGGCTTCAAGCAAGCACTCAAACCTCGTTAGGTACGAGACCCATTTTTCGCGGGTCGGATCAAAAGTCTTGGGCGGAACGTAGGCAGACATGTTCGGTATGCCTCCTGTAGTTCGCCTCGTCGCCTAGCTGAAGCTCGTGGTCTCACTGGTTCGCTTCTTGTGGCCTCAATCCCATCCTCGTCGCCTATGAAGTGGTTCGGGAATAACAAGAGGCACAAGCAAGCTAGTGACAACAGCTCTTTAATATACAGTGAGACTTCAGCAAAAACTCAGGGGCTGCAGCCCTCCTTATATACAATTCCGGAGAGGCTGTCAACCAATCAGAAACTTAGGCAGGTTTGAAACTCCCGCTGAAAAGTATCAATACATAACATTAACCATCTTAAGTAAAGCCCAGAAGCTCAACAAGGAAAAAAAAAACAACCCAGAAATTATCTATAACGTATTGTGTAAGGATTGCAACAGCCACTATGCAGGAGAGACAGGCAGAAAACTAGCAGAGCAGGTCCATGAACAACAACCAACAATGAAAACTCCTTACTTTTACAATATATAGACAGATTCAGCCATAGTTTCAGCTGGAAACTGTGAACATCACAGACTAAGCTAAAAATCCAAGAAGGAAATTCCTGGAAGCTTGGCATTCAGACAAATTAGCCATCAACAGACACATAAAAATAATGTACACACCATTCAAAATAAACAATAAAAAAGAAATGAAAAGACCAGAAAACGTCCTCTACAGCAGCCTACACCCAGATAACCACTCATTAACACCAGGCAAATAATCAAGCAGAAAGCAATATCCTAATCAAAGAAGTGCCAAGGAGAAACCCCAACCCCACCAAAAGTAGCAGGGCAAGCTACTGCCCATAAACCAAGAGTAAACCCACACTCAGTAGCACTGATGATGGGATCTAGTTCACTAATGAAACATCTGCAAGCAAACAAGGTCAGAGAATAACGGAGGATATATTTTTAAAACTCAGCCCCTCATTTTCTCAGCATTGCACAGCTTTTTAGTAGCTCAAAATCTGAGCTCTTGAAAATCACATTTAATTTTCCACAACAGCAACCCAAAGGCACAAAGTCAAGAGTTTGTGGAGTTGTAAGCTCTGCATATGGAGCCCACTTTGGTTAAATTGCCTATTGTATAGATTATATCTATTAACGATTTTCTCTCTTCTCCACTTTTTCCTTAACCTGGACCAGATATTTCATCATTTTCAAGTATGAAACAATGCTGATGCTGTTATAGAAACCTACTTAGCTTTTTATCCTTTCGATTACACTTGCCTCTTTTAATGTGGTTCAGGTTTTCAATCTATATCACTTGGAGAGGTGCTCCTTTAAAATAGGCTTGACATGGCATCCAGTGCTCAGAAATGTAAAAAAAGTTCAGAGTGATTATCTTTAAATCATTTTTCCTCTCAACACAGATGTAGGTTAATACAATAAAGGAAAGCATAGTTATATAGATTCTCACAGTAGGATCTATCTAAGAGATAGCAGCATTTGAAGGCCCTGGAGATTAGAAGCAATGATCAACCCCAGAATTCAGCATTTCCAATTTTTTTTATTTTTTTTTATTTTATTTTTCTTGGAATAATGGGAATCTGCCCCTGAATATTCAAATTTGAAAAATCTAATCCTGGAGGGTTTTTTTAAAAACATAATAAGAATTAAGTTTATTTATTTATTTATTTATTTATTTATTTATTTATTTATTTGATTATTTATTTATTTATTTATTTATTTATTGCTGTACAACAGAACATTTAATGCAAAGATGATATTCATATGAATAGTCCCGTTTTAATGCAAATTCCAATTAGAAGAAATACACAGCAGGAATAATAAAACAAGAATGACTGTTTCTATTCCCAAAAGATAGGCTCAAGATCCAGATGGATGTCAAACACTGGGCCCTATCTAACAAAATGAAGCTCAATGTACAGAAAAGTAAGTTTTTACACTTAGGCAAGAAAAACCAAATGTACAGGTACAGACTAGGTTAAACCTGGCTCAAAAGGGATCTTGGAGTCCTAATGGACAATCGCTTAAATATGAGCCAGCAGGGTGCAATCAGTGGCCAGAAAAGCCAATGCAACCCTAGGCTGCATTAACAGAGAGATAAAATCAAGATCACGTGAAGTATTAGTACCACTTTGTAAAGACTAAGTAACGACACATTTAGAACACTGCTTCAAGTTTTGATCACTGTATTATTTTTTAAAAAAGATGTTGAGACTCTGGAAAGAATGCAGAAAAGAGCAACAAAGATGATTAGGGGGCTGGAGGCTAGAACATATGAAGAACGGTTGCAGGAATTGGATTTGTTTAGTCTAGTGAACGGGAGGACAAGGGGAGATATGATGTCAGTATTTGAGGGGCTGCCACAAAGAAGAGGAGGTCAACCTATTTTCCACAGCACCAGAAGCCAAGACAAGAAACAATAGATGGAAAATAATCAAGGAGAGAAGGAGAAATAGAACTAAGGAGAAATTTCCTGACAGTGAGAACAATTAACCAGTGGAAAAGCTTGCCTTCAGAAGTTGTGGATGCTCCATCACTGGAGGTTTTAAAGAAGAGATTAGACAGTCATTTGTCTGGAGTGGTATAGGGTCTCCTGCTTGAGCAGGGGATTGGACTAGAAGACCTCCAAAGGTCCCTTCCAATTCTGTTATTCTGTTATTTATCTTTTATTATTTCTGTTTTTACAATTTAAAATAATCTATGCAACATTTTCCTTATTCTTTTCTTTAATCAAGCATAGAGTTGTGCTAATATTCCTCTGGATTCTAAAGGAAACACCATTATGTTTTTGAAAGAATTTTCGCATTCTCCCAGCACTTTCTTTTTAAGGCCACAACTACAGTGGAATGCATAAAGAATGCATTCTGATAAAAACTGTGTTCTGATAAAATGTTTTGAAGAAAATGCCCTTCCAATTACAAAAGATTATGTGTCTGCTCTGAATGTGTACTATGTGTGTGTCTGTAAGGATATAGATACAAACAATATACACACTTATATGAGAACAATGGGGCAGCTTATATGAGGGCTGTGGGTATGTGTATGTGAATGTGTATACTAGTTATATTTTAAAATATGTAGGACAAAAAGTCTTAGCAATACATAAGCTCTAAGGATCAGGGATTTGGGGACGATATTTAAATCCTATTTACAATGTGCTTTCAATCAATAGTATATGAATTTGCTGGATCTAATTGTGATGGAATTTAAGTCCAGGTTCCCAAGAGGTGGTTTACTCTGAAAATAGTGTGGCCTAATTCCCAACCCATTTTTCTGAAGCAAAGTCTCACTGAAACCAATGGAATTTCCTTCTAAATAGAAGGTATCAGTTGCCAATATTAAAGAGCACTATTGTTTTTCTTGGTCTTTTAGCTCCTTCAGTCTTCTAATGGCAGATTTCATTGTGTCTGCTGAAGTGGTGTTGTATGTCCAAGCTTCACCAGCCTTTATTTTTCATACCTGAACCACGATGCCAAATGCCTGGTTTTGTTCTTTTCATTTTGATCTTTCCACAGGAGGAGCGTGTATACTTAGTACGTTGGCAAACATGGGGCTTTCCTTGAGGAGCACCTGGAGGCTCCAACTGGTACAGAATGCAGCCCCGCGGGTACTTATGGGGGCGACATGGCGCTCCCATGTAACACCTTTCCTGCACGAGCTGCATTGGCTTCCAGAGGTCTTCCGGGTGCGCTTCAAGGTACTGGTTCTCATCTTCAAAGCGCTCCATTGCTTAGGGCCCAGTTATTTACGAGACCACCTTCTGCCACCGATAACCTCCCACCTCAGGGTGCCGTCGGTCAGGCAATGTCGACTTGCGACCCCCCCGGGGAAGAGCCTTCTCTGTGGGGGCACCCGCCCTCTGGAATGAGCTACCCCCAGGGATATGACTGATCCCAGACCTTCGAACCTTTCGCCGGGCTCTGAAAACGTTTTTATTTCGGCAAGCCGGGCTGGCTTAGAATTTTTTATTGGTGAATTTTATGGGTATTGGGGGTTAAATTGGGGAAAGCCATTGGATTTAATTTTGTTTTAAATACATTTTAATGTTTGTATCGGATGTTTCTTAATCTTGGCTGTTCACCGCCCGGAGTCCTCCGGGAGAGGGGGCGGTATAAAAGTTTAAAAATAAATAAAATAAATAAATAAGTTACCATATTTACCGGCAATCCCAGCCTTCTTAATATGCTTATCGTTAAAAAACATGAGAAAGCCACACAGTTGATAATTGTTTCACTTACGAAAGCTTTTGTGTGAGTTTCACTTTTGGTTGTATTTATTTCTCAGAAAAAGACCCACACAGTGTATGAGACTAAATTCAGGGGTGGGCTGCTGGGGATTCACAAGGGTTTGGGAGAACCTCTAGCAAAGTTTCTGTGCAGTTCAGAGAACCCTCAAATCCCACTCCTGCCCACCCCATCCCACCTCTCCCAGGGTATCTCCACGTGGCCCATTTTGGATGCAGGTTGGTGCAGGGCGCGCACGGAGGCTCGGGGAGGGCGAAAAACGGGCCTACCAGAAGTTCAGGAAGGCCGGAAACAGGCCAATTTGTGGTCTCCAGAGGGCCTCTGGAGTCTGGGAGGCCGTTTTCACCCTCCTGGAGGCTCAAGGAAAGTCTCCGGAGCCCAGAAAGGACAAAAATCCCCCCCACCATGGTGCAGGAAGCTGACTGGGCCATATCCACTATGGCCATGCCCACCCAGAAACCAGGCAGAGAACCCCTTGCTAAAATTTTTGAAGCCCACCCCTGACTAAATTCCTTAGAGAGCAGTAGTTTTTATTTTTTATCAAATGAACATTTAATTAGAATCATGTATGTTCCAAAGAAAGTAAAATAACGAAAGACTGCAAGTAGCAAGACTTGATGCCACATATCAGTGAATAGATTCTAAGACTTACATTCTAAATTAATTCCACATCAGTAAAAAAAAAAAAAATATTCCCCACAATACAGCACAACTGTATCGAACAATGCCATAAATGTTACAGCTTCACCTTTTTGTGACCTTTGCCATTCCTTCCTTTTTATAATTGATTCAAAGAAAATTTCAGCTCTCTCTGTGCAAAATTTGCAAGCAGAGATAACTCTGAAGGAACTTCAAAGTATTTACCTGGAAAAGGCAAAGTCAGTTTTCTGGCTCTCCAATGAAGTCTATATACTCTGGTGATTTCTGCTTGGGTTGTTATCCAAGCAGGCTTGCTGCTAAACATTGTAACTAAGTCAGTGTGCTGTGTTTTCACACCTTTCTTATCAAAGAGCTCCGCGGGATTGTGTCTGCTTTCCATAAAAACCAATTGCTCAACCTAGTTGGTGCTTTAGGAAATGGTTGATGTGTTGTCTTTTTGTGAATGATATTGACAGCATGTGGAAGAAGAATCAAACAACTGAAGACAATAGTTTCCAAGGATTAAGACAAGGCTTTTGCAAATAGTCAAAATGCAGAAACAGTGTTATTGACTGGAACCCAATAGAGGTACAGCTCTGAAACTACAAAAGTAATACATGTTACAGTTTTACAGTTACTCACTGTAAAAATGAGCAATTTTATAAAATTACTGAGAAGTTTATAACTTCAACGCAGATCCCACTTTTTCTTCTTGGAAAGTATGACTGGTTTTATCAATGAAAATATTCAAATAGATTTAAAACTCTCTGGTGCTCAGATCCAGTTAAATATATTAATGGCACTAGGCTAAGCTTTCAAGTTATAAATTTAACTTGATTTTTTTACAAATAGTTTGTAAACACACGGTTATTATCATTATCATTATTATTATTATTATTATATACACAAAAATGACAGTATACACAGCAAACGAGATAACCATGCTGGATTTCGTATCACAAATCACTAGTCGAACACTTCCCAAGCGTTTAAGACTGTGTGGTGATGATGATGATGATGATTAAAATTATTAAAATTATTATTATTATTATTTTGGCATCCAGGGTTCTTTTATTATTATTTTTATTTATTTTTTAAATTTTTATTAACGATAAACAAACATACATATACAAACATACACACATAAAAACAAACTATACATAAACAAACTGTACACTAAAATCAAGTCATACAACTTGAGCTTTGTGAATGGAGCTACATCGGTAATTTGTATATCCATATATCTATCTCTATATATCCTTCATTATATAATGATAATTATTATTAAAATTATTTAAATTATCTTGATATTTTAGGTTATAAACTAATGATATAATTGAGCTCAACAAATAGATAAAGTTGAAAAGCACTGAGCTCAAGGGTCACAAAGATCCTTCTCCAAAACCCTTTAGAGTATATTTGATTCAAGCCCAGAAATGTATAATCTACCATCAATTAAACAATGGATGGGACTTCCGGTGGCACCGTAGGCATTTATGGTCTCTCCCTTCGGAGCGCTAGCCCCGCGATTGTGTTAAAGCCACTAGAACGGCGAAAATCAGCTGTCTAGCGGCTTGGAAACTTTCCCCTCAGAAAAAGGGGGGAAAGAGAGCAGCCGGGCATGGGTAGAGCTCCCCAAGAGCCCCAGGAGTAATTCTGGGGCTTGAAGGGTGAGAGCTCCCTGGAAGCCCAACAGAGCTCCGGATCCGGGATGCTTCTGCTTTAAGCAGAACAAGACACCGCGACCACCCCTGCAACAATCTTTCAAAATACTGGATACAAAAGCAGGCAGAGCAAAGGCAGGAGTGATCATAATTACAAGTACCAAACTTTAACTCTGAATGTGTATTATATACTTCTTTCTGGATTATTAAGGGAAGAAAGAGAAAGGAAATGGAGCCAGAGCTTTAATGGGGCGTGAAAGTGAAAGTTAAGAGCAAAGTATTGTCTAGTGCTGACAGCCCCTGTTTAAAATTATTGGATTTTACTTTAAAAGAATGAAGATTTAAAATTGACTTTAGACAAATCAAAAAATTTACCGAGGATTGGAAATTAACTTGATTTAGTGGACTTATTGTTTTGGCTGTTGCAAAAGTTTAAAATTAAAATTGAAAATTAGAAAATGGCTTCAAGGCAAATAAAAACTGTTGCTGCTAAAAGTGCTGGGGGATCACCAGCCCAACTATCTAAATTGCAATCTTTGTCAGCTCCAATGGAACCACAAATATTAACACTGGAAGTTTTGCAGGAAGCTTTAACGACACAAGCCTCTGTTTTAGAGGAAAAAAATATTTCTGTCTTTGAAGAAAAAATGCAGGATGTGGCTGAAGAGATGGCAGAAATTAAAGAGGTAATTCAAATTCGAAATAAGGAAATCAGAGAAGATATTGTTTTGGCATTTCAGGGTCTGGCAAGCCATATTGAAGAGCTGGATGAAAGAGTGGAAGAAATTAATCAATCCAATGTGGATTTGGAAAATAAAATGGGCGAGGTCCAGACAAAGATGGAGAGGGCAGACTTAGAAGTGACAATGATACAATATAGGGCGATGGAGTTTGCCCTGAGAGTAAGAGGCCTGAGAGAAAATAATCAAGAGAATTTGAGAGAGATCTTTGCAGAAGCCCTTGCACAGATAATTGGAGAACAAAAGGCAGATTTTGAATGTCAAATTGATAAAATTTATTGTGTTAACTCATGAGTTGCAAGACAGAAACATTTACCAAGAGATATTGAATCTACTTTACAATAAGGAGGATACGAAATGAAATTTTACAAGCTTCCTACAAAAATAAACTTAAAGTGGCAGGGCAGGAGGTTTTAATATTGAAAGAAATTCCCCCCAAAATGCTGAGAACCAGAAAGGACTATGCTTTGAAAGAATATAAAAATTTTTTGAAAGAATTTTTTGTTATGAATATGCATAAAGGTACATCTATGGAAGTTGTATGGGATGCAAGCAAAGCATATATGAAAGGTATTTTAATATATTTGAATAATAAACACAGACGTAGACAGGAAAAAAAACAGATTGATTTAGAAGAGGAAATAAAAAAGAGAGAGCAAGTATTAACATTGAACCCAGCAGATAAGAAAACAAAAGAAACAATTAATTTATTGCGAGGACAATTTAATATGTTGATGGCAGATCAGGCTGCATCTAGTCTGCAATATGCTAAACATAATACTTTATGTAATGCTAACAAACCAGGTAGATGGTTAGCATATTTGTTAAGGAAAAAACAAAAGCTACGTACTATAGAGAAAATAGAATATAAAGGTAAAGAGGTGTATCAGCAAAACATGATTAAAAAAGCATTTTTAGAATTTTACACGAGGTTGTATGCTAGTGATAAAATTCAAGGTATAGATATAGTTAGATATCTACAGAAGGAGACTATTTCTATAGTTACAGAAGAGCAAAGGGAAGGTTTGAATCAACCGATAACCTCGGAAGAAATTGTCTTAGCAATTAAATGGTTGAAAGTGGGTAAAGCTCTTGGGACAGATGGATTGACAGATGGATATTATAAAAATTTGCAGTTAGAAATGGTGGAACCACTTAAAGAGTTATTTATTAAAATAGAATCTAGAGGAGATGTACCCTCATCTTGGAGAACAGGATTTATTTCTTTGGAATCTCTTTTGATTCCAAAAGAGGATCAAGACCATAGTCAGCCAAAGAATTATAGGCCTATATTGCTTTTAAATACAGATTACAAGATTTTTGCTAAAATATTAGCAAATCGGTTAATGCTAGTTATGCAACAAATGATTCATAATGATCAAACTGGTTTTATAAATGGGAGACAAATGAAAAGTAACATAAGGCAAATAGTTAACATTTTGGAATATTTGGGAAAGAACAACCAAGTCCCTGCGGTGCTTATATTTTTGGATGCAGAGAAGGCATTTGACCGATTGAATTGGAATTTTTTATTGAAAATAATAGAAAAGATGCAGTTTGGAGAGTATTTTATACAATCTATTAAGGCAATATACCAGAAACAAACAGCACAAATAATAATTAATGGTAGTTTAACAGAAACTTTTAATATTGAAAAAGGAACAAGACAAGGATATCCTTTGTCTCCATTACTGTTTATTTTGACTTTGGAATTTTTGCTGAATAAAATATGTGGTTCAGATAAAATAAATAAAATTAAAATTAGGCATTATGATTATAGATTATGAGCATTTGCAGATGACTTGGTTGTTACTTTAACCCAACCAGTGCAATCGATTATAGGTTTAATGGATATAATTAATCAATATAGACAAGTATCTGGATTTAAAATAAATGCAGGGAAAACAAAGATAATAACTAAAAATATGACTATAAATCAAAAAGAAGAAATAGAAAGAGTAACAGGATTTGAAATAGTAAAGAAGGTTAAATATTTAGGGGTTTATATTGTGACTTCAAATGTAAAATTATACAAGTATAATTATGAACCGTTGTGGCAAAAAATACAGAAAGAGATGGAAAACTGGAAAAAAAAACTACAACTGTCTTTGTTGGGAAGAATAGCAGCAGTAAAAATGAAAGTTTTACCAAAGTTTTTATTTCTTTTTCAAATGATACCAATACTTTAAAAAGTGGTATACTTTAAAAAGATGCAAATTTGAAGGAATGGCAGAAGGGTATCAGTAACTTTGGGCAGGAAAGTAACCGAGAATAAAGCAAAAAATAATGCAAGATATACATGAGAGAGAAGGTCTCAAAATGCCCAATTTAAGATTGTATTATGAGGCAGCTGCCCTTTCAGCAATTAGTGATTGGACTAACTCAACAGAAGAGAGAATATTGTATATAGAGGGATATGATTTGGTATATGGCTGGCATGTATATTTATTATATGATAAAAAGGTGGATAAGAATTTTAAAAGTCATATATTAAGGAATGTGTTATTATGTGTCTGGAAAAAGCATCAATATAAACTAAACAATAAAATACCTATATGGGCAATACCCAGACATGCAATAGAGAATATACCGTATTTTCCGGCGTATAAGACGACTTTTTAACACATGAAAATCTTCTCAAAAGTCGGGGGTCGTCTTATACGCCGGGTGTCGTTCTCCTGTAACCAGGCAGACCAGCCCGAAAGGCTCTGACGAGCCTTAAATGGCTCTGGCGATCCAAGCTCTGACGATCCCAGCTTTGCCTGCTAATCAGGCAATTCAGCTGGGATCGCCAGAGCCATGGAGAAGAGAAAAACTTTTCCCCCTCCGGCTTGCTTACCTTAGCTCAGTGGTTGGGGGTCAAACAACCCTTTCACAGGGGTTTTGCAGGTGGTGCAATACAGAAAAACGAGTGCAGCCCTCGCCGTCCGGAATGAATGGTGCTGTTGTGGCGGTGGGGGAGGGGGCGGCAGAAGCGGGAAGAAGCGGCGTTTGCGATGGCTGGAAGCTGTAGGAGTGAAGCACTACTTTCATTTGTATGGCAACAGCATTCCGCCTTGGTATATTTGTGTCAGGAGTGGTGCAAGGCAGCCCTCCTCTCCTGTTGCCTGGCACTCAGAGTGGTAAATGGCGTCTGATCCGGGGAGCAGCTGGATTTTGCTCTCATTGCGGATGCCAGATTAGCCCCCTGCAAGATCTCGTCTCTCGAGGAGCGCTCCCTGAAGCGGGGCTGGAAACTTTGGTTGGACTGCTTGAGAGAGGAGAGCTTGCAGGGGGGCGATCTGGTGTCTGCAATGGAGAGCGTCATCCGGCTTTTTCTCTCCGCTGTAAGAGCGCTGTAAGAGTGGCAGCCCTCATCTCCTAATGCTTGGGACGTGGGGCGGTAAATGGTGACTGGTCCGGGGAGCAGCTGGATTTTGCTCTCATTGCGGATGCCAGATTAGCCCCCTGCAAGATCTCGTCTCTCGAGGAGCGCTCCCTGAAGCGGGGCTGGAAACTTTGGTTGGACTGCTTGAGAGAGGAGAGCTTGCAGGGGGGCGATCTGGTGTCTGCAATGGAGAGCGTCATCCGGCTTTTTCTCTCCGCTGTAAGAGCGCTGTAAGAGTGGCAGCCCTCATCTCCTAATGCTTGGGACGTGGGGCGGTAAATGGTGACTGGTCCGGGGAGCAGCTGGATTTTGCTCTCATTGCAGACGCCAGATTAGCCCCCTGCAAGATCTCGTCTCTCGAGGAGTGCTCCCTGAAGTGGGGCTGGAAACTTTGGTTGGACTGCTTGAGAGAGGAGAGCTTGCAGGGGGGCGATCTGGTGTCTGCAATGGAGAGCGGCATCCGGCTTTTTCTCTCCGCTGTAAGAGTGCTGTAAGAGTGGCAGCCCTCATCTCCTAATGCTTGGGACGTGGGGCGGTAAATGGTGGCTGGTCCGGGAAGCAGCTGGATTTTGCTCTCATTGCGGACGCCAGATTAGCCCCCTGCAAGATCTCGTCTCTCGGGGAGCGCTCCCTGAAGCGGGGCTGGAAACTTTGGTTGGACTGCTTGAGAGAGGAGAGCTTGCAGGGGGGCAATCTGGTGTCTGCAATGGAGAGCGGCATCCGGCTTTTTCTCTCCGCTGTAAGAGTGGCAGCCCTCATCTCCTAATGCTTGGGACTGCAAAATCCAGCTGCTCCCCGGACCAGTCACCATTTACCGCTCCGCGTCCCAAGCATTAGGAGATGAGGGCTGCCACTCTTACAGCGCTCTTACAGCGGAGAGAAAAAGCCGGATGACGCTCTCCATTGCAGACACCAGATCGCCCCCCCTGCAAGCTCTCCTCTCTCAAGCAATCCAACCAAAGTTTCCAGCTCCGCTTCAGGGAGCGCTCCTCGAGAGACGAGAGTTTGCAGGGGGCCGATCTGGCATCCGGATTAGAGAGCAAAATCCAGCTGCTCTCCGGATCAGACGCCATTTACCACTCTGAATCCCAAGCAGCAGAAAACAAAGGCTGCCTTGCGCCGCAAATATAGCAAGGCAGAATCCTGATGCTGCACTTTCAGCAGACAGATGAGGGCTGCCTTGGCCATCAGCTGGCGCAAATATACCATGCCGCACAAGTTCAAGTAGTGCTTCGCTCCCACACTTCTTCCGGCCCTCAGTCTCTCAGGGAGATGCTTGACTTCCTCTCAGCCCCAAGACACTGGCTGGCCCATGAGATGAGAGAGAGAGAGAGAGAGAGAATGAGAGACAGAGAAAGAGACAGAATGAAAGAGAATCAAAGAATGAGAGAGAGAGAATCAGAGTGAGACAGAGAGAGAAAGAGAGAGAAAGACAGAATGAAAGAGAATGAGAGAAAGAGACAGAGAGAATCAGAGAGAGAGTGAGAGAGAGAATGAGAGACAGAGAAAGAGAAAGAATGAAAGAGAATCAAAGAATCAGAGAGAGAATGAGAGAGAGAGAATCAGAGTGAGACAGAGAGAGAAAGGGAGAGAAAGACAGAATGAAAGAGAATGAGAGAAAGAGACAGAGAATCAGAGAGAGAGAGAGAATGAGAGACAGAGAGACAGAATGAAAGAGAATCAAAGAATCAGAGAGAGAATGAGAGACAGAGAATCAGAGTGAGACAGAGAGAGAAAGAGAGAAAGACAGAATGAAAGAGAATGAGAGAAAGAGACAGAGAGAATCAGAGAGAGAGAGAGAGAGAATGAGAGACAGAGAAAGAGACAGAATGAAAGAGAATCAAAGAATCAGAGAGAGAATGAGAGAGAGAAAATGAAAGAGAATCAGAATGAGAGAATCAGAATGAGAGGGAGAGAGTGGGGAGAGAGAGAGAAAGGGGGAGAGAGAAAGAGAATGAGAGAGAAAGAGTGGGAGACAGAGAGAGAGAGAGACAGACAGGAGGGAGAGTGCCTGAAGGACCCCATCCCGTACTGGGAGTCCAGGTGCTTCAGCAAGCGGTGCACTGGATTCGTATTAGTGGTCAGCGAAATTTAAAATTATGAAGTTGGTGGTCCCTGAGGTCCAAAAGGTTGGGGACCCCTGGCCTAAGACCATCGGAAAACACATATTTTTGATGGTTTTAGGAATAACTTTATCATTGGGGGTCACCACAACATGAGGAACTGTATTAAAGGGTCGCGGCATTAGGAAGGTTGAGAACCACTGCCTTAGCTGCTTGCCTTGCTTCGCTTGCCTGAATCCATTCCATCAGCAAGCAACTCCCTGCCTGCAATCAAGCAGGCAGGGAGTTGTGGACTTCAACTCCCAGAATTCCTCAGCCAGCAAAACAAAGCTGGCTGAGGAATTCTGGGAGTTGAAGTCTACAAGTCTTAAAGTTGCCAAGGATGGAGACCCCTGTTCTATTGGGTAAGTTTTTTTCCCCTTTGGGAGCTTTAAAAAAAAATAGTTAATTGGGGTTTTTTTTAGTTGTTCTTTTTTAGGCCTAGCCATTTAAAGTTTAGGAAGTTTTAAATTTAGCTTTCATATAAAAATAAAAATAAAATAAAATAAAATAATATTTGTGCAGCTTTCTGAGATTTAGTGTGTTTCTGTAGTGTTTCACTCTAACTACACAAACACACAAAATCTCACAAAGCTGTATGTGGAATTTTGTGTGTGTAAAGTGTGAAAGTTGTTTTTTTGGGCTTTTTGTGGCTGTGTGAGGTTCCTGCTTGTTTCAGGGGCCATTTTGGGTCTAGCACAACTGCTTTTACATTGTGGGTGAGCCAGTTGATGTTTTTTAAATTTTTATTTGGTGTGCGTTGGAAGAGGGGTAGTCTTATACGGTGAGTATAGCCCAAACCCTATATTTTAACAGGAAAATTTGGGGGTCGTCTTATATGCCCAGTCGTCTTATACGCCGGAAAATACGGTAAGTGTAGAACAAAAACAAGATGTGATTACTTACAAACAGCTTCTTATTATGGAAAGTGGCACATTGCAGTTAAAATCTTTGAATGTATTAAAAGAAGAAAGGATAATTCAAACTTGGTTTCAGTATGGACAGCTGCAAGCTAGATGGAAAGAGGATCAGAAAATTGGTATCTTGCAAAACGAGGAAAACTTGGTAAAACAAATTAGAGACCAAGGTCAAATGCACATAAAAAGTTGTATAATGTATTGATAGAGATAGATTCAGAAATGGAACTAGTCAAAGACTGTATGATAAAATGGGCACAAAATATTGAAGAACCAATAATGATGGAAATGTGGGAAAAAATATGGGTTAGAAACGTAAAATTTACACAAGCCCAAAACTTGAGAGAAAATTTTTATAAAATGTTTTATAGATGGCATCTAGATACTGAAAAGTTAGCTTGTATGTATCCAGGTTTACAATCCAAGTGTTGGAGATGTAAGTGTGATGATGCCATGTATTATCATATATGGTGGACATGTAAAAAAATCAAGGCATTTTGGATTAAAATATGGTGGATTATGCAAAATATTCTTAAAAAGAAGATAAAGTTTAGACCACAGTTGTTTTTATTGGGTATAATTACAGATTGTATGGTTATAGAGACTAATTTGATTTTGAACTTAATAACCGCAGCCAGACTTTTGGTGGCGCAGTACTGGAAGAAGGAAGATCTGCCTACTATTGAAGAATGGACACTAAAATTAGTGAATTTAGCGGAGATGGCTAAAATTTCAGCATATTTGAAGGATCACTCAAATGAAAGATATATGTTGGAATGGACAAGATGGATTGACTATATTCAAAATAAATATGGGACTAAAAAGTTTCAAATAGCTTATGAATGGATAAAAAAGATATTTAAGGGAATTCTTATATTTAGTCATGTAAAGGGGAGTTAAAGTGCAAGAGGAAGATAGGAGTTTATAGATAGTTTGCATATGTTATCTTATGTTTGTTAAATGCTATACCCTGTATTTTGCTCTGGGAAGTCCGGGGTGGGGGTGGGGAGGAGGGTTGGGTTGGGAGGGGGGAGGAGGGGTGGGAAACTTGTTTGTAATTTTTTTTAAAAAAAACTTTTCAATAAAAAAAAATTAAACAATGGATGAGGTACTTTTATTACATTTAAAATGTCCAACAAATACATTTTGTTTGCTCAGTGTTTTTCAATGTATCATTTGATATAGGACTTTTTTTCTAGAATTGGTTCTTCAGCCATAATTGCAGATTAAATTTGGTAAACTCTGGAAGTTACTTGAATATACTTTTCTTCCTAATAACCTATTTGAAATACCTCAAAATAATCTAGCAAGATCAATGCCTAAACATATGTTTTCTGCTTAGGTAAAATAAAACATCAGTCAATTATTAGACATTCTGGATATGCCCTTCAGTGGTTGCCATTTGATATCTTGTCCTGTTCCAAGTCGAAAGCATCTCAAAGTTCTGAGATCCCATGGGATCAGATATGATTGGCAGTTAAACTGATTTTGGCTGAGTCACACTGAAACCTGAACTGCAAAAGTAATTCTGTAGCTAAACCTACACTATAATTTTCAGATAAACCTACAGTGGGAAACTAAAGTGAGACTGATTTACAACTGTATATTTTCTCGTAAGTGAAATGACATTGGGATGGAGTTTGTACTAGCCCTATCATGCCGCCAATCAGTCTTTCCATGCAAGAAGAGACAATGATATGTTCCATGCAAAAAGAGACAATGATATGTTTTACTAGTATGGAGAGAGAGGGGGAAGGGAGGGAGAGGGAGGGAGAGACCCTCTTGTGTGAGACATTGCTGTTTTCTTCATCTGCATGAAGATAAATTGGCTTATCTGTAGATGTTTCCAGCCTTTCTTTTTGCAGTGTAGGACCTGTTTTGGTTACTCCATTTTTCTTACACTGGGGAAATAAACGAGGCAGTTGGAGAAGACTAGCTTATGTAGAGTCTCTTCTTGGAGTAACTGCAAACACAATCCTTGCTTAAGCTACTGTTGAAAGAAAAATTGAGATTGAATGATGCGTCAGAGAGTTACTATATACTCAAAGGCAAGGATAAGATAGAAAATTGTGTCATTCTATCAGTTTTGTAAGGACATCAACTCCATTACTTTCCTCACCAAGTATGATGGAATTTCTTCAAGGTGCTACAGATAAAGATGACATGAGAAGCCAGCTCATTCCACCCCTTCTTCTGAAAGACCAGTTCCATGAAGCTTCCCTTCTCTTTGAATTGTATGTACCATGTTTCCCTGAAAATAAAACCCTGTCTTATATTTTTTGAACCCTGAAATAAGCGCTTGGCCTTATTTTCAGGGAGGTCTTATTATTTTGGAGCACATAGAGCAAGATAGGGCTCCTCTTGCTGTCTTACCTGATTTGCAGCTCTGTCTCCCTAATCCTAATCAGAGGAAATGGCAGGGACCAGCTGCGCGTGCATTTAAATATTTTTGGGGAGGGCTTATTTTTGGAGAGGGCTTATTTTGGGGGGGGGGCATCTTATTTTAGCACATGTGCTCAAAAGCCCGATTGGGCTTATTATCAGGGGATGTCTTATTTTCAGGGAAACACATGACAGCTTCATACTGATTAAGAATTGTATTCATTTTTCAATTATTTCTTTTACTAGCTCTTACAGTATGTATATGGGAGTAATTCATTCCTGTAATTAGGTTTTTTTCTCTTCTGCCCCATGGTGCACTTTTTGTGATGTGTGACTTGTTTAGTTAGTTAGTTAGTTAGTTGTTGTTGTTGTTGTTGTTTTTTAAAAAAAGAAATCTATTTAACACAATATGATCTATTGTGGACAAGTACTGTTGCTCTTAATAATAAAAACAGCTTCAAAAGAAAGAATAGCTTAAAAAACCTGCTCGAGGAATCATTTTTTTGCTAATGAAAATGGGAGAAACTTCTCATTTTTGATAGTTTTATTTTGCCTACGTATTATATTTCTATTCTGGATTATTTTTTTCTAAAGAAAACAGGATATACAGTATTTTGTTCTCACCTTTACTCCTGAAAACCTATGAGGTATGCTGTGCTAAGAGACAGATATAATCCCATGGCTATCTGTCAAATAATTTACTAAGACTGTATTACTATTATTCTTCTCCTCCTCCTTACTAGTATCTATCTTTTCCCACTTATTACTATTACCATGTTGCTTGTATCTTTCAATTTATATTATTTTTGTTTCCTAGTATGATTTGATAGCTTATTAGTAACCTTGACTATCACTAAGTGTTCTATCTTTTTATTCTTGATGAATGCATTTTATTCTCCTTATGTACACTGAGAGCATATACACCAAAGACAAATTCCTTGTGTGTCCAATCACACTTGGCCAATAAAGAATTCTATTCTATTCTATTCACTCATGTCATCATGGTGGCATCACATGATGTATTGGGACTATTTTTCCTCTATGCTAAACCAGCCATGGCCATGGCCAGTGCATGATGCATCCAGCTTGCAAACCACAAGTTTGACAGTCCTGCACTAGATGATAGTCAAAAGATACAGAGAGCTCTCTTTGCTGCCATCTGCTGGTCTTATGGATTTTTGTAGGCCAGATCTAATTTAGAATATATTCCATAAATAATGTTGGCACTAAGTTATCATTAATGAGTCACATGCTTTCACCAGAATATTATATAAAAGAAATCATTTCTTTTTGATCCCCAGTCTTAGTTGAAATGTAAGAGTTGTTGAATATGATGAAATAAAAGGATAGAACTTCCAAGTTCTATGGGACTATTGAGGAATTACCATTTATCTCCCTTTAGACTTCTTTTCTGTATGTCATGTTTGGGAATAAATATAAAATTTATTTTACAAAATTTGATCTACAGTTGTGTAACATGATTGAGCAGGTTTAGAGGTATTTTACGAGAAGAGTACTCCACTCAACATAATTGCAGTCCGATTTAAGCATAGTACACAAAATTGTCTGCTACAACATCTTGCCTGTCAACAACTTCATCAGTTTTAACCACAATAGTATACAGGCAAACAATCGATACAAACTCAAGGTAAACCACTTCAAACTCGATTGAAGGAAATATGATTTCAGCAACAGAGTGGTCAATGCCTGGAATGCTCTACCCATGCTACCAATGCTCTAAACTGTTTACCATGGACCTCACTCCCTTCTTAAGAGGTCCATAAAGGGGTTGTGCATAAGCACAGCGTGCCTACCATCCCTGTCCTACTGTCCCCATTTATTTGTATATACTTCCTTTGTTTATGTTTATGTTCATACCTATACTTGTTATCTTGTACATGTTTGACAAACAAATAAATAAATAAATAAAATAAAATAAAATAACATGCCTAGCCATTTGAAGCCTTTCTATAAAATAAGATGGAAAAAAAGATTAAAACAAAATCTCAAAGTGTTTATTTCATTTGAAAAAAAAATCAATCTGATTTGAACCATTCAAACCAATTCAGTTCAGAAACTTAAAACTTAAACTGAATCATGAAGCTGAACCAATTCAGTTTGGACTTGGATTTCCAAATCTGTTGAGAAAAAGCCATTTCTCAAATTGTGCTGCAGCATCCAAAATTATCCTAATTAATTTAGGGGCATCCAGTTTGATTTAGTCAGCTTGCCAATTCAATTCCAAATGCCAATTTGATTCAGAGATACATTCGAATTGCTTTTTTAATCAAATCTCCATCTCTTCTCCTTGCACAAGCCTATGTTGCAGGCAGAGTAATCCCATTTCAACCCAAACTGTCATCAAAGTGATTGGTATTTATTCTCTGAAGAGTAATTTCCCCTGCCCTAAACTGAGATCCCAGCCAAGTTACCAAGCTACTATCTATCTCTGTACTATTTAGACATGATGATAATGATGCTTCTGAATCAATCTATTGCAGGATAAATGTTATGGAGTATATCATGCTAATCCAATGCAGATTGGTCGATAGATTTTTGTTTTAAACTTCTCAATTTTAGGGTGTGTTTGTGAGCACACAAACACACCCTAAAATACGCAGGGCCTGTGTATCCTTTTGTGTGTGTATGTGTATGTATGTATGTGTGTGTGTGTGTATACATATATACTGTACATACATACATACATACATACATACATACATACATACATACACATACTGTATACACACACACACACATATATATATATACATACACACAGGTGTATGTATACACACACACATACAGATATACATATACATATCGGTATATATATATACATATAATCTTCAAAAGGATATGCAGCAGGGGTGAAATTCAGCAGGTTCTGACAGGTTCTGGAGAAGCGGTGGTAGAAATTTTGAGTAGTTCGGAGAACCGGCAAATACCACCTCTGGCTGGCCCCAGAGTGGGGTGGGAATGGAGATTTTGCAATACCCTTCCCCCAGGAGTGGGGAGGGAATGGGGATTTTGCAATATCCCCCCCTGGAGTGGGTGGGAATGGGGATTTTGCAGTATCCTTCCCCTGCCATGCCCACCAAGCCACGCCCATCAAGCCACACCACGCCCACCAAGCCACACCCACAGAAACAGTAGTAAAAAAATTTGAATTCCACCACTGATATGCAGGCACATGCACACAAACACACCTTTAAATTGGGAAGTTTAGAACAAAAATCCTGACCCGATTATTCCATATGCTGCTTGTTTAAAAGAACTTTCAGCAATGAAGATTTTCTGAAAAGGGGAAAAAAAAGACCTTGTTAATTTAGAATTGTACACAGCTTATATTGAGCACGGATGTTAATTTTCTTTTCCTAATGTGAACTTGAAAAAAGGCATTTTGATTTCACTTTGGCTCTAAATGAGATAATAAAATAATAAAAACATTCTCTCTCACTCTTTTTCTCTCTCTGTCTCCATGTCAATTGCATTAGTGAATCAGAAGGCAGTGTTAAATAGCAATCAGCAACAATCAATTTGGATCTCTTCCTAACTGCTATTAATTGGACTCCTACTTCTTAGAGGCTTTCTTTAATGAACTTTTAAATATCAAATGGTGAATTTTATTGATTGTTTAGGATCACTGAACTGTAGGATAGAGATTCTTTGTCCTAGCGAGAACCACAGAGAAATATGCAGAGCATTTAGCAAGCTGTCAACTGGTGGCTTCTAAGCCATTTTTTTTTCTCCACAGAAGTTTTTTTTTTGCAAAACTGACATAGATTTTATGTGATGTAAAAATTCAACACAGGTAGTCCACCAAAATTCTTATGGCACTGAACAAGTGGCACCTATGACCGGTCCTCGAAGCTGTCCCACCACATACATGATTCAGGCATTTGACAACCACATTTCACTTATGATGACTGAATGTCCCACAGTCACATGATCACGATTCACAATCTTTCATTGACAAACACAGTCAATGGGGAAGTCGCAAGTCACTCTGGTAAGTCCTCCCCGCACCCGGCTTTCTTGCACACATATAATTGATTTTGTTTTACGATATTTATAAAGAGACATCCATATTGAGTTAGATCTTTGGTTCATCTGGGTTAGCATCGTCAGTCAAATTTTTTTTCCCCCCCTGTACTTTCAGATGAGAGTTTTCTCCACTCAGCTAGGAAATATCAAGGAAGGATATGGGCAGATATAGACATACACACAAACATGTCAATAAGACTGATGGTAGACCAATCAAGCAGAAAAGGTTCAACATCAGTTCGGAGAAAAATGTAGCAAGAGAGGGACAACTGACTGCGTGCCTTCATATAACTTGATCCAAGGGTAGAAGTGAGATATATCAAGGTTGTTATTCATGAGGAAGATAGAACTGTTTTTTTTTTTTTAAAAAAAAAAAAAAACCTAGCAAGAAATAGAGCTTTCTCTGAAAATAACAATGTCAGACTCAAGAGATTATAAATTAAGCTTCAGGGTTTTGCCATTTGAATGGTAGTATGTACAAGCTATGATTAATGTTGCAATGCTGGCTGCCCATGTCATGTTTATATTTTTGCAATTTGTAATGACTAGTTGACTTTGGTTTGAACTGTGAAGAACAGGAGAATGACAACTTCCTTTGGTGCCAAAAAAGTAGCAACAGAAATTAAAGATTGAAGAAGACAGACCAGCAATCAAAGATAAAGTCTCTGACTGACCTTGTTATTCCTTAGGTTCAAAGCTTAATGATTTGCTTAAAATGAAGTTAATTAATTAATAGTTGTATTCTTAGCACCCTTATCTGCAGTTACTATTCAGGGTGGATGTCATCACAGATCTAAAGGATTAAATGAATAGTTCATACCATTTTACTTCATAATTATTAATTTTTCACTTCTATAACACTTTATGCAAAGATTTATGATATTCGGGTTTATTTATTTTTCCAACAGCCTACTTTGACATCATTATCCTGTGCCGTTTGCACCTCACTTTCAAAACCTACAGCAAGTGCAGCCTTTGTGCACTGAAAGGTTGACCATTAAACCATCATGATGTATTTTAACTGAAAAGCAAAAATCACAACTAATGAGGGTAATTCAGGAAACAAGAAAAATGCATCATTCATCTGTAAGCAACTAGAAACCAATTCTCCACTACAAAATGTAGCTGAATAAAGGCTAAAGTAATCACATCCGTGTCTGAGGTAAGGTTGTAAATGGTTGGACTGGCTGCCATTCATTCTGATGTGGTGATATAGGCTTGTCTAACTTACCTCCTGTCCTTTAGCAGCAGAAGTATCCCAGGATGGGGCTTCAAAAATGATGAGGCCCAGATTGTGGGGGCAATAAGCTGACTTTGTATAAAATATACAAAAGTATGAAGGCTATTGCTTAACGCATTGTAAGCCGCCATGAGTCTCCAGAGAAGGGCGGCATATAAATCAAATAATAAAAAAAAAAGGTTAAGATAGAGCTACAATCTGGAGCTTTGGGCCTGATCAATTTTGGTCGGAGCAGTTTGAGGTTTACAGCATCTTCCCAAACTATGTCCCTCCAAAAAAGTTGGAGAATAATTTCATCTAACCTTATCCATTTATCTTTCTATAAATGTGGTAATTTGTGACTCACGACATCCATCCCATCCTAAAGAATCCGATATTATTTGAAATTGAAGAGATGGTTTTCCTTTCTGGGTAGAGTGATTATTGCAATTCAATTTTAGAAGGCCTCCCTCTTAACATTCATTTCAAATGGATCTCCGCATTCTGTTGGGAAACACCCAGCCAAACAGGAGTAGGAATCAAGCAGGGAATTAGCCTTGAATCTTTGCACAGTTGCAAGTGATCCAGGACTAGAATTTTATCTACTTGTTCTCACAGGAATGCAAGCAATCTGAGGAGATTCCTGTATTATAGGCAAAATGCAATGAAGTAGATAGTTTGAAGCAGTGGTGAAATCCAATTTTTTTTTACTTCCGATTCTGTGGGTGTGGCTTGGTGGGCATGGTCTGGCTTGGTGGGCATGGCTTGGTGGGCATGGCAGGAGAAGGATACTGCAAAATCCCCATTCCCACCCTACTCCTGGGGCCAGCCAGAGGTGGTATTTGCCAGTTCTCTGAACTACTCAAAATTTCCACTGCCGGTTTTCCAAACTGCTCAAAATTTCCTCTACCAGAACCTGTCAGAACCTGCTGGATTTCATCCCTGGCTTGAAGTTTACATATGTGAATCTAGTCATTTGTGCCCGACCTATTCTGAGCACTTGTAACAAGGAACTTCAGGAGAAAGGCATTTATGTGTGCCAGCCCATATAATTTAATGGTTGATCAAATGTCATTGACTTTCTTTTTAAACCTTAAGGAAAAAAACAGGACAGAAATATACTGTAGGTTATAAAATATTTATCTCGGAGAAATAGTTCCATTACAAGATAGGACTAAATAATAGTGAGGGAGCTCCCAGGCTTTTAAGAGAACATCTTTTGCAGGATCCAATCTCGGCTGGTCACTGCTCTGAATAGAATAGCACTGCTAGAGAACTTTGCTAGAGAGAAGTTCCCTGAAGATGGGCTCCAGCACGAGTCTGAAAGCTCAGAAGACAAAACCTCTGGTCCTGGTGACCAACCCAGATTGGATCCTGCAGCATTATCCTGGGACACATATAGTCGCCTTCAGAACATTTCTTCAAGAAACTCTGGAAGTTGTTCTGATTTAGGCTTCCTTAGAAAGTAAACAGCACAAACTTAGTCCTGGCAAGCCTCTTTAATTCAAATGGCTGTGAATTATTGTCATTCTGAAAAGCTGAAGCTGCCAGTCTGAAAAGCTTCTTAAACAGTCTATCAGTCTATCAGATGAACTAATTGCTTCCTGCAAAAGCTCACGTCTCATTTGCTTCTCTTTTATGTCTTAGGGGAGAGGCCAATCATCTCCAAGCCTTACTCCCATGTCGACCCTGTTTCCTTAATTGTTCCTGTCTCCTGGCAGCTCTGTGCATGTGCACACTGGGAACAGGCTCACGCTGTTCTTCTGCCTCGCTGATGTCAGACTCCAGAGATTCCGGAGGCAGCAAAGAACTACCAGATGGCCTTGGCCCCCTCTCTGCCTCCGACTCAGAGCCATTGTCCCAGCCTTCCCCAGACTCCATGACTGGCCCACGTTCCTCCCCAACCTCCTCACTGTCTGAATCTGCTGTCAGCTCTGCTGGCCGCTGGTGGGCCTTAACAGAAGTTGGCAAAGTCACTTCTATCCTTCAAATGCCGGACCTAATGTCAAGACTCCTAAATGGAATTCTAGTGCATTTTAGTGGTAACTACGCAATCTCTGCCTCTTTGGGTCATTGTTTCAGATAGTTCCTTATCTAAAGAGAAAAACAAAATAACCACAGATAGGCATCAGTGCGATGACTAAATGAATGGTGTTAAGGTGAGGGCTACTTGTGTCAAAAATTTGATGAACCTGTCCATGTAGTTGCTGGGATTCAAGTCTGACTTGAAGGCTATATTTATTTCAAGAATCAATATAAATAAACTGTCCCATGCATGACTAAGCTAAGCTTTGTATTTACACTCTGGTCATATTGGGGGTGGGGTGGGGGTGGGGGGGGTTACATCAGTGCAGCATTTTTATAAATTACACCATAAAAATAGATACCCAAGCCAAAATTAAAGAATAATATTCTATTTTCCAACATCCCTCCAGTTTAATTTTTCATTAAGCCTCTCTATTTATCAGGAACAAAGCCAAGATCAAAACAGTCAAAGGTGACAGGAGAGAATAATCATAGCAATTAAGTGATATTATAGTGAGCCTTTTTGTGGCGCACATTAGGTGCAATTAATTATTTCTGCGTTTAGAGTTTTGCAGCAATAAAACTGTCATTTTTGAAGCGTTTTGCTGAAGGAGCCTTGGGTCTGGATCAAAGATCTATTTATTCAATGTTTGCAACAGAAACTTTAGTTTGCATCATTAAAGTTATCTTGTTAGCATTAAAACATTTCCACAGAACCAAAAAAATTGATATATGGAGCCTTTTTCTGTGCACCAAACTGTGCACTAAATAGGGGAGTATGCAAAAGTAAAATATAAAATAGAAATCAAGCCATGATCAATCCATAGAAATCAATTTTGAAATGAATTGTATTTAGGGTCTAATCCAGAACTTACTTGGCCTTCACTGATCTCAAGAAAGTTAAGTAGTTAATACCACAAGCAGTCCTTGATTTACAACAGTTCATTTAATGATTCTTCGAAATTAAAATGGCACTGAAAATAGTGACCATTTTATGACCGTTTTTCACATTTACAACCGTTTCAGCATCCCCACGGTCATGTGATCAAAATTCAGATGCTTGGCAACTGGTTCATATTGATGACAGTTGCAGTGTCCGTAGTTCATATGATCACCTTTTCTGAACTTCTGACCAACAAAGTCAATAGGGAAGGCAAATTCACTTGGCAACTACGTTACTAACTTAACAAATGCAGTGATTCACTTAACAACCGTGGCAAGAAAGGTTGTAATATGGGGTAAAATTCATTTAACAACTCTCTCGCTTAGCAACATAAATTTTGGGCTCAGTTGTGGTCGTGGACTACCTGTATTTAGAGGAGATACCACCAGAAAAAAAAAACAAGGGCTGGGAGATTGAAGTATTTCCTCAAAGACAATTGAACCCAAATAGCAAAGAAAGCTATTTGAACACATTCATAAAGTCACCAAGAATCAAATTCAGCTCAAAGGAGTCTCTATCTTACTTCAGCGTACTGCAATGTATTTCAATGTATTTCAGTCAACCTTTCAGTGCAACAAAGGCTGTAGTTGCTGATGGTCTTGGGAGACCAGGAAATTTGTAATTTTTGTAACTTATTTATTTTGTCAAGCATATAAAAGATAACAGGTAAAAGTATAAACATAATTTGAATACATGAAAAGAGTAAGAGTAAAAAAAAATATTAGGACAGGGACAGTAGGCATGCTGGTGCACATATGCACGCCCCTTACAGACCTCTTAGGAATGGGGTGAGGTCAACAGTAGACAATTTAGGGTTAAAGTTTTGGGGGTTTGAGGAAGAAACCACAGAGTCAGGTAGTGCATTCCAGGCATTGACCACTCTGTTACTGAAGTCATATTTTCTGCAATCGAGTTTGGAGCCGTTTACCTTGTATCTATTATTTGCTTGTGTATTGTTGTGGTTGAAGCTGAAGTAGTCATTGACAGGTAGGACATTGTGGCAGATAATTTTATGTACTACGCTTAGGTCAGACTGAAGTCGGCGTAGTTCTAAGTTGTCTAAGCCCAAAATTTGAAGTCTGGTGGAATAAGGTATTTTATTGCGGGTAGAGTGAAGAGATGCTGCCTAGGGAATGGTCAGATGAGATGCAGCATAGCCCAAACATGTATCATAGGCAGAAGAAGGAGGTTAAGGAATGACTCTATGTCATTGGACTGTAAAAGTAATACTGAGAGAATTGTACTTTCAAACTGTATTGATGTAGCTTTACAATGATACCACTCTAATGGCAGAAAGTGAAGAGGAACTAAAGAGCCTTTTGATGCAGGTGAAGGAGAGTGCAAAGGCTGGCTTGAAACTCAACATTAAGAAAACTAAGATCATGGCACCCGGCCCTCTCAATTCCTGGCAAATAGATGGGGAAGAAATGGAGGTAGTGACAGATTTTATTTTCCTGGGTTCCAAGATGACCACAGATGGGGACTGCAGCGAAGAAATTAAAAGACGGTTGCTCCTGGGGAGGAAAGCCATGCCAAAGCTAGACTGCATACTAAAAACCAGACACATCACCCTGCCAACAAAAGTGCGTGTATTCAAGGCTATGGTTTTCCCAGTGTAATGTATGGTTGTGAACGTTGGACCATAAGGAAGGTTGAGCGGCAAAGAATTGAGGCCTTTGAATTATGGTGCTGGAGAAGACTCCTGCGAGTCCCTTGGACTGCAAGGCGAACAAACAAGTCAGTCCTAGAGGAGATGAACCCTGACTGCTCTTTAGAAGGCCAGATCCTGAAGATGAATCTCAAATACTTTGGCCACCCAATGAGAAGGAAAGATTCACTGGAGAAGAGCCTAATGCTGGGAAAGATTGAGGGCAAAAGAAAAAGGGAATGGCAGAGAATGAGGTGGCTGGATGGAGTCACTGAAACAGTCGTTGTGACCTTAAATGGACTCTAGGGGGATGGTTGAGGACAGAAAGGCCTGGAGGAACATTGTCCATGGGGTTGCGATGGGTCAGACATGACTTTGCAACCAACAACAACAGCTTTACAACGATTAGCTCATCTGGTTGTGTTTCTTATCTGTTCTACAGGGGAGCACTGACAGATGGATTGAAATATTTTCCAATATATTAATGTACTCAGAAATAACAGATTAATAGAGTTGAAGGGACCTTGTAGATCATCTAGTTCCGTGATGACGAATCTATGGCACGCGTGCCATAGGTGGCATGCAGACCCATCTCTGCGGGCACCAGAGCTGATGCCCAGGTCAGCTCCACCACACATGCCTGTGCGCCTCCTGCCGGCCAACTGATTTTTGGGTCTCTGCCAGGAGAAGCACATGCATGCGTGGGGGGAGATTGTGCATGCATGCGCGGGGGTGTGTGGTGTGCCCCCCCACCCCCTGTTTTTGGTTCCAGGAGGCTTCATGGAGGCCTGCTACCACAAAAATGGGGGTCACCTGCATGGGGGCGGGGGGGAGCATGGGGGTCATGTGCACATGTGTGAGGGCGGGGCCTGTGGGGGAGCATTGCATTATGGGTGTCAGCACGCACACGCATGCACTTTCGGCACCTGAGGGAAAAAAGGTTCGCCATCACTGATCTAGTCCAATCCCTTGCCCAAGCAGGAGACCCTACACAATTTCTGACAAATGGCAGTCCAATCTTTTCTTGAAAGTCTTAAGTGATAAAGCTCCTACAACTTCCGAAGGCAAGCAGTTCCATTGGTTGATTGTTCTTATTATTAAGAAGTGTGTCAATTTTATTGGAAAAAAATGAATTACACATCCAGAAGTCTATGCTCATTGTTTAATATTTGATTATTATTATTTGTTGTTCTTTCTTTTCTGGCACAATCTGTTAATACAAAGAATGAAAATAAGGACATGTTCTTAGTCATTTTCTTCCTTCTTCTTACCAGGTCTTCCACTGGAGGTCAGTTTCTTAGACAGTTTTTTCAATCCTTCTGCAGAGGACCAGATGGGCATATAATTGATAGCTGAGATAAGAATATTGAAAAATACTGAGGGAACATTTGAAATTTCGGGTTACTCTGTTTTTGATATCAAAGTGGACATTTTTGAACAAGAAATGGCCAAATCCTTCACAAAACAACTAAGATAAATTTCATCCAAAGATATGACATTATTGTTTGGGGTTTTTAAAAATCCAGTCTTTTTTCACTATGTTAATCAGCTCATAAATGCAATAATGTCTATGATACTCCTTACTGCTTTTTTAATGAACTTCCTGTTCTCATAGTCATTTATGGAATAACTATATTCCATAAATCTAATGAACTGTGTGTTAATTATGATCCATAAAAAAGTTATGCATGGACACTTTTGTTAGTCCTAAAGAGCTGGTAGACTGCAGTTTCTATCTGCAGAAACTCCTGTCTATGTAACTATGAGGCTTCTGCATGATTTCAGAAACTTGAAAAAGAAGATGTTAAAACAATTTTTAATAAATGTAGGCAATTTAGTTAGGTCCAGGACTTAATTGTCCTAATGCTTAGATGATACTCTTTTAATATGATTATGTATCCATTTATTTCAAAATACCAAATTTGCTGCATTAATACCCCTCCTTTGTTCTAAATGGAAAACTAGACTTTACCCTAAGATTCTATCTTGATTGCCCCACTGTCTTCACCGATAGATAACTAATTTGTTGAAAGGTTGTTGATAAATATGAGCATATGATTAATTCAGAGACTTTCCCCGACCTGAAGCCTTCCAGGTATATTTGGACAATGCTAACAGAATTCCATCCAGAAGTAAGACCAAGAGAAAAGTTCATTGGTTTAATAGGGAAGAAGGGAAGGGAAGGATTAGAGGAATGGATAAGGACTAAATAATAAGCAGGGTGGTGCAGTGGCCTAGAGGTGGAGTTCTCGCCTCACAATCAGGAGGTTGTGAATTTGATCCTAGGTAGAGGCAGATATTTCTTCCTCTGAGCACAATGAGAATGTATCTGCTGAGCAAAGGTCTGCATTGGTGACAGGAAGGGCATCCGGCCATTAAACGCTCAGCTAGCTCCATTTAGTTGCCCAGACTCCACCCCACAAGGGATTATGGGGTCATTAAATGATGATGATAAGTATTAAATAGAATAGAATAGAATTCTTTATTGGCCAAGTGTGATTGGACACACAAAGACTTTGCCTTTGGTGTATAATATGCTCTCAGTGTACATAAGGAGACTAAAATACATTCATCAAGAATAAAAAGATACAACACTTAGTGATAGTCAAGGTTATTAATAAGCTATCAAATTGTACTAGGAAACAATAAGAGCAATATAATTGAAAGATACAAGCAACATGGTAATAGTAATAAGTGGGAAGAGATAGATACTAGTGAGAAAGAGAATAATAGTAAAATAGTCTTAGTAAATAGTTTGACAGTGTTGAGGGAATTGTTTGTTTAGCAAAATGATGGCATTCAGGAAAAAACTGTTCTTGTGTCTACTTGTTCTGGTATGCAGTGCTCTATAGCATTGTTTTGAAAGTAGGAGTTGAAACAGTTTATGTCCAGGATGTGTGGGGTCTGTAAATATTTTCACAGCCCTTTTTTTGACAAGTGCAGTATACAGGTCCTCAATGGAAGGCAGGTTGGTAGTAATTCTTTTTTCTGCAGTTCTAATTATCCATTGAAGTCTGTGTCTGTCTTGTTGTGTTGCAGAACCAAAGCAGACAGTTATGGAGGTGCAGATGACAGACTCAATAATTCCTCTGTAAAATAAGGACTAAATAATAATAATAATAATAATAATAAAAACCCCATTCAACCACAAGTCTCAAATGACTACTTTAGACTTCTCCTTGCTCTTTAGTGTTCCCTGCCCCAGAATTGTCATCAGGATAAAAAGAAAGATGACTCAGAAGTGTGTATGGTACCCTATTGCAGAGGAAGGTTGTGTTTTTTTAAATCATAAATGAATTAGGCCACCCAGTTCTGTTCTACCATTTCAGCTGGCATGTCAAAATAGTAGCAGACAAAGTTAAACCATTGAATACCTTTCCCGAGCCCCAAATATTACTGTCAATGTGACCACGAGTATCAAAAGAGCTGGATAGTTGCGATCCATATATTACCGAATACAATTCATGATAATAACAGCTAGTATAGTGAATGGTTAAGGCAACTTCCACAAATTTCTCAACAAGAGCCATAATAGCTGTGAAATTCAAGAAGGTAAAAACTAACACATCTGAAAAATAACTCAGTTGCACAAGACTGGGATAAAGTACTGAACTGGGATTAGGGAATGCTGGAATATTGAGAACTGTGGAGTTGTAAATATTGTAAATAAATACATACTTCCAAATTTTAACTCAACTGCTCAAAAATTGAGCCTAATAGACCAATAATCTGGCAGCGTGTTATGTTCTCACCCAGCCCATCACAAGAGATGAAGTCAAAAGATGGGCCTCATTCACTGCAGTCATAATCACTATGCTTTTAAATATTAAGGTTTGCAGCAAATGTTTTCACAGAGAGGAATCTATTCTGATCAGCTTTTCATACAATGATTTAATACCCAAATTTCACTTTATTTCTTTTAGCTATACAGTTTATAGGGATGAACACCCTTTGAATGGGATGGGAGTAGGAATGGCTTTCCAGAGGAAAAATGGCAGACTACAGGAACCAGGAGCACTACTCAAGTGACCCTGAGGACACAGATAAACCTCCAAGTGCTTCAATGACCCTCTAAAAGGATGCAAATGACCAGCTGTTTGCAAGGAGTATAAATCTGTCCATTCCCCACTATCCTGTCTTATTAGGACTTATGCATTATGTACACTATGAAACAATGCTTGCCAAAATGAAGATAAGAATGACATTTCTTTGTTATTTTCAGCCAATTTGGCTAGCTTAAAAAGAGTTCTAGTAGTCTAGAGGCACTAGGATAGAAACTGGAAGACTAATCTTTTTGCAGGATCTAATCCTGCTTTATACACAAAGCCATCTTGGCCAGTCTTTCTCTCTCAGCCCTAGGAAGCAGACAAGGGGAAACCATTTTGAAAGTGTAAAAAAAAAAAAATCCTGTAGGGACTAGTGTTTTTTTTTTTAAAAAAAATTTTCAAGCATGTATAAGATAACAGATATAAGTATAAACACAATTATGAATACAGGAAATGGATACAAATAAATGGGGACATTAGGACAGGGACGGTAGGTACGCTGATGCACTTATGCACGCCCCTTACAGACCTCCTAGGAATGGGGTGAGGTCTACAGTAGACAGTCTAAGGTTAAAGTTGTGGGGGTTTGGGGATGAAACCACAGAGTCAGGTAGTGCATTCCAGGCGTTGACTACTCTGTTGCTGAAGTCGTATTTTCTGCAATCGAGTTTGGAGCGGTTTACCTTAAGTTTGTAACTATTGTGTGCTTATGTATTGTTGCAGTTGAAGCTGAAGTAGTCATTGACAGGTAGGACGTTGTAGCAGATAATTTTGTGTACTACGCTTGGGTCAACTACGCCGAAGGCAGCATAGTTCTAAATTGTCTAAGCTCAAAACTTCAAGCCTGGTGGCATAAGGTATTCTGTTGCGAGCAGAGGAGTGGAGGACTCTTCTCGTGAAATATCTCTGGACTTGCTCAATTGTATTAGAGGAGGAGTATGAAAAATGGTCATAAGTCCCTTTTTTCAGTGCTGTTTGAACTTTGAAAGGTCACTAAACAATTTTTTGTAAGCCGAGGACTAGGATGTGCAACTTTCAGATTTGGGTTTTCCCAGATGTGCCAATATGACATCTCTAATAAAATGAAACTTTGAGGAAACTCAAGCCTCTGAGTTTTCTTTCCCTGGTGGTCTAGTGGTTAGGATTCAGGTTAATGTTAGGGTTCCAAATAACACCCCCATGAAAAAAAACTCTTGAGGCCTGAGTTTCCTCAAAGTTCTATTTTATTAGAGATGTCATATTGGCACATCTGGGAAAACCCAAATCTGAAAGTTTCCAGGTTTTCCCTACCCAAAGGAAAGTTCAAGTCCCTATCCAGCACCCACATGTCCATCACATGGTCCAATCCAAGCACCGTCCCAATTGGAAATGCCTCCCAGTTCCAGCCTTCTAGGTGCAGGGCAAGATGTCCTTGACTTTTTGAGAAAGGAATGTTATGACTATATATCACCCCTGCTCCATACAATCCCCCCTCCCAATTTCCCACAGTAGTAAATGTGGCAGGCCTGAAGATCTAATGAAAAAGATGGCTTCCAGGATCTTCTACCCTGTTTTATAAAGCCAGGAATAGCAAGGCTTGCTCACATGCTTAGTTATATTATCACTGTGTCCCTTCCTTTCTCTTCTGGGAAATGCAAATTCAGGGGTTAAAATGTATATCTAATTACTCCTCATCTACACTTACAGCTTGTAACCTGAAATAAATCTGTCAAGTACCGTATTTTGACACAACCAACTCAAATCTCTCTTGTTTTTCCAGCTACAAGTATTTACAAATTGCAAAGTGAGAAAAACTCTGGGTTTGGTTCTTCAGACATCTGGAAAAAAAAAGTAATATAAAGCTGAAAAAGTTTTACTTTTTTATGAATTTACTCTGGCAAATTAATTTGCAACTTACATGGTTTAAAAAGAATTATTCACCTTTTTTAAAAAAAGAAAAAAAGAAAGAAAGAAAGCAATCTGTTCTGAGAAACCATAAAATTTGTTCCCCTTTCCTGCTAAAGGTAGAATAGGATGTAAAATGGATTAAAGTGTTTAGTATAAATCCTGACATTTAAACGACTGTGAAAAAGATCTTGCAAAATCGATGCATTTATAACTTTATTCCCTCACTCCTTGGGTGCAGTTAGAGAAACCATTTTTTTTCTATGCTTGTAAAATGCAGAACAATTTACTTCTTTTGGCAGGTAAGGTCAACCCAGACCTAATCTGTTTAAAAGCACATAAATCTAGATTTCTTTCTGCTTTAGTTATCCAAACAGATACCTATTTGCTCACAAATAAAGGTGAATGGACTATAACAATCTTTTCCATTTGCAGAATTGCTCACATATAGATTTCATGTAAACGGTCTAGCAATAAAACACCACTATTTAAGCTATCCCAAGGCTGACCAAGTGGTTAAGCAATCATACAAGATCACAACATAATTTAGACAAAAACAGCAGATAATCCACATGCTGTTTGCTAAGAAACAATAAAGATGAACACTCTAATTAATCAATGGTCTGGGAAATAATTGTCCAATAGTCTAAAAAAATAGACTATCCCAATGATTGCAGAAAGCGGGCATCAAGAAAAGAATGCTTGCTCAAAAGAAGGTTGGGTTAAGAACATTGTCCCAGAAATATTAAAGATAAAAGAAGAACTGTGTGTTCTTGTTTCTCTAATTTAACCCTATTTTCTTAAAGAACATGCATGCAGATATATACAAATAACTCTAGTAAACCATGTGGCAGCTGCACAATTACTTCTGTAGTTAGTGAAGTTCATTGTGAAGAGCTAATGGTAAAATGTGATAATGAAGCAATTAACATTTTTCTTGCATGTTTTAATTTAAACAAACAGCCATTCTCTTTTTCTTGAGATTGGAGAAAAATACTACATAGGAATAAGTTATAAGGGTGCACGGAAGGGATACAATTTGGCACAGATTATTCCACATAAGACTATTGAAGAGGCCTAGCACAAAATCCCTGCTGCCTTGTCCAGTTTCTTTTCAAAGGAAATATTGACAATAGATTCTATTTTTATATCAATTGCTCTAAAAACAACGGATTGATTTGTTGTTGTTGTTTTTAAAAACATACCGTAACTATTAAAAAATAAACCAACACTACATATGTAAATAAAATGTAACTTTATCCAGATAAGCAACTTGACATAAAAGTACCATCAGATATTCTCTGATGGCATATTATGGAATGCCCCACCTCATCTCTTGGGTGCACATTATCGTTTTGCATTCTATCGCCCATTGAAAACATTTAATTTTTAAATTAAATTTTAAATTAACCATGTCTCCACTAGAATTGGTGATGTAGACCAAAGCAAACATTGAGGAACAGGCAAATAGACTGTTCTTTAGAACATCACTGGATAAGAAGTGGATGGGAGATCATGCACATGGGCTCTGGATAATTGCTCCTTAAAAAAGCCATATGCTGTTTTGAGAGTTAGAAAATAAAATGATTGGCCATCATGTTCACAGCAGTAGTGGGGTCTTTTAAAAGACTAGCTTCACTTTCTAATCACTTTTGGAAATTAGCTATTTCCAAATATTACTTATTTAATTATCGTAAGACTATTAGAGATCTTTGGAACAACAAGTTTGAAAAACCATCTGGTGAGTTTACTTTTCTTCTTGAACAAAACAAACCTTATTAACTTTAAGAACTTGGAAATAAACAGCAAAAAGCTAAATAAGATTTTGATGTAAGAAAGTTATAAACAAATTAAGGGTTTCAACAACTTTGGAACATTGAAACTTTACAATAAAATTTTATAAATAATTAAATAGTATAAAGTATTTCATGAGAACCAAAATATTTTGCATATTAAAATAGTAAAA
Source organism: Arizona elegans (assembly GCA_022577455.1). Taxonomy (NCBI): domain Eukaryota; kingdom Metazoa; phylum Chordata; class Lepidosauria; order Squamata; family Colubridae; genus Arizona; species Arizona elegans. Next base: position 190,116,218 of record JAKOOJ010000002.1, on the reverse strand, counting down.
ATTAATGGAACTAAAACAAAGAGAAAAGAATGGAAAAAATAAAAGTGCAGGGAAAAAGAAAAGGAAGAATATAATAAAATGAAAAGAAATATTAAAAGAAGTGACTTCCAATCTTTTTTTACAAGTATTTACAAATTTAGTAACTCTTTATCCTTATAAGGTTACAAACAAATAATTATTCAACTCATATCCTATTCCTTATGTATAAGCAAATCCATAAAACATCAACAATTCAATTTCAAAACCATAAAATATTGCCAGAAGTTTGCCCCCCCCCCCAAAAAAAGTCTTTTTTAAATACATGCTGGTAGCATGTGTCCAAATTTTAATCATGTGATTGTGGGTATACTGCAACAATTGTAAGTGCAAGGACTGATTGTAAGGTACTTTTCTAAGTGCCATTGTAACTTCAAATGCTCACTAAACAAATGGTTGTAAGTTGAGTATTACTCGTAAGGGACCAAAGTATTTAGTGATAGATGTCACAACATATCTTTTATTGGCATGCACAACTATACAGTAGTGATCACTAGGATCCCAGCCAAAAACAAAATGCCAAAGAGCCCCAAGCTGAAAAAGGTTGCAGGTTATATACCATCCAAAATGTTACATAGGAATGAGAGAAAAAAAAAATTGTGCAAATCATACTGTGACCTTTACTGAATTATCTGATGTCCTATGGGCTGACCTATTCTGGCTATCCAAATTAGGTAGCTATCTCTCTACTAACAATATTGTATATATGCCCTAAATATAATTGCACAATGTACCATTAATAATGATATTGTGTCCATATACCTCCCAAGGAAAAGACAACAATCTGGTTTCTACCATATTTTATTTTTCTCTGCAAAGGGATCAAGGAATTTCAGTTTGCCTGCTACTTTTGTTTCTGTTCCCTCCCTGCCGCTCCAATTTGGCTTATGTCAGGGGTGTCAAACTCGCGTTGTCATGACAGCGTCACATGATGTATTGGGACTTTTTTCCCCTTTGCTCATGTTCAGCTCATGACATATTTGGCCCATGGGCCATGAGTTTGACAGCCCTGGCTTATGTCATATGGTCTCTTTCTCTCCCTCTCCCCCCTCTCTCTCCCTCTTCCTCTCCCTCTTTCTCCCTCCCTCCCTCTCTCTCTCCCCCCAACTGTGTGTCTGTGTGTGTACAAGTACACTCACTTGCACTTTTGGGTCAATCTGTTTGATGTTGATACCTGGTACTTCCTGGACCCATCTCTACAGTTCTCTTGGCAAGGTTTTTTCAGAAGTGGCTTGCCATTTCCTGCTTCCTAGGGTTTAAGAGAGAGAGAGACTGGTCTAAAGTCACCCAGCTAGCTTTAGGCCAAAAGAGTTTCTGGCATACTGCCTTAACCAATATACTGAACTGCTTTTCTTGTTATGCCTATAAGTCATCCTATACGATGTTAGTCCTCCAGCTTTTTAACCATAAAGATCTGAGAGAATGAATGAAACAGAAGAGATGATGTCTAATGATGAATTATATTTTAAATCAGAAGAAAATAAAGGAACACTTCTTATCTAGGCTTGGTTTACTATATTTGGAGAGACCAATGCACTTAAGTAGCTGACAAATTCAATTTTCTCCCAGCTTTATTAGACAAATTGCTTCGTGCAAAGGAAAATGTCAAGTGTCATTGTTTCTGAATGACGAACATGACTTTTGAGCAAACCTTTGAGATGCTAGTGAGCAAACCGTGTAGATTTTATCATTCTGCCCTGCATCAGCAGTCCAGCAATTGGGAATTAGTGAGAGAAGTCTTACACATCATCTTGCCAAATGACAATAGCTTGATCTTTGGCTCATATGGACAAAGGCAAACACAATGAGATATTTCTCCAACATACAACTCCTTTCAAGTACAGTTTTGTACAAAAGGATGCAATCTGTGCTGACTTCAAGATCTATATTTTAAATTTCCTACCAGAACTCAAGATTTCCAAATTATCATAAGAGATCATTCTTAAAACAGGAAGAGGTACCAAGTGTACTGGATGACTACAGTCACTCAAATGGAAAAGTACTAGGAGGCATGAAGATGATTAAGATGAGACTAGACAAGATTTTTCAGACATTATAAAAGTAGATTGGGTCTGTAACAATCTTACAATGACAACTCAGAATAAAAGAGTTGGAAGGGACCTTGGAGGTCTTCTAGTCCAACCCCGTGCTCAAGCAGGAGACCATAAATTATTCCAGACAAGTGGCTATCCAATCTCTTCATAAAAGCCTCTAGTGATGGAGTACCCACAACTTCTACTAGTTAATTGTTCTCACTGTCAGGACATTTCTCCTTAATTCTAGGTTGTTTCTCTCCTTTTTTTTTTTTTTTTTTGCTTTAATTTATATGCCGCCCTTCTCCGGAGACTCAGGGTGGCTTACAATGTGTTAAGCAATAGCCTTCATACTTTTGTATATTTATACAAAGTCAGCTTATTGCCCCCACAATCTGGGTCCTCAGTTCACCTACCTTTGAAAGGATGGAAGGCTGAGTCGACCTTGAGCCTGGTGAGATTTGAACTTGCAGTAATTGCAAGCAGCAGATGTTAATAACAGTGCTTTAGTCCACTGTACGACAGGCTCCTTGATTAATTTCCATCCATTAGTTCTTGTCCTGCTTTCAGGTGCCTGGGAAAATAAGTTGACCCCCTCAATTTTATTTATTTATTGGTTTGATTTATATGCCGCCCTTTTCTGGAGACTCAGGACTCAGGACTCAAGACTTACAATGCGTTAAGCAATAGCCTTCATACTTTTGTATATACCTGCTTAGTAGGGCTTTCGCCCCCCCCCCAAGCGGTGTTCTATTTTATACAAAGTCAGCTTATTGCCCCCACAAACCGGGTCCTCATTTTACTTACCTCGAAAGGATGGAAGGCTGAATCAACCTTGAGCCTGGTGAGATTTGAACTTGCAGTAATTGCAGGCAGCTGGTGCTACTTAACAGTGTTTTAGTCTGCTGCGCCACCAAGGCTCTATTGGAATATTGCTATAATGTTATCTCTAGTCATTTCAGTTCCCTGGTACTCTAGGGAGCTTGTGTGTGGAGTTGGACCACAAAGACAAGCTAAGGCTCTTAGTATACTGACTGCCTATCTAGCAGCAATCCTTTTAAGGAACACTGTCTTTACAGCCACCATGCTGTCAGGATTCCAAGTAGTAGACCCATACTAAGCTAAACTCCAAGGCAGATGAATCCCTCATATGAATATATCAGGGTTCCTATGGATGTATTAATTAAATCATGAGCCTCGAGCCAAGCTTCAAAAGAAATCCAGTTATTTATTAGGAGCTTCATGTTGGCATGTTCCCAAGTGAAGCCAGCTCTGATCCTATGTAATTTACGCCCCAATCATGACCCTATTTCCTCCCTCCCCCCACCCCCGGGGTGTGTCATCAATCACATTTGCCAATGGAGCAATTTCATGGGTTGTAGAGACCGCTCCCCTCCAGCCACTGTGGGTAACCCTGGGATACAGCCTTGAGAGAGATAAGTCTGGAATGTGCATCTGTCTTTGGCTGACGTTTCGTCAGTTTCCAATCCCCCCCTGCTTATGGCAACTCGAGAGCAGGCCAGGGATGCTTTGCGTGTTGACAGAATAGCTTTATTGGATATATCATATTGGCACAAATCTGGTGAAAACCGACTCTGAAGGGTCCCACGGTTTTCATCTAGTTAAAAGTAAAAGTTTTTCCCTCAACCCCAAACAATCAGTCACATGGTCCAATCATGGTGACAATACTCCTCCTTCCTCTGGCCAGATGTGAGAAAGCCCTTGGTTCCCAAGAGAAAGTATTTTATTTTGACTACACGACCCCAGCTGTCTCTAATCCTCTCTCCCTATCCCTCAGCTCCAGTGTGGCAGCACTGAAGCTCCGAGATGGCTTCGGCCAGGCCAGCTTCAGGGTTGGCACATGCCCTGGGAAAATATTGGGTGGAGCTCATAGATTCCTGATGTCCACTGTGGCCATGGGCTTGTCACAAGCAATTGCAGCCCTGGATAGATAACTTGTATTTATTGTGTCTTCAGATTCAGATGCATCAACCCCTTTTCAGAGTAATCTAGATATGTAGGAAGAGATGCCTGCAGGCTTTCCAGATGATTTAGTAGGCTTCTTGCAGATAAAGTCCCTTGTATTTGTTCTTGCCTTCTTATCTCCTTCAGGATAAGGACCTTCAGCACCCTCCTCTCTGCTTGTCCATGTCAGATGTATAGATTCTGTTTGACATAGAAGTCCTGGAGATATCCCAAGCCCAAGCCATATATTATTCTGTAACTGAGTACTGGTGTCTAGAATGGCACATAGAAGCAAACTGCTAATTGATTTATTTGCAGAAATGTCTACAAACGTCCATTTGCATTTTCACACTGACTTGTATTTTCTCATTGGTCATGAAGTTTCACATGCCTGAGTGCACACAAATACAACATCCCCCCCCCCCTTTTTTTTTTTTTGCAGGTAGAAATTAATATATCAGTAGGAACTTAGGTTAAAACATTTTTCTCCTACATCTAATTTTCTGGTCCTCTGTTAGACCTGTGGTTTTCGGGGCAGCCTTCCAGCTAAAGAAATTGAGTCGTGATATCTTCAAACAACCAGGCGGCCAATTCCCTACTCCTCAAATTTATGTTTATCAAAGGCATTTGTTTTAATTACATTTGTACTTCTCTTTCTGAAGGAGCCAGCAAACGGTATTTGAAATATTATCCCACCCGAAATCCATTCCTTTTCTTTTGTGTTCTCATTCTTCACAAAACAAGATCTGCAAATTTGAAATAAAATCAAATTTGCAGATCTCATTTTGTGAAGAATGAGTCAAGCTAATATGCATGTACGGCTTCTTCTCCTCCAGATAAAACAAAGTATTAGAGTTGAATGCATACCATTTCCCTTTAACAGTCTAAGAAAATGAATCCTCCCAAATCTATCTGCAAATGGCTCTGGTGGGAGAGGGAAAAAAAAAAAAACCTCTACCCGTTTCCTGAAAAGAATGTTAAAGCTGAGCTTGCAATAATACCTTCATTTTTATGCTTATTCGAAGAAGGCACCCGTCTGCCTCAGCATTTGAAGTGAAGTGCTGTAAGAAAGGCTCTGCCTCATAAACCTTCACAATAAGGTGGATTGGTCTTCAATTGTCTGCTTTTGCTTCCAGGCAAATAGTGTGGCACTTGTGTGCAAGAACACTAAATGGGCAGAAAAATATGCAAAAAAAAAAAAAAAGTCTTTTTGGGGTGGAGGGAAGTGGTAAGTAAATATACTATGCCATTAGCTTTTCTCTATAAATATCCTTGATGGGGTAATTTGATCAAATCATCTTCAAATTGAATTTTTTTCACAACCCTTTTCACTAGCAAAGTCTACCTTTTGTTGCTATGAACAACCACAGGACTTACATTTAAATTTTATCTGACTTGATGTAGATTTATCTGTCTGTCTGTGTCTCTCCTATCTATCTATCTATCTATCTATCTATCTATCTATCTATCTATCTATCTATCTATCTATCATCATGCCAGTGTTAATTCGTGCAGTTTTCTTGGCACAATTTTTCAGAAATGGTTTTCCTTTGCCTGCTTCCTAGAGCTGAGAGTAAGTGACTGGCTCAGTTGGCTTTGCACCTAAGGTTGGACTAGAACTCATGGTTTCCAAGTTTCTAGCCTGATGCTTTAACTACTGCACCAAGCGGGCTCTCTTTTTCACATTCCATTTCCATCTTAACTCCATTGCTACTTTCTATACTTTCTATGCTAGGAATGCAAAAGGAATCTGCTAGCATTTTGTGTGTGGTCAAAACAGTCTGATCCGCTAATATAATCTCCCTTGTAATATACTTGGGTTGTTGTTATTATTGACTGGTTCAGCCTGTTTGAATTCTTACTTGATAACCTCAGATTCTGTACAGTATTATATTATACTTTTTTGCAGATTCGCTGGAATTATTTCTAGAAGTTTCAATAAAGTAAGCAGCAGGTAAATCTACTCTTGACCATAGGACCTTTTGTTTGATTGGTAGAAAAGGCACAACAGTGGAATTAAAAATAAGAAGGTGCTCAAGACTGAACTTGTTTCCAAATGGGGAAGAAACAAGCAAAATGGCATGAGGGGTTTAAGGGTTTTAATAAGGGGACGTTACATTGTTTTTTAGTTAGATTTTTAAGGGGGCTGGGGAGGGGGGAGGATTTTGATATCCGGCGGGTGGTTGGGGGAGCCCCACCGGGCCGATGTCAGTCCAGGGTATGGGGAGGGGGTGGCAGCTTTGGTGCAGTGCAGGGACACCTGGGTGCCCCAGAGGTGAGGGTGGGATCTTTGATTTCGGTCGCGATTGGGAATGGCTGCAGGTGGAGGAACAGAGGGCCGTATCGGTTTTCGGGAGCCCACCCCTGCTATCTTCGAGCGGTGGCATGCTCCGACCCTCCTAGTTCTATCCGACCTTCTGGGGGTTTGAGAGATAGGGCTACTGGGCTCAGGCTGATCTACTTTAATGCCAGGTCTGTGGTTAACAAAGCTCCCCTCATTCGTGATTTGTTTGAGGAGGAAAACACAGACCTGGCTTGCATTACGGAAATCTGGTTGGCTCGGGGTGGGGGGCCCTCTGACTGAACTTTGCCCACCAAGCTTTCAGGTGCTGCATCAGCCAAGAGCCCAGGGGAGGGGAGGGGGATGGCGGTTGTTATTAGGGAGACCCTTAGTCCACGGGAGGTCACTGCTCTTAAGATAGACGGGTGTGAGGCTCTCCTCATGAAGTGGGACCCATGTGGGCAGTTGGGCTTGTTGATTGCGTACCTGTCTCCCAGTTGCATATCAACAGCCCTGCCCGGGCTGCTCGACACCCTATCGGGGCTGGTGGTGGAGTTTCCCAGACTTATTGTTCTGGGGGACTTCAATTTGCCGTCCCTGGGTGGGGCGTCGGGGGTGGCTCGGGAGTTCATGGCTTCCATGGCAGCTATGGACCTGACTCAGATCATTCAGGGCCCGACACATGAGGGGGGGCCACAAGCCCGATCTTGTCTTTGTCTCGGAGCAGTGGCGAGTGGGGCTCGGTGGGGGATTGTCTTCTATTTATCCCCTGTCATGGACCGACCACTATCTCCTTCAGTTGGGTTTCCAGTACGCCGCCCCTCCTCACTGGGAGGCGGAGCCGACCATCTGGTTCTGCCCCAGGCGCCTGATGGACCCGGAAAGGTTCCAGATGGAGTTTGGGATGATACCTCTCTCTCTCTCCCACGCCCTGGCCATGACACTGGTGGAGGCCTGGGATGTGGCTGCTGCTGGGGCTCTTGACCGAGTCATGCCTTTGCGGCCTCTGACATGTCGCAGATCCCAGGTGGTGCCTTGGTTTACCGAGAAGCTCCGGGGGATGAAGTGACATAGACGAGGCCTAGAGAGCCGTTGGAGAGCCAGTCATTCCGAATCTGACCAGTCCCAGTTAAGGTTGGCCACACAGGCCTACCTGGTGGAGTTGGCGACGGCAAAGCGTCGCTACTTCACCAATGTCATCTCATCCGCAGAGAATCTCCCGGCTGCCCTGTTCAGGGTGTCCCGATCCCTCCTGACTCAGAGGGTGAGGGAAGACCCTCTGCGGGGGCAAGCCAAGGAGTTTAGCCAGTACCTGTTGGACAAGGTCGCTCAGATTCAGGACGGCTTGGACTCTGACTGGACAGAGTCAGACAGTGAGGAGGCAGCGGGTCCTGTGCTTTGGGAAGAGTTTGATTCTGTTACCCAAGAGGAAGTGGACAGGATCATGCGGAAGCTGAGTGCGGCCACTTGTGTGCTGGACCCGTGCCCCTCCTGGCTGGTTTATTCAGCTTGGGAGGGGATACGAGGCTGGATCCAGGCGGTGATAATGGCTTCCTTGAGGGAGGGAAGCTTCCTGACTGCCTTGAAGGAGGCGGTGGTGAGGCCCCTCCTCAAGAAGCCGGCCTTGGATCCAGCTGTTTTGAGTCATTTCCGTCCGGTCTCCAACCTCCGCTTTCTAGCAAATGTTGTTGAGAGTGTAGTGGTGCATCAGCTCCCGCTGGCCCTGGATGAAGTGAATTACTTCAACCCGTACCAATCAGGTTTCAGGCCTGGGTACAGCATGGAGACAGCATTGGTCGCACTGGTGAATGATCTCTGGAGGGCTTGGGACAGAGGTTATTCCTCTGTTCTGGTCCTATTAGATCTGTTGGCGGCTTTTGATACCATCGACCACGATATCTTGCTGTGTCGCTTCGAGGGGTTTGGAGTGGGAGGCACCGTTTTACAGTGGTTCTCCTCCTACCTCTCGGGTCAAACACAAGCAGTGTTGGCAGGGGGGCAGAGATCGACCTGGAGGCCCCTCACTTGTGGGGTGCCCCAGGGGTTGGTTCTCTCACCCCTTCTGTTCAATATCTATATGAAACCACTGGGAGAGATCATCCATGGTTTCGGGGTGAGGTACCATTAATATGCTGATGACACTCCACTCTTTATATCCACCCCGAACCAGCCCAGTGATACCCTCGACATGATGGCCCGGTGCCTGGAAGCGGTATGGGTCTGGATGGGAAGGAACAGATTTCGGCTCAACCCGGCCAAGACTGAGTGGATGTGGGTACCGGCAACTCGGTCCGTGGGAGAGGTTCCATCGCTGGCTATAGAGGGTGAAGTTTTACCCCCTGTGGACAGGGCACGCAACTTGGGTGTTCTCCTGGACTCACGGTTGAGTTTAGAAGATTATATAACAACCGTGACCAGGGGGGCTTACACCCAGATTCGTCTGGTGCGCCAGTTGTGCCCCTACCTGGACCAGGATGCCCTACGCACAGTCACTCATGCGCTAGTCACCTCCCGTATTGACTATTGTAATGCTCTCTACATGGGGCTGCCCTTGAGGACCACTCGGAGGCTTCAGCTGGTGCAAAATGTGGCTGTGCCGGTTGTGATGGGAGAATCCCGATGTTCCCATGTAACACCCCTCCTGCGCGACCTGCATTGGTTACCGGTTGCCCTCCAGGTGAGATTCTCCCATGCTGATGATGACCTATAAACCCTACATGGCTTAGGCCCAGGATATTTGGCAGACCACCTGCAGCCAGCAACAACATCCCATCGCCTGGTTCGCGCCCATAGGGAGGGCCTGCTCAGAGTGCCGTCAGTGAGACAATGTTGGCTGGCAGCCCCCAGGGGTAGAGCCTTCTCTGTAAGCACATCCACCCTCTGGAATCAACTTCCCTTGGGGCTTCGGCTGGCCCCTGACCTTTGCATCTTTCGCCGTGAATTAAAAACTTGGCTATTCGAGTTCCCCGGCCTGGACTGATGGGGTTTTTACGGGTTTTAACTGTATTTGTTTAATTAGGCATTTTAATCTTGCATTGGATTGTGGTTTTATTTTTGTGAGCCACCCTGAGTCCATTGGAGATAGGGCGGCATATAAGCCTAATTAAAAAAAAAATAAGGATAACACAAAACTGGTTGCAGTAAACAAGAGAAAAAAGCACAGCTGGCTAGCTTTATTGAGAAAAGTAATGTAGCCGATAGTTCTTTGATTTAACATTTAAGAGAGCTATGGAATCTTTGGTGCTCTCTGAGCTTGGTTGTTTGCTTGTGGACGTTACCTAACTAGGTACCATCTTCAATGCTAGTTGTTTAAGATTTAAGAGAGCATATAAAATTGCCATCCCCATGGAAACTGCTGCTAGAGATACTATAAAAGCTGTAGTCAGGATACAAACACAAATGTGAATAAGCTTGTAATAAAGACTGTAATATGTCAAAATGAACTATGTTATCATTGTGGCAGAAATTCACAACCACCAACAAAATGCAGATTTAAAGGAGAAACTTGTAGGAAAAGGAAAAGCAATATAGTGTGGCGTATTCACAGAGTTTGCTGCTCATGAAAAAAAAGCAAATCATTTGATAAATAACTTAAGCCACTGTTCAAAAAGTTATACTGCTGCAGCATATGTGAAGAATTTGATAATGAAAGTGGAACAAGGAAAGATAATCTGGAAATCCATAGCAATAAAAGTTGAAATTTGTTCAGCGATAATGATAAACTGTAGAAGTGAATGGTAAAATTACATCAATGTAATTGGCTGCTGGACTTTCTGAATCAGTGATATCGTAGCATAAATTGGGCATTTCAGATATGTTAAATTAAAGCCATTAGAAATACAATTTAAAAGTTATACTGGAGAAGAAAATAATTCCAATTAAGTGAAAATACTTAACTGATAAATACAATAATGAGCAAGTTGGATTAATATGTTGTGAAAGTAGATAGAACAGCAATCTGGCATTGTGATTGGTTGAAGAAAGAGTCACAAGCTTAGAGTTATAAACCTGTGTTGCTCAATCTTGGCAACTTTAAGATGCATGGATTTCAACTGCCAAAATTTCCCAGGCAGACTTCTTGGTTGGAGAATTCTGGGACTTGCAATCCACACATCTTAAAATTGTTAAGGTTGAGAAATACTGCTCTAAACATTTGGAAAATTACCATGGACCCTGGTCTACAAGGTTATCCAGGTAGCCAGGGCTACTTAGAGGACAAAATTCATGAGGAACATCTACAAAACCTGAAGAACTCTTACGTATTATATTCATACCATTGACACACAAGACCTACAGCAGGTGCAGAGAGAGAATTCAAACACATCCCAAGGCCTTAAAATGTGCCATAGAATATGATCCTGTTTTAGGATTAATTGTAACAGATTCTTGTTAAATTTAACCACATTGCTATATCTTTTGAACACTCACCTACAAATGGGAAGAATGTGGCAATGGACAAAACAGTGTCACAGAAATTGTGACAACAGACTAGCACTGATAGATAATGTGTGCATTTAGCAGTGACATTGCCTTATGATGACTCACAATATGGCATCAATATGGTAATTACATCATATATAATGAAAAACAGGAGTGAACCCCTGATTTGCATTTGCATCAAGCTCACAGCTGCAGAGAATAATTATGTGTAAATAGAAAGGAAGCATTAAGCTTGGTTTGAAAAGTTAACTATTTCCACCAGTATTTGCACAGAAGGGAGTCTATCCTCATCACTGATCATCAGTCACTACTATCAATCTTTAATCCTCAAAGAGGGATTTTGATGGAAGTCCCTGGACTTTGCTTCTGGGAAGTTAGTTGTGCAAAATGTGTACAGGAATTTAGTCATTCAAGGACATACAATCATGGAGATGAAGGCAATTTACCATGTTTATTTCTATAGGATTAACAGTGAAAAAGCCACATGAGATTGGGATCCCTTTAATATGTTTTTTTTTTTCTTACAGAAATGGAGATTCTACATAAACTAGATCTTGAAGTCTCAAAAATCAGGGTAAAGATTGGAGTAGGAAACCTCAACAATCTTCGATATGCTGATGATACAACTCTCCTCTCAGAAACCAAAGTAGGCTTGGAACATCTGATCAAAAAAATCAAAGAAGAAAGTAAGGATTTTGGTCTTTTTCTGAACATCAAAAAGACCAAGCTCATGACCACTGCAAGGAATGGAAGCATCAAAACAGAAACTGACAATGAAGAGAATGTGTGCAAAATTTCACTTTCCTAGGGTCATAGATAATTCAAAGTGGTGAATGCAGACTAAAACTAAAATGTTGGATTGCATTGGATCACCCAGCAATGATGAACATGAGCCAAATATGGAAAAGCAAGGACATCAGCCTGGCAATCAAATATAGGTCAATCCATTTTATGAGCCATGGTGGCGCAGTGGTTAGAGTGCAGTACTGCAGGCTATTTCTGTTGACTGCCAGCTGCCTGCAATTTGGCAGTTCAAATCTCACCAGGCTCAAGATTGATTCAGCCTTCCATACTTCTGAAGTGGGTAAAATGAGGACCCAAATTGTTGGGGGCAATATGCTGACTCTGTAAATCACTTAGAGAGGGCTGTAAAGCACTGTGATACAGTATAAAAGTCTAAGTGCTATTGCTATTTATTGTGTTCCCCATAGCTACCTATGGTTGTGAAAGTTGGACCTTAAATAAGCAAGGCAGGAAGAAAATCAGCACATTTGAGCTGTGTTGCTAGAGAAGGCTCCTGCATGTTCCTTGGACAGCAAAGATGCCCAAAAAGCAAGTGCTGGAGTGCATGACACTAGATATGTCACTACAAGGAAATATCACAAAACTGTGTCTCATTATTTTGGCCATGTCATGTGGGGTAACTCACTGGAGAAGGCAATTATTTTGGAAAGAGTTAGTAGTAAAAGGCCTCCAAAGAACACAATGGCTGGACACCATTAAAGCTGACAGAGTATAGAAAAATACAAAGAAGCAGTGGAAGATCAGAAGATGTGAGAGAGCTGGCCCATAGAATTGCCAAGAATTGGACACGACTGAATGGGTATCATCATCATCATCATCATCATCATCATCATCATCATCATCATACCAGAGCTGAGATCATTCAAAGAAAAGTTACAAGAGATCCAATAATGTTTCAAGACTATAATATAATTTATGGAGTTTTATCAGTGTTATGCTGAACTCACACTTGAAAGTATTATATGGAGTTGAGACTCACCATTCTGTCAAAGTTGAGAGCTTATTGGAGGAGTTACATATTTTGGTGTAATAAATTAAAAGTTCATTGTTGTGTAGTTTTGTTTGGTACCTGGGAATACATCAATAAGTCAAACACCTTGCAAAGATCTGATGAGGTTGCAAACATGTTCAAAAGATGCCCCAAACATCATTAATTTCAAATGTGTTTAAAATATGTTGCAGACTTGGGAGTTAGATTTCGAAATGTCAAGAAAACAAACAGCTGAAAATGTTACTCCTGTCTTTTATACTATCAGTGGAAAAAACACCTACACAACACTCCTCAAGATGCAAATAACGTTAATACTAAGAATTGCCTATGATAGAATCTTAGCTCAATTACATTAAAAACATATATTTGTGGAAGAGGCATTTAAAATATTTTTAAAGTTGCATTCAAAAAAGCATAAAATTGAAAATTACCCATGAAGGGTATAGTGTGTATATAACAAATATTAACATAAATTGTGCAGAAAATGTGTTGCTAAGGCAAAATTACATACTATACTGTACAAGTTGAATACAAAATACGCCTCCTATAGAAAACTGAATATTTAAAGAAAAGCCACATTTCTTTATGTCAGAAGCAAGTCTTTGTTTTAAGAAATAATAAATTGTAGAAAAGTTTGCAAGTCATGAATGACATAATGTTGTCTGGGCTCACTCTTTTTTTAATGTACGAGATTAGGCATGATTGCTTATCTAAAACTGAAGAAAACCTACCACCCTTGAATATTTGTTGAAGACAATAGTCTTTACAGAGAATACTTTTATCCCACTTTTACTGTTTTTATAAATAACTCAAGGTAGTGAACATATTCTTCCTCCTCTTATTTTTTTCCACCAAAATAACCCCCTAGTGAGCTGAGGTGAAAAGAGAGAGGGGGGGAGGGAGAGGGAGAGAGAGAGAGACAATGTTACTCATTTCCATGCCTTAGGTGGGACTAGAACTCATTGTTTCCTGGTTTCTGGCCTGATGCCTTAACCACTAGGCCAAAATTGGTTTTTCATGTTTTCAATAAGCAGATGTGTTCTTGGATGTCTTAGATGTCCTGGATGTCTTAGTCTACAGAAAATCCAATGGCTCCCTAGGACACACTATCTACCAGAAGAAAACACACACAAACCGCTATCTGCACGCACTCTCACACCACCACCCTCCCCAGATCAACTCTGTAGCCAAGACACTCATTTCCAGAACAAAACGCTTAGTTGACGAACAACACCTAAAAACCGAACTACACACCCTCACTAACATACTAACATCCAATGGATTCCAAAGAAATAAGATCACCAACCTAATCCAAAAAGAAACCCCCACTAAAATCCAAGACAGAGAACAAGAAAATGGCAAAGCCCTCCTCCCATACATAAAAGGCACCACAGACAGAATAAGCAAAATCCTCCACAAACATAACATCAGGACAGCATTCTGCACAAACCGAAAAATATCCACCATCCTAAGGAACCCCAAAGACAAAATTGAGTTAGAAAATCAAGGAGTATATGAAATCCCATGCACCGCCTGCCCCACCACATACATCGGACAAACCAATAGACGAATAAGTGCACGCATAGAAGAACACAAGAACTCAGTCAGAAAAGAGGAACCAACTTCTTCCCTGGTCCAACACCTTAAAGCCACAGGACACAATATTGACTTTAAAAAGACCAGAACTATCGCCAAAACTGAACATTTTAACAACAGAATAATCAGAGAAGCCATCGAGATAGAAAAACGCCCACACAGTATGAACAAACAAGACGATACCTCCCGCCTACCAGCCATTTGGAAACCCGCCCTTATTGACAAACGAGTCCCTAACACGACGAATGACACCATACCCACACTCACGAGAGCCACACAGGATGTCACCACCACACATCCATGCAGAAAGCAGACTCAAACCCACACTGATAATGAGCCACGACCAAGGACCAGAAGCCAGACCGCAGCTGCATCATTAGCCACTTTAAACCCCTCCAATCCATACATGAAGCAGACTGACACCCACCATGAAGAGCTCGCACAGCCACAAACACAAAGTCAAACAACAACAACGCAGCTCACCAGCTCAAATCCCCCTGCAACTCAGACTAAGCTGAGCACAACCAAGCCCCCACCCAAACAGAACACACCCCCAGCCAATCAGAGCACAACCAACCCCCCATCCAATCAGAGCACAGCCAAGCCCCTAACCAATCAGAACACACCTCCACCCAATCAGAACACAGCCAAGTTCCCACCCAATCAGCTCACACCCCCACTAGCAGTTAAAAGGAAGAGACAGCTGCGATCTCACATTGCTCCTTGAAGCACGAAGCCGAGAACACCAGCCTGAAGATGACAAATGAGACTTCGTCGAAATGTCGCCAAGACACTTCCAATTTTACGTGGGAGAAGACCCGAATAACCAAAGACCTACATATATACAGATTATGTATGTTTACACACACACACACACACACACACACCAGTGGTTGGTTTCTTTGGGCAAACCGGTAGTGGCGGCAGCGGGAGGCTCCACCCACCTGCCCGGACATCATCATGGATTCTCTGCGCATACACAGAAGCGCTGCACACAAGCAAAGCAAACACGCACACACAGTTCCGAACCAGTAGCGAAGGTAAATGGAACCCACTACTGATACACACACACACATATACATACATACATACGTGTGTGTGTGTGTGTGTGTGTAATAACACAGTTGGAAGAGACCTTGGAGGTCTTCTAGTCCAACCCTCTGCTTAGGCAGGAAACCCTACACCACTTCAGACAAATGGTTATCCAACATCTTCTTTAAAACTTCCAGTGTTGGAGCATTCACAACCTCTGGAGGGAAGTTGTTCCACTGATTAATTGTTCTAACTGTCAGGAAATTTCTCCTTAGTTCTAAGTTGCTTCTCTCCTTGATTAGTTTCCACCCATTGTTTCTTGTCCTGCCCTCAGGTGGTTTGGAGAATAGCTTGACTCCCTCTTCTTTGTGGCAACCCCTGAGATATTGGAACACTGCTATCATGTCACCCCTAGTCCTTCTTTTCATAAGACTAGATAGATCCAGTTCCAGCAACTGTTCTGGAATGGTTATATATACATATGACTATTTTCTAACTGCAACTAATTATACACACACACACACACACACTTTGCCCAAGAGCGTGATAGGCAACAGGCTTTTAAGGGGCTGCCAGAAAGAATGTATACGCAATATATTTTCCAAAGCACCAGAAGGCAAACAAGAAGCAATGGATGGAAACTGAACAAAGAGAGAAGTTAGTTTTTCTCTTAAAACTAAGGAGAAACTTCCTGACAGTGAGAACCAATATAGGTGCAGAAATATTTCAGTCATAATTTCACATATAAAAAAGCCATTCGTGCATATTGTTCAAAACAGTAATTAGTATTATGGCTGATGTTTGAAAGCAAGCGTAAAAGTCAAAGATTACAAGAGTGCTTCTTTCTCTGTATGTAGACAAAACATCACATACCAGGAATAGCATATTAAGATCGACTTATGCAACCTGATGTACAAAATAAACACAGACATATTTATCCTCTGGACTATAGACATTGAATGCAAGTAAATCCCTGAAAAATATGTGGTAGCCCTGGGCAAAAGAAAGGCAGTAAAATCACCTAGGTGTAGGGACAGTGTAAAATATTAACACATGATAAATAATGGAACAATTAAAAATAAAAGCACAGAGTTCTCTCTCTCTCTCTCCCTTCCTCTTTTTTCTCTTTCTTTCTCGCTTTCTTTCTCTCTTTCTTTCTTCTCTCTCTCTCTTTCTTTTTTTCCTCCCTCTTTCTCCTTTCTCCTTTTCTGTGAAGAACCCCAGAAGGTCTTCAGTAGGAAGAAGAAAAGTCAGACATTTTGAAACTCAAAACATGCCCATTGATCATCTGGCATTTTTAGAGCTTCACTATTGATTAGCTTAGCCTGAGCTATCCTTACTAGCAGCCACTTACAATAAGTTCTCAACTCAAGCTTAGTGCACCTGGGGATCCCCAAACAGTGAGGATGAAGTGTGAGTAAAAGAGTTTACCCTTCCCTCCCTCCCCTCTTTCTTTCTTTCTTTCTCCCACACTTCCTCCCATCCTGTGAAGAATCCCAGAAGGTCTTTGGTAGGAGGAAGAAAAGCCAGGCGTTTTGAAACTCAAAACATGCCCATTGATCATCTGGCATTCTTAGAGCTCCACTATTGATTAGCTTAGCCTGGGCTATCCTTATAGCTAGCAGCCACTTATAATAAGCTCTCAAGCTCAGTGCACATGGGGATCTCCCTAAACAGTAAGGATTTCTTTGTTACTTTCTCCCTTGAAGCCCCTCCCCGCAGCCCGTTTTTGCTTCCAGGGGGCTGCAGGGAGTCTTGCTAGGGACCTTCCCTGCACCCCATTTTGGGCTTAGCAAGCCTTCCTGCAGCCTCTGGGAGCCAAAATGGGCTGCGGGGGGGGCGCATCCCACCCCGTGCCCCATTTTGGGCTTAGCAAGCCTCTCTGCAGCCCTTAGGAGTCAAACAGGGCCCGGGGGGACTCCTGTGAGGGGTTGGGAAGGTAAGGTCTTGAGCCTGGTGGGGGTGGCTCACCATGCTCTGGGTGGGGGCGCTAGCGTGACTTACCTGTAGGCAGGAGGAGGCAGCTCAGTTGGGGCGCAGGGCAGGTACCACATGGGAAGGCAACTTAGGCAGGCAAGCACCCGAGTGGTGAGGAGGAAAAGGAAGTGACTGGGCGGAGCGGCGACCAGGGAACCGGTTCGGGGGTATGGCCAGCTAGCCATTGATACTGGTTCTGCGACCATTGCCAATTTATCACTACTAGTCCTCCCGAACCGGTAGTTAGTTAGGTTGCAGTTAGAAAACAAAGTATCAAGAGGACTAGGAAGAAAAGAAGCAATTTTTCAGGTTGCTATGTTGCCAACAATGAGCTACATTGGCTAATGTCAGTTGGGCAGGAGGTTATATGGTGGAATTACCCCTTTTTCAAATTATTTTGAGTAGAGTTGTATGAAGTATGAAAGGGCAATTTGATTCTTTGACTGAATCGCCACTTTGAAGCCAACTCACAGATCTAATCAGAGATAGGCTTTGAAGCAACAAATCAAATTAGGTGGCTCTAAAAGTCTTTGAAGACTTCTGAAGGGCCTTTGGAGTTTTGATGGCTTTTCTTTTGCTTTAGGCATTCTGACATGCAAAATACAATATTACAACTTCTTTTCATTTTTTTTTCTCTTAATGACCCTGCAATCCCTTTATTTGAGGTGGAGTCAGGGTGACTGAATGGAGCTGAACGTTTACTAGCCAAATGCCCTTCCTGACGCCTTCATGGTGTTCACAGCAGATATTTTCTCTTTACGCCCTGATAGAGAAACATCTATCACTGCCTAGGATTGAACTCTCAACCTTCTGAGTGGGAGGTGAGCATTCTCACCACTAGGCCACCACAATGCTCTACAATCTCTATTTAATATAGGGGAAAAATGGAGAGGGGTGTTTTAAATATGTGATGGTGTCTCTAAACATTCATTAGCCAGAATTGCCTTATTAAACTCTACAACCATCAAAACTATTTTAGCCTGGTAAAGGTGATCTTACTGTAGGCTTCATTCATCTCAACTCTTGGCTTCTTTAAGTGGCCACACATAAATACCAACTTTGTCTTATCTTGCACTAATAGGGTTTTATACTGTTCTGTTGGTCCTGAAATCACAAGTTTAAAAAAGATCTTGTATCTCTGAATATGGTTGAAGCCCAGTAATATGCATATTTATGTTAAAACTGTCTTTTAAATTCCACACAACTGGAGCAAGTTCAAATATTTCCCCATTACAGTGAGTGATCTGGGCCAAACTTACACCAACTGGTCCAAATATTTAGTTACTTTAAAATCTGAGGGAACAGCATAGCTACGAATTGCACTAATTCTATCCAAGCTTCTTTCTCTATGTCTTCTTATCTCTGTGGCTTTCTTGATCACTTTGACATTCTGATTCTCTTGTTTCTATTAATTTCTGTTCCTGAGAGAAGCCAAGCTTTCAAGCTCCTATTTCAAGGAGCTCCTATTCATTTCTTGTTTCACCCAGAGTCCACTGGAATAGAGGGAAACATGAATAAAGATAAAATCTAGCAATGGTTTACAACTGGAACATTTAAAGGAAAAAACCCTGAAGGTTTGATTTTGACTGCTCAAGTGCAAGCTATTTGAACTAATGCAATCAAGGCCAGAATTGAAAAATCATTAAATGATTCAAAGTGCAGAGTGCGCAAAGAAGCAAGAAACAATACAGCATAGACTCAGTGTCAAGCATCAAAAGGCGCTTTTGCTGTTGCAACTATTATCACTTCTCAGTTTGCCAATGAATTATGCGGGGAGGGAAGGGGTAGATAGAACTTAGGTTCCAGACATAAAGATGTCAGCCGTGAGAACCAAGGACTCTTCGGCAGGTGCATATCAGAATCAAAAGACTTTCTCAAAACAATACCAGGAAACCCCATTGGACAATGTGACCTGGTCTAATAGGAGGAGGGAGAACCTAAACTTTAACTATGCGGGTTTGAGCAGGAAATAATTAGATCTGGTTTTGCCCTCATCCTTGCTGATATGATGTACTCAATAAAGTTTTGCATAAAGAGAGTGGATCATCTCAGCCATGCTTGCTTTGGTTGGATTTGTCAGTCGGAACATTGAGATTCAGCTTGTTCAAGAAGCCATTCCAAACAGATTATAAAGTATGACATAATACCCATCATGAAAATGATTCACTGGCACATTTGTAAAAAAACTATTTTGTCTCAGTAATGAAAAATTGGCAGGAACGTATAGATGAAAAAGTAGTTGAAATTTTGCAGGTTAAAATAAAGTCTTGGCACATACACACCAGATTTAGAAACTGACATGAGATTTGTGGTTGGAAAAAAAGAAAGTAAGTGTGGGTAATTGCAGTGGTGAAATCCAAATTTTTTACTATTGGTTCTGTGGGCGTGGCTTCCCAGAGTTGAAGTCCACAAGTCTTAAAGTTGCCAAGATTGGAGACCTCTGAACTAAGGAGTCCTTCCAAAAATGACTAATCCAGTGTGACCTCTAAAATACTTGAAAGTTACATCCAACTAGACATTTGTAACATCCACACTGCAATGTTGACAGTTGACTACTTACTAAAAAAAAAAAGTTAATTTCATTTCTCTTTGTCATTTCTTCTTCTTTTCCTCATGACCCATTTAGTACATTTTGAGTCCTTTCTTTTAAGTTACTTTTGTGGCTGTTTGTATTTGAAGTTGGGATTTGAATGGAATTGATTGAGTTGTTTTTTGTTTTGTTTTTTGTGCAGCTGTCATACACCAAAAGAAACCTGGGACTGCTTTCTTTCAAAGAATCAGCAGGTACACTTTATGTGCAACCAATATGAAGCATTGTCTGCTTGGTGCTTGGTAATAACAGACATTGCACAAATATCTCCTTGCTTCCATTATTTGTTTGCTAGTTATGAAACCTAGTTGATGCAACCCATTCTCTCTGAGGCTCTCAGAACGCATTGTTTATCTGTAGTTTGAGTCAATATTCCAAACCATCATTCATAGATATGATGGATACAGCCCATTACTTAAGAACAACATTCATTGAACTGGGTGAGATAAATTTCCAAATAAAAATTCATTCCATTGATTGGATGTCTCGCTGCCCTTTTATGGGTTGTAAAAGTAAGCATCATGTCAGATGAATGCAGAAAGATCATGTTTCATTACCAAACTAGGTAACATCATCAGCGCTAGACCTGATGATGTTACTTAGCTTGGTAATGAAATGTCTACAAGAAAGCCACCAAGCTCAAAGAGCACCAACTACATCACAGCATAAGGCCTATTAGAAGCAATGGGAATGATTTCTAAATAAACAGGCATAAAGCTGTATTCAACTGTCTTTAAAAGCCAGAGTAGGACTTATTCTTTCAAACAAAAATAACTATTTATTTGATAGATTTATCAATGCCACCCAGTTTATCCAGGAATCCAAAACAACTTACATGGAGATCCATTGCAACACTCTGCTGTTAAACCTGGAAATCTGCAAATAATTGGGCTGAGAAAGAACAATCAAAATCTCCCCATGCGGTTTCCATGGTTGAGGCTCAACTAGAGCCTAGTTTCCCCCCAAAGGTTTGCAGAGAATTGTGGGCCTTCTCAAGTGAAAGAAAGCAAAGATTTCCCTTGTCTGATCACCCTAAACAGATGTCTAAGCAACTTTCAACATTGTGAAGCAAAAATTATGGTTGAGAGAAGATTTCCGATTGATTCAATATTCAAAGAGGACTTTTCATCTTTCTCTTTGAACAACTACAGTATCAAAAAATTGGAAGAAAATGTTTGACTCTCTGTGCTGTTACTTCGAGTTCAGTTGTACTTGGGGTCTCCCTCTGGAAGTACAACTGAGGCATTTTGTGTGGCAACAAAGGAGGAATATTTCTCTGAAGTGACACCACAATATAGAACAAATCCAGGCTCTGTATGCCTAACCTCATGATTTTTCGTATTTTCTTCCTCAAAGGTTTTACTTCCTTTGTAACCTATTGGAGTTGCAATGCTGGGGATGAGGTGAAAGAGCCCAAGGTATATGTGATCATCCCATTTTCTATCTTAAACAATCTTTTCTTTGTCTTACAAAACTGATTCAGAGAAGGGGGAAATTGGTCTTGCAAAAGGTCAGGATTACTTACGTTCAGAAAACTTTTAAAATTAGGATGAAGGGTATAGGAAATACTTCCCAAAGCTACATCTGGCTGACAGTTCATTTTTCTTCAGACATCTTGGGAATATCCTTCAAGTTGGGTTACTTCTGAAGAATTCATGGATACATCCATTTAGTTTTCTTACAAGCAATAGCATTTTGTCTTTACCTCTGCCTCGGATATATATTCAACTTTGCAACCTAGCCTATGATCCTGGGATTTCTCCAATGCTTCCATCCAAATATTAACCAGGACTGATCCTGGTTTTGAGATCTTCAAGTTCAATTAAATGCTGCCATCTGTTTTAACATCCTAGA
The DNA here is from genome assembly GCA_022577455.1 of Arizona elegans. Lineage (NCBI taxonomy): Eukaryota > Metazoa > Chordata > Lepidosauria > Squamata > Colubridae > Arizona > Arizona elegans. The sequence goes on along the minus strand of JAKOOJ010000002.1, from coordinate 190,094,619 downwards.
CATATGGGATTGTTGTTCCATAAATTGAAAATTGTAAAAATAATGATATCCAAATTATTGAGTCATGTGAGGGTAGGAAGGCATTTTTGATTCATCAGGCTTATTCATTGCAACATTAGCCAGATTAAACATTGTTTGGACAATGTGACAACATAATTTTTAATGGGGGCCTTTTTATGTTGTTAAAGCCACTGTATGTTTGTGTTTTCCTACTATAAAATCCCTGTTTAACAAGCTAGTCTTCATTTGTTAAGAATTATATCCATCTCAGCTTCATGTAACCCCACAGTTGTCCTTTATTCCATCTCAGAAAGAATTGCCTTGCTAATAGAAAATTGTTTCCAAATTGTCAAATAAACAATATCAGAAAAGTGCTGAAGGAGCAAAGGCAGAGTGAAGTATTGCTACTCCCATCTCTTAAAACATACAGCTATTGTCATCTGGCATATTCTTGCCAGTCTGCATCCTAGCAACGTATTTATTAGATGCATGAAATCTGATCTTTGCTAATAAACCTGCAATACATTTTTTTAAAAGTATGATCTTTCTTGAAATCATCATAACATAAGCTGTTTCATTTCAGTCCTACAATAACAAAATTAAAAAAAATCTGGATATGATCAATATAAGACAAAATGTTATAGGTCTCTGTTCTTTACTAAGATAAGATATTAATCCTACATGATGAGATTTTATTACAAGCACTGACAAAAGTCGAGAGAATAGTATTTTATGCACTACAAATTCTGCAGTTCATCCAATGATTCCCTGTACATTTTTAAACAAGGTATAGCATATCATCATTCAAAACGTGATACAGAAGTCAGCAAACATGTATTAAATTATACTAAATACATTTTAGCAATTAAAATAAATTATAATAAATACATGAATCAAAAGTATACTCAATATTGTACTAAGGTACCATGAAATTGAATAATAAGGCTTTTTTCACACTCCCTTTTGCTTATTCCCCTAGAAAAAGGAGTGAACCCTGCTAAACATACCCAATTTGCAGGAATTGGTTATGTCTAGTCTAGGGAAAAGAAGGACTAGGGGAGACATGATAGCAGTGTTCCAATACTTGAGGGGCTACCACAAAGAAGAGGGGGGCAACCTATTCTCCAAAGCACCAGGAGACATGACAAGAAACAATGGGTGGAAACTAATCAAAGAGAGAAGCAACCTAGAACTAAGGAGAAATTTCCTAGTGGTGAGAACAATTAACCAGTGAAACAACTTGCCTTTAGAAGTTATGGATGCTCCAACACTGGAAGCTTTTAAGAAGAGACTGAACAACGATTTGTCTAAAATGGTATAGGGTCTCCTGCTTGAGCAGGGGGTTGGACTAGAAGACCTCCAAGGTTCCTTCCAACTCTGTTATTTTATGTTTTATGTTCTAAACATTTTCCAATATTCCTTGGATAATAGCCATGTTGGATATGCTGTTCCTTGCATCATCCCACTGAGTTGCTTGACTTTGGATTGGAAGCTGTTCCTGTTTCTCTGTAGTCTTCTTGGTTCAATTCTTTGTTGCCACCTGGACATTTTCTTTTGACCATTTTATCAACATTCAAAGGAGAAGGTGTTGATGCTTTAAAACTCTTCTCCAGGCAGTAGTGAAACTCTGAATCTCAGAAGGGAAGGAGAAATCCCTGTTCATTCAGGATAGTGAATATATTCTTTCATACTTTACATTACAAGGATGTAAATTGGTAGAATCACTCCCCTAATTTATAACTCCCCAAATTTTAAGATTCTTTTTTTCAAGCAGACCCTATTGGTGATGCTATCGGTAGGTGATGCTTGAAGACCAGAGTTCACTTGATTGATTTGCTTCATTATGGAATTTCTGGCCTTTGGAACAAACTGAACATTAAACACTAGGATACCTGTCCTCATCTACCTGTCTGGTTTCCATGAATAACTCACTGCTGGTTACATACTCTGCTTTGATGACTAGAATGTCTGCAAAGTTCTGTAACTCACTAATACTGGATGCCAACCAAGGTAGACATTTTTGATCCACCATGCAAGTTGAAGCACCTGTAGAACTGGTATTGCAGGGAGTTTATCAGTTAAATTCCAACTTCCAACTCTGTTAATCTGTAAATCTGTAAAATAATAATAAACCAATATGCACTTTCCATTCTACTGATTATGCTTGAGACTGCAAGCATAACTCCATAAACTGCTTAGTTTAGTTCTGTAAAGACAGATTTATCATTTCATTACCTTGCAGGAAAACTGTAATAGAATAACAGAGTTGGAAGGGACCTTGATAGTCTTCTAGTCCAACCCCCTGCTTAGTCAGGAAACCCTACACCACTTCTTTAAAACTTCCAGTATTGGAGCAATCACAACTTCTGGAGGCAAGTTGTTGTACTGAGTAATTGTTCTAACTGTCAGGAGATTTCTCCTTAGTTCTAGGTTGCTTTTCTCCTTGATTAGTTTCTACCATTGCTTCTTGTCCTGCCCTCAGGTGCTTTGGAGAATAGTTTGACTCCCTCTTCTTTGTGGCACCCCTGAGATATTAGAAGACTGCTATCATGTCTCCCCTAGTTCTTCTTTTCATTAAACTAGACATACCCAGTTCCTGCAACCATTCTTCATATGTTTTAGCCTCCAATCCCCTCATCATCTTTGTTGCTCTTCTGTGCACTCTTTCTAGAGTCTCCACATCTTTTTTTACATCGTGGTGACCAAAACTAGATGCAGTATTCCAAGTGTGGCCTTACTAAGGAATTATAAAGTGGTATTAACACTTCATGTGATCTTGATTCTATCCCTCTGTTTATGCAGCCTACAACTGTAGCTGTACTTCTGCTAGATAAACAGATTGTTAGAAAGCTGTAAAATAATTATGATCTCCTATCAGCTTGAATAATATGAAATTGATTAAATTGCTATGCACGGCTGAAGTTTAAGGAGATGGGGGATCAATTCCTATCTTCCTAGTATTATTTTTATTTGCAGTATGATTGCCCATCTCATGACTCTACAGGTACTAATTTGTCAAATGCTGTTATTATCCTATTGCCTTGACTGTTTTTCTCCATCTTGAGGAACCAAAGAAAAAAAGACTGCATAAATGGGATCTGATCTTCTAGTCAGTCTGATTCTGCTTGTTGTTTCAATTCCAGAAATAGTTCCAATCCAAATGTCTGAACAGTTCAATTCAGTTGTTCCCATCATAATTATTCAGTTGTGGATGTCCAGGCTCATCCAATGAGCCTGGATGCTAAAGATTTATGTGCACGTGCGCGAAAGCCATCTCAGCTGGCCTGAATTTAATGAAAGTCATTTTAACTGGCCTGAATTGAATGAAAGGTATATCTATTGGTCTTAATTTAAGTTAATTAACTGAATATTTGCATCACCTGAATTTGGACTGGCTGGTTATAAAGTTTCAGGCAAGCAGTAGGATAATATCAAATCCAGCACAGAATGGAATGAGCTGAAAGAGGCATTTTTAAAAATAAAATTGAGATAATAATAGAAGAATGTCTTAGAAGTGAGTTTGAATACTATTAAATAATGGTAATTACTTGGATATTAATATTTTGGGTGTGTGCATGCACACGCTGTAAACTGGAAGAGTGTTAATGAAACACACACACACCCAGCCTGCCACCAAGAAAAGTAAGTGCAGACCGCCCCTCCTGCCACTTCTGCAAAGGGAGCATGACCACTTTCTAGCTGGCGCACCTCTTACACCATGTCTGTGGTCCAGAGCATCTGGCCAGCTTGGGTGCCCCAGAAGTGCAGCAGCAACAGTGGTAGCCACAGGGTGAGGGGCAGGAGCAACTGGCCAGCGAGCCGGGCCCTCGGCAGCATGTCCATCTGTGAGGAGCTGCACTCTCCGCTGGCCTTCCTGGGGCAGCTCACCTCCCCAATGGTGGCTCCTCCTCATCTTCCAGCATCCCGAGGGCAAGGAGGCTACTGCTTCCAGCCAGGATGCTGGAGGAGGAGGACCTGCCATCAGGGTGGCAAGCTGCCCCAGGAGGGCTGCAGGAGAGTGCAGCTCCTAACACATGGAGACGCTGTCAAGGGCCCATCTCGCTGGTGGGGAAGCAGCTGTTGTTCCTGCCCCTTGCCCTATGGCTGCCGCCGCTGCTGCTGCTCTTCTGGGGTGCCCAAGCCGGCCAGGGTCTCTGGACCACAGACATATGTCTGGAGGGCTGGGGCCATGCAAGTAGCCTGCTCAGGCGGGGAGGCAGGGGAAACCCCAGCTCGCCCATCCTGGCCAACAGCTCTGCTCCCCTAGGAAGCAACTGCTGGAATCCCTTCTCTGTGCCTTTGGGGATGCGAGCCATCGCCCATTACTCTCCCAGGTTCCGGCGTGCTGGCCAATTGGCCAGCTGGTTTTCATGCATTTGGGAGCACTGGAAACTGGAAGAGAAGCTGCCCAGTGCACCCGCCCTCATGAAAACCAGCTGGCTGATGCACCAGAACCCAGAAGGGTGACAGGCAATGGCTCTGTGTGCCTGGAGAGATGGCTCTGCATGCCACTTCTGGCATGAGTGTCAAAGGTTCACCATCATTGTCCTATACCATTTCGGATAAGCGACTATCCAGTCTCTTCTTAAAAATCTCAATGATGAAGCACCCACAATGTCGGAAAGCAAGCTGTTCCACTAGTTAAATGTTCTCATTGTTAGAAAACATAACCGTTCTGGGCAAACCTTTAAAATTTTATTAAATGGTTTGAATTTTATAAAATCAACCAATCTCATTACATTTTGATGTTTTTGTCTGAACACATGCAAGATCTGAGACAAAAAAAAAGAGCAAAATCTACCAATTTTGTAATGTGATAATGCAATAGTCCTGTGAGCTTGGGTGACCTTGGTAAATATCCTGGCTATATACAGTATTTAAATTCACACTAGGAATACTTGCAGAATCCTTACAGTTTACTAGTAACTCAAGGCAATCATCTGGATACCATCAATCTACCCCAAAAAGTTCAATGAAAGCATGAGTTGCCCATCTTTAATGCAATTATACCTATGTTATGATATTTGTTTTCCAGTCTTAGAAACCAAATGAATTTACAACTGATGTGAAACAGCTGGGAAATAATCTTTGCAGAAAAAAAAAAGGACATTTAACTTATACAGAATTATTTTCCTTGCAGACCTATATTGCACAAACTTTGCTGGAAGCTTAGAACATTCTACCATGAACTTTAAGAAGCATTTTCCTTGCTTGATTACACTTGGCAAAATGGCTATTGGTTCACTGCGCATAAACTGCAGTCAGCTGAGACATTAATTATTGGTTATTCTTCATCTTCATTGTCTAAGGTTTTGTCAGTGTTTGTTATCCATCTTTTAATCACTTCTTTCATGATATTATTCAATGTTACATCACGGCAATGAACACTGTACAAACACCAGCTGTTTGTTTGTATAATAACCAAAGGATCTAAATACGTTTCTATTTGTTGCTAAAGCAGGCAGATATTTCCCTGGAGCGCTAAAAGACTAATCCAGCATTCTTTGTGCCTTGTGGCTCCAGATTATTTTGAGACAGCAAATTGGATCATTGACAGATAACATTCCAAATTCTGTTCATATTCCTTATGGGAAAATGATAACTGAAGCTATCCTTTGCAGGGAGTAAAAATAAAATCCCAGACCTTTTCTGGACACCAAAAAAGGTGTCCATTTACAATGGTTGAAATGTGACCATGTTATTTCTCTGTAACATTTCTATAATTGGACATTTATCATAACAACTAAAAATACAAGAATTGGCTTTCACTTGGTTTATTATATTTATATATATTTGGGAATGAGTCTTTTAAACATTCTATTCAATCACATTTTTGTTATTTCTTTCACTATTCCTAATTTTTTTTGGTTACTTCTAAAAATCATTTTAGGATTTTTTTCCTAGGTGATACCTCACGCAAAACTATATGATATTTTGGGCTGTGCTCATATCTTACAACAAGCCATGAAGTTGTTTTTCTGATTTCGGTTCAGTATATTGGAACCAGTGGTGGAATTCAATTTTTTTTACTACCGGTTCTGTGGGCGTGGCTTGGTGGGGGTGGCAGGGAAAGGATACTGCAAAATCTCCATTTCCACCCCACTCCTGGGAGAAAGATATTGCAAAATCTCCATTCCCACCCCATTCATTCAGAGGTAGCATTTGCCGGTTCTCCGAACTACTCAAAATTTCCGCTACCAGTTCTCCAGAACCTGTCAGAACCTGCTGGATTTCACCCCTGAACCCAATTGAAGTTTATCAAAACATAGTTTACTTCATAGTTTACCTCCATTACATATGGAGCTAATGTGAAGTAGATGGATCCAGCCAAGGTAATGTAGTAAATGAAATTTTAGCATCCTAAAATAAAGATATCTCTCTCTTTCTCTCTCTCTCCCTCCCTCCCTCTCTCTGTCTCTCTCTCTCTCTCATACACACAAGATATCTCAACAAGAAAGGATCAGCCAAGTTTTCCTTTTTATTCCTGTGGGAGATGCAAATCCCATCCCAGTGTGACATTATATAATATAATGTCTTTATATAGAATCTTTATATAAAAGCAACCCCCAACCTTTCTATCCCATATGGCTAACAGCAGTTAAAATCAGTATAAAACATAAATACTTTAAAAGTGTGTGGGAAGCCTCAAAGGTTAAAAAATGATGCAAACATTTAAAAAAAAAATCAAGAAGGCAAAGCAAGTAACATGATTTTTAAATAAAATAAGTATTTCCTAGGAATCCCAAAGGTGCTTTTCAATTGCAATTCAATTGCAATTCAACTGGATTTTCTTGGGTGTTTTTTTTCCCTTGCTTCTCATTCAAGAAGCTTCTTCAGAACTTCAGAACCAAATCAGCTTCTTGGATAAGAAGTGAAATGTTTTCCGGGTGGGGAAAAAAAACAAGAAAGTCCAGTTGCCTTTTGAAAAGCTCCTTTGAGACAACCATGACTGGATGAGTGAGACTCTCCGTAGATATATTTCCTGGGAACAAATGAGATCTAACAGAAGACCCATTGGTGAAAGACCATGTATGAAGGTGCCAACCCAGACTTCTGAGACAGGAAATTTCATCCTTATAGGTACAGGTAGGGTGTCTGGAAAGCCCTTTTCTGATGAAGCCAAATGTATCTCTGTCATAGAAAGAGTTCTCAGTCTGAACTTATAGCGTGAAAATAAGGGTGCAAGAGAAGGACACTTTATAGACACTTTACATTTATAGACCTCTCGCATCCTGGCCATAAATTGATTCAACTCCTACCCTCAAAACGACTCTATAGAATACTGCACACCAGAACAACTAGACATAAGGACAGTTTTTTCCCGAACGCCATCAGTCTGCTAAACAAATAATTCCCTCAACACTGTCAAACTATTCACTAAGGCTGCATTATTATTACTATTAGTCTTCTCATCATTCCTATCACCCATCTCCTCCCACTTATGACTGCATGACTGTAACTGTATTGCTTGTATCCTTACGATTTATATTGATATTGATTGTTTCCTGATTGCTTATTTGTACCCTATGACTATCATTAATGATTCTTGATGAATGTATCTTGTCTTTTTATGTACACTGAGAACATATGTACCAAAGACAAATTCCTTGTGTGTCCAATCACACTTGGACAATAAAGAATTCTATTCTATTCTATTCTCTTCTGTTCTGAACAATGGTGGGTTCCTCCCGGTTCGGCCCGGTTCAGCCGAGCCAGTAGCGGTGACGATATGACATCACCGAACCAGTTCTCTTTGTTCGGGAGCTGGGCCCTCCTGCTCCCCCTGTTATTCTTACCTTTTATTTGGCCCCACCCCCAATTTATTCACTGCCTCCCGAGTCCCAGCTGATCAGCTAGAAGGAAAAAAACTGTTTAAATTCTTGCCGCGGGACTTCAAAGGGCCACCCTACAGCTGATCAGTGTTAAAAGGCAGTGTGGTGGTAGACCAGGGCGCTTGACAAACAAATGGGTAGACCAGTGCCTCCAAAAACAAATGAGTAGACCGGTGCCTCCAAAAACAAATGAGTAGACCGGTGCCTCCAAAAACAAATGAATAGACCAGTGCCTCCAAAAACAAATGGGTAGACTAGTGCCTCCAAAAACAAATGGATAGCCCGGTACAGTTCTGCAAGTAGTTAAAAGCCTGCATGTGTTTTTAATGTTTTTAATGTTTTTAAAATGTTTTTATAATTTTTTTTTTTAAAAAAGTGTTCATTATTTATATTATTTTTGTTGTAAGTCATCCAGAATCCCTTGGGAGTTGGGCGGCATAGAAATATGATTAATTAAATTAAATTAAATTAATTAAATGACCATCAAGCCATGCCCACAAAATAAGCCACACCCACAGAACCGGTAGTAAAAAATTTTAGAACCCACCCCTGGTTCTGAACCCAGTCCTTTGAAAAAAAAATCCCTTTCTTTTCTTTTTCTCAGCATACAGAATTCTTAAGGAGCAGGTTTTTCACATAATGTGTCCAAAACATGTTCGTATGTGCCTCAAGTGAGAACATGTGGTACTAGGATATGATACTTCTGTGGTGTCAGCTGGCTCTCAGTAAGCATAAGCTAATTGCTCCACGGGTAGCAAACAATCGATCATAATATGTTGGCTGGTTATGTAAAGGGAACTTTTTGGGTGATGCAGAAAACATTTGTGCTTTTTCTTTTTTCCATTTCTGCATAGTTATTTCCATAATTGTTGTTTCCACCAGCCCATTTGGGTTAGAAAAAGGCAGGCATACCATCTTTTATTGCCTGGCTCTATCAAAATGTTGTTTTGTTTTTAATTCACCTCCTTTCGGCACATCTGTTCCTTGTAAAATAATGCCAACACTCCAAGTTAATCTGTAATTTTTCATCTTGCAGGAAGAGTTGCTCATTTATTTCTTTAGAGAATACCTGAATTGGAATTTCTCAGCAATTTTTTAAAAAAAAGTTTTTATTCCCCAATATAATCCATTTTAGTTGAATGAACCTAATTCACACAAAACCATACTGATATCTTGTCTATAGAGATTCTTAATTATCACTTTGGAAAAAGTGCAAAGAAGAAGAGCAACTAAGATGATTAAAGGCCTGGAGCAGTGGTTAAATTCATTTTTTTTTACTACCGGTTCTGTGGACGTGGCTTAGTGGGTGTGATGTGGCTTGGTGGGCATGGCTTGGTGGGCATGGCAGGGGAAGGATACTGCAAATCTCCATTCCCACCCCACTCCAGGGGAAGGATACTGCAAAATCTCCATTCCCACCCCATTCTGGGGCCAGGCAGAGGTGGTATTTGCCGGTTCTCCAAACTACTCAAACTTTCCGCTACCAGTTCTCCAGAACCTGTCAGAACCTGCTGGATTTCACCTCTGGCCTGGAGACTACAACATATGAAGAACGGATTTGAGTTTAGCTAGTTTAAAGAAAACAAGGGCAAGCGGGGACATGATAGCAGTATTTCAGTATTTGAGAGGCTGCCACAAAAAGGACAGGGTCAATTTATTTTCCAAAGCACCAGAAGACAAGACAAGACAAGAAACAATGGATGGAAACTAATCAAGGAGAGAAGCAATTTGGAATTAAGGAGAAGCTTCCTAACAGGACAATTAACCAGTGAACAGCTTACCTTCAGAATCTGTGGGTGCTTCATCACTGGAGGTTTTTAAGAAGAGACTGGACAGTCACTTGTGTGAAATGGAATAGGATCTCCTGCTTGAGCAGGGGGCTGGACTACAAAACCTCCAAAGTCCCTTTCAGCTTTATTCTAATTCTGATCCAGGTCATGGTTCTTCCTAAAAGTGGTTTTTCCAAAAGGCAATGGGAGTTCATTGGGGTTTTTTTCCTGGAAAAGGCTTCAGTTCTCATCCAAGAAGCTTCTTCAGAACTGGATAAGAAGTGAAATGTTTTCAAGGAAAAAATGTCCCATTGCCTTTTGGGGAAAAAACCCAACCACTCTGGAGGCGATTCTGATATCTTCTACATGTTCATATTGATTGTGACTATCAAGAGTTCTGACAGGAAATTTTACAACAATTTTACTACTTCTCAACTTCTTCTGGAGTGCCGTTCTGGCATATATTTTTCATTGAGAACATCTGAATGTAAATATCTTCATGTGAATATCAGCCTTCCATCCTTCCAAGGTGGGTAAAATGAGGACCCAAATTGTTGGGGACAATATGCTGACATTGTAAACTGCCCAGAGAGTAAAGCACTATGGGATAGTATGTAAGGCTAAGTGCTATTGCTATGCTACCTTTTTGCTGACTTTAAGGAAGCTCAGAAATAATTACCAATGTGGTTTTATATTACCATCATTACTGTGTTCTTTGATTTAAAAATATCAAAAGAAACTTAAGAACAATAATAAAACCATGAGAGACAAGATGTCCAACAGTGCTAGAGATGGGGTTGCAACAAGCATATTGATGTTCATAAACAGCATATTAGAAAATCAAGCTGTTAAGACAGTAAGATCCTGTTTTGGGATTGTGGAGAAGGACAAAAGGAGGAGATTGTGCTTATTTTTAAAGAGCTGTCAACTACAATTACTACCTGGATAGATTATCTGAGTTGGATTTTTTTTTTTTAATGATAAGAGCAAGAGAGAAATCAACTAAGAGTATAAACCCTGCTTATTCCTTTAAATCTTGTAACTTTTGATAACATTGGCTATTGATTCCTTCCTGGAGGGATGATCTAAATTAGATATTGTTTTTATGGTTCAGTTTCAACCTAGACCAGTCAATGATGCAAAGTAATGTAGGAAACAAGTATTTGAATCATGGGCATCCACAAGTTCTTTGCAACTGAGTCGTTTATCTGATTAGCATTGTGCCAATAATCTCATCACTTTTTTCTAATGTTGTTCAATTTGATATGAAACAAACCAGCAAAAAAATAATAAAAGATTTTGAATACTTTCTCAGTGGAAAGGAGGTGCGATGGCTCAGTGGTTAAAGACACTGAGCTTGTCAGCTGGAAAGCTGGCAGCCCAGGTTCAAGACCCAAGCTCCATGTGACAGAGTAAGCTCCTGTTACTTGCACCAGCTCCTGCCTACCTAGCAGTTCGAAAGAATGCAAATGTGAGTAGATAAATAGGTACCATTTGCATGGGACAGTAACAGTGGTCTATACACCTTAGCATATAGTCATGCTGGCCACATGACCCCGAAGTCTCTTCAGACAATGCTGGCTCCCTCAACTAAGAAATGGAGATGAGTACTGCCCTCTAGAGTTGAATACGACTGGATGGGAAAATCTTTACCGTTATCTTTTTTGTCAGTGGAAGAGAAAAATGAGTTAGAATTCCTATGGCAGAAGAACAAGGTTCTTATATTGGGGAAGAAAAGTGGCACATCAGATTATAATTATTATATACTATCTGTCCTGTCTGTACATAAGCAATACTATTTCTAATCTATAAGATTAGTGGTGGCACAGTGGTTAGAATGCAGTATTGCAGGCTACTACTGACTGTCGGCTGTCTGCAATTTGGCAGATCGAATCTCACCAGGCTCAAGGTTGACTCAGGCTTCCATCCTTCCGAGGTGGGTAAACTGAGGACCCAGATTATTGGGGGCAAAATGCTGATTCTGTAAATTGCTTAGAGAGGGCTGTAAAGCACTGTGAAGCGGTATATAAACTATTGCTATAAATTTCTTAGTTTCCCAGAGTAACATAATTCGCTGTTGTTCTCTGGCTCCATCTAGTGGCTGGGGCCAAATTCTAATTTGTACTGTTTGGAAGCTGACCCAGCCCTTTACCCATAAACCCTCACTCCCAAAAGAAGTCCATCTTGGGAAGCCAGACTCCATTTCCTTTAGCATCCAGAAGGAAACAGAAGCACCAGGAAGAATCCAGCCTAATCCATAGCACATGTTCATATGAGGACAAAAATCCACATTCCATATACACAATATCACTGGTGAGATTTAGATTTATCTGTATTTGCTAATTGTTACACTCACCAGCCATTTAACACTGCTTATTTTGTATCTCTTATTGTATGTATTTCTATTCTTTCTCAGTTTCACCATCCTGTATCTTTAATAAAGCACCCAGATCTATGCACATGGTCTGTTTTATTGTCCGATAGGTGGGTTTAGCTCAGTGGTGGTATTCAGCCAGTTCTATCCAGTTTGGGCAAACCAGTAGCGGCGGCTGCAGGAGGCTCCGCCCACCCGCCTGGACATCATCATGTCCTGTTTTTGACACACTGCGCAGGCACAGACAGGTCTGTGTCAGGAGTGGGTTCTACTTACCTTTACTACCAGTTTGCATCATGCTCATTCATGCACACTCTTCTGCACATGCGCAGAAGCTTCTGTGCATGTGCAGATCGCCTATGATGACGTCCGGGTCAGTGGGCAGAGCTTCCCACCGGTTTTACTACCGGTTCTTGTGAACCAGTCCAAATCGGGGGCAACCCACCACTGGTCTGTGCATGCGAGGAGGTGGCACGTGCGAGCGAAGAGAGAGAGAGAGTGTGCGCTCACATTTGCGAACTGATAGTGAAGTTAAGTGAATACCACCCCTGATTTAGCTGCACATCAAGTTGCACACAGAGCAACGTGTAGTGAGGACAGAACAATCATAACGGGGGACCTAATAAGGATGAGGCAGTATCAACAGCCAGGAGTCTACCAAAAGATGGAACAGTCTGTAACCAAAACCAACAATAAAGGCGAGAACGTGGCTTCAAAAATAGGAATCTGAAAGTCTTCAGGCACTCTAGGAATAAGGCAGAAAAATAGGGATTTCTTTCACAGGATAAAATCCTTTTAAGTGATTGTGAGGCAGATTTTGACATAGCTGAATTAAAGACAAATCCAGTTTTGTCACAGGATCAGAATTTTTTTGCAACTGCTGAGGCCGATGCATCTTCAAATGAAAACTGACTGATGTGAGGTTCATTCAAAGCTGTGACAGTGACTGAAGGGCACATATAGTAACCTCTCTTTGGGGGTTAGGGCAGATAACGTCTTAGGCTAAGTAGATGGCTCCATCTAGCTTTAGCATATTAGGTGTGCATGGCTTTCTTTTATGTCTGCATCATATTATGTTTCTGATTATTACTTTACTCTTCGATAAAAGCCTGCCTGGCAGAGCAGGCAATAATATTATTGAGCTCCATGGCAGAATTCCAGGAGTCATTGGTGTGAAATTGCTGGGTTTGGACCTACAGCAAATAAGTGAATCAGCTAACTTGGAAGAGAAATCTGCTGGATTTGTACATGAGTGAAAAAGGAAAAAAAAAAACCAGACTCGCAGGTTAAAGCAAGCTAGATCAGGATCTTTTGAAAGAAACATTCCGGTCAAGAAAGAAGGTCAAAAACCAGCTTTACTGAGACCTACACTGGGGTTTTATTTCAGAAACAGCTGTATTCAGAAATCAGTGGGAAACATTTTATTTTCTAGACATCCTACTGCTCACTAATGTTGGAAGAAATATCCATCTGTTTCAGTTCCAAGCCAGGAGAAAGGTTCTAGAGACAAAATGGAGGCTGGAGGCTGCTTGGAAAGAGGGTCCATTTATTGATGAAGCAGAACCACCAAGTATGTATGATTTTGGGTAGCTGACCACATGGAGTTGAAAGTGAGCAGTTTTTATACCTTCTCTTGAGCTTTGCACTTGAGCTTCCTATTCCTGTGCAAGAGCATCTATTCTATTGGCTGTTGTCAGACTCCCATGGGGCCATGAAGGGGTTATGTAGGGGTCATAGGTTCTATAGGTTGAGATAAGTTTGGTTAAAGTTTCTGAGGGTGATGCGATGTCCTTAGGAGATTGTGCAATGTAGTGAACTCTGTGTCTTAGTGGGTTAATCCTATTATGTCCTGGAGGGTCATGTCTTAATTTTTTTAAAAAAAAATGATTTCTATGCCATCCTTCTCCGGAGATTCAGAGCGGCTTACAATGTGTTAAGCAATAACCTTCATACTTTTGTATATTTTATACAAAGTCAGCTTATTGCCCCCACAAACTGGGTCCTCATTTTACCTACCTTAGAAAGGATGGAAGGCTGAGTCAACCTTGAGCCTGGTGAGATTCGAACTTACAGTAATTGCAGACAGCTGGTGTTAATCACAATGCTTTTAGTCTGCTGAGCCACCAGGCCCTAGAGTTGAAGGTCTTTTGTTTTGTAGTTAGGCTGGCTCAGTCTTTCTTAATGGGCACAAATTATCTGCTGGGGGCAGGGAGCTGGGGCTCTGAGTTTCTGTCGCCCTTAAGATTTTTTTTTATTTCTCTTTTAGGGGAAATATTTTATCCTGCCTTTTAAAAATATTCCTCAAAATATTTCATTCTTCTAAGAAGGAGGGGGTGGCTTCCCACACTAGGAATAATAAATAATAAATAAATAATAATATTTATTAGGAAACTGGTAGCCCCTTTTCTCTGAGATAACACATTTTATTAAAAGGCATAAACTTCGTGCGCTGCAACTCACTTCATCAGATGGTTACAGTCTTTAATAAAATGTGTTAAACAGAAAAGGTGCTATTAGATTCATATTTTTGCTATCATAAACTGTCATGGTTCTCCTCTTACAAAGTTAGTCCATCTTTTTTGGGTGGGAGGGGTGAGAGAGCAGTCATTTACTTTGCACCACACTCTGTGTTCATCTTTCTCACCTTCTTTCTATTTAACACAAAACCCAAGAATATAACAGAGAGCCAGTTTGGTCCAATAGTTAAGGCATTGGCATCTTTCAGTCTCAAGAGACTATGGTATCGTGCTCTGGAAAGAGGTCCTAAAACAGCATCTAGTGTGACTATAAAGGCCAATTCGAGAGTGGCAATCCCTTCCACACTGAGGGCAGATACATTCTGTCCCCTGCCAGCCCCCAGATTTCGCTGATTCCAGGACAGTCTCTTTGCCTCAGCCTGCCGAACAAGTGTCTCTTCGAATTGGAGAAGGCCATGCTGCATCTTTAGCCTCCAAGCTGAACAATCAGAGGTCAAGGTTTCCCAGTTGTCAATGTCCATTCCCAGAGCCTTTAGGTCCCTCTTGCAGATATCCTTATATTGCAGCTGTGGTTTCCCTCTGAGGTGCTTTCCCTGCACTAATTCTCCATACAGGAGATCTTTCAGAATCCGACCATCATTCTCACAACATGCTCAAGCCAGCGAGATGTTGCTGTTTCAATAGTGTATACATGCTAGAAATTCCAGCATGTTCCAAGACTGAGCAATAGTTAAGGCACCAGACTAGAAAGCAGGAGACTATGAGTTCTACTCCATCCTTAGCTATAAAAAGCCAGCTGGGTGATTTTGGGTCAATCACCAGGAGACTGTGAGTTCTAGCAGTCCCGCCTTCGGCACGAAAGCCATCTGGGTAACCTTGGGCCAGTCACTCTCTCTCAGCCCAACTCATTTCACAGGGCTATTGTTGTGTGGAAAATAGGAGGAAGAAGTTCTACTAAATGTGTACACTACCTTGAATTATTTGTAAAAGTGATAAAAGAGTTACAAAGAAATAAAATAATTATTCTCTTTCAGATATTTCTGTATGAATGGCAGAGCATAATAAGAAGCATTTCTGTATGAATGGTAAGGTATAACTCAAGTCAATACTCAATGAGAGGTTTTATTTCTTTTCCCTCTTTTTTTAAGTAGCAGCATCAGTATTTAATACTAGCAAATTTATTCTCATGAATCACAGCTCACAAGCCACTGTTTGCCATAGTTAATGTGTTAAGTCTTTAAAGCGCAAAAAGATTTTATCTCTGCAGCAGGCTAATATAAATATCCTGCTGGGATTTGTTGTTAATCATCACTATCAGTGCAAGAAAGTTGGTTGCCATTTCCTTTGGTTATCAAAAATGAGAAATCGCCTTAGTTCTCAGGATTCCACAGAAGTATGAAAAAAAATGAGAATGTAAAGCTAAGAAATACATGGCCAGGTGCTTGGTGTTTGTGCAAAGCATTTTCAATTATGTGTTTAGCATTTTCAATTATTTGCAGAAAACTTTAATAACCAGAAGTTTGGGACTGCAGGTGATCCATACAGTGTACCTTCAAAATTTCAATTAAATTCTAGAAGCTGGCAAAAAAACAAAATTTGGTTTCATGGCTTTGCATGTCAAAAATTCTTTTCCATCCCTTCTGCTGATAATGAAATATGCTACTGGAGAATTCCCTTGTTGAGCAATTTAAAAGTAATAAAACTAGTAATGACGTTTAAATCTATTTGTTTAAGGTAGCATAAGCTTGAACTTGGTGGACTTTACTTCTCAGTAGACGTAAATAGGATGCTGCTGCTGAGATTAATATATTTCATCTGCCATTCCTGCTGTCACAAATGGCCACTCAGCTTCAACTATCTGTTTAATCTTTAATTCAATCACCAGATATTGTACATTTGCATTTTATTGCAGGATTGTTCCAGTGCTCAGTGCTATCTGCCAATACATTTTTCAAGGTATTACAGTGTCAAAAATTTGCCGAAGTTTGTTGACCCTGGGAGGATATTCTAGGAAAATACTTGGCATTCAAATCATTATGCTACTGTCACTATATAAAAGTTATTTCTATTTCTTCTTCTACTTTCCATCTTTTTTAACAGATTGTTACATTTCTGTGATTTCTCTAACAGAGTTGGAAGGAACCTTGGAAGTCTTTTAGTCCAACCCCCTGCTCAAACAGGAGACCTTATACCCGTGATGGCGAACCTACGGCACATGTGCTGGAAGTGGCACGCAGAGCCATATCTCCAGGTATGCCAGCTGTCCCCTGTTGCTCTTCCGGATTGTGACATGCACTTGCGTGCTGGCCAGCTGGTCTTTGTGCGTGCGGAAGCATCAGAAACTGGTGTGCATGTGCATGCTGGGAAATGGAGCTTCTGGTTTCTGGTGCATGCATACGCGCCAGCCAGCTGATCTTCACACGCTCCTGCGCACCAGAAACCGGAAGCTAAGCTCTTCCGGTTTCTGGCGCTCCTGCACATGCACACCGGGGAACGTTTTCAGCACACACACACACCCCGCACACACAAGCACACTCCCATTTCAGCACTCGGTGCCAAAAAGGTTCGCCAACACTGCCTTATACTATTCCAGATAAATGGCGGTCCAGTTTCTTCTTAAAAGCCTTCAGTGATGGGGCACTCACAACTTCTTAAGGCAAGCTGTTTCACTGGTTGGTAGTTCTCACTGTTAGGAAATTTCTTCTTAGTCTCAAAGGTCTGAGCTCCGGACCTAAATCAGTATGAAAATGCCGCACGCTTGTAGGCTAACTGGCTTTATTCAGCCGGACTCTGGCACACAATGAATTCTAGCAGCAGCAAAACAGCAGAATGCAAAGATGCAAAGTCAGCACTGGGAGCTTCTGCCTCCCAGCACAGTTTATTTAGGCAAGCCATGCCCTCTCCCCTCTCCCCCCCCCCCCAATGCTGGCCTCGCTCCTTTGTCAGCTATGCATTAACCTGCCTGGTGGGGCTCTACCCAGCTGTTTCTTGACCCAGTACAGCTGATTGTTGGGTCAGAACAGCCGGTCGATTTGTGGAAATTTGAATTCCAGCCGGCGGCTTGTCTCGCGTCACCACGCCTCCCCGCTTCACAGCTGATCCCCATCACTGCCTCCCTACACGCCCCCATCACTGGTGTTCTGGTGCTTCCATCGCTATGGTTCCAATACCCCCCTTCACCAGTGCTCCGTCCCACCCCGGCATGGCAAATCCCAGACTTTAGGGTTTGACACTTAGTTCTAGGCTACTTATCTCCTTGATTAAGACATTTATTCTTAATTCTAGATTACTTCTCTCTAGGTTAGTTTCTTGACTTTCCTTCTAGAGCTTTGGAAAATAGAGCTTTGATCCCCTCTTTGTGGCAGTACCTCAAATATTGGAACACTACTATGATGTCACCCTTAGTCCTTCTTTTCACTAAACTAGACATACCCAGTTCCTGAAACCATTCTTCATATATTTTAGCCTCCAGTCTCCTAATCATCTTTGTTGCTCTTATCTGCACTTTTTCAAATGTCTCAACATCTTTTTTATCATATGGTGACCCAAATTGGATGCAGTATTCTAAGTGTGGTCTTAACATTTTTGAAATTTCTCTAACACATTGAAGAAATACATAGAAAAATACTTTAATGTGTTCCACTCCTCACAACTCCTAGTTTTGGCATGTATCTGTCTGAAAATTAGCAGATTTCTTACTGAAGAAAGAAGGACAGAAAGAGAAGTTAACAACTTCCTCCACAAATCTGAAGATTGTTTTCTGTAACCAACACATCAGGTTTCTTGGCTGTGGTTATTTTATTCTGTATGGTATTTTCATAAGAATTCTCTCCTCATACAAGAGCATGCTTATCAGATGCTACCACACTCAAAGTAAAGTTCATGCACAAAAATCCATGAGCCTTATCATATAAAACCTGGCAGACTTCATCACTTCAGAAGTGTCAATACTATATAAATGTCATCCAGTTCTTCCACCAAGCACCCACAAAAGCTTGAGTAAAATTTCCAGTTTTCAAAAATCAAAATGTAAAAATCCCTCTGTATTGGTTACTCTTGTTTCTGAAAACAGTATAAAACTGTGTTATGCTATAGAGGATAGTAACCATTTATTCAATTCTAATCAATCGAAATCAGATCATAGGATTTCAGGAACAAACCAAAATTTGGAAGATTCTTTATGAATCACTGAAGTGGAATCTAATGTAGATATTCTGGAACAGGTGTCAATCTTTCAGACCTCAGGACCACTAAATTCATAATTTTAAATCCCGTGGATCACAGATATGATTTTTTAAAAAAAAAAGATAAATAGTATTTAGTGCAATATAAAAATGCAAATAATTTTTCTGCGGACCACCAAAATTTTCTCGTGGACCACCAGTGGTCCATGGACCACCGGTTGGTGACCACTGTTCTGGAATATGCACACACCAATTCTGTACCCCAACTTTGCATCTTGGGTGCCATCACCTTGTACAGCTAGAAAATCTTCCTGGTTGTGCATCCAGAAAAGTAGATTCCAAACTAAACCATTTGCCAAATGTATCAGTATTTATGGTATTAAAGCTTGCTTCAGAATGCACAGGAGTATGAAGGCATCACCTGTCAGCAAGTCATTAAAGCTCCCACATGAATCCAGATACAGATGCAGTTGCTACAATGAGTTGCCAACCAGAGCTGCATTCCAGCATTCCCATGTGCTCCAAAGTACATTTTGAAATCAGATCTAAATCTTCATGTCATAAGACTCCTTTGACATTTATTTCCAGCTGTGATTTAGCCCAGCAACTGCTTTAGAGGAATATTGTGAGAAAGTAGCACAATGTTCCTCATTTCTCAAATATGAAGAACATATTGCCTTGAAGAACATATTGCCTTGAAGAACATATTGCCAAGACATTTGCTTTAAGAGTACTACTCCATATGCTATCTTTCCTTCTACAATTAGCATGAGGGGCATCAGATGATTCCCTTGGAGAAAGAGATTTGCCAAAACTATTATTACGTTTCAAGATTTTTTTTTCATGGTGGCTACAAGAGGATGATGGTTTTGAACTCATTGCAATGCCACAACTAAAGTTATTTCATGAAGAAGAATCTTCCCTCTGTGATGTAGACTTTTTTTTTCAATTAGTCAGCTCTCAATCAATTAATCTCTCCCAAATCAGTGGACCTTGTTATTCTATTACAGTTAGTCACAATATATACACTAATAGTTTTGCTGCTCTTTTGCTCATCTTTTACAATGAAAGAGGGAATGTGAGCCAATACTGCTATGTCTTTTATCAACTGACCTTAGCTTCTCAGTTTGATCTGGTGTTAAGGTTAGTTGATAAAAAAAAGAATAGCAATAGTCCAGCCCTTTTATTGGTCTGTCGATTATCAGTAGAAAGCACTGAAAATGATTTATTTCTGGCCAATGACAAAGCCAAAAAAGTGGTCTCATCTTGGCAGTTTGATTTGGACAATAAATAAGTAGCGATAGCAACAGCACTTAGACTTATATATTGCTTCACAGTGCTTTACAGCAGTGGTGGGTTGCCCCCGGTTCGGACCGGTAGTAAAACCAGCGGGAGGCTCCGCCTACTGACCCAGACATCATCATAAGTGATCTGCATGGGCGCATTGCGAACTGGTAGTAAAGGTAAGTAGAACCAACTCCTGCTTTACAGCCCTCTGTAAGCAGTTTACAGAGTCAGCATATTGCCCTCAACAATCTGGGTCCTCATTTTACCCACCTCGGGAGAATGGAAGGCTGAGCCAACCTTGAGCCTGATGAGATTCAAACTGCCAAATTGCAGGCAGCCGGCAGGCAGCAGAAATACCCTGCAGTACTGTACTCTAACCACTGTATTCTAACTTCTAGTAGGAAGAAAGCTGTAATGCTTGTTTGTTGGCAATCGTACTTTTGTAGATTGCCAGATCTACCAATGAACAAGCATTACATTCAGCATGCAAACTTCTTAGAAGACAAAGATGTTTCAGGGCTTAATAAAGGACTTCAGAGGAGGAAATTTCTGTTACACTTCCATTTACATCAAATATTAACAGACCCCTCGCATCCTGGGCATAAACTGTTTCAACTCCTACCCTCAAAGCTACAGAGCACTGCTAGAACAACTAGACAGAAGAACAGTTTTTTCCCGAATGCCATCACCCTGCTAAACAAATTATTCCCTCAACACTGTCAAACTATTTACTAAATCTGCATTACTATTAATCTTCTCATCGTTCCCACCACCCATCTCCTTCCACTTATGACTGTATGACTGTAATTTTGTTGCTTGTATCCTTACGATTTATATTGATATTGCTTCCTGATTGCTTATTTGTACCCTATGACTATCATTAAGTATTGCACCTTATGATTCTTGATGAAGTATCTTTTCTTTTATGTACACTGAGAGCATATGCACCAAGACAAATTCCTTGTGTGTCCAATCACACTTGGCCAATAAAAAATTCTATTCTATTCTATTCTATTCTATTCTATTCTATTCTATTCTATTCTATTCTATTCTAAAGAAAGATTTTTACAAGGCTTTTTCAATAATTTAATTCTCTCTCCCTTTCTCTCCTTTCTCCTGATAAGTCGGTTCCTTTCAGCAAGAACCCATGCAGGATCAAATTCTTCTCTACTTATCTCTGCATGCAACATATACTCCAAATGGCATACTGAATAATCCAGCCAATTAAAATCACACTGGGTAAAAAATAAGGGGAAAAAAAAAGCTAAGAAGCGAGTTTGGACATGTGTTCTTAAATGAGTTTGCTGTACAAAGTATGCTGCATAACTTCAATAGGTTTCACTAATTTACTGAATCTTTTAAATACTTTTTTTCCTTCATAAATCTTTTATTTTTAACTACTTGGACATGCAAACATATCTGAAAGATCAGAGGCACCATAAAGCTTTTATGTGCTACTTGCTTATCTTTAAACGTGTTATATGAAGCAACATCAGAATTCTAAGCAGAATGTAGAGGTTGGTATAGATGTTTATTAAGCATCTATAGCAGTGTTTCTTAACCTCAACAA
This sequence comes from Arizona elegans, assembly GCA_022577455.1. NCBI lineage: Eukaryota > Metazoa > Chordata > Lepidosauria > Squamata > Colubridae > Arizona > Arizona elegans. The sequence goes on along the minus strand of JAKOOJ010000002.1, from coordinate 190,073,126 downwards.
CTTTAAAATGTGTGAACATCAACTTCCAGAATTCAGTTTTGCAATAAAATACCTCTTTGGAGCTTTGCACAGTCCAATTATTTGGAAAACGTCCATAGAAGGAACTCCAAAGCCTAGGTAAATCTAGCCAGCCTACTGGTTGGGGATTACTGGAAGTTAAAGTCCACACATCCTAAAGTTGTTGAGGTTGAAAAACATTGATCTATACTAAAGTTAAACTCCTATTGATATATATGCATTCACAGTCTGGTCAACTTTAAGTTTTGAGCTATTTGGAAACAATCCTCCCACACAATCACTAAGAAAATATTATGGATCCTAAATTGGTATCACTTTTACCTGATAGTTGATTAGTTAATGTAGTCATATACCATCCTACCTCCTACTTTATTTCAAGGAGCACATAAGATACGGGTGAATTCATGAAACAGAAGAGAGAAAACTACTATTCTGTTGGGACAATATCTCCTGAAGGTTTACCTAAGCTTAAACTATCATACTCAGAATTCCTTCTAGGGATGTTTTCCAAATAATTGGACTGTGCACAGCTCTGAAGAGGTATTTCATTCCAATACGTCTTTGAGCAAAACACCCCTTTAAACCTGTTTTGTGAAGCGATATTGTTCCCTGCTTCTAAATCTATGGACCACTTCACTTCATATTGTTTCTGAGAGTTACTCTGGCCACCTGCGCAGAAGCTGCTTCCAGCTATTGGGGGTGTCAAACGAGACCCCAGAGAACATGACATAAAAGTACATCAACCATGCTGCGTCTCGGTGGTGAATACTGGCAAAGATGGAACAGCACAAAGAAAGCATCTTTCCTGGGAGGAGCACAGTTGTGGATTATCTTCTCCAGGGAATTTCATCTGGCAATTAATCTGTGGTCCTTTCATCAGCCAGCCCAAGAGCTGTTTATTATTTCAGCCCTTTAAGATCTCTTAAATCTTTCGTGTTGTAAAGAATATGTTGAAATATGCTGTGGTTTCATTTTTTTTGGGTTTTTTTCCTTGTCGTTTGGTGCTTATATTTTAATGTTTCTGTTATTGTAAGGAAGCCCAAAATGCATTTGTCATTGGGCAGCACATAAATACATTATTGATATTCATCTCCATTATTCTCTGCACTGAAAGAAAGCTATTTCTCTTTTTACTAAATGAACTGACATAACATTATAAATGCAGATTCTCGGTAGATAAAGCTGAAGCTTAAAATGATACTAAATGATTGCCACACACATGTGCATGTGTGTGCATGTGCAAGTGCGTATGTGAATGAACATTATAAAAGCAAATACGCATATCTATGAGCCTATAGCTACATTATTACACATTTGTGGAAAGCTGTTTTCTGTACTTTTTTTTTTCCTGTTCAATCATGTCCAATTCTCAGAGATCGTGGACAAGTCACCACAGTTTTCTTGGAAGGTTTTTTGGAAGCTAGCTATGGAGATTCTCAATCATGCAGGTCATGGTTCCTCAAAGGCACAACTGGACTTTCTTTGTTTTTTCGTTGAAGACATTTCACTTCTCACAGGGGTGAAATCCAGCAGGTTCTGACAGGTTCTAGAGAACCGGTAGCAGAAATTTTGAGTAGTTTGGTGAACCGGCAAATACCACTTCTGGCTGGCCCCAGAATGGGGTGGGAATGGAGATTTTGCAATATCCTTCCCCCAGGAGTGGGGAGGGAATGAGGATTTTGCAGTATTCTTTCCCTGGAGTGGGGTGGGAATGGAGATTTTGCAGTATCCTTCCCCTGCCACACCCATCAAGCCACACTCACAGAACCGGTAGTAAAAAAATTTGGATTTCACCACTGATTTCTCATCCAAAAAGCTTCATCAGTTCTGGCAGGATGGTGGGAGAGATGGAAGGATTGTTTCTGAGGGGGGGAATGGAAGGACCATATTTCTTTGCAGTCATCTGATTATTAGCACTCTCTCTATGAACCATTAAGGCCACTTGGGGGGTTTATCTGTGCCCTCAGGGTCACCAGAATCAGTGCAAATGGGTGTGGAATCTTCTCGGAACTGCTGAAAGGATTGTGTTGTAGACATGAGATAGGTCTGTGATGGCAAACCTCTGGCACGTATGCCAGAGATGGCACACAGAGCCCTCTCTGTGGGCAAGCATGCTGTTGCCAGCTGCTCTTCTGGTTTCCGGCATGCCAGCTGGTCTTCGCATGCACCGGAGCACTGGAAAATGGCCAGAAAAACAGTCAAAAAACAGGCTGTTTTGGGGCCATTTTCTGGCTGTTTTCAGGGCCATTTTCATGTTGGTTTTCAAGCTGTTTTCAGGCCAAAAACGGCCCAAAAACGGCCTGAAAACAGCCCGAAAAACAGCCTGAAAATGGCCCCAAAACAGGCATGCATAAGGTGACCAGACATCCCGCTTTTGGCGGGACAGTCCCGATTTTTAGCAATTTGTCCCGCGTCCCGCGGCGTTTTAAAAAAGTCCCGATTTTTCATTCTGCCTCCTGAGTCCCAGCTGATGGCTAGAGGGAAAAAAACTGTTTAAACTCTTGCCGCGGGGCTTCAAAGGGCCGCCCTACAGCTGATCAGTGTTAAAAGAAAACAAATGAGTAGACCCATGCCTGCAAAAATAGAAAAAACAGCCCCTTACAGCTTCCGTGTAGGTTAATTAGCACATTGATTAGTTCGGCTTCCCCACTCTCAGCTGTTTTGCTCAGGGCTCTTGCTGCTTGCTAAATTGCTGGAGCAGATTTATTTTTCTCCTTGTGCAAACCAAGCTCAAAACGAAACTGAAAGTGAAACAGGCTGTTGGCTTGTTTGGTGCAACGTTGGAAAATTAGGCAGCAGATTTCTTTTCTTTTTCCTCACCAAAAAAGGTAGGTACAAACAATGGGAAATATAGGGCAAAAGAGGAGAGTTCAAGATTTTAAAACACAAAAGAAAAAAAGCTCTATTTAACTAGGAATTGTAATAATTGAGATTCTATTAATTGTATATTGTGTTGAAAGCAGAAATGGTTAAGTTGTGGTTTGGAGGAATATATGGGGGAAATTATTTGGTTTATTATTATTGGTAAATATAATTAATTGATTTGTAAGAAATTGGATTGCATGGAAATAATTGGAATATTCATGTTCATATTGATTAATATACAAAAAGATAGTTATATAACTAATTGATTTATATTAAAATGTTGAATTTGTATTAAACAACTGTATTACATAATTAACCAATGTGAGGATGGATATAAAAATAGATGACAATGGGAAGGGGTATAATATAGAATAGAAGGGAAAAATTGAATTTGATTAAGATTAGAGATGAGGATGAAGGCTAATATTGTTTTTTTTAAAAAAAATAGATGAGGAATAAATATGGCAAAAAGGAAATATAGAAATTGTAAATTTAATTGAAATGACTAAACACTGTTTAAATTTGTGAACCAGCCAAATATTCTGTTCAAAGAAAATACATTGTATGTTTGTATGTGTGTTTCTAATTATTGCTATTTATTCATATTTGTTCTCTTTTATTCTTTAAAGTTTAACAATTCATTCTTTATCTTAATATCTTTATATTTGGGGTTGGCTTTCTTCCCTTTCATCTTTTTTATTGTACAGCAATCTTTCTCCTCAAACCTATCACCTCTCTCTTTTCTTTCCTTCTTACTTTCTCTTCCCCCCACCCTCTTCCTCTCCTCCCTACTTCTTCTTCCTTTCTCCTTCTCCTCTCTTCCTCCCTCTCTTACCCTCACTCCTACCCTAATTTCCCTTCCCTTCCTTCCTCCCTCTCTATTGCTGTATTCTTTTATGCATATGGATTACTCAGAGGGCTGAAAAAGTTATTTTTGACTGGTCCTCGCACTTTTGACCAGTCCTTGAACTTACGACCGTCCTCACATTTTACGTTTTTTGCCCTATCTTGTCACCATGGTGAAGAGAAGCAGTTGTGAAATGAGTGACATGGTTGTTAAGAATGCTGCATGGGCATAAATGTGAGGATGGTCATAAGTGTGAGGACCAGTCAAAAGTGCAAGGACCTGTCAGAAATGACTTTTTTCAGCCCTCTGGTTAGTCCTTTTGTGCATATGGACTACTCAGAGGGCTGAAAAAGTTATTTTTGACTGGTCCTCGCACTTTTGACCAATCCTCAAACTTACGACTGTCCTCACATTTTACATTTTTGCCCTATCTTGTCATCATGGTGAAGAGAAGCAGTTGTGAAATGAGTGACATGGTTGTTAAGAATGCTGCACGGGCATAAATGTGAGGATGGTCATAAGTGTGAGGACCAGTCAAAAGTGCGAGGACCTGTCAGAAATGACTTTTTTCAGCCCTCTGAGTAGTCCCTATAGACATAGCCATGGCCACCCGGTCACATGACCAGCTAGCCACGCCAACCCAGTCACATGACCTCAAAGCCACGCCCACAAAACAAGTCACGCCCACAATGGTGTCCCTCTTTACCAATGTTAAAATCTGGTCACCTTAGGCATGCATGAACCAGTCAGCTGGTCTTCGGGTTCCCGGTGCTCATGCACACATATGCATGTGCATCCATACACATTTCAGTTTGGGCATTCAGTGCCAAAAGGGTTTGCTATTACTGAGATAGGTGGTGTCTTATTCCTTCCAGAGATGAAATGCTTCCAGTTCGGACCGGATCGCCCGATCCGGTAGCCATGGCGACGGGTGGTTCAGAGAACTGGTAGCAAAAAATCCCTCCCCCACCATCCCCAGCTGAGTCGCACGATCATCAGAGGCTTTTTTTTTTTTTTTTTTTTTTTACTTTTAAAAGCATTTAAAAGCATTTAAAAGTAAAAGACAATCTGGGATTGTCAGAGCCTTTTAAAAGCATTTTTTTCTACAACCTCTTCGAAAGAATGCTTTTAAAAGTTAAAAAAAAGTTGACCAAGCCCACCCAGTCATATTACCCCCCACCAAGCCACGCCCACAGAACCAGTAGTAACAAATTTTACATTTCACCACTGATTCCTTCCCCTATATTGAGAGAAGTTGTTTTCCACTGCCTCCATCTTAAGGCTGAGAGATTAGGATTGGCCCAGTCTCCAGGTTTCTAGCCTGTTGCCCTAACCATTACCACAAAGTACCTGTTAGTATTCACTGTTTCTAAAAATTTATATCCTAGTTCCTGAATTCCGTAATCAAACTGGACTTTGTGTGATCTTAAGTGACTTCCTGATCTGTATTCACCATATGAAGGCAACCTTCCCGCTCCAATTAGGATGAATGAAAATATTCAACTTTTCCCACTTCTGTAGCTCTTGACCTAATGTGAATCCATGCTGTACATTTTTACCCTGAGAAATATTGGACTAGATTGCTCCTTTCAACAAGTGCTTCAAAAGAAGTGCCCTTCTGAACTCAAGCCCCAAGAATGTGCTTTTTCAGGTGATCCTAGAAGGAATTCCTCCATCCAGTTTTGCGTGCTACAAAATATCATCCGTAGTGCAATCCAGCAAAATGTATAGAATGAGACCCAAAAGACAAAAACAATCAAAGCTCCCCCCCTCTCTTTCTCTTTCAAATCTGACACCTGCTGCTTATTCAGACAGATTGGATCTCACACAGCAGATGGAGCGGAATGAGTTAGCCATTTTTTCTCTGCATGTTTATTGCACTCCTGTCAACTTCCTTAATATACATTTGTGTAAGGACTTTGATCCATGTATTCCATCCAGAAAGAACCCAGGTGAGTGTGGCTTTTAACTACTTATCGAGCATTACTCAGAAGGGATGCATTTTTGTTCTCAAACGTTTTTTTAAAAAATTAGGCAAGCATAATTTCAGAGAGCTAGTTTGATATGATTAAGGCAGCAGGATAGAAATCAGGAGTTTGAGAGTTCTAATACGGCCTTGGACATAAAGCCAGCTGGGTAACCTTGAACCAGACCCTCTCACTCAGCCCTAGGAAGAAGACAATGGCAAACCACTTCAAAAAATATTACCCAACAAAACTGCGAGGATTAGTCCAGACCATCACCAGGAGTTAATACTGATTCAAAAGCAAGCATGTGTGCGCCCACACAAACACATATATGGTGATAATTAACTAAGTAGGTAAACTGGATCCCTTACAATCCCACCTCTGCCTACATCAAAGGGACAAAACTGAGATGATAATGTAATAGGTCACTAAAAGCACAGGGCTGAGCCTGAAAAAGTGTGTATTTATTTATTAGATTTGTAAGCCAGTCAAAAAAGATTCTCAGTTGCATATCTGTCTATAAATATAAATACAATAAAGTATTTATGATGAAAGAATCATTAATTACTAATGATTTGTTTCAATAATGGTGGGGAAAAAACTATCTGTCTGATGATGTCAACTCCTCCCTCCACCTCTTAGTTCTCTGAAATAACTCAGTTTTAATAGTCTATGGAGATTCTCAGTCATTCAGATCATGGTTGTCCCAAAGGTGCTTTTTCAAGAGGCAACTGGACTTTCTGGTTTTTCTTTGAAGTCGTTTCGCTTCTCATCCAAGAAGGACAGAGCTGAAGAAGCTTCTTGGATGAGAAGTGAAATGTGAGAAATCAGTTGAGTGGATTAAATTTCTGGGGAGATTCTTTTCTTCTTTTCCAAAGTGTAGGAATAAAACCTCATCCCTCTGAGAGCATCAAGGACCCCTCTTAATTTAAAGAATCACCAGATCGCAGCAAAGAGATAGACAACTCTTTCGACTGCCAACAAGGGTTCGTCTGCATTGTTACAGCCTAGATATGATAACTGAAAGAAGAGATCCATTCTTCAACCTAACAAAAGCCTTCAACCAACCCTCTAAATGTGAGCAAAAGCAAGACTTTGAATATGTCACAGTCTGCAATATCAGATTTCCAAAACTAGAATCACTACCTGGATAACAAAAACTGTCAGACAGTCACCGATATCCTCCTGACCTTAAGACTGAACTATTGTAACACTCTACATGAGGTTGTCCTTGAAAGCCATTCAGAAGCTGTGGATGGTCCAGAATGTGACAATAATAGGCATGTCACCATATGTTGATATGACCCCACTGCTCTATGAGCTGCGTTGGTTGCCAGGTGGCTTCTAGATGCAATTCAGTGTGCTGATTATTATCTTTAAAGCCCTTCATGGCACAAGGACAGGTTTCTTGAGGGATCCCCTACCTCTGACATTTTCTATTTGTCTGGCAACAATTATATGATTCCTTCAAATAATATTGTCTAATAAGACACTGGAAATACGTCTTCTCTGTCACAGCACCTGCCCACAAGAATGGGATCAAAGCAGTAGCGAAATCCTCCAAGGTTTGCCACTGGTTCGCTGCACGCACATGCGCGATGTGCACCAAACGTGTGCTTCATGAGTGCGTGTGCATGCACATGTGTGGTGTGCACCAAATGCACGCTGCGCACACGCACACATGTACAGTGCATACGAAACACGTGCAGCACGGAAAAAGGTTTAAGAAGGTAAGTAGAATAGCGGGGGTGGGGAACAGCTGTGCCACGTGATTTAGATTTGCTAGAAAGCAGGATTTCTAGCTGCGGCACAGCTGATCATCGGAAATACAATTGTGCGGCACAGCTGATCATCGGAAATACAAGTTTGGACAAACCGGTAGCACATTTTTACTACCAGTTCAGCCGAACTGATACCTTTTATTACTACCGGTTCGCCCGAATAGGTGCGAACCGGCTGAATACCACCATTGGATCAAAGATCCACAAAACTTCCCCCATGATGATGTTTTGGAAGGTACTGAAAAACTGGTCCTTCTCCCAGGCTTTACAATACAATGTTAGTAAAGCCCCATAATATTTGGTTTTGTTTAACATAGTTTTTCTTTCTCTGGATGCGCACACCTCTTTGTTCTTTTATTTTATTGTTCTGCTTTTGATGAGTTAAAGCATCCAGAGATGCTGGGAGAGAAAAATAACCATATCAAAAGGCTTTCAACAGTCATCAGGTACTAAAAACAAAGTCGAAAACCAAATAAGCTGTTTCCATTCTCTGCATCATACTTAGTACAAATGCTTGTTTGTTTAGGGAGATCCCAAGGCTGCCAGATTCATAAAAGTTCTGGGCAGGCCAGACACTCAAAGCCTTCTCTGTATTCATAAATGCACAAACACATTCATGAGCTGGTTGGTGATTTACCCAGACAGGACTGCCATGGGAAGGACAATTCCAGATGCCATTTTCTCCCCCAAATCATGCTCCTGTGATCCATTAAATAATGCCAAGCAAAACTTGGTACACAGCGGTTATTTGAGAAGAAAAATAGTTGAACTCTTCCCTGCAATTCTCAAAAATGCATTTTCTCTGTTGTGGAGGCACTTCTGTTTTATGGTGTTTTGGGCTATCCATATAGGTTACTTGAGAATTCCTTTTGCATTCATCTTGGTGGTAATGCTGAGATTGCTTTTACTGCTAGCATTGGCTTCCGTGACATATAGTCACATCCTCTGAGTTTAAAAATAATATAGGAAGGCTGCAGATTGCTAAAAAGCCAATTGTGCCATGAAAGACATTCACCAAACCTGGAGCACATTCATACCTAAATGAATGTAGAATTATCATATGTCACCTATAAAAAAAACTCAGTGAAAGTATCTTTTCCTCTGAGAATTTTTTTTTTAAGAAACATACAGCATTCCACCACATTAAATGAGAATATCTTTGTGGTATTATTATGTATTAGGGAAGGACCTTAGGAAGGACCTCAAAGGACCTCTCATGGACTATGAATGTTAACATGCTTGTGAAGAAGGCACAGAAGAGGCTGTATTTCCTGAGAATACTCAGGAAGGTAAATCTATCTCAGCAACTACTTTTGTCTTACTATCGCAGCACCATTGAAAGTGTCCTGACATACGGCTTTCTTGCATGGTATGGGAGCAGCTCTGTAGTGGACAAAAAAGCTCTACAGAGAATCAATAAAACTGTGCAGAATATCATCAGACTCCAGCTACCAGCCCTAGACGACATCTTCAAATCTCGCTGTTTGAGAAAGTTGCATAACATTCTCAGAGACTCTTCCCATCCTGCTTACAATCTTTTTGGACTGTTGCCTACTGGAAGAAGATACAGAACAATTAAAATTTGGACCACACATTTTCTAAATAGATTTTACCCCAGAGCTATAATTGCACTCAACAATGAACTAAAGGGCCATCATCAGTGAGCTGTTGGACAGCATTACTTGGTCTGTTGTGTGGATGTTTGGGTGGTTTAGGGATGGGGAATTGTGGTTGGGAGTGAGGTTGGGGGTTGTTATGTGTTTTGGACCTGGTCTTTGGGTGTTAAGTGAATTTCGTTGTATAGGTATACTGTGTATACACGTACAATGACAATAAAGTTATTATTATTATTAGGAACATTTTGGACATTTTTGTGGTTAGCTCTGAGGGCTTCCAAGCAATTCATGTTGTCCTAGACTCTGTTAAAGTAATTCCGGGGAGTTTTAATTACCCAATATCCAAGATAGTCAGTTTAAACTTCTTGTACTTCTTTGTGTTGCTGTTTTGCTTTACACGAACTAGAAGTTGGGCAGATTACTATGTTTTCAATGTGTTCACGGATACATAAATTTGTCAGAAATAGTAATCAATCAAATAGTGATAGACTTTATTTCTTGAAAAATGGATTGTTTGGAGCTAGATTGCAGTTTTATTTTAATTTAGTTATGATGTATATATACTGCCCATCTATATACTTACAGTACAATAAAAAAGAAACCTAAAATTAACAAGAATCAGATGAAAACTGCAAACCAAAATCATGAATGATATGGAGATGGAACTTCACCAGCCACTTCCAAGGCCCCAAGCAAACCAGCAGAGCCAAGTTCTAAGGCCCTTCCAGAGGATCAAGAGGCTGGGCAACAGATCTCATCTCTGGTAGCAAGATGTTTCAAAAGGCAATGTTCACAGCAGAAAATGATCTTCTCCTAGACCAGGGGTGTCAAACACAAGGCCCGTGGGTCAGATCCATCCTGGATCCATCCTGTGGGGCTGTCCTGGAAAATGTAAGGGGTCAGCCCACATTGCTTCGGCCCAGTCTACCCAATGCGAAGAGGAAACATTGGGCCCACATCACTTCAGCCCAGTCTACCCAGTGCGAAGAGGAAATATTGGGCCCATGTCACTTCAGCCAGGTCTACCCAGTGCAAAGAAGAAACATGCCAGCAGTTTGGGGAGTGGTGTCAAGCTGGCATTGCCCACCAGTGGTGAAATCCAATTCACTACTGTTCTGTGGGCGTGGCTTGGTGGGTATGGTGTGGCTTGGTGGGAGTGGCAGGGAAGGATACTGCAAAATCTCCATTCCAACCCTACTCTGAGGCCAGGACGGTATTTGCCCATTCTCCGAACTACCCAAAATTTCCGCTACCGGTTCTCCGAACATCTCTGAACTGCTCAAAAACTGCTACCAGTTCTCCAGAACCTGCTGGATTTCACCCCTGATGCCCACCCAGTCAGCTATGCCCACCCAGTCAGCCATGCCTAGTGAGTGACATCAAGCTGGCCATGTCTGGCCAGCCCATCAAGGTCAACCACAGCCATGATGCAGCCCTCAATGAAATTGAGTATGACACGCCTGTTCTAGACCCTGCTAGCCAAACTCCTTGACCAATGGGGTTTGCAGCAAGCCCTTTCTGCTGGAGTGAGTGGGGTGGGCCAATCCCTTTGGGGTGAGATGATTCCTCAGATAACCTGGTCCTATGCCATGAAGAGCTTTAAAAATTATAACCACCACTATGAATTGAACCCAGACCAGGAGGAGGAGGAGGAGGGTGAGGAGGAGGACGAGGAGGAGGACGAGGACGAGGAGGAGGAGGAGGAGGAGGAGGAGGAGGAGGAGGAGGAGTCATTTCTCCCTTAACTTTCCCACACAACAAATTGCCCCACTAGCATCTGCTGTACCAAGATTTAATGAAGTACGATAAGGAAGTTCATTGTTTTTAATGAAAAGTATGAGTACATTCTTCAAAGATACATTCAGAGCCATGTGTCTCTGTTTTATTTGAGAGTTTCTTTTCTTTATTCACTTAGACTAATTGTTCCTAAATGAATTGAGAGGAGAATTCTGATGCAGTGCTGCATTTAAATATAATATTAGCATTATTCTGTGAGTACTATAAAAATTTCCATGCTGTAACTCAGTGTTTTTCAGTTTTGTCATCTCTGAAATGAGTGGACTGTAACTTTTAGAATTCTCCAGCCAGGATGCTACCTAGGGAACTCGGGGAGTTGAAGTCCACAAATTTTAATGTTGTCGAGTTTAAAAAAAATACTGGTGTAATTTCAGCAAGTCAATGTGGCTAGTGTTAAGACGTTAGATGAGAACTACTGGGACCCAGATTCAATTCCATCCTTAGACACAAAGCTAACTGGGTAAATTTTGGTCAGATATTTTCAGACCCACCTACATCACAAATTGTTAGGAAAATAAAATGGAAGATAAGGAACCAAATATATTATACTGAATTGCTTGAAGGAAAGCTTGAGTATGAATATAATAAACCATATTGGCAATATTATTATAGTAGCATTGTGTTCCAGGTAATTGAATTCTTGAATCTCTACTTTCCGAGACAAAAAGATAGCAAGGAAATAATGATTCAGCTTAAGAACAAAAGAGCTGCAGCACAACAGAACTAATGCTATGTAAATATAATTGCATCAAAGCAATATAATGTATTAAGATTTACAACAAGATAATAATTAAGAAAAACAATTTGGGCAGGACCCTCTTCTACGTAAGTTCTTTAGGTTCTCATTTACAGTAATATAATGAAACCATCCCTTCTAAGGAGTAAGGATAGCATCCTGAAGAAAACCCCTTATCCCCCAGTTGGAAGACAATCTAATTGCTCCATGAAATGAATTCCAATTGCAGCTATTCCCTTTTGAATAGTTTGCCTTCCTGAACTCTAGGAATTGAGTCACTAGCATTTCTAATGGGAAATCATGTTAGACCACTTCCCCATCAGGTGTCCCCTTCAAACAAGGAGTCTGATCTTTTCTTCAACAGATAACCAAGAAAAGAAAGAATTGTTTGTGATGATAGATAGATAGATAGATAGATAGATAGATAGATAGATAGATAGATAGATAGATAATTATCATCAAAGTTGGAACAGACCTTGGAGATCTTCTAGTACAACACCCTGCTCAAGCAGGAGACCCTATACCATTTCAGACAAATGGATGTTCAGTCTCTTCTTAAAAATCTCCAGTGATGGAGCACCAAGAACTTCTGAAGGCAAGCTGTTCCACTGGTTGATTTTTCCCACTGTCAGTAAATTTCTCCTTAGTTCTAGGTTGCTTCTCTCCTTGCTTAATTTCCAAGGAGAAATTATTGCTCCTATTGCTTTTTGTGTTGCATCTCGTGCTTTGGAAAATAAGCTGACCCCTCTTCTTTGTGGTGGCCCCTAAAATATTGGAATATTGCTATCATGTTACCCCTAGTCCTTCTTCTCACTAAACTAGATATACCCAATTCTTGAAATGTTCTCCATATGTTTTAGTCTCCGGCTCCCTAATCATCTATATATAGATAGATGGTTAGATAGACAGTCAGACAGAAACAGACAGATAGACAGACAGACAGACAGACAGAAATAGCCTCTGCTATGACAAAAGGTAAAACATGTCCTCCTAAAGAGAAATCTTAGGAATTCTTGTATTGGTTTTAGCTTGATTGTAAGCACCACATTGACTTTCTCAAGTTCTAAACAGCAGCTCTTGGGAACCAAGGATGTTCTCACATCTGGGCCATGGAAGGAGGAGTGAGGTCACCAGGCAGCCAGACAGCATCTTGACTAGACCATGTGACTGATTGTTTGGGGTTTGGGGAAAGCTTTTTCTTTTAATTAGGTGAAAACCATGGGAACCTTCAGAGTTGGTTTTCACCAGATCTGTGCCAATATGATATCACCTGCCTCAGAGTTTTGCTTGATATGGAATTATTACTTGGAAGCCTGGCACATACAGTCCCTTGGCCCTAGTTAGACTGATTGGAACTAATGTGAGTTGAAGTCCACATAAAACCTAGAGAACATCAGGTTGCCTACCCTGATGTTATATTTATTTTTGGTTCAACTGCTATACCGCAAATGAGTCACTTTTCATCCTGTTTCTGTACTAGCTGCAGCAGGTCGAAAAAGCTGATCTTACCTTAAATCAAAGAAATGCTTTTTAATCCATAGGGGAAAAAAATGACTGACTATCTCCTATGAGTGTAAACAAATTTGCAAATTCATTAAACGAAAATGCCATTTAAAATTAATTTGACTAGCAGGATACCATCTGGATAGTATCGGGTTTGGAAAACTCAATATAAAGGGCTAGTCTGAAATGAGAGTCTTATCCAGCTATCCGACAATTGTCTTTGAATTTTTCTGCATCAAAAGGCTGCACATGAATAGAGACAAGCAAATAATTGAATTTGGAGGGATTGAAGAAAAGCTGTTATGAGATTTTGAGTGACGAAAACTGCTGGAAATTCTAGGTGCGGTATTGACACTGCCTTGGGAGTAGCGTAGTGCAGATCTATTTTCTTTTCAAGAGGTAGTTTATTATTCTAGACAAAAGGGATTTCCATTTCTTTTCCCTCTTAACTGACTGCTCTAATGGTTTTGAAAGTGTGAGTTTTATCCCATCAGTAACAAAGACTCCTTTTCACTTTGATGGAGAGGTTTGCAGTGCCAGTCTTGCGACATCATCGGCAGCATCTAAAGGTAGCGATCTCACACTGCTGTTGAGAGCATAACACACTCAAACCTATAAAATATCTCGCAAATTGATTGCACTGCTCTACAGCAACTTAGCCTCCTGCTCGCCCAGTAATTCCTATAGAGAAAGTGTGAAATACAAAGGAGGTCTCAGTAGGGAAGGTGTGAAATACGAAGAAATCTCACATTGGTGCAAAGAAGGTTCTGCTTACTGTATTCAAGTTCTTTTATTGGCTAAGGAGTCACACACGGCATGCTTGCGCTTGTAGCAATGCAATTTGCTTTTACAGAGGCTTGTGCAAAAGCAGCACTTTCTGACGTGACAATAAGATATCCCCAGACTAGGTAAATGACATGCACTTTCCAGCTTTGCAAATGTTGTCAGGGTAATGATGATTTAAAGCCAATGTAAGGCTAATGCAACTGTAAAGCTGATGAAATGTAAGGCTGATGCAATGAGAATGAATCAACATTGGTATAGCCAGTTTAAGACTCTGAAGGGGTCCACACAAGTCTTTTACCTCTGTAAGAAGTGTTTATAAATTTCAGCCAGGAGAGGGCATATTCTCTCCCCTTGGGTCCGGTGTTCATTGCTGAGTTCTGTGTGTACAGTTAAGAAGAAAATTGATTGCCTGTAAGGTATTTGCCAACCACGTTTATTTCTGTATATGAATAGAATAGAATAGAATAGAATAGAATAGAATAGAATAGAATAGAATAGAATAGAATAGAATAGAATAGAATAGAATAGAATAGGATAGAATTCTTTATTGGCCAAGTATGATTGGACACACAAGGAAATTGTCTTGGTGTATACGCTCTTGGTGTACATAAAAAGACAAGATACATTTGTCAGGAATCATAAGGTATAACACTTGATGATAATCATAGGGAACAAATAAGCAATCAAATCATATTAGGAAACAGTCAATATAAATCGTAAGGATACCAGCAACAAGGTTACAGTCATACAGTCATAAGTGGGAGGAGATGGGTGATAGGAACGATGAGAAGATTAATAGTAATGCAAATTTAATAACTAGTGTGACAGTGATGAGGGGATTATTTGTTTAGCAGAGTAATGGTGTTCGGGGGAAAAACTGTTCCTGTGTCTAGTTGTTCTGGTCTGCAGTGCTCTACAGTGTCATTTTGAGGGTAGGAGTTGAAATAGTTTATGTCCAGGATGCGAGGGGTCTGTAGATATTTTCACAGCCCTCTTTTTGACTCGTGCAGTATACAAGTCCTCAATGGAAGGCAGATTGGTAGCAATTGTTTTTTCTGCAGTTCTAATTATCCTCTGAAGTCTGTGTCTGTCTTGCTGGGTTGCAGAACCAAACCAGACAGTTATAGAAGTGCAAATGACAGACTCAATAATTCCTCTGTAGAACTGTATCAGCAGCTCCTTGGGCAGTTTGAGCTTTCTGAGTTGGCACATAAAGAACATTCTTTGTTGTGCTTTTTTTGATGACATTTTTGATGTTAGCTGCCCATTTTAGGTCTTGAAATATGGTAGAATCTAGAAATTTGAAGGTCTCTACTGTTGATACTGTGTTGTCTAGTATTGTAAGAGGTGGTAGTATAGGAGGGTTTCTCCTAAAGTCCACCACTATTTCTACGGTTTTGAGTGTGCTCAGTTCCAGATTGTTCTGCTTGCACCACAAGGTTAATTGTTCAACCACCCATCTGTATGCGGATTCATCATTGTCTCAAATGAGACCGATCACTGTTGTGTCATCTGCGAACTTCAGTAGTTTAAGAGATGGATATGTCTTGTATATAAACCACTGTTAAATGTCTAAGTCTCTATGTGCTGTGTTTTGCTTCTGGGCTGTTTCCTAATAGTAGTCATGCTGCAAACACTCTGACATGACACATTTAAAAATGAAGAGAAGTAAATAAACAAAGAGACAGTTGCAGTGTCCTAGACTTATCTGTGATCACCTTTTGCATCTTTCTGATAAGCAAAGCCAGATTCGTTTAACAACCATATTATAATTAACAACAAACCAGTGATTCACTTAACATTTTTGTCAAGAAATGTGTTGTGGCCCATCAGCAGCCTGTGCAGATTGTAGCTAATTCTGACAATGAGGAGGCTGGTGTGGTGCTGTGCCAGCAGCCTGTGCAGCTGGCACTCAAGTCAGAAAATGAGGAGACTGGAGAAGATGTGGTGCCATAGGCAGGGATTCAGCCAAGGCCTTCAGAACTCCAGAAGCTCCTTTAAGTGAAGAAGACGAAGAGGAGGAGCCTGTTCTCGATGCACGGGTGCACAGAGCTGCCAAAAGGCAGGAGTCTCCTCGAGAGTAAGGCTTGGGGCTAATTGGCCACTCCCTTAGCTTATTTAAGGAGGAACGCCAACTGAAGCAATTTGTAGGGAACAACTTAATTCAGTCTCCTTCGTGACTGGATTCTCTGCAAATTGCTTCTGGGCTTTCTGCCAACTATAGTAAGATTGTAATTACTTTATCTTTGGTTTCTTGTAGGCTGTTAAGAAAGTTTATTAACAGCCTTTGAAAAGACTGAATTATTTTAGTAAATTAAGTTTTGTACAGACTTTGTGTATGTTGCGTTTTTTGGGGTCCGTAGCTGGGGCAGAACAAAATGTCGTAAAGTGGGGCAAAACTACTTTAACAAATGTCTCTCTTAGCAACATAAATTTGGAGTGCAATTGTGATTGTATGTTGAGGGCAAACGGTATAAGATCTACAAACAATAAAATATTTGCTAATAATTTTTCATACAGTGCTATTTTGTCCTAGTTTATGACTAAGCCCTGGTGGCACAGTAGTTAGAATGCATTATTGCAGGCTAACTCTGTCCACAGCCAAGAGTTCAACCCTGACTGGCTCAAGGTTAACATAGCCTTCCATCCTTCCAAGATCAGAAAAATGAGGACCCAGATTGTTGGGGGCAATATGCTTACTCTGTAAACCACTTAGAGAGAGCTGTAAAGCACTGTTAAGTGGTACAAAAGTCTAAGTGCTGTTGCTATTACTATTAGTTTGAAAATTAATTAAGAAAATAGAAAAGCACCACCTGGAAAGTGAACAATGCACATTTAAATTCTGGTAAGACCAAGTCTATCTGACCAACTCAAATTTCTATATGGCTCAGTCACTATCCTCTCTCTTACGATTAGAGCTGCGTTCCAGAGGTCCCTTCCCAGTAGCTCCCTTTCCATTGACTGTATCCTTTGAAACAACAGTCTCTGGCCCTGGCTCCTTTGTTTAGCTGATGGAATTGGATGCAACACCTGGAAGCTGGCTGACTGTCATGCTTTGTAATAAAGATCTTGGGTGACAGGGCAAAGAGACACTGCTAAAGGAACAGTCAGATAAGAGACAGCTTAGCCCACAACTGGATAGTGGATGGGGCAAGAACTGTAGAATATCCCAAAGGTGCTTTTTCAAGAGGCAACTGGACTTTCTTGTTTTTCTTTGAAGATGTTTCACTTCAAAGAACCAAAGTGGCACAAAGTGGAGCCAAAGTGGTGCAGTGGTTAGAGTGCAGTACTGCAGGATACTTCAGCTAACTGCTACTACAGTTTAGCAGTTCAAATCTTGGCTCAAGCCTTCCATCCTTCCTGAGGTGGGTAAAATAAATTTTCATACAGTGCTATTTTACCCTAGTTTATGACTAAGGCCTGGTGGCACAGTGGTTAGAATGCATTATTGCAGGCTAACTCTGTCCACAGCCAAGAGTTGACTGGCTCAAGGTTAACATAGCCTTCCATCCTTCCAAGATCAGTAAAATGAGGACCCAGATTGTTGGGGGCAATATGCTTACTCTGTAAACCACTTAGAAAGGGCTCTAAAGCACTATAAAGTGGTATATAAGTGCTATTGTTATTCTCCTCCAAGAAGCTTCTTCAGCTTCATCCCCACCACCCAGTCAGAGCTGAAGAAGCTTCTTGGAGGAGAAGTGAAATGTCTTCAAAGAAAAACAAGAAAATCCACCTGCCTCTTGAAAAAGTACCTTTGGGACCATGACCAGGATGACTGAGAATCTCCATAGACAACCATAGAATATATTTTCCCTACTTTCTTGGACTATAAAGAAGACGGCGGATGGGGGGTGGGGGAGAGTGTATTTTCAAACTTGAAAGATTCTGTCAATGTAATTTCAAAATGACACTGAAGTAGCCCACCTGATTGCAGTTCCTATCTGACTTACCCTCCGAAGCCAAAACTGGCTTAGAGTCCTGTTAGTCAAACTGAAAACAAGCAAGACAGGGTTAGTCATGCAATTGTAAGTTGCCTTTTGTTGAGAGAGGCAGCTGTACAATGAGGGTTACTTTAATAATACGTATTTTCTTTTTTAAAAAAAAAAAAAACTTAAAAAGAATCCCAAATGTCATGCTCTAGAATTCAGAAAAGCAAGTAAACAGCAACCTCATTTTAATGGATGCATGAGTCTAAAGAAATGGCCACGCTAAAATCCCACAGCATGATGAGTATTATGCTTCATGAAATATTCACCCAGTGAGGGCCTTGAAGTTCTGTGATTGTACTGTCAAGTTGCCAAAACATCTGGAGAATGTTCCACTGGAAAAATAGGAGCGAATATGTGGAAGTTGGATTACTTACAGCCATGAAATAGATGGTGTGTCAGATTAACAAGCCAAATTGCACATAATACATTTTATAGTAGCTTCATGTGCATTCATTAGTGTGCTGTAAAATTAAGAAAATGTTTACATTTCTGGTTTATTTGCAGGATACTCACTTGGGTGCACTCGCCTTCCTATGCACACAACTCTGGTTCCAAACCATTGCACACACACACACACACACACACACACAAATGTTGTACAAAAACCCTAACAAATCCTAGAGGGGATATTTTTTCCCTCTCTCTTCTCACTCTTGTCCTGTTCATTTCAAGGTGAACTGCAAGGAGAATCCCTAAATTCATAACGGACCATGTTAACCTGCTAGACATTTGAACTTAGCAGGAGCCCTTGTAAGAGGACGTGCTTCTGAGACTGTTGAAAGAATACGGAATCCCAGTAAAAATGAGTAAAATAAAATGTGCTCGGTAATATAGTGGTCTTGGGTGTCAGATATGGGCTTAGCCCTGTTAGAAGATAATGTTAGATTTAAGAAGCAATTCATAAAATAGGGAATGTTTTTTTTTTCCTTTAAACTATGTCTTGAGGAAAGGGGAGGAGAGGAGAGGAGAGGAGAGGAGGGAAGGGAAGGGAAGGGAAGGGAAGTGGGAAGGGAAGGGAAGGGAAGGGAAGGGAAGGGAAGGGAAGGGAAGGGAAGGGAAGGGAAGGGAAGGGAAGGGAAGGGAAGGGAAGGGAAGGGCTCATTTAATTTACAAGCCAGGTGAGAAAAATGAACAATGCATGAACCTCTTTCATTTCGATAACTATACAATAACACAATCTAAAGTAACATGTAGGGGGAACATTTGAATTAGTGTTGTTTGGGGAAAAAACTCTTACGCACTTTTATCTTCGTTTCTCTCCCCATCTGACACCATCTTTTTCAGCAAGCCGGGTTGGCTTAAGAAGAAATTTTTAAATTCTTTTAATTAGTCTGTGATTTTTAACTTTCAGGCCAAAATTTATATATATTTTTAAATGTTTTAATATTTGTATTCTATGTTTTTTATCTTGGCTGTACACCGCCCTGAGTCCTCAGGGAGAAGGGCGGTATATAAATTGGAAATTAAATTAAATTAAATTAAATTAAATTAAATTAAATTAAATCTATGGAATGTGGCATATGTAGTTAAATTTAGTTATGAGAGATTGACAAGAATGCTTGTCTTTCCATCTGCAATCATCACTCTAATAGTCTGTAACGCTTCCTTGAAATCCCAAGGAATAATGCCATGTGGGAATCCCCTTGCAGATGGAGAAGTCTAGATAGATAACAGAACAGATAACAAAATAACAGAGTTGGAGGGGACTTTGGAGGTCTTCAAGTCCAACCCCCTGCTCAAGCAGGAGACCTTATACCATTCCAGACAAGTGGCTGTCCAGTCTCTTCTTAAAAGCCTCCAGTGATGGAGCACCTACAACTTCTGAAGGCAAGCTGTTCTACCGGTTAATTATTCTCACTGTTAAGAAATTTCTCCTTAGTTGTAGGTTGCATCTCTCCTTGCTTAGTTTCCATCCATTGTTTCTTGTTCTGCCTTCTGGTGCTTTGGAGAATAGGTTGACCCCCATCTTCTTTGTGGCAGCCCCTCAAATGTTGGAACATTGCTATCATGTCACCTGTAGACTAGACATAAGGAGACTTTAGAGAGGGATGGCAAAATGTTTTCAAGGTGTGCTATTGTTGATACAGAGGGCTTCTTACCTCTTAGGCGAGGCTTCCAAATTGTTTCCAGTGAAATAAAATAGCTTTTTATGTCACCTCACTGATGTAATCAGCTTCTCACAGGCGTCTGTGACAAATCACTTTATAGGAACACATTCTTTTCAAGCAAAATGGTAATGATCATAGCGAGAGATGCAAATGTCACAATGAGATATCTATCAGAGCAATGGCTGCCAAAGGAAACACTTTCCCTTTAGTCAATAGCATCCGTTTTTGCATCCGTTTTAATGTAATGAAAGAACTAACATAGAGCTAGCCAGCCTGACATGTTCCTTGATGGTTGCTTCACAAAACAGTTTCACATGCAACTTCAGAAAACAGTCTGCTCAGATCATTGATGCTTATGTGAAAAATAATTGAATATCAATCAGAGTTTGCTACCAGACCTCTGCAGCTTCTGTTCTATTATAATTCATTGAATTAATCAATCCCTTGACATCCTGATAGGTTATTATCAAGGAAAAAAGCTGGGAAATTATAAATTTTGGTTTAAAAGACACCTCTGGTCTCTAGTGAAAAGTTTCCAATGAAGGGAAATAAGGCAAAAATGTTTGAAAAAAAATCTCTTGCAGCTTTTGAACAAGCAAAGTAGAGGTTTTTTCCCCCTTCTTTTTTGCAAAACAAAGAGCTCATCTGCTATTTAAATCGGGGGTGGGGTGGGGGGGAACCAATATCAACCCAGCGGGAATTTTTGAGAGCATCTTATGTAGGTAATCAGACAACATGCTGACACAGGAGGCTGCTTGAACCCCAAATAGCTGTGATAGTAGGCATGGCGTTATCTGAATGCAGATTGGTGACATTGCTCTATTCCTTCATGTTCAGTTCTCTTCCCTGAAGCTGCTGTTTAGGAGCCCAGCTTGCTTAATTAACTCCTTGAACAGGTGGACACCTTTCTAAATAATACAACACTGTGCCCTTTTCATTTCCTAAGAATAGCAATAAGACCATGAAGGATCCTGATTCTCCTCCTTACTTGCTGGACCAGTGGCCTCAACCTTTTGGGCACCAAAGACCATGGGGAGAGGTTTTTCCAGAGACTGGAGGTGGCCTGGTTGCACATGCTGCCTATATCCTGCAGATGGGGCTTCACTTGTTTGTGGCATACCATAGACTGATGCCAGTCCACAGACCGGGGGTTGGAGACTCCTGTGCTAGAGCTTTTGTTCTGACATCGCTCCCCAAACACTCCCTCTGTAGTTAAATCAATGATTCCTTTATTAGGAGCATCAGCAGCCCTGGCAAAAAGTTTCTCTCTCACACAGGTTAGCCTGTGTGAGTCTGTCTGGCAAAGAGATTAATAGTTGTCTGCCACTTCTATTCATCTCAACCCTCTGCCTTTTATCCCCAGAGCTAGAATGGGGCTTCACTAGCAGATCCGTCCCAAGGATTGGCCCATAGATTTCCAATGCTCTCCTCTCCTCTGCCTTCTGTACATCCACACGTCAGGCACTAGACCCAGCTGTTCCTCCTCTTCCTCATCAGCCACCTCTAGACCTGGGGGCTGTTGACTCTCCATCTGAGGGCTGAGGGACGGCCCAGGCTATGCCTCTGTCTGTCTCTCTCTCTGACAGCTCCATTCCCTCTTTCCCCTGAGGGCTGTCAGGTGGCCTTGATGCTGGCCTGACTCCCATGCCTCCTCCTCTTCTGATTGGGCTGCTGGAGGGGCCGGTGGCCGACAAGCCACAACACCCTTTCTCTGGTCAAAGGACATATGCAGACCAAAATCTATCTGAATGCACAACCCAAGTTGATTTTTCCTGTGATTTTGCTTTATGTTAAAGAGATATTTTGGGATTTGTTTGTTTGCTTATCGCCATTTCTGCTCTGATCTCAATATGGACCAGGGGCCACCAACCTCCAGGCTGTGGCCTATTACCGGGCCGTAGCCTGTTCAAAACCTGACCATGGAAGTGGCAGGTGAGCACGTGCGCGGTCAGCTCCATTTGTGCAAGCAGTGGACGCACATACCCACTGCTCGTGCAAATGAAGCTGTGTGTGCATGCACATTTACCTGCCGCTCATGCAGAAACATCCCATCTCCCCCCCACTCTCCTCCCCACTGGTTTACAAAGCTGGAAAGGTGGCAGATTGCTGATATAGACTCCTGGTAGTAGAACTGAATAACATCAACCGTTGAAGCAAAGATTGCTCAACGGTTGTCCTGATATCTTAGAAAGAAGCCTCTGTTCTGTGGACTTACTATGCCTTTAACTGACCAGCTGGGGGTAAAGGCCAGATCCTAGTTCAGAGTCCTGGGGAACTATCTTGTAAGTAAAATCCAAGAATAAGATTCTTGATATGTCCCAAAGTGTGGAAAGCTTTTAGTTGGTCAATTCTATGTATGTGGGAAAGACCTTGGAGACTGAGTGAAGAGATGCTACTTAGGAGATTGTCAGATAAGAAAGGGCATAGCCCAGCGGTGAAATCCAGCTGGAACTACCCGGCTCGCGCAAACCGATAGCGCCGGCAGCGGGAGGCTGCACCCATCCACCGGGACATCATTACATCCCATTTTTGACCCTCTGTGCATGTGCAGAAGGCTCTGCGCATGCGCAAAAGAGACATGTGTACTCCCAATTCCCGAACTGGTAGCAAAGGTAAGTGGATTTCACAGTTGGCATAGCCTGAATCTGGATAATGGATGGGGCAATAGGCTCAGAAGGGACCCTCCCTAGTTTCTTCATCTGTAAAGGAGATAGTGAGAGAATTGTACTTTCAGACTTATGCAAGATTTATATCAGCCTCGCCAGGTAGACTAGAGAGGAAACATGACCAGATAGCAATAGCAATAGCACTTAGATTTATATACCATTCCATAGTGCTTTACAGCCCTCTCTAAGCCATTTACACAGTCAGCATATTGCCCCCAACAATCTGAGTCCTCATTTCTGAAGGATGGAAGGCTGAGTCAACCTTGAGCCTGGTGAGATTCAAATTGCCTATTTGCTGGCAGTCAGCAGAATTAGTCTGCAATACTGCATTCTAACCACTGTGCCACCCTGACACAGATAAGCTAATTTCACTTTATAGTAAAGCTCCTTAACAAAAACTTGCAAGTCTGGAAGTGCTGTACAATCCTCCTGCCATCTCCTTTACAGCCTGAGAAACTAGGCAGGGTCTCTTCTGAGCCTCTTTCCCTGCTCATTATCCAACTGCAGGCTCTGAGTTCTCTTATATGACCAATCCCTAGGCAGCGTCACTTCACTCTATCTCCCGAGGTCTTTCCCATATATCATTCCTGTATGTATGTATAAATGTACACAGGTGTGCATTTTTTTACATTGCTCCTTCAAGAATGTGACTTTACGTGGCCTACAGAAAAACATGCAATATTTATAGTACATTAAAATAATTCAGAATTATCAAGTTGATCAAATACTAAAATCAGAACATCCTTATCAACATAATGTGAATTATCAACATTCACAATATTAAAAAAATATTTATTAAAACTGATCATTTATTATTTTTGTCTGTTGAATATTCTAATAAATATACTTAATTGAAAATGTAGTTGATTTTAGCTATGGGCTAAAGTTGAGTGCATTCATACCTAATTCAAAATAGATTTACAGACCTTTAAATACTAATAATTATGGTTTTAGAAGTGTTTGATAATTCCCTGATCTTTATTTAAATAAAGAATAATTCTTAAAAGGATGAAAACAAACAGGAAACAGTGAGGGTGAAATTCTAGAAACTAAATCCTCAAATGTTTTATTGAAAGTCTTTGAAAGCTGGTTTCTTTCATTCCCTTAATCCTGAGTTCCTCTGGGGATCTGATGAAAGATAACCTTTGAATAAGAAAAGCAAAAGCAAAATCCAATTAAAACATATAAGAATAATAAGGGCAGTTATTAAAAAGTGAAAATGGGATATATAATGGCCCATACATATCACAATAATTACAGCATAAGTAAAATTATTTAGTTATTTGATTTGCTAAAAAAATCTGGGAGGCTTAGGAAATATCAAAAATATAATTAAAGTTTAAAACCTAACTGCCCAGACAAAACAACAGCAATATTCAAAAATACAGTTATATTGATAGCTTTGATTATAATTTTTTCTCAGCTGCTATTTCTACAAAAGAGAGAGAGAGACAGAGGATAGATAGATAGATAGATAGATAGATAGATAGATAGATAGATAGAGACAGGGAGGAAGGGAGGGAAAGGAGAGAGAGAGATGATAGATAGCTGATAGCTGATAGAGAGAGGGAGGGAGGGAGGGAAAGGAGAGAGAGATGATAGATAGATGATAGATAGATAGATAGATAGATAGATAGATAGATAGATAGATAGATAGATAGACGGAGGGAAAAGAAAGAGAGAGGGGATAATAGATAGATAGATAGATAGATAGATAGATAGATAGATAGATAGATAGATAGATAGATAGATAGAGACAGGGAGGCAGGGAGGGAGGGAAAGAAGAGAGAGTTGATAATCAATAGATGATAGGTAATAGATGATAGATAGATAGAGGGAGGGAGGGAAAAGAGAGAGAGAGGATAGATAGATAGATAGATAGATAGATAGATAGATAGATAGATAGATAGATAGACGGACGGAGGGAGGGAAAAGAAAGAGAGAGGGGATAATAGATAGATAGATAGATAGATAGATAGATAGATAGATAGAGAGATAGATAGATAGATAGAGACAGGGAGGCAGGGAGGGAGGGAAAGAAGAGAGAGTTGATAATCAATAGATGATAGGTAATAGATGATAGATAGATAGAGGGAGGGAGGGAAAAGAGAGAGAGAGGATAGATAGATAGATAGATAGATAGATAGATAGATAGATAGATAGATAGATAGATAGATAGATAGATAGATAGATGATAGAGGGAGGGAGGGAGAAAGAGAGAAAGAGAGAGATGTATTGAAATTTTATTTGGTTTTTAACTGATTTTATGATTATGAACAAAGACAAATATATGTGTTCCAAGATAATGTTGCAGGATCCAATTTGGATCAGTCACCAGGACCAGAGATTTATTCTTCCAAGCTTTGGACTCTTGCTGGAGCCCATCCTCAGGGAACCTCTCACTATCAGAATGTGTGCTTTGGGCTGTTCTATATGTAGCATTTATAAATACCAGCTGTAGCTTCTGGATGATCTTCAATGTGCCTATGTGAAGCAATTACAATAGCCCCATCACAAGGTGATCAGGGAGTGAGCACCTCCCGGAGTGAGAAAAGGATGCAGCTCATGGACAAGAAGAACTTGTGCAAAAGCTCTCGGTTTTTTTTAGGAAATTATAATAAATGGTGCATTTGATATCTCTCAAGCAGCCTG
This sequence comes from Arizona elegans, assembly GCA_022577455.1. Lineage (NCBI taxonomy): Eukaryota > Metazoa > Chordata > Lepidosauria > Squamata > Colubridae > Arizona > Arizona elegans. Next base: position 190,047,795 of record JAKOOJ010000002.1, on the reverse strand, counting down.
GGTGACACATTCCTCTGAGTTTAGATCTAAAACTAATGGTTGGGAATTGCAGGAAGCTAAAGCTGCCGTATATTGCATCCAAAAACCACAACTAGACTGAAGCAAAAAAAGTGTTATGTATCTTTTCTCTTTTTTGTTGCTCTTTTGTGGTTATCGAGATTTCTTTCCCATCCCAAATCTGATCTCCATAAGGGGAAGAAACTCCTTTTGACTAAACATCAGAAGAAAGGTTTTGAAACAAGGGCAGCAGTTAGCTGGGTAACCAAGAAGCGGGTGCAGTGGTGGTATTCAGCCGGTTCAGACCGGTTCAAGTGAACCGATAGCAGCGACCTGCCGTCCTAATTAGCCACGTTTTCTAAGCCACGCACATGCATGCAAGCCGCTCGGGCAAGCAAAGCACATGCACAGAAGGCGCACTCACGAATGAAGCAAGCATGAGCCCGCACGCTCACATTTTTGGTGTGTGGAGAACCGGTGGTAAAATTATATGAAACCCACCTCTGAGTGGGTGGATTTTTTCTTAACTGCAGGATGTCAATGTTGTGACCTAGGCTTCCTGAGTCATTAAAACACACGAGTAGTCCCAAAAACCTCTTTTATTGCAACAGCTGTGAATTACTTTCATTCACAGCTGAGTCCCAACTAGTTGCAAAAAGTCCTTCAGGAGAAGTCCTTCAGGATAATCACCAACCTTTATCTCCTTTGACACACTGCCAAAGGCCTACTTGGCAAAGCAACATGGAGTCCAGAATCAGACAGAGATGCTGACTGGGGACAGAATTAACAACGTTGCTTTCCTGCAAAGGGCCCATATGCCTTTGTTCCTCTTTTAAGCCTTATGGGAGGAGCCAATCATCTCCAGGCCTTACTCCCGAGTCGTCCCTTTTGTCTTAGCTGTTCTTGCCTTCTGGCAGCTCTGCGCATGCATGCACTAGGCACAGGCTCCTCCTGTTTCTCTGTCTCTCTGTTGTCTGACTCTGGAGGCTCCAGAGTCCATGCATAACTCCCAGATGGCCCTGGCCCCATCTCTGCCTCTGATGCAGAGCCCTCATCTGGGCCTTCCCCAGACTCCAAGATTGGCCCATTTTCCTCCCCAGCCTCCTCACTGTCCAACTCTGCTGCCAGCTCCTTGTTTAATTCCTTGTAATTAAACAAGGCTTCATAGAGCATGGATGGACTGAATAACACCAAATTCTTTTCAACTATAAAACCAATACAGGAAAATATCTACAGAATAATTGGTCATTCATGCAGACAGATGTTCCTCACTCCATTTCTGCCCTTGGCACATGAAAGCACATCTGGCACTTTCCTATCCTGCAAATGTGTTTCCCAATATGAGTAGCCAAGTTGCTTACTTTTGCTTTGTCATCATCTTGAAATAAACGTCTAAATTGTCAACACCTTGACTTTTTCTTGCTTTGACCTCCTTGTATCTAATTCTCTTTTTATTACTCCTTTTTTTATTTTCCTGTTATATGTCCTTATTGGATTTTGGGCTTATTGTTGCATTGTTGTGACCTATGTTTACCACAATAAAACTTATTTATTTATTTACTATCCTGTCAAGATCATTTTTGACATTGCCTTCTCATATTCTGTGCATTAGCAGCATAATTCCCTACCTAATTTTGCACTTGTACATCTGGTATATTATTTTACATCCTTGCCATTCAACTCATAAACAGCATCATCCATAATTAATATGTTCTTCATTTGTAAAAAAATCTTATTGATGTGTTCATCCTGGTTCTAGATAGTTACGGAAACAATCCTTACAGCAAACTTACAGCTATCTTTTAAACTATGCAAACCTCATGCCATAAAAGGTGAATGAAAAGGTGATTCTTACTCAGAATCAGAAAGCACTAAAATATACTTTAGGGACCAGTCATTACAGTAATTATTAGCCAGGGAAGGCTGAGTTACTTAATAGCTACCCTGTTTCCCCAAAAATAAGACATCCCCTGATAATAAGCCCAATCAGGCTTTTGAGCACATATGCTAAATAAGCCTCCCCCCATAATAAACCCTCCCCAAAAATATTTAAACACAGAGCTGGAAATCAGGTAAGATGGCAAGAGGAGCCCCATCTTGCTCCACGCACCCCAAAATAAAACCTCCCCGAAAATAAGGCCAAATGCTTATTTCAGGGTTCAAAAAAAAATATGACAGGGTCTTATTTTCTTATTTTCGGGGAAACACAGTACTCTCACTCCTCCAATCATCAACACATTTTGTACTGAAAGCAGAAACAGCAAAACACAATCCTAAATTGCATTAACAGAGGGATACAATCAAGATCAAGTGAGGTACTAATACCACTCTATAAAGCCTTAGTAAGACCACACCTAGAGTACTGCATCCATTTTTGGTCACCACACTATAAAAAAAGATTTTGGGACTCTAAAAAAAGTACAGAGGAGAGCAACCAGGATGATTAGGGGACTGGAGATTAAAACATATGAAGAATGGTTACAAGAACTGGGCATGGCTAGTCTAGCAAAGAGGAGGACCAGGGGAGAGATGATAGCAGTGTTCCAACATTTGGGGGGCTGCCACAGAGAGGAGGGGATCAAGCTATTTTGCAAAGCACCTCAAGGCCAGACAAGGAATAATGGATGGAAACTGACCAAGGAGAGATTCAACCTAGAAATGAGGAGGAACTTTCTGACAGTGAGAACAATCAACTAATGGAACAGCTTGCCTTTGGAAGTTGTGAGAGCTTTATCACTTGAGACTTTCAAGAAGAGATTGGACTGCCATTTGTCAGAAATAGTGTAGGGTCTCCCGCTTGAGTGGGGGATTGGACTAGATGACTTATAAGGTCCCTTCCAACTCTGTTAATCTATTAAACATAGCTGTATGCTCAAAAGTGCCCACAATTTGTAAAACATAAACGGCAATGTACCACGGATCTTGTTTCTCTTTAAATAACCTTCTCAGGAAGTGCAACATAGGACAAGGTGAAATGTTTGCCTGTTCAGTAAGTATCCATCTGCAATGCCCTACAGTAGAAGGATTGTGATTTTAAAAAATGATGTTTACTCCCACACAGTCAATCTCTATGTCTCTATATCAAGACAATAGATTATATACCTTGGCCATCCAGGTAAGACCACACCTAAAATACTGTATTCAGTTTTGGTCACCACACTATAAAAAAGATGTTGAGACTCTAGAAAGAGTGCAGAGAAGAGCAACCAAGATGATTTATACTTCATAAGATGGGTCATAAGTCGAGAAATTTAGATTCAACTTAAAATTTGTAAAATGTGAAACTATCTCCCCAAAAGGGTTAGTAATTTTTTCTTTAGACATACTATGTTGGGTGTTTTTATTTGAAATTCTGGTCTTTTTGAAAGGTTCATAGATTCATTTCTTTTTAAAAAAACTATTTAGATATATTTTACTAAACAGTGTGTGTGCTTATGTGTGTATGTATGTATGTATGTATATATATATATGTATGTATGTATGTATGTATGTGTTGTATATATGTCTATATATCTATATCTGTATCTATATCTATATCTATATCTATATCTATCTGTATGTATGTATGTATGTATGTATATGTATATGTCCATAGGGTTCATTCAGAGCACATCATGAGAAAGGTGGGGCTAGATGAATCACAAGTTGGAATTAAGATTGGAGAAATATCAACAACTTCAGATATTATTATTATTATTATTATTATTATTATTATTATTATTATTATTATTATTTAATCTTTAGTGAGATTCACAACCTTTGAGGCTGGTTAATAGCTCAGCAGCTCGAGTCCTAACCAAGGACCTAGGAACTGTTAAGGTATCGTCGGAGGATGTAAACTGTTCCGAGTAAGGTGTTTTTTTGTAGAGTCAAAATGTTCAAGTCCGGCAAATTTAGAATTTCTAAATAGCGGGGTAGCCCTTTGGGTATTGCCCCAAGGGCTCCAATTACAATCGGGACAACACACGATTTCTTTTTCCATAGTCGCTCAACTTCAATTTGCAAGTCCCGGTACTTTGTGATTTTTTCTTGCTGCGTATCTTCAATCCGCGCATCACCAGGTATTGCAATGTCAATGAACCATACTTTTTTCTTTTCAACTATTGTTATGTCAGGTGTGTTGTGGACCAAGTGCCTGTCAGTCAGAATCCTAAAGTCCCACAAGATCTTGAGTTTCTCATTCTCTAAACCTTTCTCAATCTGATGTTCCCAGTGGTTTTTGCTGTACTCAAATCCAAACTTCTGGCACAATTTCCAGTGAATGATCTTAGCAACATGGTCATGGCGTTGTAGGTAGTCAGTTTGTGAAATTTTGCTGCATCCACTGATCAGGTGGTTGACTGTCTCATCTTTCTCATTGCAGAGGCGGCATTTGCTGTTGGTGATAACGTGTTGAATTTTTGCCTTCATGCAGTTTGTTGCTAGGGCTTGTTCTTGAGCTGCCAAAATAAAGCTTTCTGTTTCTTTTTTCAGTACTCCTGATCTTAACCAGTTCCAAGTTAGTTTCTGGTCAGCTTTGCCTTCAATACTTTTCAAGTATTGGCCATGCAGAGCTTTGCTTTTCCAATTTTCAGCTTGTTGCTCAATTACTTCTTTCTTATATTCTGCTTTTGTTTTAGTTGTCTTTAAAAAGCCTCCTTTATTTACTTCCTTAATCATTGGTTCTTCACTTTTCTGGATGTAATCATTCATCTGGATATAATCAATCATTATTATTATTATTATTATTATTATTATTATTATTATTATTAATTTATTTATTTATTTATTTATTAAATTTATATACTGCCCTACACCCAAAGGACTCAGGGCAGTGAACAGCCAAAAAAATACACATAGTGCAAATGTTAAAAAACCATTTAAAATACATTAAATACTTTGGCCCAAAACAAATTTAAAACACCCCAATTTATAAGACAAATTTAAAAAGCAATTTAAAAGGGAAGTTAGGCCAGGCCAGCCTGCTGGAATAAAAATGTTTTGAGGGCACGGCGGAAAGTGCGCAGATCCGGGATCCTCCGTATCTCTGGGGGGAGCTCGTTCCAGATGGCACATGCCCCCACAGAGAAGGCTCTCCCCCTGGAGGTTGCCAATCGACATTGTTTGACCGGCAGCATCCTGAGAAGCCCCTCTCTATGGGAGCGTACTGGTCGGTGAGAGGCTACTGGTGGCAGAAGGCGGTCTTATAGATACCCTGGTCCTAAGCAATGGAGCGCTCTAAAGGTAGTAACCAAAACCTTGAAGCGCACCCGGAAGACCACCGGGAGCCAGTGCAGCTCACGCAGGAGGGAAGTCACATGGGAGCGCCACGTCGCTCCCATAACCACCCACGTGGCCGCATTCTGGACCAGCTGGAGCCTCCGAGTGCTCCTCGAGGGAAGCCCCATGTAGAGAGCATTGCAGTAGTCCAGGAGGGAAGTTACAAGGGCATGAGTGACCGTACTTAACGAGTCCCGATCCAGAAAGGGACGCAACTGGCGAATCAGGCGAACCTCATAAAAAGTCCTCCCGGCCACAGCTGTCAAGTGATCTTCTAAAGACAGCTGTGAGTCCAGGAGGACAACCAAGTTGTGACCCTCTCCATGGGGGCCAATGACTCGCCCCCAATAGTCAGTGATGGCACCAACAGACTATATCGGGACGTCGGAAACCACAGCCACTCAGTCTTGGATGGGTTGAGCCTGAGTCTGTTTCTCCCCATCCAGATCCATACAGCCTCCAGGCATCGGGACATCACTTCAAGGGCATCATTGGGGTGATCCAGGGTGGAGATGTACAGCTGAGTGTCATCAGCGTACTGATGGTACTTCATCCTGAAACCACGAATGATCTCACCCAGCGGCTTCACATAAATGTTGAACAGAAGGGGCAAGAGGACCGACCCTTGTGGCACCCCACATACAAGGGGCCTCGGAGTCGACCTCTGCCCCCCTGCCAACACAGACTGTGACCAGTCAGAGAGAAAGGAGGAGAACCACCACAACACGGTGCCCTCCACCCCTAACTCTTCCAACCGGTGCAGCATGATACCATGGTCGATGGTATCAAAAGCCGCTGAGAGGTCTAATAGGACCAGGACAGAGGAGCAACCCCTGTCCCGAGCCCTCCAGAGATCATCAACCAATGCCACCAATGCCATTTCCGTGCTGTGCCCAGGCCTGAAGCCAGACTGGAACGGATCCAGATAAGCCAATTCATCCAGGTACTGAGGGAGCTGTTGCGCTACCACACTCTCAACAACCTTTGCAACATATGCAGATGATACCACTCTAATCACAGAAAGTGAAGAGTATGGAATCACTCAAGCAGTAGGCGTGAGCTTAAATGGACTCCAGGGAATGGTAGAGGACAGGAAGGCCTGGAGGGAGGTTGTCCATGGGGTCGTGATGGGTCAGACACAACTTCATGACTAATAACCACATAGGATTTATTTATAGCAATGCACAATAATTTATTGTGCATTATTATTTTTTTTAAAACTGTGATCAAGATTTCCAAAAGAGGCAATAGAGTTCTGGAAGCAAGCAATGGTAACTAATTAATAAACAAAAAATTATATTCATAATGGAACTAAGAATAATGGAATAGGATGCATTCTACTCAGGAAATTAGTTAGGTAAGGAAACCTATGAAATGAGAAAATGCTGGTGCTGCATCTAATATTCTCTGGTTTTATTGTATTTTTACTATTGTACAGTGAAATCAATCTTCTCTTTAAGAAAAGAACTAATAATACAATAAATAAATATACCAAAACAGAACATTCAATATGATTATTTCAGTGAATTTTCTTTCTAGAAATGCCAGACTGTTTAGTTATCAGTAATTCATGTAATTCAAGAGTTTTATTATTTTCTTGCCCAAGAGGACTGGTTTAATTACTGCAATTTAAAAAAAAATAACCTTTAGCAGTATGGAATTTGTAATAGCTATAGTTGACAGACTGTGCCTTTATATTAAATAGCTTTGCTCTGTCTGTATATTCACCTGTAAAATTAAGATGGGAAATTGCTCCCTGGAAGAAGAAAAGGGGAGGGAAAACTTTCAGTATCTTTTGTTCAATTCTTCTCCAGACAGGGATTAAAACTAGGAATATTTATCCTCTGTAAATTTCCTTTAGCAAATGTTCTTATCAGCAATGAGCATTATTTATAAAAGAGAGAAATATCAATATCACCTAACCACTGATAATGCTGCTGCCCTACAAAGTGACCTTGATTATGTATCAGAATGGTCATGTATATGGCAACTCCAAATCTCAACGAATAAATGCTCTGTCCTACACATTGGCAAAAAGAAAAAAAAATCAGAACACCAAATACAAGTTGGGCAGAAATGATCTCGTAGACAACCCTAGGTCAAGGACCTAGGAGTACTCATCTCAAACAATCTAAGCCCCAGAACTCACTGTAACAACATTGCCATAAAGGCATTAAGAGTTGTTAACCTAATCTTGAGAAACTCTATCTCCGGTAACATTGTATTGCTAACTAGGGCGTACAAAACCTTTGCCAGACCAATTCTTGAATACAGCTCATCTGCCTGGAATCCACACTGCATATCGGACATTAACACCATTGAGCGGGTCCAGAGGTATTTCATGAGAAGAGTACTCCTCTCCTCTACTCATAATAGAATCCCTTATGCCACCAGACTTGAAATTCTGGGCTTGGACAATCTGGAATTGCACCACCTGCGGTCTGATTTAAGCATAGTACACAAAACTGTCTGCTACAACGTCTTACCTGTCAACGACTTCTTCAGCTTCAACCACAATAATACACGGCAAACAATCGATACAAACTCAAGGTAAACTGCTCCATACTCAATTGCAGAAAATATGACTTCAGCTATAGAGTGATCAATGCCTGGAATGCTCTACCCGACTCCATTGTTACATCCTCAAACCCTCACAGCTTCAATCTCAAACTGTCTACTGTGGACCTCACCCCATTGTTAAGAGGTCCATAAAGGGGGTGTGTATAAGCGCACCAGCGTGCCTACCATCCCTGTCTTACTGTCCCCATTTATCTGTACTTCCTTCCTTTGTTTATGTTTATGTTTATACCTATACCTGCTATCTTGCACAAGTTGGACAAACAAAATAGAATATAAATAAAAAATAGAATTTTTATAGCTTAGGGTTGAACTGTAGGGTTCTCCCTGAAACTGGTCCTTTCCTTGCAGACATTTCATTGCCAAATTAGGTAACATCATCAGTGTTATCATGTTACAATGGTCATAAAATAAATATACAATTTACCCATTGTATAAATGTACAATACAAGTAGTCCTTGACTTACAACTACAAAAATTTGAGCTCAGAATTTCTGTTGCCACTTTCTTGCCACAGTTGTTAAGTGAACCATTGCAGTTGTTATGTTAATAGCACAGTTGTTAAATAAATCTAGTTTTGTCATTGACTTTGCTTATCAGAAAGTTGTAAAAGGTGATCACATGACCCCAGGGTACTGCAACCATTATAAATACATGCCAGTTGCCAAGTGCCTAAAGTTTGATCACAAGACCATGGGACGCTGCAACTGTTTTAAGTGTGAAAAACAGTTGTAAGTTTCTTTTTTCAGTGCTGCTGTAAGTTCATACAATCGCTAAATGATACCTGTAATCATTAGATTGCAATATTGTCCAATGGAATGGAATGGAATGGAATGGAATGGAAGGGAAGGGAAGAGAAGAGAAGAGAAGAGAAGAGAAGAGAAGAGAAGAGAAGAGAAGAGAAGAGAAGAGAAGAGAAGAGAAGAGAAGAGAAGAGAAGAGAAGAGAAGAGAAGAGAAGAGAAGAGAAGAGAAGAGTTGAGTTGAGTTGGAAGGGACCTTGGAGGTCTTCCAGTCCAACTCCCTGCTCAGGCAGAAAACCCTGTATTAATTCAGACAAATGGTTGTCCAATCTCTTCTTGAAAACTTTCAGTGTTGGAGCATTCACAACTTCTGGAGGCAAGTTGTTTCCCTGATTAATTGTTCTAACTGTCAAGAAAATAATATACACCTTTTCTCATCCCCCTCTCTAGCCTTTAAGAAGGTACTGGAAATATGAATAAAATACATTTTTTTTCATTTCTCCTTTGACTCCATATTGAAGAAGATATATTAGAGGACACTATGTAAACCTATTTGCAGGACCACCTGTCTCCAGTTGTTTTTAACCTGCCCTGCCAACATCGACAGAAAAAGTAAGGAGATCATAAAGATAATTTGAAGAGCATTTCATAGAAATTGTTGTTAGTTGCAAAGTTGTGTCCAACCCATCGTGATCCCATGGACCCTGGATCCTCCAGGTCTTCCTGTCCTCTACCATCCTCTGGAGTCCATTTAAGCTCACACCTACTGCTTCAATGACTCCATCCAGCCACCTTGTTCTCTGTCATCCCCTTCTTCTTTTGCCCTCAATCTTTCCCAGCATTAGGCTCTTCTCCAGCAAGTCCTTCCTTCTCATTAGGTGGCCAAAGTATTTGAGTTTCATCTTCAGAATCTGGCCTTCTAAAGTGCAATCAGGGTTGATTTCCTCTAGGACTGACCAGTTTAATCGCCTTGCAGTCCAAGGGACTCGCAGGAGTATTCTCCAGCACCATAGTTCAAAGCAGAGGTGGGTTTCAGCAGGTTCTGACCAGTTCTGGAGAACCGGTAGCAGAAATTTTGAGTAGTTCTGAGAACTGGTAAATACCACCTCTGACTGGCCCTGCCCCCATCTATTCTCTGCCTCCTTAGCTGATCGGGAGGAAATGGGGATTTTGCAATATCCTTCCACTGGAGTGGGGTGCGAATGGAGATTTTAAAGTATCCTTCCCCTGCCACGCCCACCAAGCCATGCCACACCCACCAAGCCACACCCACAGAACCGGTAGTAAAAAAAATTGAAACCCATCACTAGTTCAAAGGCCTCAATTCTTTGGTGCTCAGCCTTTCATATGATCCACTGTCATAGAAGAATATTTCAGAAAAGAACAAAAAAAAAAAAAAGAAAGAAAGAAAGAAAGAAAGAAAGAAAGAAAGAAAGAAAGAAAGAAAGAAAGAAAGAAAGAAAGAAAGAAAGAAAGAAAGAAGGCATAAAAGGGAATTATTCAAATTTCCTTAAATACATCCTTGGTAGAAAAGTAGTCAAGCAAGCAGATGGCTTGCAAAATGAGAATGAAGTGAAAAGATTCCTTGGGGTGTATAGGAAGCCCACAAATGAACTGAATGAATTCTTTACATGTATCCTTACCGCAGAGAATACAGGACAGGCATTTGAAAATCTGTATTGATTTTCTGAAGGAGGGAATCAAAATATAGAGCAAATTGAAGTAACAAGAAAAGATACGCTGGGACATCTTGAGAGACTATATTATAACAAACTACCAGGTTCTATTGGCATCTCACCAATTCTTCTTCTTCTTTTTAAAGTCAGTGTGAAATTGCTGATCTCCTGCTAAAAATATGGAACTTGTCACTCCAACCAGGCCTTGTGCCAGAGGATTGGAAAGTAGCCAGTGTGACCCCAATTTTAAAAAGGGACACAGGGAAGATCTGTAAAATTACAAGCCAATCAGCTTAATGTCTGTTGCAGGCAAGTTAAAAGAAACAATAATAAAAAGGGGAAAAATAATTAGACACAAAGTTGAAACCCCTCTTTTAAACAAGTTCAGGGAGCTGATGGAGGTCAGCAAATGCTAGCCAAGAAAAGTTGTTAAGCTGAATTGCAGAATATCAGAAGTAAGTTAGAAGTGGAGATTGATTGCCCTTTCTGCTAACCTTCCTAGCATTGTCCAGAGTTAAAGTTTCAATAACGCCCTAAGAGTCAGAGAGACAGAGAGGGAATGGAATAGGGACAGGATGGGATGGGACTAGATGGGATGGGATGGGGTGGAGTGGGACGGAATGGGATGGGACTGGATAGAATGGAATGGGATGGGGTGGGGCAGGGCAGGATAGGATGGACTGGGACAGGGTGGAGTGGGACGGGATGGATGGGATGGAACAGGATGGAACGAGACTGGATAGAATGGAATGGGATGGGACGGGGTGAGACGGGATGGGACTGGATGGGATGGGATGGAACAGGATGGAATGGGACTGGATAGAATGGAATGGGATGGGACGGGGTGGGACGGGATGGGACTGGATGGGGTGGGATGGGATGGAACAGGATGGAATGGGACTGGATAGAATGGAATGGGATGGGACGGGGTGGGACAGGACGGGGTGGGACTGGATGGAATGGGATTGGATATAATGGGATGGGATGGGATGGGACGGGATGGAATGGGACAAGCCGGGATGGGCTCGAAGAGAGAAAGAAAGGAGTTGGGAGGGAGCTGGTTTCTGGGAGGCAGGAGAGAACAGCCATAAAGATGTAAAAACTCAGAGTTGGATGTAGCAAGCCAAGATAGAAGAAAAGGAATAGCATTTGGAGCCAACAAAGAGTAGAGGGTCTCTCCCCACACTACTCATTAATAAGCAGTAACAAAAAGCTAGCAAAAAGCTGAGGTAGAGACTTTGATCTCAGCTGCAATCTGCTGCCCAGGTATTATGTGGTATAGATCTTGATGCCAATTTTGTACGCTATACATGTGCAACCTGGATTTCTTGCTTCTCTGCTTGTGAGACCCAGATATGTGTTCATTGCAAATAGGACTATCCTGGAGGAAGGCCATGATTTCTTGATTAATTTTGTTTATATGTCTAAAGATCAACCTGGGCCTAACTGGGTTGATTTGTTTGATTATAAGGAATATATTGAAATCTAGATAATGGAGATATGGGATAAGTAAAATACTCTTAACAGGTTTGTCTCTATTAAATTTGGGTTTGGACAAGGCCAAGAAATTAATTAGACAATGGACCAGGGAGACAGAGCTATAATGTGAGCTAATACATCTCACAAAAAACCATCACAAATGAAATATCTATTATTTAGTAATAAATGAGCCTTTGCCAAGGCTATTTTAACATGCCATCTTCTGAGGCAAAATTCCTCAATAATCCTAGCATGGCAGTGATAATATCCATGTGGACCAAGTATAAGTGAATCTCTAGAGAATGGTTTTTATGAATAATACCAATATGGGAGGATATTTGTAGCTCAGGGTTGAAAGGCAGGGTCCTTGGTGCTCTCTGAGCCTGGTTGTTTTCTAGCAGACGTTTCATTACCAAACTAGGTAACATCATCAGCGCACATTCCTAATTGGATTCTAGAATGTCTAGAAACTAGAAAGCCCCCAATGAGGAAGATGGGCAGTTAAGAAGTGATAGATATGAGATAGATAGATGATAGATAGGTAGAGAGAGAGAGAGAGAGAGAGAGAGAGAGAGAGAGGGAGGGAGGGAGGGAGGGAGGGAGGGAGGGAGAGAGATCTGTTTTATAGCTGACCGAATCCTCTAGTCAAAACCTTTTTATTTCATCAAGTCGAGCTGGCCGAATCTCTCCAATTGTGTATTTTTTTTTTTATTGAAAAAGTTTTCAAATACAAGTTTTTCCCCCCCTTTCCCCCCCTCTTCCCTAACCCCCCCTCACCACCCATCCCCCCCATGACTTCTTCACAACAATAGGCTATTTCATAACTAATTACATATATATCTTTCCTTTCCCTTACTCCCTCCTCAGAATACTGACCCTTAGCATATTATTCTTATAACTCCCATTTTTACAATAATCTGCCCTTTTTCTCCTCCCCTAAACTTATAATGTATTATTATAATTTAACATTTAATCTTTTATATATATTAATATAACAATTTAAAGCGGCCTTCTCCCTACATCCACATTTAACATTTATTCAGTTCTATCCAATTCCTCCACTCCCCTAAATATATGACTTAAAGATCCTTTTTCTTAGACTAATCAATCAGTAAACTAACCTATTTCAACCCTTCAATTCCTACAAAATCATGCAATACAATTCTAAATATAATCCACTGCCCACTTTACTAAGATATACACATATCTATATATGCATTCCATTTTATAAAAAGAAAGAAGACAATAACTTTAAATTTATAATCCATATAATATCTTCTTTGGTGTCTTTCCGCTGGATTATTAAATCCATCACCCATAATAGGGTAAAGTAACATGCTTGTGCAACAGTTTGTTCAAAATCTTCAATCATCTTCTGCCCCCATCAGTAGTAAATATCCTCGTATATATATAAAAGTAAAAACAACCACCCGAGTGACATTATAATTATATCCATATAGTTATAGTTGTGGTATTCATCAGGATTGTTGATTCCCATCATCCTAATGAGTAACATCCAGATCTTCTGCATGCCCCAGCGTGACTCTCTTGCCTTATAACTCAAAATAATTATAATATATTTACCAGTAAAAGAGATCCAGAGTAGATGATTCAGATCCAACAAGGTAAGGCTCTTTTCACATCCCAAAATCACGGCATTGCAGAGATCTGCCACAATCCTCAGGATAGTATTAAACAATTGTTCGCCTCCACTATCTTTTCAGATATTCATTCATTTTTTAAAGTCCCTGGCTTCACTGTTGCTTGGTTTAGAAACTGCTGTTTCTATGAGATCTATTTCTTTTCTTTTTCTTTTGCGGGTTGAATTTCCATCCTCGTTTCGTGCCTACCAATTGTGTGTCGGCTGGTCGATTTTCATTCTGCTTTATGAGTTGTTCTTGTTGGGTTAGTTTTATCATCTCATCTTTCTTCTCCATCACTTGTATATCAACTGGTTGATTTGCGCACTTGTCTGTGACTTGATGGTTCATCACATTGGAGTCGGATGACACTGCTCTCTTATTTATAGACAGTCCAGCTGGGGTATCCAGGGAGTCCAAAGACAATTTATCCACCACAGCCTCTGTAATTTGATATTTTCCTTTTGTTTCCAACTCCTTTTGCTTATCCTGTATTATGCCTAAAGATGTTAAGTTCATTTTTAAAATTTTTTGATAAAATTCTTCCGCTTTTTCAACAGTGTTCAGTTGATATCTTACTCCTTGATGTCTCAATATTAAACCAACTGGGGCATCCCACCTAAATAGGATATTTCTTTTTTTTAACTCAGTCACTAGAAAGCCAAATTTCTTCCTCTCCATTAGCATCTTAGTCGGGAGCTCCTTAAAAATCCAAATCTTTCTTCCATGAAATTGCAAAGTAGAATTAAAAGAGTTCTGCACAATATTATTCCTAATTTCTTTATCTGTAAAATAGATCACCACATCTCTAGGCAATTACCTTTGCTTTGCCAACCAGGAGTTTATTCTGTAAATTCTATCAATCCTGCAAAACACTTCATCAGGTTGAACCTTTAAAATCCCAGCCAGAATTTCAGAAGATATTTTCCTTAAGTCATCTCTATTATTTTCCTGCAGACCTCTCAGTCTAATTGCGTATTCTGTAAAATTATATTGAATCATTAAAACTTCTCTTTCAATCCTCTGTTGCACATTTTCTCCATTACCAGTCTTTTGGTCAACCTCCATTTTAGGTTTGTCTTCTGAGCTATTATCCTGAATGTTTACCAAATCCTTTTTAATTTTTTGAATCTTGTCATCCAAATTCTCCTCAGTTTCCTTCATTTTAGACTCTAATAATTTAGTCTTTGCATCCACCCAAATCAGAAAGTCTGATAAACCATTAGCTGTATTCAAAATCTTTCGATTCAAAAAGTCAAACTTTGATTTCACCAATTCACCAATTTCTTTAATTTCCTGCTTAAATTTTTTGAGTTGCTGGTTCACAATCTCATCCCTTCTTACAATCTCTTCAAGAAGAAATTCTATTATATTAAAATCAGGTTTCTGACACTGGAGAGTTACAATTTGTTGGTGTAATTTATTAATGGGGGAAGTTCCCCCCCCCCTGTTTGTCTAGCTGTGTGAGTCCCGATGCCATTTCCCACACAGACAAGATTTAGTAAAAAAGAGAGAAAAAATAGAAAACGGAAGGACTTTCCCTTAAAAAAACAAGAAAAAAAACTTCTTTCCAATTAAAAACAATATCAAGTCTCCAGAGGAAAAAAAAAGAGAAGAAAACACAGGAGCGAAGTTTTGTCTACAAATGTAGCCAGTGATATTTATTCCGCTACATTGTAGTAATAAAGAACGGAAGGACTTTCCCTTTCAGCCTCTTCTCCAGCCACGGCAGACGCCATTTTAAAAGGCTCTTTTTCCCCCTTTCCTCTCCTCTTTTCTCTTAAGTAATTTTTTAAAGAATAAGTAAAATACTTGTGATTCAGTATTAAAGGTCCAGCTCACATTTTCTTTGAGTATTCTGTTAAATTCGCAGGCTTGCTCTTGACGCCTGGCTCTGCATTAGCAGAGGTCTCCCAAAGCCCGGAGCAGCGGCAGGGGATATGGGGCTTCTCATCCGCTCCGTCCCAAAAGTAAAAAAAAAACTTTTGGGACTCTGCAGAGAGTTCTACCCACCCCTGCCGGCTCTATCTCCGTTTCCTCATGGAAACGGAGTTTTTTTCGAGCCGCCATTCCGCTGTGAAGGCGGCTCTAACAGGCAGTGGAAGCTGACGATCCCAAAGGAACGTCTGGCGGCGGCCAGCAGCAAACCGGAAGTCCCAGCAGCAAACCGGAAGTCTCCAATTGTGTATTTTAATTTGGATTTTTAATGGGGGATTTTAACTGTCGGGCCAAAATGTTTATTTATTTTTAAATTGTTTTTTAAATTTTGTATTTGATGTTTTTTACTTCTGCCTGTTCACCGGCCTGAGTCCTTCGGGAGAAGGGCGGTATATAAATTTAAATATTAAATTAAATTAAATTAGTCCAGGGCTGTCAAATTCCTGGCCCGCAAGCTGAATGTGTCACATGCTGGCCACACCTACATCCGATTTAGTGAAGGGAGAAAAATACATCACGTGACGTCACTGTGACGATGTGAGTTTGACACCCCTGCTCTAGTCCGTCAGAAGATACCAGCACCTAGAGGGCTATCATGCTCCAAAATGGAAAAGTTTTGCATGACCCACAATGGAGGAATGATTGGTGAAGATGATAGAACTAGCAAACATGACTAAACTGACTTTCTTGATTATAGAATAGACCAGGGGTGAAATCCAGCAGGTTCTTACAGGTTCTCGAGAACCAGTAACGGAAATTTTGAACAGTTCGGAGAACCAGCAAATACCACTTCTGGCTGGCCCCAGAGTGGGGTGGGAATGGGGATTTTGCAATATCCTTCCCCCAGGAGTGGGGAGGGAATGGGGATTTTGCAGTATCCTTCCCCTGCCATGCCCACCAAGCCACACCACACCCACCAAGCCACGCCCACAGAACCGATAGTAAAAAAAAATAGATTTCATCACAGGAATAGACAATATCTACATATATGGCTGACTGGAAGCCCCTTATTGATTTGAAATAGAAAAAAATGCACTTATGATCTGTGGCTTTGCTGATTAGAAATAAACTAGATAATAGGAAAAAAAGTGAGCATTTCTTCTTATAACATAGAATAGGAGATAAGTTTGTAATCCTAGTTGCATTTGCTGTGAAGAAAAATCAGAAAGTTCTTTTTTATTCTTTTTTCCTGCCCCTCTTTTTTTCTTTTTTCCCCCTTTTTTCTTTCTTTACTTTGCATGTACCCTAATATACAATTCACTAAATCAGATTGCTGCTTCAGACAAGCCAGGTTTCAATGCTATGCATTGATGAAAGAGAAGAGTGAAACAATGCAATGAAGTTGATGTATTGTTTGTAACCGTATAAACTTACGCATGCCAGCTCAGAAGTCAAACTCATTGCAATCTATGAAAACTATTCACAGATCATTGTATATGTTTTATAGCCTAAACTCAGATTTAGAATGAATGCATATACAAAGATTAATATTATTAAACACAGTATTACATATTATATAAACACATTTAGCAGTTCTGTTCAAATGTTTTAAATGAACATGGTAAAATCTTTGGTCTCCATAGAAACAAGCAGCCTTGGCCCTTATCATAATGGAAAGTAAATTATTATTTTTTTCTCTCCATCACAGTTCCTAAAACTGTATTGGAACAAGAAACCAGACTATCTTCTAAAGGAATTGAAATAAATTATTCATTTCAAATAGGATACTTTCGATTAAATTACTTCTCTTTTGAAGGGGGGTGGGGAAGGATGTTTGGTCTAGAAACGTTTGCAAAATAATAACCAAAGTTGTAATGAAATATCTTCCTTGCTTGAGCAGAACTTGCTGGTAAATGCTATATTTGTGTTAGTACCACAGAGAAAAATTCTCTGTATTTATTTGCACCTGTTCTTGTTTAATTTACTGTGTAAGAATTTGCTTTTTAGCAGTTTATTTCAGAGGAGAAAAAAGATCAATAATATTTTCATGGATAAAATGAAATAGTCTTTAGTTACGATGCAACAAAGTTCTCCTTCTCTCTCTCTCTCTCTCTCTCTCTCTCTCTCTCTCTCTCTCTCTCTCTCTCTCTCTCTCTCTCTCTCTCTCTCTCCCTCCCTCCCTCCCTCCCTCTCTCTCTCTCTCTCTCTCTTTCTGCCTCTGCCTCTGCCTCCCTCCCTCCGCCTCTCTGTCTCTCTGTCTCCCTCTGTCAATGTGGAAGTCCTTTCTTAGTCAACCTCTGAGTGATTTCTGTCTTCTTTGGCTACTCTCACTTCATTTCAATCCTAGGAGAAAAGAAAATGGATTGGATAGTGAATTTTGAAAGACCATTTAAAGTCTAGCTGTAGACCAGAGACTAAGGCAACTTGGAATCTATTAAGGCCAGTTTCTAAGGGAATCATGCAAGAGAGTGTTCACTATATCTGTTCGCTGTATTGATCGTGTGGCTTTCCACCCACTTAACCAACTGCTTGCTAAACAATCTCATCCAGTCCAGCTCTTAAATTCTTATGGAAAATTAGAACTCTTTAACAACTTTTTTAAAAAAAAAATGATTTATATGCCGCCCTTCTCCAGAGACTCAGGGTGGTTTACAATGCGTTAAGCAATAGCCTTCATACTTTTGTATATACAAAGTCATCTTATTGCCCCCATAATCTGGGTCCTCATTATAACAGACCATTTTAGCACATGTGTCTCAGGTATAAAAATAAACCCATTTTTGAAATAGAAGGGTTTCAAGCATCCCCATGCCAAAACATTATTGTGAACACGAGAGCTTGCATTTAGTGTTAGCTTCAATACATGAATTATAGGTCAACTGAAACCAAAGGGAAGTAAATTTGTGACAGCCACAAAAATGGAATTGATAAATTGGTTTTCAAATAGACAACTCATCCCATAGCTTTCTCTACAGCTATCACCTGAGAAGTGGGCATAAGACCATAAAATAGAAATTATGGGTGGCTGGGTGTAAAGTTATTTTTCCCCTCTGGAATACTACATGACTTTTGTTGTGGCCCGCCAGTGGCCAGCAGAGCTGACAGCAGATTCGGACAATGAGGAAGTTGAGGAGGAACATGGGCCAGTCCTTGAGTCTGGGGAAGGCTCTGATGAGGGCTCTGCATCGGAGGCAGAAAGGGGGCCAGGGCCATATGCCAGTTATCAGTTGCCTTCGGAGTCAGATATCAGTGAGGCAGACGAACAGCTGGAGCCTGTTCCCAGTGTGCGCATGTGCAGAGTTGCCAGATGAAGGGAACAGCTAAAGAACAAGGATTGATGTGGGAGTAAGGCCACAGGTGGTTAATGAATGGCTCCTCCCAGAGGGAATAAAAGAGGAACGAAAGGGGAGTGGAATTTGCAGGAGGCCATTAGTTCGCTTAATTGGTTCGTGACTCCTTGCCAAGTTTTGAAGATATTGGCCTGGCAGCTCCCCAAGCCAGATAAGGTCTGTGACTGTAAATTTACCCTTGAAAGACTTTGCTGGATGTGAATGAGAAGAATTCGCAGTAACTTAATAAAAAGGAGTTTTTGTCAGGACAAGAGTCTGCTTCGTGGTTTGGGGAAGCCTAGGTCAGAACAACTTTCACTTAGAGCAGAGCTACCTAATTGTTGATCCTCCAAGACATGTGCTGTACAAACAATGACTTTTAATCTTGGCCAAAAACACCGCCTCCTCTTTTCCTTTCTAGACTGGCAAACATCAATTTAGCATTAATTGTTCATAAACAATTCCCAGATGTGTAGATTAAAGGATGTATCCTGTTACTGCTTTGCTTAAAACATTTCTAGATCGGTTTCAATTAAATAAAATCTCAGAGTGGTTTACAATTAAAATTGCTTTTCAATTAGATTAAAAAGGACTGAAGGAGATTACTTTCTAGCTCCACCCACTTCCGTGAGTAAGTGAAAACCTTGACAAAAATAATAGCTAATTATTCCTGAGAAATGGGGATAAGAAAGGTTGAGTCTCTTGAAGTCACCATTGACTCATCCATTAAGGAATCTTTGTTGCTTTTGCTGCAGGAGACTAACACAACTGGGGAGAAGGAAAATCTTTTGATACGGATGATGCTGATATGAATGTAAGTGATAATGATCATTAATGGTGGTTAGGGAACAACTAGAATTATGGCATAAACATAATTTAATACTACCTATTGTTCTTGCTGTTTTTAGCATTTGTTCAGCATTAATTGTAGGCAGCAGGTTCTGACCAGTTCTGGAGAACCGGTAGCGGAAATTTTGAGTAGTTTGGAGAACCGGTAAGTACCCACCCCACCCGCATCTATTCTATGCCTCCTGAGTCCCAGCTGATCGGGAGGAAATGGGGATTTTGCAGTAACCTTCCCCTGGAGTGGGATGGGAATGGAGATTTTACAGTATCCTTCCCCTGCCATGCTCACCAAGCCACACCCACCAAGCATGCTACACCCACCAAGCCACAACCACAGAACCAGTTGTAAAAAAATTTGAATCTCACCACTGGTTGTAAGATTGTAGGATCTGCTTTTTTATTTTTGGAATTGTTGGAGGTGTTACATAGGTATTAATTCATTTGGAAGAGGAACAGGTCAGGAAAATGGAATTGTATAGAGCCATGATGGTACACTGGTTAGAATGCACTATTGCAGGCTAATTCTGCCGACTGCCAACTGTTATGTATTGATACTTTTTAAGCGGGAGTTTCAAACTTGCCTACGTTTCTGATTGGCTGACAGTCCCTCCTGGATTGTATATAAGGAGGACTGCAGCCCCTGAGTTTTGGCTGAAGTCTCACTGTTAATTAAAGAGCTGTTGTCACTTGCTTGCTTGTGCCTCTCGTTATTCCCGAATCACTTCATTGGCGACGAAGGTGGGATAGAGGCTACAAGAAGCCAACCAGTGAGACCACGAGCTTCAGCTAGGCGACGAGGCGAACCACAGGAGGCATACCGAACATGTCTGCCTACGTTCCGCCCAAGCCTTTCGATCCGACCCGCGAAAAATGGGTCTCGTACCTAACGAGGTTTGAATGCTCGCTCGAAGCCAGCGACATGCAGGGCCTCTCGGCTAATCGAAAGAGAGCCCTCTTCCTAAGTCACTGCGGACCGGACGTGTTCGAGATGGCCGAGTCACTGTGTGAGCCAACGCCGGTTCAAACCATCTCCTGGGACACCCTGATGGCAACTCTCCGGGCCCACTACACTCCCGTCCCCTCCAAGTTCGTGCAGCGATACCAACTGAGGCAGCACGTTCAATGAGAGGGAGAGCCGGTCAGCGCGTACATGGCTAGCCTGAGGAAAGCCGCAACCCATTGCGACTATAGGGATTTGGACGATGCGTTGCTTGAGCAACTGATCTGTGGTGTTCGGGACATTAGGCTGCAACGGCGCCTGCTCGCCAAGCCTGATTTGACGCTTGCTGGAGCCCTAGACGAAGCCAGGGCTCATGAAGCCTCCACTAAGGCCGCTGAAACGCTGCAGCGTCTGCTGACCAGCAAAGACAGCCCCAAGTCTGCCCCGGTGCACAGAGAAGACGCCGGATCCAGCTCGGAGTCCGAGTCGGATGAGGACGTCTTCCGAACGGAGCACCAGAGAAAAGACACTGGCAGCCCCCGGCAAAGCTGTTCCAGCTGCGGCGGACACCACGATAGACTGTCCTGCAAATACAGGGAGGCTATTTGCAGGCGCTGCGAGAAAAAGGGGCACTTGGCGCGAGTCTGTAGAGCCATTCTGCCCAGAAGACACGAACCACGTGAGCGCCGCAGCCAACCGGAATCAGCGCGTCAGAAGCAGCCAACGAGAGAAGGCGGCGCGAAAAAACGGCGCGAATTTGAACCGCGAGATGGCCGCAGCATACACATCGACCAGGCCAGCACGACGGTCGAGGACAAAGTCAGCACGGTGGTCGAGATCAACGGAAGGCCGTGCTCGATAGAGATCGACACCGGATCAGCTCTCTCCATAATGTCGTGGGCGACCCTAAAGACCCTCCTGCCGTCGTTCCGGAAGGATCAACTGTCCAAACAGAGACTATGCATCCTAGACTACCAGGGGAACCGAGTCCCCCTCGAGGGCGTGGGCACGTTCCGGGTCACCTACGGAGACTACGAGAAGGACCTGCCGCTGACCATCGTCACGAAGCAGCTCCCTAGCCTTCTAGGCATGGGGTGGTTCCGAGCTCTGGGCATGGGCTTCACCGGCGTCCACCTGATGTCCAAGTCAACCCTGAAAGACAGCCTCCTGTCCAAGTTCCAGGACGTTTTCGGGGACACGTTGGGCAAGTATGTGGGAACCCCTATTTCACTAAACTTAGACCCCAACATAGCCCAAGTAAGACTAAAGGCCAGACGAGTGCCGTTCGCATTGAAACCGAAGATCGATGCGGAACTGGACAAACTGATTAAGCAAGGGGTGTTGGTCCCCGTTGACCATGCTAAGTGGGAGACCCCTATAGTCACCCCAGTTAAGTCCGACGGCTCAATAAGAATTTGCGTCGACTACAAGTGCACGATCAACAAGGCTTTGCAGCCGAGCGCCTATCCGGTGCCGATCGTGCACCATCTACTACACTCCCTGGGCCCCGGAAAAATTTTTGCCAAATTAGACCTGGCCCAAGCCTACCAATAGTTACCGGTCGACGACACCACGGCAGAGGCGCAAACGATCGTGAGTCATAGGGGTGCATTTAAATGCACCAGGCTCCAATTTGGGGTGAGCGTCGCACCCGGCTTATTTCAAAGCACCATGGAGCGCCTGTTGCAAGGACTCCCAGGAGTGGTGCCCTATTTCGATGACGTCTTAGTCAGCGCCCAAGACGAACGCCAGCTGGGGGACAGGGTACGGAACGTCCTGTCCAGATTCAGAGAGGCGGGACTAAGACTTAAAAGAAACAAGTGTAGGATAGCGGTCCCCTCTGTAGAATTTCTGGGGTACAGGGTGGACGGCACAGGCATCCACCCTACCGAAAGCAAGGTGAGAGCTATTAAGAGCGCACCAGACCCCAAATCCAAAGCAGAGCTCCAAGCCTTCCTTGGACTGCTCAATTTCTACTCAATGTTCCTAAAAGATAAAGCCACGGTTGCAGATCCCCTTCACAAGCTTTTAGGAAAAAATGTACCATGGGTCTGGGGGAAACCGCAAGCAGCCGCTTTTGAGGCAGTGAAAAGACTCCTATCTGAGGACAGTTTCCTGATACAGTACAATGCAGAGCTGCCGCTCGTCTTAGTTTGTGACGCCTCCCCCGTAGGAG
Organism: Arizona elegans; assembly: GCA_022577455.1. Classification (NCBI taxonomy): domain Eukaryota; kingdom Metazoa; phylum Chordata; class Lepidosauria; order Squamata; family Colubridae; genus Arizona; species Arizona elegans. The sequence continues at coordinate 190,025,256 of JAKOOJ010000002.1, read as the reverse complement.
TTGGTGCCGTCCTAGGCCATAGACTGCCGAACGGCCTAGAGGCGCCCATTGCATTTTATTCCCGTACCCTGTCCAGCACAGAGCGGAACTATAGCCAGTTGGACAGAGAGGCTCTGGCTGCGATTGCGGGGGTTAAAAAATTCCACGAATACCTCTATGGCCGAAAATTCGAACTTGTGACGGATCATAGACCCTTGCTAGGACTGCTGGCGGGCGACAGGCCAACCCCCGCTGCCCTCTCCCCTCGCTTGACCAGATGGGCCATTTTTTTGTCGGCCTACTCATATCAACTTGTCCATCGACCTGGGCGGACCCTGGGTCATGCGGATGCCCTTAGCCGCTGCCCCCTTCCCGACCTACTGGACAACCCAACGCCGGAAGCCTCCGTCCTCTTGTTGGACACGTTAACTTTGGGCCCCATCTCCTCCGGCGAGGTGGCGAAAGCCTCAAATAAAGACCCAGTCATCCGGACTGTTATGGGTTGGGTTCTGAAAGGGTGGCCGGACAAGGTGGTAGGGGAGGAGTACCAAGGGTTTGCCAACAAACGGAACGAACTGTTTATGCAAGGGGGGTGCTTGCTATGGGGTGACAGGGTGGTAATTCCAACGAAACTACGAAATAGGGTTTTGGAGTTGCTGCACGAAGGGCACCCGGGCATTGTTAGGATGAAGTGTTTAGCCCGCAGCTATGTCTGGTGGCCCAACATGGACCAGGTCATTTCCGAGTGGGTGGGGAAGTGCAGACCCTGCCAGGAGTCTCGCCCCGATCCCCCAGTAGCGCCCATCCGAGAGTGGGAGAAACCAAAAGGCCCATGGGGGAGGATCCACATTGATTTTGCCGGCCCGTTCCATGGCCAAACGTTTTTAATAGTTGTGGATGCCTACTCAAAATGGCTCGAAATTGTATTAATGCTATCTACAACGGCCGAAGCCATTATCAAGGCCCTAAGGAAGTTGTTTGCCACCCACGGCCTGCCGGATACCTTGGTATCGGACAACGGGCCTCAATTTACAGCAACCCTTTTCGAAGGGTACTTGGCCGGCCTGGGAATCCGCCATGCCCTATCAGCTCCATTTCACCCGGCTTCCAACGGATTGGCTGAACGATTTGTCAGGACAGCCAAGGAAGCACTGTCCAGATTAGACAATGGGGACTGGCAGGCCAGGATAGATCAATTCCTAGCAGTTCAGCATGCATCACCATGCACAGCAACAGGGAGAAGCCCAGCAGAGCTCCTCATGGGGAGGAAGCTCCGGTGCGTGTTGGACAGGCTTCACCCTAACTACTCGCACGAAAACTTTAAGGGAGAGACCTGTGGCTTAAGGCAGTTTCAGGTCGGGTCCCCGGTGTTCGCTCGCAATTATGCCAGCGGTCCTCTAGGGGTTGCAGGAACCATAGTGGGGATAACAGGCCCAAAATCATACACGGTGGACGTTGGGGTAGATAGACTCTGGAAGCGCCACATAGACCAACTTAGGAAACGGGTGGTTGGCGAGGCAAATATCAACTTAGACATTTCCGAGCCTAACTATGACCACTTCTCCAAAACAGCTAACTCAAGCCCGGGGTCGTGCGAATACTTAGCTGACAAGCCCTGGTTCCAGCACCGCCCCAGCGAGTCGCCACTCCCAGCCGGGGATAACCACGCCCCGGACAAAATCCAGGAGGTTCCATTGGCGGAGCCGGGAGAGACAAAGAGTCCCTCCGACCAGCTCGACGTCCCACCAGACTCTGAACTGCGCAGGTCAACTAGGGTGAGAACTCGTCCTAAGCACCTGCGAGACTTTGTTTGTACATATGTTAATTTTTGAGTATTAGTGCCTTCTGGGAAGGGAGGGGTGTTATGTATTGATACTTTTTAAGCGGGAGTTTCAAACTTGCCTACGTTTCTGATTGGCTGACAGTCCCTCCTGGATTGTATATAAGGAGGACTGCAGCCCCTGACTTTTGGCTGAAGTCTCACTGTTAATTAAAGAGCTGTTGTCACTTGCTTGCTTGTGCCTCTCGTTATTCCCGAATCACTTCACCAACAGTTTGATTCTCACCGGTTCAAGGTGGACTCAAACTTCCATCCTTCTGAGGTTGGTAAAATAAGGACACAGATGTTGGGAGCAATATGCTGACTCTGTAAACTGCTTAGGGAGGGCTCTAAAGCACTGTGAAGTGGTATATAAGTCTAAGTGCTATTATTATTGCTATCATTGACAATATAATTTAGGAGTTAACAAAATATTAGAATTCTTTCCTATCCACTCCAGTTATATTTCAATCCTTATGCTGAGGCCTTTGCCCAGTTTAAAATTATTTCTGGATTTCTATGATTGCATTCCTGTGTAGCATTCCAAAAATGAGCTGTATATTTGAAATCACAGCAAGTACAACATTGTCTCTGAAATGTTCTGACTGTGGAATTTGAGGGTAATCCATTTTTGCATTTGCAAAAACTCTTCCTTCTCCCTGGCTTTTTAATTTCAGCCTCCCTGGCAGGTCAGCCAAAGGGAAAGATGACTTAATGGTTTGTAGTCCTCTCCCAGAGAGAAATTATATCTTTGTCCATTCATTCATTTTTTGCATACAGTAGGCAAATGCACACAACATAGCTCAAGACCTGAGCAATTGGTGCGTGTGCAGGTGGGGGGGGTCATGTGTCTGTGTACATGCTAGAAATATCTTCTATTTCAATTTGACTGAAATGTGGAGGAAGGAAGTGTAGCTTCTCAAGCAGTTCAGTTGGGCAGTGACTTTTTGCACCTTGCTCTCAGTGTGACAAGGTTAGAAAAAGACAAGTTGACTGCAGATTGTATCCCACCTGCTTTTGAAAGATTGGGGAGTGAAATTAAGGGCAGCATAGCAAAGGTTTTTTGATTTTTGGTTGCTCGGTTTTCTTTCAATGATAAGAAATCAGAGCTCTGTTGTAGAAAACTGGTTTATTTTTCTAATCTCCTCTGATTCAAATCCCTGCCATCTCTTCTCTAAACCTAGAGTGTCACTGCCACTCAATGTTGTCAATACAAGAGCTGGGTTTTTTTTTTTTAATCAGTTTCCACATACAGCAAGTGCTTCTTTTATATGTTTTGACATCCTTCTTATTCCAGCTGGGACATGACTATATTCAGTGGTGGGATTCAAGTAACTTAACAACCGGTTCTCTGCCCTAATGATTTCTTTCAACAACCAGTTTGCCAAACTGCTCAGCAGGTTAACAACCGTTCTCCCCAAGTGGTGTGAACTGGCTGAATCCCACCACTGACTATATTCAATTAGCAAGTGGATCCTAGATTAGAGTGGAGTGGTTGGGCATGCAGAGAAGAGCTAGAGAAAATCAATCAAACAGAGCTGGAAGGAGAAGTTGGAAGGGACCTTGGAGATGCAGCTGGTTCCATCAAATGTCAAAAGATGTTGTATACCCAAATCCATCATTCTGTGGGTCCACTTTTCAAGAATTTGTATAGCAAAGGCAAATTGTTATCAAAACATTATTCTTCATTTTAGGAAAATCATGGATATAATGATATCAAATGATGCAATATCCCATGATGATTTTGAAGGAGGCAAGACTTAGCCAAGCATTTTTGATGAAATTCAACATTCCATGAAGAGAACGCAGCTCACTGAACATCTTTCTCCCTCTGCCTTTCATCAGCAACTCCATTACTCCTTTTTTCAGTAAGGAGAAAAACCTTCCACGCATTGTTGTCTTACAAAGATGCAGCGATTGAAAGTAATCACCTAAACTGACAACTGTGCCACCGCAGAGCAAAGCAAGGTTGCCTAATTTAAGCAGTACTGTTTCCTACAGCCATCAATTTTTGCTGGTTCCCAAACCTTCTAAACAGGCTTAGTGATAGTTATAGGATATTTGAAGACAAAAATAATTGCCCCTCAAAGGATTAAGGATGCTGGATACCACATATATAACTATATATGCAAAAGTCCCATGCTGTTCTGAAAACTAAACTCTTAACCTGCTAGTCTTAGAGAAATATAAAGCCTGCCTGAATTAATTTGATTTCTGTTTTCCAACCATGTTTAAAACCTATTCCACACTTTATAATCTGAGTCTTCCCTTTCTTTAATCTCCATCGTTAATTTATCCATTTCGGCACATTCGAGGATTTTCTTTATTATTGTTTCTTCCGATGGTGTATGGGTCGACTTCCACATTTGTTCTAGAGTAATTCTGGCCACCATTAGAATATGCAATATAATATAATAGAGACTTTTTTCCATTTTTCTATCAATCATTCCTTGGAGGAATATCTCTGGTTTAAAATCTGTCTTTTGGAGTGTAATCTCTTCCAACCACCCTTTTAATTTTATACCGAAATTTCCTCACCTTAGGACACATCCACCACATGTGGTAGTATGTCCCTAGTTTGTGACCACATCTCCAACATTGGGGTGATAAGTTGGGGTACATTTTTGCCAGTCTCGCTGGTGCTAAATGCAACCTATAAAACATTTTATAGCTGTTTTCTTTGTACGATACTGCCATGGTCAATTTATAAAAATAAGAATATAAAGTGAAATTTGATATTAACAAACTGGATATAAATGTAAATAATCATCCTGCTAACAAAACAGTTAATTATGAATATTTAAAAATAAAGAGAAGGAGCGGGAGGATAAAAGATAAGAGTAAAGACAAAAGTCGATGCAGAAAGTTGTAAAATTGTATATATCTGTTCTTAGTATTGTATTTTAATGTCTGATGTGTGCATGTGTTTTCTACAACCTCTTCGGCTGAGGTTGTAGAAAAAATGCTTTTAAAAGGCTCTGACGATCCCAGCTGAGTTGCCTGATCGTCAGAGGCTTTTTTTTTCCTTTTAAAAGCAAAAAAAAAAAAAAAAATGCTTTTAAAAGTAAAAGAAAAAAGTTGGCCACGCCTACCCAGTCACATTACCCCACACACACCAAACCACGCCCACAGAATCGGTAGTAACAAATTTTACATTTCCCCACTGCGTAGAAGTAACATATCATCAATTCAAACAACAAATCAATTATACCAGAGGTTTTTTATGCACAGAACCGATCAGGCTGTGTATGCCTTAGCCAACATTCTCCCTACCAGTATCTGAATTTCTACACTGGGATGAGAGAGAAGGTACCTGAAGAAGTTATTTAAGGTTTAGGAAGGCATCATCTATGCAAAAATAAGTGATGCATTCTCTCCCGGATGATAGTGCACCGAAAGCTAATATATGGGTGAATAGGGAAGAAAATTGAAATAAAAATTGCACTTCAGTTCACAAAATACAGTATCAAAGAATTCTTTTGTTCAGGCTTTGCCAAACAAAACGTCCAGATTTCAGAGCTTTCATCCAGTGTGTAACGTTAACTTTTCAAATGTTTTCAAATGATTAAGCACAGGTTTCTTCTGCAATTTAAACAGTATTCTGCAGAATATCGCTCATTGTCTGTTGAGATATTGGGGTTCAAATACAAATGTTCCATTGTGGAATAAGAAATGCCTATTGATCATAGGTGATGAGTTGTTGCTGTTTATTTTTTGTTTTGTTTTTTTATGTAAACCAAAATCACATCATGTAAAAGTAAGGCTTTCTTATTTATTTATTTTTTTATTTCTTATGGAACAGTCTTTCCTTACCTACATATATCGTAAAGATTCTAGATTTTTAATTTTACCGAGGGAAAAAAAAAAGAAGAGAAAGAATAATCTCTGAAGAATTGGTAACAAATTGTGGAAGGCTATAACAAATTTCTTCTTCTCATCCATTTCCCACAGGCTTTAACTTTTATTCACTCAACGAGTATCGGGTGAAACTTGCAAGGCAGTGTACATAATGGATGGCTTGGGAGTTGCTATGGGAAGCACACTTACTTTAGGTAAATAGTCACATAAATTCCTTCCTAATATCTTTCTCACAAAACAAGTCAGCCCTGGAAATACTGGCGTTGTAAAATAATGATTTTCATATATCTTTACTAAAGACCTCACCAATGGTTTCAAATGTTGTACTTTGTCTTGAGAAGCCTTCTGCGGCAAAATTAGGAAACACCTTAGTGCTATCAACCATGGCTTTGAGAGGCAACGGAACAGAAGGACAATTGTGCCATAAATCAGGCTAATAGAGCAGTCCAAATGCTCCATCTGAGAGCATTAACCGTGCGGCCTTCTGACATATCTGGCCCTTTGTCAGCTCCAGGATTTTTCTCGGGGATTCACTGCCACCTGTTTCTCCTAACCAAACCCTATTTGGTGCTTTCTGGGCCAGGATCTTAGATTATCTGTCAAGGCTCCGATTAATGACCTCAAGCAAATCAGAACCCTGAGACTTGGCTCTTTCTCAAAGGTCTTCTTTAATGAATACATCATATTGGCACAGCTTCAATGGGAAACCAAATCTAAATCTTTCCCGCAGTTTCAGTATAATTAAACAAGGAAATAACCCCATCCCCAAGTGTCAAAAGTCACATTGGCCGATTGAGTTAATTGGCGGGCTCTTCACGCACTCCTTTCCCAACCTTATCTATTGCCAGTGGGGATGACCTCAGTTCTCAGGAGAAAGCTCTCTGTTGTGTCTAGTAATGCATTCCAACCTCCTTTCTTCCCCCCGCCCCCACTTCTCCCATGTGTGGCAACTGAGGAACAGAGAGAAGGCTGCGGCCAGGTTCAGTTTGAAGTTGACATTATCAGAAAGCACAGATAATTTAGAACAGGGGTGTCAAACTCAAGGCCCGTGGGACGGATCTGGCCCATGGGGTGCTTAGATCTGGCCCGTGGGGCTGCCCTGGAAACAGTGAAGGACCAGCCTGTGGTGCATCTGCCAATGGAAACGGAGCTTGGAAGGGCTGTGTGCGGCCCTCGTGAGCTCCATTTTCGCTGACAGAGGGTTGCAGGAGGCCGTGGCAGTGGAAAACAGAGCTCGAAAGTCCGTTATCACTGGCAGAGCATTCGAGCCGCCACAGGCACTCCCGACACAAGTGACGTTGTTGGATATTCATCCTATGGTTGGGTAGGTAATATATAGAAAAACTATGTTTGTGACTGTAAATGATATAAGAAGAATGATTGGCTGTGCTATTATCAGGCAGCCATAAAAGTAGACAGGAAGCCCGGGAGCTCTTGCTCCTGCTATTAGATGATTGATCTCCTGAAGAGGGACTGTGTGTGACTGAAGAGAACTGTAAGCAAACTATGTTTTGTGTTGGAGAGTGATTATTCGAAGACGTGTTATCATTGTTTTGAGAAACCAAGTTTGTTTTTTCACTAAGAGTAAAGAATGTTTTTTTTTTTTTTCCACCGTTCAGAGTCTGTGAGTATCTGTGTGTTTAACCAGCAATGTATCTCTTTGCTGTCCGGTCCGTTGCCTACTATGCAGAGGGAAATTTTACCCTCAACAGACATTGAGCTGGCCACATCCACGCTGCCCCCCTCCGAGATCAAACACAACCCTGATGCTGCCCTCAATGAAAGTGAGTTTGACACTCCTGGTTTAGAAAGATGAAACAATGAGTCTTGTAAGTGCTTCATATTCTGTTTGTCATCTTCCACATTATGATTACTGGCTATCTTGAATTTCCCCAAGTGGAAAAAGTAGTCAGATAAAGTTATCAAACCCTTAGGAAGCAGCAAAAAAATTGGGTCATCCGAGTTGCATTTCACACTGATTTAACCCACTCTGGGAAGTGCTTTTTCAGCAAAAGCTGTTAGAGGGTGAGAAAGGCATGTCACGTGTTTGACATAGGTGTGAATCTGTTAGTATGAAAGGGGCTCTTCATGGATATGTCTGTCTGTATTATTATCAAGAGTAGCATTTCTGTTCAGTTTATTATTACGATTTCTCTGCTGGTCCACTTCAAGCAGGTTCTGCCTCTCTATTGTACAACCAACACAAACAGCTAGAGTTACAAAATATTTTGTACAGGTAGTCCTTGATTTACAACAGTTCATTTAGTTGCTGTTCGAAGTTACGACGACACTGAAAAAGGGGACTTATGACCAGTGGTGGGATTCAAAACCACAGGTTTTGTGGGCGTGGCTTGGTGGGCGTGGCATGGCATGGCTTGGTGGGCGTGGCAGGGCGTGGCAGGGGAAGGATACTGCAAAATCACCATTTCCTCCTGATCAGCTGGGACTCGCGAGGCAGAGAATAGATGGGGGCAGGGCCAGTCAGAGATTGTATTTACCGCTTCTCCAAACTACTCAAAATTTCTGCTACCGGGTCTCCAGAATTGGTCAGAACCTGCTGAAACCCACCTCTGCTTATGACCATTTTTCACATTATGGCCATTGCAGCATCCCCATGGTCATGTGATCAAAAAGTGGATGCTTGGCAAATGACTCATATTTATGACGGTTGCAATGTCCCAGGGTCATGTGACCACCTTTTGCGACCTTCTGATGAGCAAAGTCAATGGGGAAGCCAGATTCGCTGAACAACCACGTTACTACTTAACAAGTATAGCAAGAAAGGTTGTAAAATGGGGCAAAACTCACTTAACAAATATCTCACTTAGCAACAGAAATGTTGACCTAAATTGTGGTTGCATGCCAAGGACTACCTCCGTACATTTAGTTTCTCTTGTTTTATTTAGCAGAGTTTACGCCATGAACTCCACTGATCTTAATTTTTTTTATAATTATGTAAACTAATAGGCATCTTCACCTTTTTGAGAGAGTGAACTTTTCATCAGAGAGAATAAAAATGAGGTTAGATCTTGAATGTATTATAATCAGGGCGAGAGAAAACAGACATTTTACTCATATCCAGCAGTGGCCCATTTTCGAAGCTTTTAGCATCCATCTAGAAAACACATTGCCCAGTGGGGAATAATAAATTGTTTTAATGACTTTTTAAAAAATATTCCCTTTTCACATAAGAGGTCAGAGTTGCAATAATCACAGGGGGAGGAATTTTCTTTCCTCAGTCAAAGCTATTTGGCTTAATGATTATTTTTCTGTATATTTAAAAATGCTAAAGTGCTATCGTTTTACCTAAATAGCTGCTACTAGCTGATATGTGGATAAGATAAATGAACAATGTCTATGGAAGTTGAAAAAAACCAGCTCATTGCCTTTAAATCCGGACCATGTGTATGTCTTAACTTGTTGTTGAAAACTGATGGAATCATAATAACACAGTTGGAAGGGGCCTTGGAGGTCTTCCAGCCCACCCCCCCTATTCAAGCAGAAGACCCTGGCTTATAACATTCCAGAAAGTGGCTGTCCAGTCTTTTCTTAAAAGCCTCCAGTGATGGAGCAGCCACAACTTCTGAAGGCAAGTCATTCCACTGATTAATTGTTCTCACTTTTAAGAAATCTTTTAAACACTCTTTCTAGAGTTTCTTCATCTTTTTAATAATATAGTGACCAAAACTGGATGCAGTATTCTAAGTGCGATCTTACTAAGGCTTTATGAAGTGATACTAATACTTCACAAGATCTTGATTCTATCTCTTTGTTATTGTAACCTAAGATTGCATTGGGTTTTTTTTTAGCTGCGGTGAACACTGCTCACTCATCCGTGACAGGGATGGTATTCACCAGTGGTGGATTTCAAAATTTTTTACTACCGGTTCTGTGGGTGTGGCTTGGTGGGCGTGGCATGGCTTGGTGGGTGTGGCTTGGTAGATGTGGAAGGGGAAAGATACTGTAAAATCTCCATTCCCTCCCGATCAGCTGGGACTCGGGAGGCAGAGAATAGATGGGGGCGGGGCCAGTCAGAATTTTTACTACCGGTTCTCCAAACTACTCAAAATTTCCACTCCCGGTTCTCCAGAACTGGTCAGAACCTGCTGAAACTTACCTCTCGTATTCACTTACCTTCGTTACTGGTTCGCAAATATGAGTGCACGCGCCACCTCCACACATGCGCAGGGCCTTCCGTGCATGCACAGAGTGTCAAAAACGGGACGTGATGACATCCAGGTGAGTGGGCAGAGCCTCCCACAGCCACCGCTACCGGTTGGCTGAGAGTCCCATATAAAGGGAAGAAAAGAAATGCCAGATATTATCTTATGATACTTCCTGTACAATATCACAGATGAATTGACCAAAAGATGTGAACACTATTTCCATCTGCAAAAAGAAACTGGCATTAGAGAAACCATAGTTTGAGAGTCCCAAACAACCAGGACAAAGTTCTGGATGTTTTATGTCCTTGTCAGGTATCTTTTCTAAGCCAATAATATCAGCTATGTTAGTAACTCTTTTTTGACTGGTACAATTATCTTCTCTTTAATTAATACCTATTTGAAACTGGACATCTAATTCAATATATATCATACATATGTAAAAGCAATACCCGGCGTTACCAATTAATAGGTCAAGAACAGGGATGACTAACCATGGCCCACACCAGTAATGATGGGTTTCAATTTTTTTTACTACCGGTTCTGTGGGTGTGGCTTGGTGGGCATGGCATGGTTTGGTGGGTATGGCAGGGGAAGGATACTGTAAAATCTCCATTCCCTCCCCACTCCAGGGGAAGGTTACTGCAAAATCCTCATTTCCTCACGATCAGCTGGGACTTGGGAGGCAGTGAATAGATGGGGGCATGGCCAGTCAGAACTTTTATTACCAGTTCTCCGAATTACTCAAAATTTCCGCTACCGGTTCTCCAGAACTGGTCAGAACCTGCTGAAACCCACCTCTGGCCCACACCCTTCATAACATTTGCACCTCAGAGCACCATAACATAGTGCCATCTGATGGCAAAATAAAGGTAGTCCTCACTTACTGACTGCCTCATTTTATGACCATTCAAAGTTACAAATGTTAAAAAAACCAGATGTAGTTTAATCAGGATCCTGCACTAAACAGTAGGCTGGATCGAAGGCCACACCAGCTCCTATGATTCTGTGAAATTTACATTGCTCTCCATTGCAAAATAATAGAGAGGAAAACAACTGACTACATAAAAGCATAACAGTGACAGTAACAAAAGAAATCAATCTCATCTTATAAATCCTATTTCAAGTTCAAAACTGATGATGATGAATGGGGAAGAAGGGAGAGGAGATGTCAAGATTATTTACATGGTATGAGGAAGTAAAAGTTTTACATTATTATTATTATTATTATTATTATTATTATTATTATTATTATTATTTAATCTTTAGTGAGATTCACAGCCTTTGAGGCTGGTGAATAGCTCAGCAGCTCGAGTCCTAACCAAGGACCTAGGAACTGTTAAAGTATCGTCAGAGGATGTAAGCTGTTCCGAGTAAGGTGGTTTTTTGTAGAGTCAAAATGTTCAAGTCCGGCAAATTTAGAATTTCTAAATAGCGGGGTAGCCCTTTGGGTATTGCTCCAAGGGCTCCAATTACAATTGGGACAACACACGATTTCTTTCAGTTCAGCTTTTGTTTTACCAAACAGCTTCAAATCATCCATGTACATCAAGTACATCAAGAGATTTTCAGTCCTTTCTTTGCAAGTTCGTATCCACAGTTCATCTTCTTCAAAATGATTGTCAGTGGTAGCATTGAGAGTATAAAAAGTAGGGGTGAAAGGGAATCGCCCTGGAAAATGCCTCGTTTAATTTCAACTTCACCCAGTTCTTCTTCATTAGCCATAAGTTTTGTTTTCCAGAGGTTCATTGAAGATTCCATGAATTTTTGTATGTTGCTGCTGATGCCTAATATTTCCAGGTATTTCTTGATCCAGCTATGGGGAACTGAATCAAATGCTTTCTTATGGTCTATCCAAGCCATGAACAGGTTGGTTCGTCTTTTTTTTTTTTTTTTGAGTTCTTTAGGATTAGCTTGTCGATCAGCAATTGATCCTTTGTTCCTCTTGAGTTTTTGCAGCATCCTTTCTGTTCTACAGGAAGCAAGTTAGTTGTTGTTGTTGTTGTTGTTGTTGTTGTTATTATTATTATTATTATTATTATTATTATTATTATTATTATTTAATCTTTAGTGAGATTCATAGCCTTTGAGGCTGGTTAATAGCTCAGCAGCTCGAGTCCTAACCAAGGACCTAGGAACTGTTAAGGTATCGTCGGAGGATGTAAGCTGTTCCGAGTAAGGTGGTTTTTTGTAGAGTCAAAATGTTCAAGTCCGGTAAATTTAGAATTTCTAAATAGCGGGGTAGCCCTTTGGGTATTGCTCCAAGGGCTCCAATTACAATCGGGACAACATAAGATTTCTTCTTCTTCTTCTTCTTCTTCTTATTATTATTATTATTATTATTATTATTATTATTATTATCTCTTTTATTCATTAAACATGAAACTCAGTCAACTGAACATTTAAAAATGTGTCACAAATACGATTGACTGGTGCTAATGGTTGATACGGGTTGCTGCCAAGTATCTTCTTAAAATACATGATGTTCCGAGTAACACAGTTTTTTGCAGTTTCGCTGGTGTTATTGCAAGAAGCTGCAATTTGTTGATGTGTCTTATAAAATTGTTAGACATGGTACCAAGTGCCCTGATGACAATGGGTATCACTGTTACATGTTTCATCCATAGCCATGTAGTTTCGATGGCCAGGTCGCAATATTTTGTGATTTTTTTTTCCAGTTCTTTTTCTTTGACTCTGGTATCTCCTGGTACAGTAATATCAATAAACTGTACACTTCAGCCCTCAAAAACCGTGATATCTGGCATGTTATGTTCCAAATGACAATCTGTTTGTATTCGAAAGTCCCACAAGATCTTCACTGTCTCATTTTTGATAACTTTTTCCACTTTGTGCTCCCATGACTTTTCGGATACAGGTATGTTGTATTTTTTACATAATGACCAGTGAACTAATTTAGCAACTCGATCATGTCTAGCTTTGTAATCGGTTTGCTTGATTTTGCTGCACTCACATATTAAGTGTGAAACAGTTTCAACTTTATTGTTGCGAAGTTGGCAGTTTGGATTGTCAGTGGATTTTTGTATCTTCGCTTTCATGGCATTAATTTGTAGTGCTTGTTCTTGAGCAGCATGTATTAAACCTTCCGTTTCTTTCTTGATGGTATTATTATTATTATTATTATTATTATTATTATTATTATTATTATTATTTACAAATTTCTTTATTTTTTATTAAAATAATTTTTATTCAGCATTTACATCTTTAACATCTTTGTTACATTTTAACAGCTTTGCACTACCAGCATCTTTGATAATATCTATCTTGTCTTTTGACCAACTATATACACATACATTTTATATAATACTTACTAATTCATATTAGTAAGTTATCGTCGGAAGTCTATTATTATTATTATTATTATTATTATTATTATTATTATTATTTACTTTATTCACTAAACCTGAAACTCAGTCAACTGAACATTCAAAAATGCATCACAAATACCATTGACTGGTGCTAATGGTTGATATGGGTTACTGCCAGCCTCCTAGGCATCAACCACGTACCTTCTTAAGATGGACGATGTTCCAAGTAGCGCAGTTTTTTGCAGTTCCACTGGTGTTATTGCAGGAAGCTGCAATTTGTTGATGTATCTTATAAAATTGTTGGACATGGTACCAAGTTCCCCAATGACAGTGGGTATCACTGTTACATGTTTCATCCATAGCTCTGTAGTTTGGATGGCCAGTTATTATTATTATTATTATTATTATTATTATTATTATTATTATTTAATCTTTAGTGAGATTCACAGCCTTTGAGGCTGGTTAATAGCTCAGCAGCTTGAGTCCTAACCAAGGACCTAGGAACTGTTAAGGTATCGTCGGAGGATGTAAGCTGTTCCGAGTAAGGTGGTTTTTTGTAGAGTCAAAATGTTCAAGTCCAGCAAATTTAGAATATTATTATTATTATTATTATTATTATTATTATTATTATTATTATTATTATTATTATTATTATTATTATTATTACTATTACTATTAGTGATTTCTTTTTATTTTAAATATCTTCTCATTTTTTCCCCCTGGAGATTTGGAGTTTCTGATTGAAATCCATATGTTCAGCTGCACCAGAATAAAGCTCTCACTAGAGTTTATTCTAAACATGCTACTTGACACATTTTGGAATTGCCCTCAAAGCCTCTGAAAATTTCCTAACCACCAGTTACGTAATTTACTTTCAGAAGTAGCACAAGATGATGTAGCCCTTTACCCTACATCCATTTTGAATACAATTAGACTTACTTTTTGAATAGTCAAGTACAGAAGAATACAACATAATTTAAAAAAAAAGAAAAAGAAAAAGAAAAAGGCGGGTCACAGGCAAGATGACATTTTAGATTATTTTAATGCCTCCATAGCTTGCAAGCGTAAAGTTTATGGGTTATGTTTGCAGGCTGAAGTATATGGATAATAAATACAAGGGGCACAGGGCATCTGCAGATAATGAATATTTAGCACCCTGAGGTATTTTAGAAATCATCTTGTTGAAGAAAAAATGTTTAGATAAAAGACCAAGAGAGAAATATGATCTGTGGAGAAAAGGAAAAAAAAAACAAAGATTTAATTCAGGGGCTCAGACTGAATGGGGGATAGTGGGGCCTCTCCAGAGGTGGGTTTCTGGAGAATCGGTAGCAGAAAATTTGAGTAGTTCAGAGAACCGGTAGTAAAAATTCTGACTGGCCCCACCCCTATCTATTCTCTGCCTCCCAAATCCCAGCTGATCGGGAAGAAATGGGGATTTTGCCATATCCTTCCCCTGGAGTGGGGTGGGAATGGAGATTTTACAGTATCCGTCCCCTGGAGTGGGAAAGGAATGGAGATTTTACAGTATCCTTCCCCTGCCATGTCCATCAAGCCACACCCACCAATCCATGCCACATCCACAGAACCGATAGTAAAAAAAAATTGAAACCCACCACTGGGCCTCTCCGTCCATTGTTAAAACAATAAGAAAAAGGACTGCATTCAAAGTTTATTTGGAATAGATTTATCTGCCATGTGTAAGTATTAAATTTGTATGCCCAATGAGGACATTATGAAGTCAAAACCAATCCATTTCCTTCTTTCCCTAGGTGTCAGGCACGACGAATCAGGACCATGGGTAAAGTTGAAGTATGAAAGATTTATTCAAGCCTATAGACAAGAATGTGATCAATTAAAATCCAGGACTACTGTGGGAAGCCTCCCTCCCCCCGAAGAATGAAATATTTTGGACAATATTAAAAAAGGCAGAATAATATATTCCCTAAAGGAGAAATGGAGAAACATGTTTTTAGAAGCAGGAAGCAGCCCTCGAGTCTTTCTTAATAGCCCACAGATGATGCCAGCAATTAAGAGATAAAGAGCTTATTGAAAGAGGAAGATGAGTATCTAGATAGCTCTATTCATAAGCAAAGCAAAGACTGCAGGCAGAAATCCATTCAAGACAGGATATTTTGAAACAAAGGCAGAATGGTAGCATTAGAAGCAGCCCCTCACCCAAGATCCAACATAGGATGAAAGTCATTAAGACACAATAGGAATGCCCAACTCCCTTTCAGAACATAAGCCCCTGCTTCTGCACCTTCCCAGAGTAGTCCAAACTTCACCTGGGAGATAAACAATAAGCCAGAGATCAACCAAATTAGCTCAAACAAACTCTTAGGATCTGCATTTCCTCTTTTGCCTATAGAGCCAGCTATTTATTGTTTATTTATTTATTGGTTCGATTTATATGCCGCCCTTTTCCGGAGACACAGGGAGGCTTACAATGTGTTAAGCAATAGCCTTCATACTTTTGTATATACCTGCTTAGTAGGGCTTTCGGCCGCCCCCTTAGAGGTGTTCTTTTTTATACAAAGTCAGCTTATTGCCCCCACAATCCAGGTCCTCATTTTACCTACCTCGGAAGGATGGAAGGCTGAGTCAACCTTGAGCCTGGTGAGATTTGAACTTGCAGTAATTGCAGGCAGCTGGTGTTACTTAACAGTGCTTTAGTCTGCTGCGCCACCAAGCCTCTCAAACTATGACCCCTACATAACCCCTATATGACTCCATAGGAATCTGACAACAGCCAATAGAATATTAGAGGACATGTTCTTGCACAGGAACAGGAAACTCAAACACAAAGCCCAAAGAAGGTATAAAAGCCACCCACTCTCAACTCCATTTTGTCAGCTGCACCAGAACCCTGGTGGTTCTGTTCATCAATATAAATGGACCCTCTTTCAGCCTCCAGTCTCCATTTGGTCTCCAGTGCCTTTCTCCTGGATTGGAACTGAACCAGATGGATATTTCTTCCAACACTACATTGGTGTCAGGTATGGGTCAACAGAATTCAGGAGGGGTTGGACATTGAACGTTTGTGGGAACACAACAATACTAAACTGATGATGTGCTTAACTCCACCCTCAGCTCTGCCTTCCCCTACAGTGTTTCCCAACCTTGGCAATTTTGAAATGTGTGGACATTAGTTCCCAGAATTCCCCAGCCAACATATGCTTTATGTGGCCATCCATAAAGTGGTTCTAAGTAGTTAACTCAATAAAAACGAAAGTCCAAAAACTAATTGTAAAACTGAAAACATATTAAAAGCTAAGAGAATAAATGGCCACAGAGTCAAACAACCAGTCAAACAACAAAATCATACAATTCAGAAGCTCCACCACTTCCTGATTTATTTCTCTGTTGGAGGAAAATGGCAGGTTTTGCTTTGCTGAAAGGCAGCAAGACTGGGATTAATCTAATCTCAGGAGGAATTCTTGAATTATTCTTTTATTTTGCTGTAACAGATCTTCTACTTGTTTTGAATAAATTTGGTATCTTCTAGACATTTTAGATTACAGCTTCCATAATCCATGCTGCCTAGGGAAATTCTGCCTAAAACATTTAGAAGGCATCATTGTCGTTATTTCTTGTAACGAAAAAAAAATGTAACTGAGAAATTCTCTTATTCATCTAATGTGTTCTCTTGAGAAATATTCTGTAACTTGGATAAGATTTTTTTGTTATTAAGGATTTGCTAAGATATTTCAGTGTTATGAGGCATATTATAATGCATGTTATAATGCAATGCATGGAAATTAAAACTTTTAATTTGAATAAAAATGCCTTCAATATTGCTTTAAAATGTTGAGCAATTTCATTCATTTTCTATGAAATGTTCATTATGAATTAACAAATCTGCTATTGCCTAAAATAGCACAGGGCTCTCTTTCAAGACACTTAATTTTGGAAGTTTCATTCTTTAAAAAAATTAATACACAATAAGATGGCAGACAGATAGAAACTTTATTTTGCTCATTTACAAATAAAAATAGTAAAACAGATAAAGGAAAGCTACCCCTAATATCCATGACTACAGACAACCGTTTGTGGACAAAGTCTATAAAATAATGTAGCAAAATTTTGATATTTTAGAGAATATCTAATAAATAATGCAATAAAAATTATTAAAATGGTGGGGGAACTTAGATAGAAAGGGAGTAATGGTACTAAATGTCTCTGTAAAACTGGAAATAGAAAAGAACATGGGCTGTGGTTCTTATAGCACCTGTAACAGTGGTGGGTTGCCCCTGGTTTGGACCGATTCGCAAGAACAGATACTAAAACCAATGGGAGGCCCCGCCCACCATCCCAGATGTCATCATCAGCAATCTGCACATACTCAGAAGGTTCTTTGCGATCCTGTTGTGAACCGGTAGTAAAACCAACAGGAGGCCCCGCCCACCACCCCAGATGTCGTCATCAGCGATCTGCGCATGCGGAGAAGCTTCTTTGCGATCCCGTTGCGAACCGGTAGCAAAGGTAAGTAGAACCCACCCCTGACCTGTAGGCAGGGATGCTATTGAGCAGATTCTGACAGGTTCTGGAGAACTGGTAGCACAAATTTTGAGTAGTTCGAAGAACCGGCAAATACCATCTCTGGCTGGCCCTAGAGTGGGGTGGGAATGGAGATTTTGCAGTATCCTTCCCCCAGGAGTTGGGAGGGAATGAGGATTTTGCAGTTTCCTTCCCCAGTGGGGGGGAAATAGAGATTTTGCAGTATCCTTCCCCTGCCACGCCCACCAAGCCACGCCCACAGAACCAATAGTAAAAAAATAATAATTCCACCACTGTCTGTAGAGGAAGGTGGAACAAAACCTGGGGGCAGAGTTAAAAGAGGAATCAGCTTAGAAACCCTATATAGCTACAAGCAAACTAAGTCCAAACGCCTTTAAATTCCATTGATCCATATTTAACTCCATGCAGGTGTTAGTTAACTAAATTCTTGTGCATACACATTATTAGCAATAAATCAACTTAATTGGACCTTCACATGTAGACCTGATCTTTCACACCTGAAAGTATCTGTCTCACAAGGGCAATGCTGATTTTCATTAGGGGTTTTCTTCTCATCTATTTCCTTCCAAAACAGCTATAGGGAGACTATTAAATTGAGCTGAAGATTATGCTCTCCTGAATTTGTTTCTGACCTGTAGTACAATTCTCACTTTGATTCGCAAAAACAGAGAAGCTGTTACATGGGCAGTCCATGGAGCAGTTTAACAACTTTAAATAATTAGAGATAATTTTTTTCAAACTTCAGAAAAAATGCCCACCTGGATTATCTGTCTCCTAATGCACAGAGATCTACATCAGCTATTCAAAAGTTGTTGTTGTTTTTTTAAAATAGAGGAGAAGCGTTTATCCCTGTTGCAATTAAGTTGTTTGCAGCTAAAGCCCAAGTACAACTGCTATACAGGACTCAATTAGGACCATATAACAGCATGATTCCCTTAGAAAGAATTCAAACAAAAATTTTGAGAAGCATCTTTCAGGTTACCTGCTGTCTCCCAATGCAATACTTACCCTGTTTCCCCTAAAATAAGACATCCCCTGATAATAAGCCCAATTGGGCTTTTGAGCGCATGTGCTAAAACAAGCCCCCCCCAAGGGTGAAATGTAAAATTTGTTACTATCGGTTCTGTGGGCGTGGCTTGGTGGGGGGGGTAATGTGACTGGGTGGCCATGGCCAACTTTTTTTTTTTTAACTTTTCAAAGCATTTTTCTAATGCTTTGAAAAGCCTCTGACGATCAGGCCACTCAGCTGGGATTGTCAGAGAGGCTTTTTAAAAAATATCTCTCTGCCGATCAGGCAACTCAACTTGGAAAGAGACTTTTCAAAGCATTTTTTTTACCACCTCTTCGACCAAGAGGCTTTGAAAAGCCTCTGACGATCCCAGCTGAGCCGCACGATCATCAGAGGCTTTTTTTTTTTTACTTTTAAAAGCATTTTTTCATCAGAAGAGGTTGTAGAAAAAATGCTTTTAAAAGTTAAAAAAAAAAGCCTCTGATGATCGTACAGCTCAACTGGGCATCGTGGGGGGAGGGGCGCAAGGATTTTTGCTACTGGTTCTCCGAACCACCCATCGCCATCGCTACCAGATCGGGCGATCCGGTCTGAACCGGGAGCATTTCACCCCTGCCCCCCCAAAAAAATAAGCCCTCCCCAAAAATATTGAAGCGCATGCGCAGCCGGTCCCTGACATTTTCTCTGGTTAGGGTTAGGGAGACAGAACTGGAAATCAGATAAGAGGGCAAGAGGAGCCCCGACTTGCTCCACGTGCCCAAAATAATAAGACCTTCCCAAAAATAAGGCCAAGTGCTTATTTTGAGGTTCAAAAAAATATAAGACAGGAAGCAGGAGTTACTAAATATGAATCCAATCTCTGGATAAGGATCTTTACCTACTTGAACTACACCACAATCCTGGTGGACTGACCCATCTAATATTAGCAGATAACTTCAAATTGTCTTGGGAAATAGCTATAGGAAATAGTGGCAGGACAAGGTGCCAGGCACAGAAGTCCTCTCCAGAGCAGGTCTGCCATCAGTTCACATCCTGCTGATGAAAGCCCAGATACACTGGGCAGGCCATGTTGCAAGGATGCCAGACCACTGCATCCCCAAATAGCTCCTCTATGGTGAGCTGTCTCAAGGAAAGTGATCACACGGGGTACAAAGGAAATGATACAAAGACATGCTGAAAGCCTCTCTCAAGTCCCTGGATATTGACACTATCTCCTGGGAAACCCTCACACAAAATCAATCGACATGGCGCACGTTGATCCACCAAGGCTGCCAGACATTTGGAGACAGAAGGACAACCATAGCACAAGAGAAGTGAGCACTCCGTAAAGCCAGAGCTGCAAATGCTGCAATAGTGGTGGCCACACATGTCTTCCCCACATGTGGAAGAACATTCCGTGCCCCTATAGGCCTTACCAGCCACCTGCGGACACTGTGGACAGCCCACAACCCGTTAGATGTCAAGGTCCTCCTCGAAAATGATGGACGAACTTCATCAAGTGTCTTTACCTACTAAATCTACACCACAATCCTGGTAAACTAACCCATCTAATATTATCAGATAACTTCAAATTATCTTGGGAAATTGCTATCCAAAAGAAAGTGAGCTAGTATGACTTTTTCAGTGATGCCACCTTAACCCTAGATTAGATCAAGCTAAACCAGATCTTGAAAGCCAAACAGAATCATCTGGATATTTTTTAAGATGGATGGATTGGAAGATCTTTTGTTTTGTTTTGTTTATTTATTTGTTAGTGTTTTCCATATTGAACTAAAAAGACTATTTCCCATAGGTTAACCATTTGCTTTAGCTTTCTATTCCTAAAACATTATTCTTAGGAAAGCCAATTTGATGTAGCAGTTCCAGAAAGTTCTAGTCCCACCTTAGCACAAAACCAGCTGAATAACTTTGGGTCTGCCCCCTTTCTTAGTCCTAGAAAGAAATGATTGATGGAAACTAATCAAGAAGAGAAGCAACCTGGAACTAAGGAGACTATTTCCTAATAGTGAGAACAATTAACCAATGGAACAGCTTGCCTTTAGAAGTTGTGAATGCTCCAATACTGGAAGCTTTTAAGAAGAGCCTGGACAGCCATTTGTTGAGAATGGCATGGGGTCTCCTGCTTGAGCAGGGGATTGGACTAGAAGACCTCCAAGGTCCCTTCCAACTCTGTTATTCTGTTAAGCAGGCAATGGTAAACACCAGGAAAATGGGTCATTTAGTGACCATTCAAAGTTACTATGGCACTGAACAAAGTGACGTATGACCTTTCTCACACTTATGACTGTTGCAGTAAATATGAGTCAGATGCTTAGCAACTGACTCATATTTATGACAGTTGCACTATCCCGGAGTCATGTAATCCACCTTTTGCAAACTTCTGGCAAGTCAAGTCAATGGAGAAACCAGATTCATTTAACCACCATGTTACTATTGTAGGAAGTTAGCACCCACCCCTTTCTTGGAAGAATGAAATATTTTAGGAAATATTAAAAAGGCAGAATATTATGTTTCCCTGGATGAGAAATGGAGAAGCATGTTTTAAAGACGAAGCAGCTCTCACCTTCTTGCCTGCCCCCCTCAATGGGCCAGAGGCAGAAATTCAATTCCCTCCCATCTTTGTCAATGGACCATCATCTGTAACACAATAAGACCCATCTAGCAACAGAAACTCACCACATGGCACCTGGGAAGATTATATCAACCAGCAAGGCTAGCTAAGACCCCCACACCCTGGGAGTATGATAACCAATCAGGATACTCTTTCGGGGCCCCAGGAAGTTCAAAGCCAGAGAGGGCATAAAACCTGGGGACTCGCAGCATCTCGGCCCTTTTCTGCTCAGGAACTCAAACCATGTGATCCTGTCCATCATTAAACCATCTTTCCAAACAGTCTCCATGTTTCCAGTGTCTTTTTCCCCACTTGGAGCTGAACCCAGAAGGATATTTCTTCCTACATTAGTTCAACAGTTGTAGTGATTCACTTAACTGTGACAAGAAGGGTCATAAAATGGGGCAAAACTCACTTAGCAAACATTCCTCATTTAAGGCATCAGAAACTGGAAGTTATACTAATATCTCTCAATGCTTCAGAGAATCTGTGAAAAGATCATACCAGTACCAGAATTTAGATTGTTTTAAGAAACATCCATGTGAGCATAATCTTTCTACCATTTTGGGATCATCTGCAATCCTATTAGATCATGCTGGAGTCAGCATGTTCCCTTTTGCTCTGAGATGACAAGATAAATTGAGCCATCTGCTGCCTTTTATTGGAATGGTACAAAAGGTGAACAGAAAAATGTCAGAATATCTGACCTCTATGTTCTTCTTTTGTATTTGTTAAATACAGTTCTGTATGTAATACATTGAATTGTTGACATTTTGACACATTAATATTGGACATGATAATATTCTAGGACCTATAAAAGGCATGGAAAATGTGTTTAACATTCAGTGGTTGAGAGAGAATAAATGTAAAATGCATATTTATGTATGCATTGAAATGCAAATGAAAACTTTTCACAGATTCACAGAAACGGAACGGTGAGAATTTGTGAAAATGATATGGAAATAGGCTAATTTGTCCATTCCTAGTTATTACCATAATTGTGCCAGATATATAGGAAACGCTTCATTGTCACAGACAAAAGTCAACTCGATGCACTAAATATAAATTGCCGACTAAATATATTCGGCTAGGTAGCATCACTTAGGCTGTTTTTCAACCTTGACAACTTTAAGATAGTTGAATTTCAAGTCCCAGAATTCCTCAGCCAGCAAACTGGCTGGGGAATTCTGGGAATTGAAGTCCACATATCTTAAACTTGCCAAACTTGAGAAAGAATGACCTAGACAAATTTGTCTGATCATCGAAAACTAGGTGAGGTCAGGCCTGATTTGTATTTGGATGAGAAATCAATCCTGAATATCAGATATAATGGAAAAAATATCGAAGAGAGTAACAGTGGCAAACCATTTTCATGCTGTTGCCGAGAAAACCTATGTGGCCAAATTTGTTTAGACAGAAGCACATACCAAATAAAAAATGCTACTTGTAGATAGTCCACAACTTACAACCATTCATTTAGTAAGCATTCAAAGTTACAATGGCCCTGGAAAAAGTGACTTATGACCGTTTTTCACACTTACGACCATTGCAACATCCCCATTGGTCATGTGATCAAAATTCAGACTCTTGGCCACAGGCTCACGTTTATGACGGTTGCAATGTTCATGTGCTCACCTTTTGTGATCTTCTGATGAACAAAATCAATGCGGGAAGCCAGATTCGCTTAACAACCACGTTACTAAATTAACAGCTAAGTAGTTATTCACTTAACAACTGTGGCAAGAAAATTTGTAAAGTGGGGCAAAACTCCCTTAACAACTGCCTTGCTTAACAATATAAATTTTGGGTTTAGTTGTAGTCAAAAGTGGATGACTACCTGTACTAATTGAAGCCACCCAGGAATCAAAATTGACTAAAGAAGACCTTATTTAATATTCAAGGCAGAGAAGCACAGATGAATGGGTCCTGACACATTGGCAGAAATGTACTTTGTTATAACGTGAAATCAATTCACATGTTAAAACACATGATTTCCTTGACTATAATAACTCGGTAAGTGTAATATTCTCATGAAAATGTAGATTTCTGTACATTTGTATTTGTATTTTTCAATCAGCCTGGACTGCTGATGACTGCCTGAATAAATCCCAGCAGTCCACTTGACAAGGTCTTTCAGAAGTGGCTTGCCATTGCCTCCTTCCTGGGGCTGAAAAAGAGAGTCTGGCCCAAGGGGTAGGCTTCATCCTAAAGTGGGACTTATTCAAATAATTCAAATAATTTAACAACCGTTCACCCAGGGTCAGGTTGGGTGTCGTGGGAGGCATGGTCCATCCCTGTCCTCCAGCTCTGCTGAACATGTGGGACAACCCTGCGATGGCCAACCTGACCCTGGGTGAACCAGTTGTTAAATTACACACACACACACCCCACTATCAAAGTGGATCCTGGGCACTGTGCGGTGCTGCAATGGAGAAAACAACTGAGTGGCCAGCACGAGGGAAGGAGGAGGAGCAGGGAGAAGAAACAGGGAAAGTGGCCTCCTCTTTCCCTCACACCAGCCACTCCATTGCCCATTTCTCCATTGTAGCACAGCGCCCAGGATCCACTTTGATAGTGAGGGGGGGGGATAATTTAACAACCGGGTTTGCCCAAACCGGTACAAAATGGCTGAATCCCACCACTGGACTAGACTCAGGGATGGGCTGCTGGGTGTTCAGAAGGGTTCGAGAGAACCTCAAGCTAAGATTCTGTGCAGTTCGGAGAACCCCCAAATCCCATTCCTGGCTGGCCCCTCCCACCCTGCCCCACCCTTTCCAGGAGTCCCCACGCGGACCGTTTTGGATACAGGTAAGTGCAGGAGGTAAGTGGAGGGCGAAAAATGGGCCTACCAGAAGTTCGAGAAGGCCAGAAACACAGAGGGCCTCCGGAGCCTGGGAAGGCTGTTTTCACCCTCCCCAAGGCTCAAGGAAAGCCTCCGGAGCCCAGGGAGGGCAAAAACGCCCTCCCCCTCTCCCACTGTGGTGCAGGAGGCTGACTAGGCCACACCCACCATGGCCATGCCCACCCAGCAACCGGGCAGAGAACCCCTTGCTAAAATTTTTAAAGCCCACCCTTGACTAAACTTCATGATCTCTCGGTTTCTAGCCTGATCCCTTAATCACTACACCGAAGTGGCTCTCTTCTGTTTATTTATTAAACATATTTAGGTGGCCATCCAATTCACACACAGTGATTCTGGATGGCTTACAGCATTAAAATCCTACATAATAAAAGACCTCTATCCCCCTCATACCCCATGTCAATCTCGGGTCTCCAGGCTCACTGGAGACAGAACCATGTCTTCAGGGCCTTCCAGAAAAATATCAAAGTGAGGGCAATCTTATCTCTGGGAGAATGATGTTCTTAGCTGATAGATGGCTCCCATAATGTACCTTGCCATCTCACTCTAATGTGCCAGGCAGATGTAACTGGAGAAAATGGTATAGCAGTGGTGGGTTTCAAAATTTTTTACTACTGGTTCTGTGGGCGTGGCTTGGTGGCGTGGCAGGGGAAGGATACTGTAAAATCTCCATTCCCACTCCACTCCAGGGAAGGATACTGCAAAATCTCCATTTCCTCCTGATCAGCTGAGACTCAGGAGGCAGAGAATAGATGGGGGTGGGGCCAGTCAGAATTTTTACTACCGGTTCTCCGAACTACTCAAAATTTCCACTACCGGTTCTCCAGAACTGGTCAGAACTTGCTGAAATTCACCTCTGTGGTATAGATTTCACTTATAGGGATTTTAGCACAAAACATGTGATAAATACGTAATATGATAATATGATAACAATGTACGTTCATGGGTTGAGGAAAGAAACAAAGAGGGCAATTTAGATTTAAACAAAGTGGGTCTATTATCAGTGCTGTCTCTTTTTGAGCATTCACGATAAAATGATTTTAAAAAAAGTCCAATAGATGTACATTCTAAATTCTGGCAAGATGATCCTATTTTATGATCAGAGCTTTTCTAAAAACAGAAATTCTTTTGTTGAGGATTCTCAGCCTCCTCTCTAACAGAGTTTTACTATAGTTTTTTCCCCCCTTTTGTTTAAACAAAAGCCTACTTTCAACCGGATGTTTTTGTTTTTGCTTTAACAATATTGAATTTCTGAGTTGGCTATAATTGTTGGGGTTTAATCTAGATTACCTATATAATACCTTTTCCAATTCTTAAATTCTATTATCGTTAGCCACTAAAAAAGAACAAGACATCATTTTCTTATATTGTAACAGTAATTTAATATCATCTGAATCTCTTTCAAAAAGTTACACAAAATAGACATGAAGGAAAGAAAGATGCAAGCAGGTATGAGCTTGCCAGCTTCTAGTATTCCAATTATTTTTTGTCAACCAGTGTGGATGTGGGTGTATTTACATACTGACATACAATCCTAAAAACAGAATGAGCACTAGCTCTAGATAAATATTCTGGTGAGACACCAGGAAAAAAATAGACTACAAGGAAAGCAAATATCTAAAAATGATGAATTGTCTAACAACACCAGTTTAGCATTAGTTGAAATGAAGCTGTTTCTAACACTGAATCATTCTGATCAGCCAAAAGCAGCTACTTCACTAAAAGTTGCAATGGATGTTACTTTAGTGCAGGGGTGTCAAACTCACCTTGTCACAGCGGCGTCACATAACGTATCGGGACTTTTTTCCCCCTTTGCTAAACCAGGCGTGGGCGTGGCCAGCACGTGACGCATCCAGCCCACAGGCCAGGAGTTTAACAGCTCGATAAATACCCTGATAAGCCAAAAGGTCCCCCGGGGGGTGGGTTAGAGAGGTGGTTAGGAGTATGATTAACACCCTGTATTATTCTCTTTTTAGGACACATGTCTTTTCTGAGGGTGTGGGGGCAGCCTGTCAGACCTGGAAGCCATCTTTTACCTTTGAGCCTTCAGGCCTACCACTTATTCTACTGTGGGAAAATGGAAGGGGGGATTGTATGGAGTGATGATGGTATTTAATTTAATTTAATTTAATTAATTAAATTTATATGCTGCCTCTCTCCGAAGACTCAGGGCAGCTCACAATACATTTTAAAAATCATTATAAAAAGACATTGAAAAATTAAAAAAACATTAAAAACATTAAAAACTCATTCACCCATTCATGGCCGGATGTCACCAGATCACAAGAGCAAGATCAATGGCCCCAGGCCTGCCGGAAAAGCCAAGTCTTCACTGCTTTTCAGAAGGCCAATAGGGTGGGGATGGTCCGGACCTCAGGAGGTAACTGGTTCCAGAGAGCTGGGGCAGCCACAAAGAAGGCTCTCCCCCATGGGCCTGCCAGCCGACATTGTTTAGCTGACGGGACCCAGAGGAGACCAACTCTGTGGGATCTTACTGGTCGCTGGGAGCTATGCAGCAGAAGGCAGTCTCAAAGAGAAGGCAGTATGTAGTCAAAATAACATTCTTTCTAGAAAATCAAGGCCGTTGTGCCCTGCAGCTGTGCTGAGAAGAATGAGGAGGTATCTTCTGTTCCAGAGGGTACCTGATTGGTTCGTATGATGGAAATGTGGGTGAAGGGCAAGGACTTGAACTCTCTTTTGGGTAAGGAAAACCCGGAAGCTTTCAGATTTGGATTTTCCCAGATGACATCTCTAATAAAAATTAGCTTTGAGGCAACTCAAGCCTCGGAGTTTGATTTCGTTGGAGGTGTTACTTGGAACCCTGACACTTATTTTATCATTTATAATGTGGTTGGATATGCTTTCAGTTTTGCGGTGGGGAGGGAGCAGAGAAAACATGTAGGAGGAAAGTCACCAGAAGAAACACTGGGGGACAAGGTTCTAATCTTCTACCTCACACACCTTAACTACACTATGCCAAACTTGCTCTTCCTGTTAAGATTAGGAATTAAAAAAAAAAAACCCGTCATGGATTACTATTGTTACAGGTACTCCTCAATTTACAACCATTTGTTTAGTGACCATCTGAAGCTACAACAACAAGAGCCTTGATAGTACAGTGGTCTACGCACCCTGTTATTAACACAGCTGCCTGCAATTTCTGCTGGTTCGAATCTCTCCAAGGCTCAAGGTTGACTCAGCCTTCCATCCTTTCTAAGGTAGGTGAAATAAGGACCCAGTTTGTGGGGGCAATAAGCTGACTTTGTATAAAATATACAAAAGTATGAAGGCTATTGCTTAACGCATTGTAAGCCGCCCTGAGTCTCCGGAGAAGGGCGGCATATAAATCAAATTTAAAAAAAAAAAAACACTGAAAAAAGTGACTTACAACCAGTCCTCCCACTTATGACCATTGCAGCATCCTCAAGGCCACATGATCAATATTCGGTTGCTTGACCATTGGCATGCATTTATGACAGTTATAATGTCCCAGGATCATGTGATCACTATTTGTGATCTTCCCAGATGAGTTTCAACAA
Organism: Arizona elegans; assembly: GCA_022577455.1. Taxonomy (NCBI): domain Eukaryota; kingdom Metazoa; phylum Chordata; class Lepidosauria; order Squamata; family Colubridae; genus Arizona; species Arizona elegans. Next base: position 189,997,574 of record JAKOOJ010000002.1, on the reverse strand, counting down.
GTAAAATCAATAGTGGAAGCCAAACTTGCTGAGCAACCACATGATTTGCTTAAGTGCAATGATTCACTTATCAAATATGGAAAAAAAAAAGGTCGTAAAATTGGGCCTGACACCATTTGTGGGATTCAAAAATTTTTACTACTAGTTCTGTGGGTGTGGCTTGGTGGTGTGGCTTGGTGGGCATGGCAGGGGAAGGATACTGTAAAAGATACTGTTTACGTTCTGACCTAAGCTTAGTACACATGATTATTTACCATAATGTCCTACCTGTTAATGAGTACTTTAACTTCAACTGTAATAACACAAGGGCTATCAACAAATTTAAACCCAATGTAATTCGCTGTAATCTTGGTTGTAGGAAATATGACTTCTGCAATAGAGTAGTAAATGTCTGAAATACCCTACCTGATCTTGTTGTTGGTCTCTCTAATCCCCATACCTTTTACCTTAAATTGTCTACCGTGAGCCTTTCATGTTTCTTAAGAGGTCCCTAAGGGGGCATGCATAAACGCCCCAAATATGCTTACCATCCCTGTCCTACTGTCCCCATTTATATGTACTCATTTTATGTGTTTATGCTATGTTTTGCTTATTTATATCCTTTTATTTGTGCCAAGTTTTTTTCATGTGTCCATGTCTATACTATTACTTGTTTCCTTGTACTTGTTGACAAATAAAATAATAATAATAATAATAATCATCATCATCATCATCATCATCATCATCATCATCATCATCATCATCCCATTTCCTCCCAATCAGCTGGGACTCAGGAGGCAGAGAATAGATGGGGGCGGGGCCAGTCAGAGGTGGTATTTACCGGTTCTCCAAACTACTCAAAATTTCCGCTACCGGTTCTCCAGAACCTGCTGAATACCACCTCTGCCTGATACGTTTAACAACCGCCTTCCTTAGCAACAGAAATTCTGGTCCCAATTGTAGTCGTAAGGTCAAGGACTACCTGTATAAATTCATGAGATCTACAGAAATAAAATGCATTTTAGCTTTCATTTAGGGTCCAACTGGCATCCATCTGGATCTCAAATCCAAAGAGCTGCTTCTGAACATAGGGTTCTAAAAGATTTATTTACCGAACAATACAAAGAACTCATATAGGGGCAATTTAAAAGGCAGGAAATTTTATTGAACTAAGAATGATATCCAGGAAAGCTATGTTTTAAAAATGCTTTTTCCGGGTAATTTGTATGAATCACATTAGGGAAAGTTGCACACCAAACGTCCATTTCTTTGGCAAAATTGCCAACCAAACCATGTGGATATTTGATAAAAACAAATGGATGTACAATGTGGATGTTTTTCCTTCTCTTGCAACAAACAAAATACAATGGACCAGAATATTGATGTACTAATGTATCTAGAAAAGCAGGTCAGGTTGTTTATTTTTTTTACTCCCAGCCTTGTTCATAATGCCAACTACTTTCCTTTACCAGGTAAGATTATTTCATCTCTGGGCAACTTTATGTTGTAAATTTCCCTAGTAGTCTTCTAGCTGTTTGGCCCCTAGGAAGAGTTAGAGATTACAAAAAACAGTTCAAGAAGATTTGAGTTCATCCTGATTACTGGATGTATATATCAGTGGTGGGTTGCTACCGGTTCTTCCCAAATTGGACGAACTGGTAGCGGTGGCGGGAGGCTCCGCCCACCCACCCAAATGCTTCTGTGCATGCGCAGAAACTTTTGCACATGCACAGAAGCGTTGCATGTGTGTGTGCACGAGCAAACCAGTAGCAAACTAAATTGAAACCCACTACAAATTTATATTTCGCTGATAAAGAAATAAAGGGAGACTAGTATAGATCTATTTCAAGCTATTTAGCTCTCATCAGCTAGCCATACCCTTACTTGGATTCAAACTTGGGCTGCCTGCATGCTAGGCAGTTGTATTAACCTCTGAGCCACAAGTTCTCCTCCCTTCATCAGCTTGAGCCAGGGGAGAGATTAAGTGTTTTTCTATCGAGACACCTGGTCTACCCCAGCATGTGGGAGGGAGTGTACTGCATCCCTTTCGCCTTTCAGCTCCAATCCAGGAGCCCTCAAACAGTCGCATTCACAACAAACTATTATATATATATATAAAGGTAAAGGAATCTGTGTGGATTTTACTCCATTAGTTGTTGCCAACTGTAGGGGTGGTACTCATTTCCATTTCAAAGCCATTGAGCCAGTGCTGTTTAAAGACATTTCCACAGTCATGTGACCAGCATGAAGTGACAGAGTGCTGTTACCTTCCCACCAAAGTGGTACTTATTTATCTACTCACATTTGCAGGCCTTCAAACTGTTAGGTTGGCAGGGGCTGAGGTGAGGAGAGGAACTCACCCCATTGTGTGGTGCTTGGGTCTCAGACTTGGGCTGCCAGCTTTCCAGCTGACAAGCCCAGTATCTTAACCACTGAGCCACCACACCACCCCGATTGCTGGATATAATTGTAGAATTATTTTTCCTATGTGTACATATGTCCCCTCCTTCTTTTTTTTTCTTTCAAACAGTCACTTTCTATTGTCTCCTCCCCCCATAAACATATTAATATTATTAATGAATATTATTTCATACTCCATGCAATAGGCAAGTTGAAATAAATCAACTCCTTACTTTTCTGATATTTCTTCTGTATTATTTATCCATATTTTCAGGTTTAGATAAGGTGACCAGAAGTCCCGCTTTTGGCGGGACAGTCCCGCTTTTGAGCAATTTGTCCCGCGTCCCACGGCGTTTTAAAAAAGTCCCGATTTTTCATTCTGCCTCCTGGTTCCCGGCTGCCTCCTGAATCCCCGCTGATGGCTAGAGGGAAAAAACCTGTTTAAACTCTTGCCGCGGGGCTTCAAAGGGCCGCCCTACGTTAATTAGCTCGGCTTCCCCCTCTCAGCTGATTTGCACAGGGCTCTGCTCTTGCTAAATTGCTCAGTTTTTTTTTCCTCTTTGTGCAAACCAAGCTCAAAACGAAACTGAAAGTAAAACAGGCTGTTGGCTTTGCGGTTTGCTTGCAACGTTGGAAAATTAGGCAGCAGATTTATTTTCCTTTTCCTCACCAAAAAAGGTAAGTGCAAACAATGGAAAATTATTTAGGGCAAAAGAGGAGAGTTCAAGATTTTAAAACACAAAAGAAAAAAAAGCTCTTTTTAACTAGGGAATTGTAATAATTGAGATATTATTAATTGTATACTGTGTTGAAAGCAGAAATGGTTAAGTTGTGGTTTGGAGGAATATATGGGGGAAATTATTTGGTTTATTATTATTGGTAAGTATAATTAATTGATTTGTAAGAAATTGGATTGCATGGAAATAATTGGAATATTCATGTTCATATTGATTAATATACAAAAAAGATAGTTATATAACTAATTGATTTATATTAAAATGTTGAATTTGTATTAAACAACTGTATTACATAATTACATAATTAACCAATGTGAGGATGGATATAAAAATAGATGACAATGGGAAGGGGTATAAAATAGAATAGAAGGGAAAAATTGAATTTGATTAAGATTAGAGATGAGGATGAAGGGTAAAATTGTTTTTTTAAAAAAATAGATGAGGAATAAATATGGCAAAAAGGAAATATAGAAATTGTAAATTTAATTGAAATGACTAAACACTGTTTAAATTTGTGAACCAGCCAAATATTCTGTTCAAAGAAAATACATTGTATGTATGTGTGTTTCTAATTATTGCTATTTATTCATATTTGTTCTCTTTTATTCTTTAAAGTTTAACAATTCATTCTTTATCTTAATATCTTTATATTTGTTTGGGGTTGGCTTTCTTCCCTTTCATCTTTTTTATTGTACAGCAATCTTTCTCCTCAAACCTACCACCTCTCTTTTCTTTCCTTCTTACCTTCTCTTCCCCCTCTCTTCTTCTCCTCCCTACTTCCTCTTCCTTTCTCCTTCTCCTCCTCCCTTCCTCCCTCTCTTAACCGTCACTCCTACTCTAATTTCCCTTCCCTTCCTTCATCCCTCTCTATTACTGTATCCTTTTATGCATATGGACTACTCAGAGGGCTGAAAAAGTTATTTTTGACTGGTCCTCGCACTTTTGACCAGTCCTCGAACTTACGACTGTCCTCACATTTTACATTTTTGCCCTATCTTGTCATCATGGTGAAGAGAAGCAGTTGTGAAATGAGTGACATGGTTGTTAAGAATGCTGCACGGGCATAAATGTGAGAATGGTCATAAGTGTGAGGACCAGTCAAAAGTGTGAGGACCTGTCAGAAATGACTTTTTTCAGCCCTCTGGTTAGTCCTTTTGTGCATATGGACTACTCAGAGGGCTGAAAAAGTTATTTTTGACTGGTCCTCGCACTTTTGACCAGTCCTCGAACTTACGACTGTCCTCACATTTTACGTTTTTTGCCCTATCTTGTCATCATGGTGAAGAGAAGCGGTTGTGAAATGAGTGACATGGTTGTTAAGAATGCTGCACGGGCATAAATGTGAGGATGGTCATAAGCGTGAGGACCAGTCAAAAGTGTGAGGACCTGTCAGAAATGACTTTTCAGCCCTCTGAGTAGTCCCTATACACACAGTCATGGCCACCCGGTCACATGACCAGCTAGCCACGCCCACCCAGTCACATGACCAGCTAGCCACGCCCACAAAATAAGCCACGCCCACAATGTCCCTCTTTACCAATGTTAAAATCTGGTCACCTTAGGTTTAGAGAGAGAAATCAAATCATGTGGAAATGATCTGAGACGTTGTTTATTAACTTTTATCTTTACCTGTTTCACCTTTACCTGTTTTTTCCCCCCATTTCTCATTAGGCATACATTCTTCTCCCAGATACAGATCTTTTAAACTGAAGTTCTTTTCCATTCCTAATACTGAAAAACCAATAATTTGAGAAGCAGTTCAGCAACTTAGTGGGAATGCACTTTTTCAGTGCACCTTCTGTTTAAAGCTCAGAACACAGGAGCATATTATTTGATCTTGTGAGCACATGTTTTATTTAATCGTTGCCATTCTGTAGGTTTTTATGGGGCAGATCTGACAAGAATGCTTTATCATTTCCCCATGCTGCATTGCTTTATTCTAAATTAGCTTCTTACCAGACAAGGGATATGAATACATAGATATTGCTGGTACAGAGACAAGTCTAATTTTAATTAAAATATTGGCAGCTTGCTAGTCTGTGTATGTGAACTATATCTTCTTCAAGTGAAATTCATATATCCCTAATTAATTATTGCTTATCCTTCTTGTTTATACCAGGTGATTTCCAAATCATCACCAAGAAAACCACAAATCAGGTTAAAAGTGCAGCATACAAGTGCATATTGAAAGCGGAAACAAAAAAGAATATGTGAAATGCTCAGACATGACACTTATGTTAATAAAAGGAGGAGTTCCTCACAGGTGAAGGATAAATTTTCTCTGTTTGAACATAGTAAGTCAATAATCAACAAATGTGTGCATTACAGAAGGAAGGAAAAGTTATATTCAGGGCAACAAGCTCCATCTTTTCTTTGTTCCCATTGGTCAGTGTGTCTGTCAAAGAGTTCACACATGCCAATTCCTAATATTAAAGTCCAAATGTCACCATAAAGTTTTGTGTCTGGTTCAACCAATATCCCTGAATTGTCAAGGATATCCAGCCAAGGAATTCTGTATGCAGCTGAAGGAAGGAGATTTTCATTTTGTATTTGTTCTATAGCCCATCTTTATTGTTTTTTTATAAATAACTTAAAGCGACAATTACGCACAATACTCCTTCTTCCTCCCATCTCCCCCATAACAGCATCCTGTGAGGTGGTTGGGGCTAAGAGAAAATGATTGGCGCAAAAGTCACCCAGCCAGTTGTCATGACTAAGGAGGGACTAGAACTCGCAATCTCCTGTTGATTGGCCCAAAGTTACCCAGCCAGCTTTCATGCCTAAAATTGGGACTAAAAATTCACAGTCTCCAGGTTTCTAACCTGGTGCCTTAAAGTGCTTGAAATGAAACTGGATCTCATTCCTAACTAATTGTGCTCATTGTACAGCAATGTATACTCTCATTCTGCCATTTAAAAAAATTGGTTAAATCAACTTAACTTAGGAGCCAATACCATCTTTCCCTGAAAATAAGACCAACTCCGAAAATAAGACCTACCCTAAAAATAAGCCCTCCCCCAAAAATAACTCTCCCCAAAAATATTTAAACGCATGCACAGCCGGTCTCCGCCATTTCCTCTGATTAGGGTTAGGGAGACAGAGCTGGAAATCAGGTAAGACGGCAAGAGGAGCCCCATCTTGCTTCATGTGCCCCAAAATAATAAGACCTCCCCAAAAATAAGGCCAAGTGCTTATTTCAAGGTTCAAAAAAATATAAGACAGGGTCTTTATAACAGAATTGGAAGGGATCTTGGAGGTCATCTAGTCCAACCCCCTGCTCACACAGGAGACTTATACTAGGGATTCGAACCGCTGAACTGCCAACCTTTCTGACTGGCAAGCTCAGCGTTTTAGCCACTGAGCCACCTAGCCAGGTTAGGGTTAGGGTTACTAATCCTTACTACTATCTTGAGCTTCCATTTTTTTCCATCTGAGCAATTCATCAGTGGAGTTCACTGTTCTAGAGGCTCTGCTTGGAATGAAGGAACAAAAACAAAAATGCACCAAAGTAAGAATGAATCCTAAAAGTTCATTGAATTATAATTTATTCAGCTCAGCATGTTGCAGTTATATTTGTCATAGACACTGCACAACAAAACAATGTTGTGTTGCCTTGGTGATCCATTTCACAGGAGGAACACTATGGATGGCATCACTTCGTAAGATACATTACAGCGGGAATCCCACGGTCCTGTTTTTCTTTTGCAGCCTTATTACACTTGCCTTCCGGTTGGTTGCAGTAGAATTGGGAGAAATACATCAGGGGAAAACTGGCAGGAGTTTGCTAGAGGTACAAAACTTAATTGTTTGTTAAGCATCTGGTTGCAGAGCAACAGGAGGATGTCACCGCAGAGGAGACCAGATCCTCAAAGATGCTGAAGAAAGTAGAGGCAGAGATGAAGAGAAGCAGTAAAACGCCTTCTGTAAGACAACTTGGAATCAATCCAAAAATCAAAATGGAGGAGCTCTGGATTGAAGTGTAGAGAAACAAGAAATGAAACTCAGGAAAAGGTATAAAAAGCTATGGAGGCATCGGTCCTTTGAAGTAGTGTGAATGAAGAAATAGATACCAAAAAAATTACAGGAACACTACTTTTCTGTTGAAAACTAGTTTGAGAGATAATTTGGTCCAGTAGTTAAGGCACCAAGCTAGACCACTGGAGGCCATGAGTTCTAATCCCACCTTAGTCATGAAAGCCAGCAGAGTGACTTTGGGCCAGTCACTCTCTCGCAGCCCAATTTACCTCACAGGATTGTTGTTGATGTGGGGAAAATAAGAGGAAGGTGTGTTGAATATGTTTGCCACTTTGAGTTAGTTGCAAAAAAATATAATAATAATTAGGAAGCCAATACAACTTCCAGAGGAGTGGGGACACTAGGATACACCCATTACCAACCAATTGTCATGTTTCATACAAGCTATAGCTTCTGAAAATTCTTCAAGGACCACTTGAATCTAGAACACATTATGGCAATCCAAACAGGAGGTGACCATTGGTGGGATTCATTTTTTTTTTTACTACTGGTTCTGTGGGCGTGGCTTGATGGGCATGGCATGTAGAGTTGCCAGGTCTGCTTCCAAAAAATAGCGGACAAGCGGTGGGGATGGGGGGTGTTAAGTAGTAAAAAAATAAAAAAAAATTACAATTAAATTATATATTTTCTTACAAACATTTTAACACGTATTAAAATAATCACTTCAAAACTTTACTTAAAATTCAAAACATCAAATATATTATAATAATATGTAAAATATTAAATTACATTTTAATTTTATCATAAACCTTTTGAATAAAAAAATGTCCACTATTTTGTGAAAAAAAATAGTGAACATAATGTGAAAAAAGCGGACTGTCTGCTCAAATAGTGGATACCTGGCAACACTAATGGCATGCCTTGGTGGGTATGGCTTGGTGGGCGTGGCAGGGGAAAGATACTGTAAAATCTCCATTCCCTCCCCACTCCAGGGGAAGGTTACTGCAAAATCCCCATTTCCTCCTGATCATCTGGGACTCGGGAGGCAGAGAATAGATAGGGGCGGGGCCAGTCAGAGGTGGTATTTAGCGATTCTTTGAACTACTCAAAATTTCCACTACCGGTTCTCCAGAACTGGTCAGAACCTGCTGAAACCCACCTCTGGAGGTGACTAAGATGTCAATGTCTAAAAGCAGAGCTTCCCAATCTAGGAATGGCTGCATTTAGCAGATAATATACAGTATAACTAGGAAAAGTTTTCCTAGTCATAAATTCTACTTGCTCACCATACAAGAGTTGTGAACCTAGGAAAAACCCCAATTGTGAACCATCTCTACATGGAGGAGTACAAGTCTATTCAGAATAAAAGCTGATATTTCTTTAGAATCATTAGGCCCACAAACCCAACACTGGTCTCTCCTGGAGGATTCTATCTGAGTTTGTTTCTTCCCATCCAGTTCCTAACAGTCTTAAGGCACTGGGATGTTTTCCTGCAGTATTGCCTATTTGGTCCATGGCTAAGACTTATTGAGGATACCAAATCCTGTGCAAGAAGATGACATGCCCCAATAGTTTCCTGTAAGTATTAGGAAGAAATGGGACAGTCCACATAGTAAGGGCCTTTGAGCAGAACATTTTCCCCATTATTACCACCACCACTGAAGCTACCTCTTCAGGAATGAAAAGAAACCCCAGCAATCTATTAGAGATGGCCCAGAAGAAGTATGAGCTCTTTTCAGTGTTTACTCAAAGTCAAGACACATGTCTACTATAGGCATGTCCTCTGCTGCTACTTCTCTCTGTCAGCTTTATAAGATAGATCAGACTAAAAAACTATGCCACGGTCAATACAGGTCAATACTACTTTTATTGTAACAGCAATAATAGAATCCTGCAAGTCTGAATACATTTCTCCCTCCCTTCCTTCATATGAACTAGGGAGGTGTTTATCTTGGATATTTTCTCAGGTTACTTTCTTGGCCTGAACTCAGATTTCTCTTATCTATTGTCTTGGTAGCAGTTCTTCCCTTTATCTTTCAAGGCCACTCCCTCTGTCCTCCCTGAGCAACTCAGGGAAATAAGGAGCAGCAGTGGACCTGTGAGAGGCGAGAGTCAGTTCCTTGCAATCCCCTTAAGCATCCTAATCATCTCCTTCTTCCAGCAGGTAACCAAAGTCTCAACATCATCACTTATCAGGAAAAACTCCAGCTGCCCTCTGAAAGGCAGGGGATTCGTTAGATGCCTAATAGGTTCTTCTCAACTATGGAGAACCACATAACTCCACATCAGTGCTTCCACTGGCTTAATGGCAGTATGGGGGCATCATGATCAGATAGACTGGTCTCAGGTGAGCGCCAAGTCATTCCACAAATCATCTGAACTGATGCTAAGCCCCAACAGATTGCAAATGATTTAGAGGGGCTTTTAATACAACTAGCCCAGGAAGAAATGTCCAAAGTTATATTGCTACTAAAGACTCCAAAGACCAACATATTGTTCCTGGATTAGGAAAAGAGCCTAAAAGCACCGGGTTTAAATTGTCACCAGATGGTTACTAGAATTGCTTCTTCACTCTCCAAAAAATAATATCCCTCTCACAGGTGGCCCAAACCAATGGCTCAGCTTTAGCAGCTGTGGCTCATATGGCTTTTCCTTCAAAGAAAGCTAAATCTGTAGCTAATGCACGAAGGATAAAGTTCTGTCCAGAGAGCAATGCAACATGCCATGGTTGCACAGAACAGCAATAAAATAAATACAGAAAATGGCACGTTTAGCACCTGGGATGCATTGGCAGTCACTAAGATTGCTAATACATGTACTGCCCTAAGGGTGTTGGTGTCCTTTTTATCACAAAGCAGCCACACACACACACACACAAATTGTTCTCACAGATCTCTCCTCCCCATTGTTGGAGATATCTGAAGATATAGGGTTAGACTCCCCAGTGGTCAAAGATTGTATGTGTTACCCCCACATACAGTGCAAAATAATCATTTTGGGAGAAGTGTAGAGGGGGAAATGTGAGTATACTTCTGTTGGGAAGCCGATTATTAAAGCTAAATATAAATCGAGTTCTTATCTTGAATGTGCTACATTAAACTGATGGGTGTGCAGGGTTAATTGAAAAGGAATGTTGGCACGAATGTCCATCTGGGTTCAGTTCCAAGTGGGAAGAAAGAACTTCATGTTTCCAACTGGAAACATGGAGACTGCTTGGAAAGATGGTTTAATGGTAGACAGGACCACATGGTTTGAGGTCTTGGGCAAAAAGAGCACATGGGTGAGAGAGTAAGAGAGATTTATACCCTCTCTTCAGCCCCACCTTGGAGCTTCCTGTTCCTGTGTAAGAAATGTACTCTGATTGGTTGTCAGACTCCCATGGGGCCATGTCCAGGCCTGGTTGAATCTTGCTGGGTGATGATGTCCTGGGCTTTGGGCAATTCCTATTATGGCTTAATGGCTTTGTCCTGGTTTGGATCTTGAGTGAGGGCTAATCCTATCATGTCCTGAGGGCATGTCTTTTGTGTTGTAGATAAACTGGCCCAGCCTTTGTTTTATAGATAGGTTGACACCAAAATATTTGATGGGGGAGGGCAGGGTGCTGAGACTCTGAGTTTGTCTTTAGAAACATGTTTCTCCTTTAGGGAAAATATAATATTCTGCCTTTTTAATATTTCCTAGAATATTTCATTTTCCTAGGAGAGGGCTGGGTGCTAACTTCCTTCAGGAATAAAAAGCCAAATTCTGCATGAAAATTTATGGCTGTTTTTTTATTAATATTGTTGCTTGAATACTTCTGACTTCTAGCTCTAAAGTTCTAAGTTATGAAGTGCTTTTAGTGTCCTGATGTAGATTGTATCTTGAGAATTAGGAGATCCAGTGGCCTAGAGGTGGAGCTCTTGCCTCACAATCCTAGAGGAGGTTGTGAGTTCGATCCTAGGTAGAGGCAGATGTAGGGTCTACTGCTTGGGCAGGGGGTTGGACTAGATGACCTGCAAGGTCCCTTCCAACTGTGTTAATCTGTTTACTGTTTAACTGAGTATAAAACAAAATTATGTGTATTTCATTTGGATAAAGACATTTGGTTCCAGCTGTTTTTCTAATCAGGCCCAGGTATGTTTATAACATAATACAGGTACAGGTAGTATTATGTATAACCATTTGTGTAGAGACTGTCCGAAGTTACAATGGTACTGAAAAAAATGACTTATGACTGTTTCTCATACTTATAATTTGCAGAATCCCCATGGTCACATGATCAAGCTTCATATGCTTAGCAACTGGCTCATATTTATGAAAGTTGCAATGTCCTGAGGTCATTTTGCCACCTTCTGACAAACAAAATCAATGGGAAAGCTAGAACAACTGTTAAGTACATAACAACTGCAGTTATTCACTTAACAACTGTAGCAAGAAAGGTCATAAAATAGACCAAAACTCACTTAACAAATGTTTTGCTTAGCAACAGAAATGTTGCGCTCAATTCAGCGGTGAAATCCAATTATTTTTACTACCGATTCTGTGGGCGTGGCTTGGTGGGCATGGTGTGGCTTGATGGGCGTGACTTGGTGGGCGTGGCAGGGGAAGGATACTGCAAAATCTCCATTCCCACCCCACTTCAGGGGAAGGATACTGCAAAATACCCATTCCCTCCCCACTCCTGGGGGAAGGATATTGCAAAATCTCCATTCCCACCCTACCCTGGGGCCAGTTCTCCGAACTACTGAAAATTTTCGCTACCGGTTTTACAGAACATGTCAGAACCTGCTGGATTTCACTCCTGGCTCAATTGTAGTTGAGGACTACTTACATTGTTATACTTTTTCTAACAAAAGCATATCTTGTTATCTGAATCTTTGCCTATTCAGTTCCAGTTTAGCCCATTTGTATCCACACTGGCCAAAGTCGCGTAAGTACAGAAGATGTATTTTTTTCCATTTTTTTTATTTTGTTATATAAAATATAAAATACAAAAAAAAAGATAAAATAAAATAAATTAAAGGTGGGAAAGGGAATGGGAAAAGGGGCATGGAATACAAGGGGGAAGAAAAAAGAAAGAAAAGGGGGCATTGACTTCCAACTCTTCCTAGTACAATACAAAATAAACACACTCCAGCCTCAACTTTTTGCTTTTACGCATTAATATATAACTAGCCATTTTCTATAACACCAAATATTTCTAATCAACAAAACCAAGATCAAAGTTTCATTTTTTTTTCTTCACAGGCACAAATTTCCCAAAGTGATATCCAAATAAGAAAATATTTTCCTCTTTAAATAAAGTAATCAAGTTAACCTTTTCCGCTTTATCTTCCTTGCTATGGAAATAACGTGTATTTCTATTTGTTCCTAGTAATCTTTATGAACCGTCACCATTTTTATTTACAAAATGTATTGTGTTTTTTCAAATTCTTGATGTATAGAAGTCCTGAAGCCTTCAGAATGTGAAAGGATTTGTCAGGATGAGGAAGATGGAGCTGGGGTTGGTGGGAACAGAACACTAGTGGTTTTCACTTACCTTCGCTACCAGTTTGGAACTGTGAGTGCATGTGTGTGCTTGCTTTGCTTGTGCATGGTGCTTCTGTGCATGTGCAGAACCTTCTGCGCATACGCAGAGCGTCCGTGATGACATCCGGGCAGGTGGGTGGAGCCTCCCACTGCCACCACTACCGGTTTGCCTGAACCAGGGCGAACGGTAGTGTTCTGCCCCAGCTACGGACCCAAAGAATGCAGCACACACAAAGTCCGTTCAAACCTTAGTTTACTGAATAAACCAGTCTTTTACAACAAAGGCTGTTAATTAACTTTCTTAATAGCCTACAAGAATCCAAAGAATAAATAATCGTAATCTTACTATGGTTGGCAGAAAGCCCAGAAGCAATTTGCAGGAAACTGATAAGAGGACTAAGATCCAGACATGAACGAGAATGAATGAAGTTGTTCCCTGCAAATTGCCTCAGTTGTTGTCCTTCCTTAAATAAGTTAAGGGAGTGGCCAATTAGCCCCAAGCCTTACTCTCGAGAAGACCTCCTCCTGAGGAGCCACTCCTGCCTTTTCGCAGCTCTGCGTGCTCGTGCATCGAGAAGAGGCTCCTCCTCTTCGTCCTCTTCAAGGGAGCTTCTGGAGGTTCTGAAGGCCCTGGCCTCTGACACCACATCTTCTCCAGCCTCCTCATTGTCCGACTCGAGTGCCAGCTGCACACGCTGCTGGCGCAGCATCACACCAGCCTCCTCGCTGTCTGAATCAGCTACTAGCTGCAAAGCCCACATACAGGCCACAACAGGTAGAAACCCACCACTGGAAGAAAACTGCCTATGTGTCTTTGTTCTCATTCCATAGATAATCTCCCTGTGCTAGCCTGAATACTTACAGGAAGTGATTAGAGAAGATGAGAAGGTAATGTTTTAGAAACAATAGACGGATGTAATGGATATCTGGAGTGATTTGCAGAGCATCAGCTGGTTCAGTCGAAGAGACTGTAAGCAAGTACCTTTGGGAGCTCCTACACAGCGGAGAGCACAGTATGAGCAGAGATGGAGCAGAGAAAATCAGCAGTCTTCCTTTCTTTTTTTTACGGTTTTCAACACATTAATAAAGGCAAAAGTAAAATGAAGGTGAGATCTATCAACTGTCTGCCAATTGGAGGTCTGCACCTGCTTAAATAAAACCCTAAGGAGAAACACAATGGACTGCCTGTCCCTGAGTGTTACACTTAAGCAGGCAAGTATAAAATAATAATGGAGGGTTTTCTGCCCGGGCTTTTAAAAGACTGACAATTTCCTGGTGTGAAACATTTGATTCAGTTGCATAAAGCAGGGCAAACAACATGGCTGTTTTTTAGATCCATGCCTCCGCATTCAAAAGCCTGAAACAAAGCCATGGCAGCTACTGGATGCTCTTAATGAATTGCTCCAATTTGCTCTATTAGTCCGATTCTTGCTGGAGATTTTGTATTGACTTCAAAATTAGGGATGAATTTGGAGATTTTGCTTGGTGTGACGATGAGAAAATAATGAAGGAGCCTGGATAACTCTGCAGACTAAAGCACTGTAATTTAACGCCATGTCTGCAATTAAAGTAAGTTTGAATCTCGCCAAGGCTCAAGGTTGACTCAGCCTTCCATCCTTTCTAAGGTAGGTAAATTGAGGACCCAGTTTGTGGGGGCAATAAGCTGACTTTGTATAAAATATACAAAAGTATGAAGGCTATTGCTTAACGCATTGTAAACCGCCCTGAGTCTCCGGAGAACGGCGGCATATAAATCAAATTAAAAAAAAAATGAAAAGGGGAGGGGTACCAAAGACTAGGTTTTTCAGCTATCTTCATCAGAAATTCTTCTCTCTAGCCCAGTGATGGCAAACCTGTTCGCCACCAAGTGCTGAAACAGAAGCGGGTGCGAGGGAGTGTGGGGAAGCACCAGAAACTGGAAGAGCAGCTGCCCAGCATGCATGCATGGAAGCACACACGTGAAGACCAGCTGGCCGGCAGGCGTGTGCATGCGCGCTGGAAGAGCAACGGGCAACGGCTGGCGTGCCCAGAGAGATGGCTCTGCATGCCACTTCCGGCATGCATGCCATAGGTTCGCCATCACAGCTCTAGCCAATAGATATGTATGTGTGTGTGTGTGCACATACACACATACATACACAAACACACCCACACACATACACACAGGGACAAGAAGGCATCACAGAAACAGGAAGAACTGTATTACATCCCATTTCCACCAGTGGTAGGTTCCTCCCAGTTCCGCCTGGTTCTACCAAGCCGGTAGCGGTGACAATATGACGTCACCAAACCGGTGTAGGGTGTCCTGCTTGAGCAGGGGGTTGGGCTAGAAGACCTCCAAGGTCCTTTCCAGCTCTATTTTGATTGATTGATTGATTGATTGATTGATTGATTGACTTCCGATCACAATTGGGAGCAGAAGTTCCATTGCTAAGCAAGGCTGTTGTTAGGTGAGTCACACCCAATTTTACAACCTTTTGCCCATGGTTGTTAAACAAATCACTTGTTTAATGTGTTAACTGAATCCAGCTTCCTCTATTGAGTTTGCTTGTTGGAAGATCACAAATGGTGATCATGTGATCCTAGGATGCTGCAACTGTCATGCTAGTTGCCAAGGGTCCAAGTTTTGATCATGTGACTGTGGGGATGTTGTAACGGTTGCAAGTGGAAGTACCGATCATAACTCACCTTTTTTCAGTGCTGCTGTAACTTTGAGCAATTGCTAAATCAGGGGTGTCAAAGTCGATCCCATTGTGGGCTGTATCAGGATTTTGTTTCCCCTTGTGGGGCTGAAGTGGGAATGGCCTGGTCATTGCGGCCAACTGGGGGCACCAGAGGTGCTGTTCAGCAGGTTCTGACCAGTTCTAGATAACTGGTAGCTGAAATTTTGAGTAGTTCGGAGAACCTGTAAATACCACCTCTGACTGGCCCCACCCCATCTATTCTCTGCCTCCCAAGTCCCAGCTGATCAGGAGGAAATGGCGATTTTCCCTTCCCCTGGAGTGGGAAGGGAATGGAGATTTTACAGTATCCTTCCCCTGCCACACCCACCAAGCCATGCCCACAGAATCGGTAGTAAAAAAAAAAAATGAATTCCACCACTGATGGGCACAGCCAGGGTGGGCTGAGAGAGGCATGGGCCAGTGCCTCGCTGTCTCTGGGACAGCCCCGCAGGACAACTCTGGGCTTATCACAGGCAGGATCCAGCCCACAGGCCGCATATTTGACCCGTCTGTGCTAAATGAAGGCTTGTAAGTTGAGGACCTATCTGCAATGAGCATCCAAGGCTATCTGCAGTCTTGAACCAGAATTAGTCCAACAGCTTAACCACTGTACCATAATGACTCCTTTGTCCCTGATTTTTCCTCCCTTATTCAAATCTTTATCTTCTTTTTTTTTTCCTCCGGGGAATCAGGCTGGCCTGGCATGTGTGTATTTTGATTTATACTGTTAGAGACTGAGGTTTTATACCTTAGTATAAAAGGGTAATTCTGTGGGGGTTTTTAATTGGTTGTAATTATTATTATGTTTTGTTTTTCTGTTTGTGATCTAGTTTTACATTCATTAAGATTGGAGGCCAATATCATAAATTTCTGTTGATCACAATTTTATTAATTTGTAATATAACATGCAAAAACAAATACAAATGCAAATGCAAAAACAAAAGCAAAAAGAAAGAAAAAGAGAAATAGGGAAGGGGAAGGGGAAGGGGAAGGAGAAAGATTTCCAACTCCCTTTGGTGCAGTAGAATGAGGCATTAACATCAAACCTCAACTTTTTACTTTTACCTAATGGTTTATCAGGTAAAATGTTATAGCCATTTCTACAACAACCAATCTATCTAATCGGTAAAACCCAAAATCAAAGTTTCATTTTTTCCCACCTCAAGCACAAAATCCAGACGTGGTTTCCCGGTAGAAACATTATCTACCATAATCTATCAGATTTATGATATCTATCATAAATTTCTTAAATAAGTAACAGCTTCCTGCAAGAGCCACTTTGGTGTAGTAGTTAAGGAGCCAGGCTAGAAACTGGGTGTCCGGAAATTCTAGTCCTGTCTTATGGCAGAAAGCCAGCTGGGTGACCTTGGGCCAGCCACTCTCAGCCCAAGGAAGGAACCTTGCCAAGAAAACTTCAGGACTTATTCTGGCAGCTGCCAGGACTCAATAGCGATTCAAAGTCACCCCCAAAAGGATTGAATTGAGTTCATGGCCAAATGCCCTGACAGTATCTCAGTTACTATAGTGGGATTGCTGGCAAGGGCAGCCAAAAGGAAAGGAGAGATGGTGTTGCTTGAAATCATACAAATGCTGAAAAGACAGTTCATTCCTGAAATAGCAACTTCCCATTTATCGGGTCTCCGATGTCCCACATTGTACCACCTCATGCAGGAAACTGACTGGTGTTGTGCACTTAATAGCAATAGCACTTAGACTTATATACCGCTTCACAGTGCTTTACAGCCCTCTCTAAGTGGTTTACAGAGTCAGCATTTTGCCCCCAATAAACTGGGTCCTCATTTTACCGACCTCGGAAGGAATGGAAGGCTGAGTCAACCTTGAGCCTGGTGATATTCGATCTGCCAAACTGCTGGCAAACGGTGATCAGCTGAAGTAGCCTGCAGTACTGCACTCTAACCACTGCGCCACCGCAGCTCAGCTGCTGCTTTATATTTCAATTCAATCAGAATCAATCAGAATAGAGCTGGAAGGGACCTTGGAGGTCTTCTAGTCCAACCCCCTGCTCAATCAGGAGACCCTGTACCACTTCATACAGGTGGCTGTCTTTTCTTAAAAACTTTTCTTAAAAACCTTCCGTGATGAAACAGCTACAACTTCTGGAGGCAAGCTGTTCCACTGGTTAATTGTCCTCACCAGAGGTGGGTTTCAGCAGGTTCTGACCAATTCTGGAGAACCGGTAGCAGAAATTTTGAGTAATTTGGAGAACCGGTAGTAAAAATTCTGACTGGCCCTGCCCCATCTATTCTCTGCCTCCCAAGTCCCAGTTGATTGGGAGGGAATGGGGATTTTGCAGTATACTTCCCCTGAAGTGAGGTGGGAATGGAGATTTTACAGTATCCTTCCCCTGCCATGCCCACCAAGCCATGCCACAGAACCGGTAGTAAAAAAATTTGAAACTCACCACTGGTCCTCACTGTTAGGAAGTTTCTCCTTAGTTCTAGGTTGCTTCTCCCCTTGATTAGTTTCCATCCATTGTTTCTTGTCTTGCTTTCTGGTGCTTTGAAAAATAAGATGACCCTCTCTCCTTTGTGGCAGCCCTTTAAATACTGTAATATTGCTATTATGTCACCCCTAGCCCTTCGCTTCTCTAGACTGGCCATACCCAATTCCTGCAACCGTTCTTCAAATGTTTTTGTCTCCAGAGGCCTTTGATCCCTGGATTGTGATAAAGCAATTCTGTCTCTTACCCTCCTTCCACCTCTTTTTCCTTCTGTCCTTTTGCAGCTATACACATATATCATATTTTTTTCTTATGATTGTTCTTCATGCACCCAAAAATGACCCCTGATTCATGGAAGAGTATGCCTTAATACATTAGGTAATCTTTAAGAAGCCACTAAATTCTTTTTTCATTTTTCTGTACACCCCCCTGGAATCTTTGCAAAAGTGTATCATAATTGCAATGTCCTTAGCTTGCAGTGGAGTGGGGAAAATTCTGCCTTTTGCCCCCCTTTCAGAACATTTAACAAAAACTAGTTTCCTTGGAAACACAAAATGGGTTATTAAGTATCTTTTGTTAAGACACAGGCTTTGGCCAGATATTAGACTGCTAATCCGAACTCACAGAAATTTTATAGAGAATTTTACAGAGAAACAGATAAAAGAAATAGTGGATTCTCTCTCTTGCCTTAATATTAACCTTCCTTCTTTTTAAGTAGTGAAGAAATCACAGCTTTAGTTTGCCATGCACTTTGCATATGTCCATGTATATTTCATGTTTTATTGCAGGAAAAGCATGAACCATTTTGGTCAACCACTGTAGCATGGAGCTTCATCATCATCATCAACTAGATCTCTAACGCTGTCTCTCTTTATAAGTAATAATAACAGTAACAGAGTTGGAAGGGACCTTGGATAACCATTTGTCGGAAGTGGTATAGGGTTTCCTGCCTAAGCAGGGGGTTGGATTAGAAGACCTCCCTTCCAACTCTGTTACTCTATTCTAAAACATTTGAATTTTGGAGGTCATCTAGTCCAACCCCCTGCTCATGCAGGAGACCTATACTAGGGATTCAAACTCCTGAACTGCCAACCTTTCTGATCAACAAGCTCAGCATTTTAACCACTGAGCCACCTAGCCTATTACTACTTTTGTGTCAGTAGTACCAAAATGCTTCTGTGGTGAAAGGATTTCATGGCGACATCATTGTTGCCTGGGGGATGCCCAGTTGGGGGCTCCTTTTGTGTCCCCATAAAGTTACCCACCAAAGTGGTACCCATTTAGCTGCTCACAGTCATCCACTTTTGAACTGCTGGGTTGGCAAGTGCTGGAGCAGTGTGATGGGAGCTCACCCCATCCTGCAGCAGCAACAGATCTCGAATGCAAGCCTGCCAATCATCAGCCCAGTATTATAACTCCTTTCTGTACAAAGTGGAAACTTATTACACCTGCCAGGCAGTGTAATCATAGAGGTTCTAGAGTCTGTGAAGAACCATGGTAAATTTAGATACTTAATGTAGAAAGTCTACAAGAGCACAGAACACGGTCTTTGACAAGACATTTGGCCTATGAAAGATGATGGGATTGGCTGGGGAATGATGAGGGATGACTGTGCAATTCTAATGGTACAAGAGGAACATTGATTCCAGAGTAAAGGCACTTAGAGATGACCTTGAGATGAAAGAACTATTAAGGAGGGACATGGATAAGCTATTACAAGCTATTACAGAGACTGAATCAAACATGAAAAGAAATTTAAAATAGGTTAAAATAACAATTGCTTGATTTGATTAGTATAAGAGGCATTGAAGAGAAATTTGAACTTTGACAGCTGTAAATTTAAAACTTGAATGTGGAGTGAAGGTGGTTAAATTGCAGATTCAGAGAACTCTGGAAGAAATGAGTTATCTGGATCCCTTTCCAATCAGGGTTTAGGCCTGGCTATGGGACTAAGGACAGACGTGGTGGCTCAGTGGCTAAGACGCTGAGCTTGTCGATCAAAAGATTGGCAGTTCAGCGGTTAGAATCCCTAGTGCTGCGTAACGGGGTGAGCTCCGGTTACTTGTCCCAGTTTCTGCCAACCTAGCAGTTCGAAAGCATGTAAAAAATGCAAGTAGAAAAATAGGAGCCACCTTTGTAAGAAGGTAACAGATTTCCATGCACCTTTGGCATTTAGCCATGCCGGCCACATGATCATGGAGACATCATCGGACAGTGCTGGCTCTTCGGCTTTGAAACAGAGATGAGCAACACCCCCTAGAGTTGGGAACGACTAGCATACATGTGCGAAGGGAACCTTTACCTTTACCTATGGGACTTAAAGAACACTGATTATTCTCAATGACTTCTGGTGTAAGCTGGATGGTGGTGGACATCCATCCATCCTTTTCATCAATCTTTCACTGGATTTCAAAACCTTTGATCCTGGTATCCTTTTGGACTGGCTTCAGGAATTGGAGGTGAGTGGCACAGTGTTGTGCTGATTGTCCTCCTTCCTCTAGTGTTGGTTCAGTTGATGTTGAGAGATGCGGGTGGGGAAGAGGTCCAGTCTACAACCCCAATTTTGTGGCATGCTGCAGGGATTAGTTTGCTCTTCTTTTTTGTTTTACATTTACATAAAGCCTCTGAGTGAGGTCATCTGATAGTTTGAGTTAATGTACCCTCAGTATGCTGATGATGTTCAGTTTATACCTCCATCCCAGGTAGCCTGAATTATGCTGGGGAAGTTGTGTATCGATGCTTTGAGGCTGTGTGTCGTGGCTCCATTGCCTGAGCCTGGGCTATCAACAGATGCAGACTCTGAGAGTGAGGGAGAGGAGTTGGCAAGGCCTCCCTCTCCAGGACCCTCCTCTCTGGCAATGCCGCCGGAGGACACCGAAGGCCAAGAGATAGGCCCAGAGCCAAGCACGTCCCTGCAGCCACAGGTGGACAGTGACGAAGGAGATAAGTGCTGGCTGGATCCTCGACAGCGGCGCAGGGAGAAGTGTGCGCAGCAGAGGGGAAGGCGTGCCAGAGATTAGCTGAGTCACTGGACCACACCCCACAGGGTATAAATGTGGGTGTGGTGGTTCAGTTTGTGACGAGCAAAAACTAGAAATAATCCATGATCTCTGCATTACTGGACTTCTGCCTGCCTTGTCGGACTGCATTTGGACTAATCCTTGTATTGCTGAAACTTTGCCTGCTTTATCGGAATGCTTGCAGTCTAATCTTTGTTTTCTGCGAGTAAAGTCTGAATTGGCAGCTAGCCACTGGGTTGCTGCCAGTTTTATCTTCAAAGACTTTGTCGTGTGGCTTATTAACTCCGGGCCATCTGTAGGGGTGCATGTGTGGGATGGGGACAGAACACTGGAGCGCTGGCTGTGAAGCAACATGCTTCAGCTCAACCCAAACAAGATAATTGGCTCTAGGTTTTTGAACCTTGTGGATCTGGGAAAATTCCATTTTTGGTTTTGGATGTGTGGACAGAACCAGGTCTTTCTTGCTTAAAGATCAGGTAGAAATCATGGCTAAGAGGGCATTTGTGTAACTGTGGGTTGCCTAATCCAGGATTGGGACCTTGCTCATGGATATCATGCTCTGGATTACAGCAATTCATTTTACATGGGGCTACCCTTGTAGAGTATTTGAAAGCTTCAATTGGTGCAGAATTGGTGTCAATTACTGATTCTGGATAGTCAGCACATGTGACACCACTGCTTGTTCTGGGAGCTGGTTTGCTTCTATAGCACCTCAAGATGTGGGTTGTCACCTTTAGAACCTCATGGCTTTATTTATTTATTGTTTATTTATTGGTTCAATTTATATGCTGCCCTTCTCCGGAGATTCAGGGTGGCTTACAATGCATTAAGCAATAGGCTTCATACTTTTGTATATACCTGCTTAATAGGGCTTTCGCCCCCCACTAAGTGGTGTTCTTTTATATGCAAAGTCAGCTTATTGCCCCCACAATCCAGGTCCTCATTTTACCTACCTTGGAAGGATGGAAGGCTGAGTCAACCTTGAGCCTGGTGAGATTTGAACTCGCAGTAATTGCAGACAGCTGGCAGCTAAGTGCTACTTAACAGCACTTTAGTCCATTGCACCACCAAGGCTCTCTTGAAATTGGGTTGCTGATGGAACCACCTCTCCCCAATTGTTTCTACCCATCCTACTCAATTTGACAGGATGGTCATGCTCCAGGCAGTATCAGTTGGTCGAGCCTGAAGAAGAGCCTTTTCTGTCCTGGCATCTGCCCTGTGGAACATCATCCCACATGATGGTAAATTAGCCCCAACTAAATACTCTGTTGGTGTTTCATAAGGCCTTCAAATCTTGGTTTTGTGCCCAAGCCTGGGAATCTAGGATGCTTTTTCAAGGCAACTGGACCTTGAAATGATTCTTTTGAAAAAGAATCGCTGGGACAACCATGACCTGGATGACTGAGAATCTCCATAGACAGCTAGGCTGTATGGATGATTGATTGGATAATGCCTGGCTGCTATGCATTTTATTTTTATTTCTTGTATTGTATGTTTTATTGTAAACTGTCTGGAGTCAGGTAAAAGTGAGATGGGCAGCTATATAAATTGAATAAGAAAACAAATAAACTCAGACAACGTGGAACAGGATTAATGTCAGTTGTTGAGCTAGCTCAAAAGATAGATATCAAAGGGAACCCAGGAATCTTGAAAGTCTGTCCAAATTTCTCTCTGTCAGGATTAAATGACTGAATGCTGTATATCTTTTTAGAATACACAGCTTAGAAGGACAAATTCTATTGTTGCAACCTCTCCAGAGCCATAGATCCATGTTATAAGAGAGAAACCTCTCTTACAATATAGAGTTTTCCTTCTCTCTCTCTCTCTCTCTGTCTGTCTCTCTCTCTCTCTCTCTCACTCACTCTCTCTCACTCTCTCTCTCACTCTCTCTCTCTCTCCTCCAAATAGAATTGCTGTTGAAGGCTCTTAAGTAATTGGGAATTGTTATATTGAAAAGATAATTAACTGGCTTCAGGGAACAATTAATTCTATCCAAATTAAACTCAAACTTGCGACACAGCCAAATAACGATTCATATCCCTTTCTCTTTGTTTAATATGGGCTCTTAGATTTCCTGACCCTAATACCAAGAGTTGAGTTCCCCTGAAAAAAAGGCCATACAGCTCCAAGCTTTTGCCTCCAAGCGGTGACTACAAGAAAAGTGATATGATCTGTCAATAAAATTCTATTTCCCTACCAGATTTCTGTTTCCCAAGCAGGATAGGAAGATTATTGATGGTTTTGAATTTTAGCACTGGAGGAGACAACTGTTCAAATCAAATCAAATCTTCATTATGGCCATAGACCAGCATAGGAGGTGGTGGTCAATTAAAAGCATAAAAAAATACACCAGAGTCTTTAAAAATATATGAAAAGCTAGAAGAGTCATTAAAATTGGAATATGTAAAAAACAAGAGTCAATAGGAATCCAAAAGAAAGGGTAGGAGCATTAGATGGATATAGGGGAGCATAAAAGTTAACACATGGAAAAAAATATCTATTAAATTACAGAGCACTCTAGTGTAGCAAACTAGATACTCATTAAATCTATTTTATGGCACAGTCATTATCTGTCAAATTTTAAGCATTGCTGCACAGAACCTGGCAATATTATATGTTGCAGCTGAAATGGGACAACTCGGTGTGGCCAGCTTGGCACAGTCAGCTCACCACCACTATCTCTCCACTGCCAACTTGCCTCTGCCAACTCACCACGGCCAAGTCATCGCAGGACAACTCAACATGGCCAATTTTCTGTGTGGATAACTCACTTTGGGCAGCCGGAGGAAGAACCTGGTGAGGTGGTGAGCGAGTAGCTGGACAGAATGCAGAGTGATTGCAGTGGAGGCCAGGCACACCCCATTTTCACGCTTCCCACTTCTATGAGCCATTCGGCTTTGGCAGAGTTATTCAAGCCATTTGGTGGTGACAATGAGTGGTCAAGTCCCATTTTCATACACCCACACTGCCACTCCCACTGTGCTGAGCTCCCACTCTGCCCACCACTGCTGCTGCCTAATGGCTGGCAGTGGTGGTGGTGGCAATGAGGTGTGTGAAAATGGGATGAGCCTGATCTCTGCCACCACTGCTCTGCACTCTGTCTACCTGCTTGCTTTTCTCGCCCACAGGCTCTCCCTCCAATAGGAAGCCCCCAGCCATTGCTCTTCCTCCTCTTTGCTCTGGCTACCTGCCCACTCACCCGCCCACCTGGGTCTCCATCCAGCTGCCCATAGTGAGCTGTCCCCACATTAAATTGGCCTTGTTGAGTTGTCCTATGATGACATGGAAGCGATGAGTTGGTAGAAGCAACTTGGCAGTGGCCAGCTAGTGGCAATGAACTGCCTTGGACCCTATTGTAGCAGGATTGGTATCTGAAAGCAGCAGAGAAGTACACAATTGTCCTATTGCACTCTGGGTATTTATGAAGTAATGGTGAGATGAGGCTACTATGAATGTCTCTGTAATACAGGTACTAAAAAAACATGTGATCTGTTGTTTTCATGGATCCTCATGAGTCACAAGAGTATTGTCATTCCGGGTAAGGAATCTTATGATATGGCTTCTGAGAAAACTGCAGGGAGATATCGAGTTCAGGCAGCCTCTGAGAATCAGTCATGGTTGAAAAGAAGAAAAAAAAGAGAATTGTATATATAAACAGTTCATATTTATATACTGAATTCTTTAATACTTACAGTTTCTGAACTATATCCAAATGTCAAAAGCTGTTTTCACTGGAGACACTCTCACTTTGCATTTTCTGGCAAAGTATACAATAAATGCTAGTAATACAGTGGTGAAATCAAAATTTATACTACCGGTTCTGTGGGCGTGGATTGTGAGCATGGTGTGGCTTGATGGGTGTGGCAGGGGAAATACATTGCAAAATCTCCATTCCCACCCCACTCTGGGTCCAGCCAGAGGTGGTATTTGCCGGTTCTCCGAACTGCTCAAAATTTTCACTACCGGTTCTCCAGAACCTGTCAGAACCTGCTGGATTTCACCCCTGCAGTAATACAAATCATATAATCCTGTGAACTGATCTAAGATAGAGAAAACTTTCACTTAAGACCACCAATAAAATAAATGTGCAGGTTGAAGAACAAAACAACTATTCAGGAGCACCCAAAAGAGGATGCAGCTGCTTTAATGCTTTGAAGAGACATGACTTGCTCACTCTAGTATGCATTGCAAAAAAACACCCCTTGGGATTTCTTTCCACAATCCTGATGGGAAGCAATTATGCTGTCTTTAATTAACTGCATTTAAATAAGATTCATTCACGCCCACCCCTCCCCTTTCATCTACATTGGAGATTCTTCAGCTCCCTGGGTATTAGCCAAGGGCCAAATAGGACCCTTGACCTTACAAGTTGTGTGCTCCACATCTTCAACTCCTAAATCAAATGTTTGTGATAAGAAGTGCTGCCACCCTAGCAAATTTCCCCAGGCTTTAACTTTCAGAAGCTGAATGTGGAAGATTTCGTTAGCTGGCTTAATGATGACAAAAATTACATTTATCAGGTCAGGTGCCTAACACACAGGTTAATTTGAGCTGTGCTCTCACTTGGTGTATTGCCTGAAGGGTTCAGCCACAGCTGTAGACTGTGAATCAGTTTCAGAGATGATGCTGTAAGGCAAACATCAAGATTTTTTTTCTCTCTCACCCCTGAATAAATTCAATTAGCCCCTTCACACAAAATTTTGCATGTGCAGTATTTGGAAACATAGCTCCCAGCTCAAATAGAAGAATGTAGCCGTGAAGGGATATGTGTTTTTATTTTGGATTAAAGTAATGCCATTTTATGGGGAGGAGAAGAGTCAGCTTGGGTAAGATTCTTGAGGTCTTGGTGATTCCACTGATTAAACCCGTGCGAAGGATCTTCTTATGTCTTTGGAGGCACGAGAAGAATTGGAGGCAGCAAAGAATTGTGTCAGCCAAAAGAAAATGCATCATGGGTTTCATGGTAATTGCTGCTAGGCATGGCCACCGCACCTATTCTCCCAGAATGCTATGATGGGGTCTCAAAAGCACTGAGGGGGAATTAAAATGGTGGTTACTATTTATTTATTTTATTTATTTATTAAGAAAATGTATGCAGTATAGCCATCCAAGTCACTCGTAGTGATTCAGGGAGGCTTACAGAAATAAAACCCTAATATAAAATCCAATAAACCCCCACCTTCCAGTGACAACAATCAAACCAACCGCTTGTTGGGCTCCATAGGGGGTCCTAGGCCCATTGGCAAAACCATATCTTCAAGGGCCTTTTGAAAGAGTGTCAGAGTGGACACTCTTTCAAAAGAGTGGACATTCTTTTTTCAGGAATGATGTTCCGCAGGGAGGGAGTCACCACAGAGAAGGCCCTCCTTGGTCCCACCAGATGGACCTCCTTAAGAGAGGAGGCCCGTAACATATGCTGCCTCCATTCTCTGGTGGGTTGGGTAGATATAACTGGGAAAAAGTGGTCCTTCAAATGGCCTGATTCCAGACCAAGTATGGCTTTAAAGATAACAACCAGTACTAGCACTAGAACTGTGGTTCAAGCAGTAAAAGGAGAGCTGGGATCAGGTGATGGCAGTTGTCTGGATTGTCAGCCAAATGTGAATTCTGGCAACAATTTGAATTGAGTTGCCACTATTAAAATCCAAAACATAGGTAAAGGTTCCCCTCACACATATGTGCTAGTCGTTCCTGACTCTAGGGGGTGGTGCTCATCTCCGTTTCAAAGCCAAAGACCCAGCGCTGTCCGAAGATCATGTGGCCAGCATGACTAAAGGCCAAAGGCGCATGGAATACTGTTACCTTCCCACCAAAGGTGGTCCCTATTTTTCTACTTGCACTTTTTTTTGTGCTTTCAAACTGCTAGGTTGGCAGAAACTGGGACAAGTAACAGGAGCTCACCCTGTTATGCGGCACGAGGGATTCGAACTGCTGAACTGCCAACCTTTCGATTAACAAGCTCAGCGTCTTAGCCACTGAGCCACAGTGTCCCTTTATCCAAAACATCTTTGGCCCCAACTATCCCTCTCCTCCCTTATGATTCTACCCATCTCCCATCCACTGTCTTTGGGATGCTGCAGACAAGGAGCCTTTTTTCCATGGGGAATGCAGAAATCCCATACAGTGCTTTTCTGCCCTCTAACAATGTCCTTTTCTGACAAGCGTTAGAATTATCTGCTGCTCAGTAATTGACTCCTGACTGATTATTGGTATTTTAGTCATTTATCTACTACTTCTTGGTATATTTGGCTTTACTTTTCTGTTGCTTCTTTGTGTTTGAATATATAATTTGATTTAACTGGTGTACAATGCAAGGAGAATGTTTTTTTTTTTTAAAAAAAAGGCAACTTCCTGCTGAAAGCCAAAGACCTCATTTTCTATAGTTAAGCTCAGTAAATCATCCCAGAGGTATTCAGCTCATGCACTCAGCAGGACAATTTGGTTGTGTGAATAGGACAATCACTATGTAATGAATAAGCACAAAACTGCTGAACAGGAACCACTAAAGCAGAGTTCTCCGGCTTTCTATAGATACCTTTTGTACCACAGCTCTAATCTTTATTCTAGCCCATCAGAATGCCTGAGGATAAAACCAGTTATAAATAAGTTTAACTTTTGGGACATTTCAATTCCATAAACCTATTTACTTAGGTAATGTGATTCAGTACAGCTTAGGTCAAAATTTCTCATATTAAAGTATGGAAAAATCACAGGTTTGTTTTTTAATATATATTATATTATAATATATATAGTTTTTATAATATAATATAATATATATAATATATTAATATCATTATAATATTATATTATATTATAATATTATATAGTTTATTTATATATATATATATATATATATATATATATATATATATATATATATATATATATATATATATATATATATATGAGCCAAACAGCTGTCACTGGGCAGTTAGAATAAATTATTTAATCAGTACGATTCTCTCTGCAACATGGGAAGAAAATATTGGCAGCTAGCCTTCCCTTGAAAATAAGTTGAAGACTTATCTCCATGTGTAGATTGTAATATCATTTTGGATTTATTTCATTTTCCCAGCAAGGTACATCTGATTTCCAATAAATCAAATCAATCTAGGATTCCCCCCACATTTTTCCCTTTAAAAATGTGCAATGTTCAACCAAAAGGAAGTCTAGTTTGAAAACTGAGTCACAGTAGTGAGATGGGTACCATGTAAGAGTTTTATTTATGTATATATGTATATATTTATTTGTTTGTTTACTTGTTTATTAAATTTATATGCCATCCTCCTCACTATCCAAAGCATCCATCAGAATTTTCGGGTTCCTATTTTGTCAAAAGTCAAGGACTACTCGTATATTTAATTTAATTTAATTAATTCAATTTATATGCCACCCCTCTCTGAAGACTCAGGCCGGCTCACAATACATTTTAAAAAATCATTATAAAAAAAACATTTAAAAATTAAAAACATTAAAAACATTAAAACTCATTCACACCATTCATGGCCGGATCTCGCCGGATTGCAAGAGGAGATCAACAGCCCCAGGCATGCTCGAAAAGCCAGGTCTTCACCGTTTTTCGGAAGGCCAATAGGGTGGGGATGGTCCAGACCTCAGGAGGTAACTGGTTCCAGAGAGCTGGGGCAGCCACAGAGAAGGCCCTCCCCCACGGGCCCGCCAGCCGGCATTGTTTATCTGACGGGACTCAGAGGAGACCAACTCTGTGGGATCTTACCAGTTGCTGGGAGCTATGCAGCAGAAGGCGGTCTCGAAGATAACCTGGCCCTGAGCCATGTAGGGCTTTAAAGGTAATAACCAACACCTTGAATTGTGACCGGAGACCAATAGGGAGCCAGTGCAGCTCGCAGAGAATTGTGTAATGTGGGTGTATCTAGGTGCACTCATGACAGCTCGCGCGGCTGCGTTCTGGACCAACTATAGTCTCCGAACACTTTTCAAGGGTAGCCCCAGGTGAAATCCAGAAGATTCTGACAGGTTCTGGAGAACCGGTAGTGGAAATTTTGAGCAGTTTGGAGAACTGGCAAATACCACCTCTGGTTGGCCCCAGAGTGGGATAGGAATAGAGATTTTGCAATATCCTTCCCCCTGGAGTGGAGTGGGAATGACGATTTTGCAGTATCCTTCCCCTGCCATGCCCACCAAGCCACACCACACCACACCATGCCCACCAAGCCACGCCCACAGAACCAGTAGTAAAAAAAATTGGATTTCACAACTGCTGCAAACCAAAGTTGCAAAGATATATGGGGGGAAAGTTTCACATTTGGCTTTTGATAATCTTTTGTAAGAAGGTGATTAAGGACTGATAGAAATTAAAACTGTTTGGCATCTCATTTTTAAAAAGATGTGCTTGTTTTGCTGATTGATTATTCGATTTACTTGCTTTCAGCATGAAAACAAATGGATCCAGAGTTGCTTCCCTTTTGCAGCATGTAATGGCAGAGCCCTGAAAAATGATTTGAAACAAGTGTGATCCATCGCTATGACTGAGAACAGGGCTTTAATTAGAATTTTATTTTCATATTCAATGCTAAGATTTCTCTTTGTTTTAGTTCTTTATTTCTTCAGAATAACAGAGTTCAAAGGGATCTTGGAGGTCTTCTAGTCCAACCTCCTGTTCAAGCAGGAGATCTTATACCATTTCAGACAAGTGGCTGTCCAATCTCTTCTGAAAGCCTCCAGTGATGGACCATCCACAATTCTGAATGCAAGATGTTCCACTGGTTAACTGTTGTCACTGCTAGGAAATTTATCCTTAGTTCTAAGTTGGTTCTCTCCTTGATTAGTTTCCATCCATTACTTTCTCCTGAAGCTTTAGGAAATTGATCTATTAGTTCAAATATTCATTTACAGGAAAATAATAACAGTTGCCCATTTGGAGTTTATAGTATTTATCAGTTGTATCTGAGCTAGTTGTGTGTGAGGCGATAATTGATTAGACTGCCAATAAAACGGAGCAGGGGAAAAGTTGGAATTGTGTGTAATAGCCTTGCAAGTGTGAAGGAAAATAAAACATACAAAACAGTTGAGGTTAGATAAAATGAAAGAGTCATAAAAATAGATGCCCCTGATGTATCCTGAGATGATATGAGAAAACACATGGCAGGTTATTGGGAAAACCACTGGGCACATGGTAGCCATCTGAGTATTCTGTATGAAAATAGATCCCAGCATGCTGTTAACTGGGCAAATGCATCTACTGCTATTTGCAGAAATCAAACTTTTGACTAAAGTTTCAACTAAATACCTTCACTGGATGCAATGTGGAATTTATACAGAGGTGACTAAGTACGGTCCAAATAGCATGCAGATAATCAAATTCCAGAAAACAAATATTTGATGCTGTGAAATGGCCATAAACCAAAAAAAAAACCTTAAAATCAAATAAACGATATTACAATTTAGGGATATGTGCATGTACCTATAGCAATGTGTGAATCCAGCTGCTATTTTAAGGCATAGAGGCAAGAATGACCCTTTCACCAAGGACTCACTGTAAAGACTTCAGGATCATAAAGTTAGAAAGGGCCATTTGGGAAAACAAAAACTTTGTCTCTGTGGTGGAATTCAGATCAAAGGTTTCCCATGTCCAGTCATGTCTGGCTGTAGGGGGCTGTGCTAATCTCCATTTCTTAGCTGAGAGAGCCAGTGTGCCTGGAAAATGCATTCATGGTCATATAGTCATATGATTTTCTGCTGAGACACACAAAATGCTGTTAAGAGCCGTGGTGGCGCAGTTGTTAGAATACAGTACTTCAGGATACTTCTGCTGACTGCCAGCTGACTGCAATTTGGCAGATCAAATCTCACCAGGCTCAAGGTTGAATCAGCCTTCCATCCTTCCGAGTTTGGTAAAATGAGGACCCAGATTGTTGGGGGCAACATGCTGACTCTGTAAACTGCTTAGAGAGGGCTGTAAAAGCACTGTGAAGCCATATATATGTCTAAGTGCTATTGCTATTGCTACCCTCCCACTGAAGTGGTACTTATTTATCTACTTGAATTTTCATGCTTTCAAACTGCTAGGTGGGCAGGAATGGGAGCTCACCCTGTCACATGGTCTCAAACTGTCAATCTTTCAGTTGACAAGGCCAGCACCTTAACCGCTAGGCCACCATGCCCCCATACGGTGACATTGGCAACCTGCAATGGCACCTCTGTTTTTAAAAATACAATTTAATCTATAGGGATTCATTAACGTTTGATATTTTGAATCATTTAGTTCTATTTCGTGGTTTACAAATTCATGCCAATCACATTATCTGACTTAACTTGCCTAAGAGTGAATAATATCAAGAAGATGGGGAATTCAGACAATTTAAAAAGTAATATACAATTGGAACCAAAGGCTTTTCTTTTAGGGCTAATGGATGGACAGCTGGGGAAAAAGAAGTCATGGAACTTTGTTTTTATACATGGCAACTGAAGCAATTATTATCAGTATACTCAAAAATAGAAAGCTTTGGCGCGACACAAAAAGAAAGAATGGTCGGTGAAAATGATGGAACTTGCAGTGATGGTTAATCTGACTTCTTTGATTGGAGAAAAGACAACATCTATGTTTATTGCTGACTGGAAATCCCTTAGACATTTTTTGTCTGAAACTGAAAAAAAGAAGCTTTTGATTTAGAGCTTTGATGATTAGAAAACATTAGATAATAGAGCTTTTTTTTGTAACCATGGAATAAGAGGTAATTTTGTAATCATACTTGTATTTGTTCCAAAGGAAATTGGAAGCTTCTTTCTATTTTTATATCTTCTTTTGTCTATTTATCTTGTCTTTTATTTGTTTTATCTTTTCTTTTGCATTTCCCCCCTGGTTCTTTTTTTCCTTTTTCTTTGTAGTTTGTATTAGTTTTTGTTAGTTTTTTTTTTAAATTTGATTTAGATGCCACTGTTCTCCGGAGACTCAGGGCGGCTTACAATGCGCTAAGCAACAGCCTTCATCCTTTTGTATATTTATACAAAGTCAGCTTATTGCCGCCCACAACTGGGTCCTCAACTGGGTCCTGGTTTTTAAAAATCTTTTAACATATTTTAATAAAATTTATACAAAGGGGAAGGAGAGAGGGAATGAGGAGGAGGAAGAAGAAGAGGAGGAGGAGGGGGGAGGAGGGGAGGAGGAGGAGGGGGGAGGAGGAGGGGAGGAGGAGGAGGAGGAGGGGAAGAGGAAGAGAAAGAGAAGAAGAAGTTGTTGTTTAGGTCTAAATTTCTCAGTGTGCTACATGCATCCTGGGCAGTTCTCCTACCATTTTTTCTATAGGTATGGGGCCCAATACACACAGCACACAGGACAAGGGAAATATTTATTTGCCTTTAAAAAACTCTAGTGCTGTAAATGTGATGCACATCTATAAACGGAAAACAAAGACCTTTTATGGGGAATGAATGTTATGATGAAACAGCTCTGAGGAGAGAATTAAGCTCTCCTTATGCATCTGATGGTCTTGAACGGGAACCCTGCATGCTTATTTCTTAGATATGCTCACGGGTGATATGTTCAGCAGCTGCATCACAGTGTGTATGACAATAGCTCAGGGGTGAGAAAGGCAGGTCAGTACCCAAGATGGTTGTATAGTGCATCAGATCTATTCATAAACCAAAGTCAAGCAACTACAGTTAAGAAGAAGTAGATGCCAAGGAGTAGATGCATTTGAAGATATCCTAAGCTTAGTTAGTTTAAACCTTTTTATTGTGATTTAATGTTTGTTTGTCTCCAATCAATTTACTTACCTGCTTTCTTTCTTTCTTTCTTTCTTTCTTTCTTTCTTTCTTTCTTTCTTTCCTTCCTTCCTTCCTTCCTTCCTTCCTTCCTTCCTTCCTTCCTCCCTCCCTCCTTCCTTCCTTCCTTCCCTCCCTCCCTCCCTCCTTCTTATTTTTATGGATTTAAATAGTTGTCAGTTACAAAGTCCCAGGATGGATTTTGTTCCTGAGTTCAATTTCTTCTCAAAATCTGGTTTTCTACTTTCTTACCATCTGCATATAAAAATATCCTATTTCCTGCATTATGCAATTTAGCTATATAAGTTAATAACATTGATCTGGGATGAAAGGGTGTTCATTCCAAATCGTATAGCTAAAAGTCACCCTTTGAATGGTATGGGAGTAGGAATGTATCTCCAGAGGGGGAAAAAATTGCAGACTACAGGAACCAGGAGCACTACTCAGGTGACCCTGAAGACACAGGTAAACATCCAAGTGCTTCAATGACCCTCTAAAAAGGTAAAGGTTCCCTTCGCACATATGTGCTAGTCGTTCCTGACTCTAGGCGGCGGTTTCAAAGCTGAAGAGCCAGCGCTGTCGGAAGACATTTCCATGGTCATGTGGCTGACATGACTAAATGCCAAAGGCGCACAGAACACTGTTACCTTCCCACCAAAGGTGGTCCCTATTTTTCTACTTGCATTTTTTATGTGCCTTCAAACTGCTAGGTTGGCAGAAGCTGGGACAAGTAACGGGAGCTCACCCCATTACGCGGCACTAGGGATTCGAACCTTTCGATCGACAAGCTCAGCGTCTTAGTCACTGAGCCACCGCGTCCCTCTAATGACCCTCTAAAAGGATGCAAATGACCAGCTGTTTGCAAGGTATATAAATCCTTCCATTCCCCACTATCCTGTCAGAGCTGAAGAAGCTTCTTAGATGAGAAACAAAATGTCTTCAAAGAAAAAACAAGAAAGTCCAGTTGCCTCCTAAAGAAGCACCTGGATGATTGAGAATCTTTACAGACTTGTGGACTTCAACCAGAATTCCTACACCAGCATGGAAATTGCCAAGGTTGGAGACCCAACCTTGATTTAGGCCATCAAACTTACCTCACATTCAGCAAAGAAATCCAAATCAAATTCCTTCCCCCTCCCCCCCGAAAAAAACATCTGCTGAAGGAAAGCCTACACGTTTCTGGATAATTAATTCCATCTTCTTTTTAGAAAGTTTTTCTGTCATTCAATAAAAAACTGTCTTCCTGCAATTTAAATTCTGCATCTTTTTGTCTGGAAAAATGGAAAGCAGAGCTTGGTCTTCTAAACAGAATAGAGTAGAGTAGAATAACAGAGTTGGAAGGGACCTTGGAGGTCTTCTAGTCCAACCCCCTGCCCAGGCAGGAAACCCTACACCACTTCAGACAAATGGTTATCCAACATCTTCTTAAAAATTTCCAGTGTTGGGGCATTCACAACTTTTGCAAGCAAGTTGTTCCACTTATTAATTGTTCTAACTGTCAGGAAATTTCTCCTTAGTTCTAAATTGCTTCTCTCCTTGATTAGTTTCCATCCATTGTTTCTTGTTCTACCTCAGGTGCTTTGAAGAATAATTTGACTCCCTCTTCTTTGTGGCAGCCCCTCAGATATTGGAACACTGCTATCATGTCTCCCCTAGTCCTTCTCTTCATCAAACTAGACATATCTAGTTTGGGAGCGACGTGGTGTTCCCATGTAATACCTCTCCTGCACGAGCTGCACTGGCTCCCGGTGGTCTTCCGGGTGCACTTCAAGGTTTTGGTTACCACCTTTAGAGAACTCCATGGCTTAGGACTCGGGTACTTATGGGACCACCTGCTGCCACCAGTAGCCTCTCACCAGCCAGTATGCTCTCATAAAGAGGGGCTCCTCAGGGTGCCATCAGCGAAACAGTGTCAACTGGCGGCCCCCAGGGGAAGAACCTTCTCTGTGGGGGCACCTGCTATCTGGAATGAGCTCCCCCCGGAGATACGGAGGATCCCGGATTTACGCACCTTCCGCCGTGCCCTCAAGACCTTTTTATTCCAACAGGCTGGGCTGGCCTAACTTCCCTTTTAATTGTAAATTTTAAATTTGTCTAAAACTTTAGGGGTGTTTTAATGTGTTCCGGGCCAAATTTATTTAATTAGGTTTTATACTGTTTTTAAATTTTGTAATCTGTGTGTTTTATCTCTTGGCTATTCACCGCCCTGAGTCCTTCGGGAGAAGGGCGGTATATAAATCTAATAAAATAAATAAAATAAATAAATAAATAAATAAATAAATAAATAGTAGTTCCTGCAACCATTCTTCATATGTTTTACCGTCCAGTCCCCTAATCAACTTTGTTGCTCTTCTCTGAACTCTTTCTAGAGCCTCAACATCTTTTTTTACATTGTGGCGACCAAAACTGGATGCAGTATTCCAAGTGTGGCCTTACCACGGCATTATAAAGTGGTATTAACACTTCACGTGATCTTGATTCTATTCCTCTGTTTATGCAGCCCAGAACTGTGTTGGCTTTTTTGGCAGCTGCTACACACTGCTTCACGCATTTGCTTCACACAAATGAAGTCCATTAATGTATTTAGTGAATATTCTCATATCCCCCTTAATCTTTTCAAGGCTAAACAGTCATGAGTCTTTCAATGTCTCTTCATAAAGATTTACACAGTCCTCTTGACTATGTCGGCTGCTTTTCTCTGTACCTGTTCTAGACACAAATGTCCTATTTCAGATGCAAAATGCTGAGGTAGATTGAGATTTGTTCTATTTCACTACAACATGTTGTTGTCGCTGATTTACAAAATTTATGTCCAAATCCTTATATATGTATTTGATAGGTTGATGGTGTGAGCATACTATAAGGAGAGTATTAAATTCCTAAGAAAGTCTGGTTCTCCTAGACATGAAATATTGCTTATTTCTTTGCTAATCTCAACCAGCCATATGGACAAATAGGGAATAGCCTATTTTGAAGTCTGTATTGATTCCTCAGTCTGAGAATCGGGATTGTGAACAGAAGCATCCTCTACCTTCCCAATGAGAGCAAACAGCAAGCCCAAACAAGAATCATTGCTGGTCTAAAAATAGCAATGTAAAGCGATAAATGTGGCATCCATTTCCCCAAGTTTAAATTAAAGCAGCACAATATTTCCTGCATTACTTCAAAGCAACTAACATGACAATATGTTAAATGTATGTGTCTGTCTTATCCCCTCATTTGAATTATGCTGAAATGCAGATCATCTATCATCTAACAGCATGCAGATTTCATCAAGATCAGTATGAGCTGATGAAAAAATAAAATGTTGATGCTATTGTTAACGCTGGGTTTAGAAAGAAGGATTGCCTCCCTGTCACATAAAAATAGAACTGCTGACTTTAAATAAAAACTTATTGAAATTTGCAAACTTCTTTATAAGAAGCATAATGAATTTGAGATATTTTTTTTTTTAAAAAAAGGTAGACGAAAACAAAACTGGCAAATCTGTGCACATACATGCAGGGCATTGTGTTAGTGATTAGCTCCTAAAATCTGAGCTTGAATTCCTTGTTTCTCAGGTCTAGGACAACTTGACATGGACAACTTATCATGGCCAGCTCACCATGGGGCAATTTGCCATGGCCAACTTGCCACAAGACAACTCACTGCAGGACAATTCAAGACTGTATCTATCATTTCATTCAGTTACTTTTATTATTGGTGATCACATTTTGGTATTTCTGGATTGACTTTCTTTATTTTATTATTATTGGCCATGGTTCCATTCAAATTAATTTAACTTTTGTATTTGTTGAATTGTCCTGCAATAAGTTGCCCTGTGGCGAGTTGGCCACAGAGTTTGTTCCATGGCAAGTTGGCTGTGGAGAGTTGGCTGCAGCAAGTTGCCAAGATGAGTTGCCATGGCGAGTTGTCCCAATCTGTGTTTCTCAACCTTAATTAGAATAGAATAGAGTAGAGTAGAGTAGAGTAGAGTAGAGTAGAGTAGAGTAGAGTAGAACAGAACAGAACAGACCAGACCAGAACAGAACAGAACAGAACAGAACAGAAGAGAATAGAATAGAATAACAGAGTTGGAAGGGACCTTGGAGGTCTTCTAATCCAACCCCCTGCCTAGGCAGGAAATCCTACACCACTTCAGACAAATGGTTATCCAACATCTTCTTAAAAACTTCCAGTGTTGGAGCATTCGCAGCTTCTGGAGGCAAGTTGTTCCACTGATTAATTGTTCTAGAGTGCTAAGCTAGGGTTACCACTCTTTTTCCTGAAAGCCAGCACACCTTCATGGATTGGATCATTCTGGCTAGTTCTCTCCATGCTGATATTGACTTTTGTATGGCAAGATTTACTCCATGATCCATGCAACTTCAGAATATAGGAGTCATATTCACATGGGACAGTAAATCCTGGCTTATTTGGTAACTTAGCAATTGGCTCGTGCATACCTCTACAGCTTCTCTCATTGATACATCTTAGTTTGTTTAATGCCAGATTCTCCAATGTGATATTTTTAGAGATGAGCTTTCAGAGGCCTTGTTTGTTGCCTGTGATATGTGATATTTACTTTTATTGTTTAATTCTTTTTTAGGGGTGTGGATAACCTGACAATCCGTAGAGTTGCCATGATCACTTTTATTTGAAAGAATGCCTCCAAGTTCTATAAGGTATTATTGGATCCGCTTTGAAAATAAAATTGGTGAGGGAGCATACTTGCTTTTTTTTTTTTTGTTTATTTGCTCAGAATTAAGGGGAAGGTAAGTTTGAAGTGAGGATCCCTCAACCTGTTTGGGCTGATGAGTACATCTGTAATTTTGAAAATATGCTAAGACAATTTTCACCGAATGGTTGCCATCCACAAGAAATTTGCCAGGAAGTTCAGGGTGGGCTTGTGCTGTGCCCCCGTGCCCCGTTTTGGCTTCCAGATTGGTGCAGGAGGCTTTCCAGGCCCAAAACGGAGTGCCAGGGGGCCCACACCAGTGGTGGGTTGCTCCCAGTTCTCTCCGGTTCTTGCGAACCGGTAGTAAAAGCAGCGGGAGGCTCCGCCCACCCACCCGAACATCATAATGGATGATCTTCACATGCGCTCCCATTGTGAACTGGTAGTAAAGGTAA
The DNA here is from genome assembly GCA_022577455.1 of Arizona elegans. Lineage (NCBI taxonomy): Eukaryota > Metazoa > Chordata > Lepidosauria > Squamata > Colubridae > Arizona > Arizona elegans. The sequence goes on along the minus strand of JAKOOJ010000002.1, from coordinate 189,959,917 downwards.
GTAGAACCCAACCCTGGCCCACACACCCTGTTTTGGGCCTGGAAATCCTCCTCTACCAACCTGGAAGCCAAAACAGGGTGCGGGGGATGTGCATGCATGTGCGGGGGTGGGGCACATGTGTGGGGGTGGGGCAATGCACGGGGTGCTTGCATTGCATTTGGGGGGTTCGGGCGCACTTTGGACACTCGGCACCAAAAAGGTTAACCATCACTGCCATAGGACCTTCTCTTCTGTGGCTGCCTTCTCAGCAGCATCTAACTATCTCTGATGAACAAGCACTGATTTGTCTTGACTGCAATGTCTCCTTGAACATTGCCTTAATCTGCAGGGCAACTCCATGATATCCCTAACCAGCAACCTCCAGCAGCATCTGATATTTCGTGTTTAAAAATCCCACTCAGGGTTTCTTGTCCAGCATGAGTGTAAGCAGAAAAGGTTTGTCATGGACCCACATATGTGTAGAGGAGACAGTTCCGTTTTATTCAGTTTCATTGGAAAGACCCCATTTAATGAAATGCCAGTGTCTCATTCTGGCACTGTAGCTCTGCCAGTAGCAGAAGAGATCAAGAATAGAGGCCTAATACAGAAAATGGGAAGTTCCAGAAGTCAGATAAAAGGAGAAATAAGTGTAAGATATTTTTGACTTTATTAGCTATAAACTCCAGTTTAGCCAAGGATCAAAGCATGGAGCAGGATTGCTAAACCAAATAAAGTCCTTGCTATTTTTTTCTACCCAGGGCTCCTCTTCCTTTGAGATGGAAAGAGAGAGACATCTAGCGGTTAAAGAAGCAAAAAATATAAACACAAGAGTTTTAAAAGAAAAGTAAGTATTCTTACGATGTATGTGTGTGTATTTATTTATTTATTTATTTATTTATTTATTTATTTATTCATTTATTTATTTATTTAGTCACATTTCTATGATCCGCCCAACTCCCAAGGGACTCTGGGCAGCTTAAACAGAGAATAAAACAATGCAACAATATCCTATACAAAAGTTAAAAGAAGACATTAAAACATTAAAACATTAAAACGTTAAAACACATACACTCCAATTTGTGGGCGGGTCTCACAAGATCACTATATCGAGATCAACGGCCCCAGGCCTGCCGGAAGAGCCAGGTCTTCACCGCTTTCCGGAAGGTCAATAGGATGGGGGCAGTCCGGACTTCAGGAGGTAATTGGTTCCAGAGAGCCGGGATATATGTTTGTATGTCTTGTTCACATTTTCCAAGGAATTTTTATTTTCCCAGTCAGTTGGGAAATACCTGTTTAGCAGGTCTAAAATGATGTGAGATTTATATTGTGAGCCTGTGTGTCATTTTTTACTGGAGTCTCAAGGCATCATTAGACAGTACTTGATTGCATTTGCATATTTTATTTTATTTTGCATTTAAAATAAATAGCAGCTGGAGGTTTAGACTGAGAATACATGCAGGGTGCTCCAGGAAGCAAATGACTGCTGTAGTAGCAAAGAGAAAAAAGAAAACTAATTGCTAGAGCAGAATAGCAGGGGGGGAAAAATAGATGATTTATGGAAAAGGAAAAACAGAACTTTTACAGAATTATATGTCACTTTGTCACATTACATATGATAACCTAAAAAGGGGCAGAGATTTCAATGAGCAGTTATAGTCTCCATCTTGATTTTTTTAAACCTCTCT